>OU342740.1:117958571-119158571 GCA_910589775.1 Avena eriantha
AAAATCTTGTCCCGAGATTTACAAAGAAAACTAGGAACTAAAGAGATCTGGGAACTCTATCCTAATGTAGTCTTCGCGCTCCCATGTGGCTTCCTCCTCGATATGGTTGCTCCACTGAATCTTGAGAAAACTTGATGCTCCTGGTCCTAGTGGTTCTGTAGGATTCTTCTAAGATACGGATGGGAACTTCTCGATAGGTCAGGTCATTGTTGATTTCTACCGCCCTGTGATCTATGTTCTTGAAAACTTCCGTCTTCCCCGGCACTTCCAGGCATTTGCGAAGTAACGAGATATGGAACACATTGTGGATGGCTGATATCTCTTCAGGCAGTTCTAGTTGATACGATACTTCTCCTTGACGGTTCAGAATATTGAAGGGCCCGATATATCTGGGGGCTAACTTTCCTTTCAGACTAAAGCGTTGAGTTCCTTTCAATGGCGAAACTTTGAGATACACAAAATCTCCGACATTGAAAGTCAGGTCTCTCCTTCTTTTGTCAGCATAACGCTTTTGTCTGGATTGGGCGGTCTTGAGGTGCTCACGGACTTTGTGCACTTTCTCTTCTGCTTCCTGGAGAATGTCGGGTCCAAAGATCTGACTCTCTCCTACTTGCGACCAATTCAAAGGGGTACGACAATTTCTTCCGTATAGGAATTCAAAGGGTGCCATTTGCAAACTAGCTTGATAACTGTTGTTATATGAGAATTCTGCGAAAGGCAAGCAATCTTCCCATTTTGATCCGTATTCCAACACACAAGCTCTAAGCATATCCTCTAGGATCTAGTTGACTCTCTCAGTCTGTCCATCAGTTTGCGGGTGATAAGCTGTACTGAAGTTCAACTTGGTTCCCAATCCTTCTTGGACTTTCTGCCAAAATCTCGAGGTAAACTGGGTTCCTCGATCTGATACTATGGTCTTGGGGGTTCCATGCAGGCTAACAATTCTTGCAATGTACAACTCTGCTAGCTTCGCACTCTGGTGGTAGTCTTGATAGGTATAAAGTGGGCTACCTTGGAAAGTCTATCAACTATGACCCAGATTGAGTCATTTCCCCTACTAGAAGTAGGCAAACCGGTGATAAAGTCCATTCCGATGGAATCCCATTTCCATTCTGGAATCTGCAATGGTTGCAACAGTCCTGCAGGTCTCTGATGTTCTGCTTTGACTCTTTGACAGATGTCACATTGGCGATGTAGCTTTCGATTTCTCTCTTCATCTTATGCTACCAAAATTGCTCTTTCAAATCCTGATACATCTTCGTTCCTCCGGGGTGGATAGAATAAAGAGTATCATGACCTTCCTTCATGATAACTTGCTTCAGCTCCGAATCTACTGGCACATAGATACGTCCTTTGTACCATAGTAGTCTTTCTTCGTCCTTAGTGAATCTAGGTACCTTTCCTGTACCAATACGACGTTTGGTTCCGTCAATACTGTCATTCCCCTTCTGGCTTCCTTGATTTGGCAAATCAAAGTGGGTTAAAGTTTAATGCTAGCTAAGTATCCTTTGCTAACTAATTCAGTCCTTAACTGCTCAAACTCTTCATACAAACTTGGTTGCTTCTCCTTGATCATGGTATTTAGCCTACACGGCAATCGACTAAGAGCATCCGCTACCACATTGGCTTTGCCGGAGTGATAGTGAATGTCAAGGTCATAATCCTTGATTAACTCTATCCATCTCCTTTGCCTCATATTCAGCTCTTTCTGGGTAAAAATATATTTTAAGATCTTGTGATCTGAGTAAATCTCACAGCGATTACCCATCAAATAATGACGCCATGTCTTCAATGCTAGAACCACAGCTACTAGCTCAGGATCTTGGGTCGGATAGTTCTGCTCATGCTGCTTCAGTTGTCGATACAGATACACGATGACTTTGCCTTCTTGCATGAACCCACATCTGAGACCAATCTTGGATGCGTCACAATACACATCAAATAGCTTCTTGATATCTGGCATGATTAATATTGGGGCTGATATCAATCTGTTCTTCAGCTCCTGAAAACTGGATTCACATTTGTCTGTCCATTCAAACTTCTTGTCCTTCTTCAACAATTGGGTCATTGGTCGGGCTATGCTCGAGAATCCTTCTATGAACTTGTGGTAATATCCCGCTAATCCATGAAATGAACGGACTTGGGTTTGAGTGGTTGGGGCTTCCCATTCTTCGACATCTTTGATCTTAGCGGGATCAACAGAGACTCCTCCAGCAGACACAGTATGTCCTAGGAATCCTACTTCTTTCAGCCAGAACTCACACTTGCTGAACTTGGCATATAACTTATGCTCCCTCATGGTTTCTAGGATAATTCTCAGATGTTTCTCATGTTCTCCTTCTGACTTGGAGTAGATAAGGATGTCGTCGATAAAAACAACTACAAACTTATCTAGGAAATTCATCAAGATCTTATTCGTGAGATTCATGAAATAAGCAGGGGCATTGGTTAATCCAAAAGACATAACTGTATACTCGTATAAACCATAGCGAGTAGTAAAGGCGGTCTTCGGAATATCCATTGCACGAATCTTAAGTTGGTGATAACCAATCCTAAGATCAATCTTTGAGAATACCTGGGCTCTAGTCAACTGATCAAATAGATCCTGTATTTTGGCAAGGGGTACCTGTTCTTGATGGTGACATCATTCAACTTTCTGTAATCTATGCACAGACGGTTGCCTCCATCTTTCTTGTCGACGAATAACACTGGTGATCTCCATGGCGATGCGCTTGGTTGAATCAAGCCTTTCTCTAACATGGCATCTAACTGCTTCTTCAGTTCCACTAACTCTGAGGGGTTCATGCTATAGGGTCTCTGGGCTATAGGTCTAGTTCCGGGGATTAGTTTGATAATGAACTCAATATCCCTATCCGGGGGCATACCTGGCAATTCATCTGGGAGTACGTCGGGGTATTCATAGACTACTCTGACTTAGTCAATGGTGGGCAAGGCTACACTCTTGTTGCACTTGAATTGACGGGTAAGGTTTCAGAGATATGCTCTACTGTTACTCCAGAATTACTGGTCATGGTGATGGCTTTCTTAGCACAGTCTATCAGTCCTTTATGCCTTGACATACATTCCATACCTAGTACCAGTTCTAATCCTTTGGTTTCAAGTACAATTAGGTTGTCATAAAAATCTATCCCATGTATTCTGATAGGCACAACTTTGCAAATTTTCTAGCTTTGGTTGTTGAACCGGAGATTTGAACTATCATGACATGCTTCAGGTTGGTTGGGTGAATCTTACTAGTGCATGCAAATTCTTCGGTGATAAATGAATGCGATGCTCCTGAATCAAACAATACTCTTGCTAAAACTGAGTTGACAGAAAACATACCCATCACTACATCTGGCGCTTCCTGGGCTTCTTCTGCGTTCATGTGGAAGAGACGGCCGTTGCGGTTGTGAGGGTTCCCTGGGGCAAATCTTCTTCCTGGTTGAACACGATGCTGCTGCTGAGCTAGGGCATTCACATTGGCATTGGCTACAGTCTTCTTGGGACACTCATTGGAGTAGTGACCCTTCACTCCACACTCGAAACAAGTGATCTGGGACTTGTCCTTGATTGCGACAGGTACAGCATTGCTGCCAGTTCTGGGTGCAGTGTTGTTGTTGTTGTTGTTGTTGCTGTTGGTCTTGGGAGGTGCACGATTGAAATTGTTGGCATTGCTGGAGTTGTGATTATTTCCTCCGGCCTTCCCACTGCCTCCGCTACGGTTGGGGTAGCTTGGATGAGACGTTGGGGGTCGATTGTTCCTTGGTGCATATCCCGATGAGGGGTTGGGACGGTACTTCTGGTGGCTGCTAGATCCAGACCGCTGCATCATACGACGCTTGCGATTATCGTTTGCCTGATTAATCTTCCCTTCCATCTGAATGGTAGAGTCGACTAGCTCTTCGAGATCCTTGAAATGGATGTTGACGTGGACAGTCTACATCTCATCATGCAGTCCGTTTAGGAATCTCTCCTTCTTCTTGGCCTCCGTGTTGATCTCATCAGGTGCATATCTGGCAAGTGACAGGAATCTATCATGGTACTCCACCACAGTTATTCTTCCTTGCTTCAATTCGTGGAATTCATCTCTCATTCTGTTGACTAGACCTTGTGGCACATGGGTGCGGCTGAACTTGACTTTGAATGCTTCCCATGTCATCACTTGACCATGGTTCATATTGCGGATACAATTCAACCAAGCTCTTGCATCTCCTACCAGGTAGTGGGTGGCGAAGAGAACTTTCTCATTCTCATCAACTCTTGCAACTTCTAAGTTGTTTTCCATGGTCTGTAACCAGTCATCAGCATCTAGTGGGTTCTCAGATTGGTTGAAGATTGGGGGATTGGTATTCTGAATTTTTTTGAGTTTGGATCCCTGGTGATCCTGATTTCCATCCCTTGGTTGTGGAGAGCCATCTGGGCGATTTGTTGGAGTGTTGCTAAGTTAGCTTGGCGCTCTGCCCTGCTTGCTTCACGGTATGCGATGAGATTCTGCAAGATCTGCAGCATTGGGTCTTGCGACGAGCTGCTACCTCCTTGGTTTCTACGAGTCATCTGAAGATTGATATAGATATAGGGGTAAGAGGGAAATTCTAAGGTTCATGGTTTTGGATTTTCAAAGCTAAAACTTTGAGTTAGACTCAGGTTTTTCAACTAACTTCATTTTCATTCATGCAAACAAGCACACGATACAACACACACCACAACAATCAAAGGAAAACAGATGGTTTGAAGAATCATTCTGTAAGCTACGATATAGTGGGACCGATACATCTCATGCTACGACAGTGCCCTAGTGCATCTACTCATCATCGATGAAGTCGGAGTCATAATCATCAGTGTAGAAGTCCACGGCATCCTCCTCCAGAAAGTCATCATCGTTGTTGAGGTAAGAATCCATGTCTCCCTGGATGTCTTCACCCTCATCTTCTTCCTCCTTTGCGGCAAGCTGAGCTTCCTACTCCTTGATGGTCTTCTCGAGGTCGGCCACCTTCTTGCGAAGACAGGCGATGGTGGGATCCTTCTTGGCACGCTGGCGGGGAAAAGACTAGCGATCCTGGACGAGCAGGTCGAACGTCTGGGCCTTCTGGTCGGCAATGGCACGGTTCTGGATGGCTAACTCTGTGTCATTGTCCAGTTCATGCTGTCTGTCATGAAGCAAGAAGTCAAGATTCTCCACTTGACGCCTCAACTCTGGGTGACTTGTCATCTCCATCGGCATTCCCATGATGTCACGTCTTGCATAGTGGGCAAAACAGGTTCCTTGGATCTTGTTGACACTGAGGGCACATAGACGTGCGAGAGCTTCATGCATTGCCCTGGCTAATCCATCTAGCCAGTTGTTCTCTCTCACGGAGAACTGAATTCTCCCAGAAGTTGGTGCCTCGATGCTTCCTCTAAGATCCGCGGTGACTAGCCACTATAGGTCTCCTCCTAGGGGTCTTGGAAGTTGAGCTCCAAGAAACTCCGGATGTGGGTGTCCCAGTAACTCCGACAGTGAATCCAGATCCCTCTCGAAGATCAGCTGATCTCCATTTCCCAACTGGTAAAACTTGCTGAACAGAGTCTCCATCTACCAGAAGTAAGGATGAGGAAATTAGTGAGGTGATCAAGTGTGTCAAATTTTAACTAGTAATGTAAGAATTTTGAGGATCACGAATTTTTGAGAAAGAATGAATCCACAAGGATAAGAGAGGAGATAGTTTTTCATAAATACTCACTTTGGTTTTGAAAATAAGTTTTTTGTTTGAACGTCCATTCTAACTAGGGTCTCCTATGGTCAGGATAGCTCTGATACCAACTTGTCAACACCCGGATTTTTAATCCCAGATGCCCGTTATGCCATACCTCGCAATCCCAGGATTACCATTTTTGCGAGACATAACGGATTGGATATAACAGTACATCATCCATTACAAACCATACATAAGGCCTTACACAAATAAGGATCTCATGATCCAGTCTTAATACAACAAGAAGTGCAAATAAAAGATAAGCGTAGCGGTGCGGTCCATCTTCAGGGGCACATGCAATGCTGACGAAGGCAGATAGTCCTAGTTATCATAGCCGTCCTGTTGGACATCATCTTGATAGTCTCCTTCATAGTCTGGCCATGATAATGGCCAGGGACAAAAGCCATGAGTACTCTTTAAGTACTCGCAAGCTACCTCTAACAAGTAATATAGTTCTAGGTTAAAGTGATAAATCTAAGTTTAACTATAAAGTTAAGTTTGAAACCAAAGCTGAGTTCTGAAGCAAACAAAGATAAAATAAAGTTCTAGAATCACTTAAGGTGGGAAGCTATTGTCATAAACACAACCCTGTTGTGGTCAAGTCCAAATTCATCATTCATTTCATAAGTTGTTTGGAAAACATCTGACAACGAAACAGTATGGCCATTCCAACTGTCCATAACCGCGGACGCGGCTATTCGAATAGTTTGACACTCTGCAGAGGTAGTACACTTTCACCACAAGATTCGATACATCTGTCAGGGATAACCCTGAATCATCATACTTAGTATGAGGATAATCGAACATAACCTTCCCTTTACACACCCTAGTATAAGCACCTCTCATATGAGCATGGCCTCCCAACCATGACCATCAGTCATCTTGGGCACTGCATAGGTGGACAACATTGAGAGGTAGCCTCAGCTCAAACCTCTCCCATGAGGGAACTAATACTAATGCATATAAATTTCCAGCTAAGCCATACCCAATTCAGGTAGTGTGGTTGTATGGTAAATTTGGAATGGTATCGCATCCGAATCCAACCATCAGTTTTATAAAAGGGTTAAGGCTCATGCCTCAACATTTTCACCATCATAAACCATTTGTGTTTCTCAACACATGTCAAAACACCTTAATAGAATGACTCATCATTCCAATGGTTTCATAATTAATTTTCACCAAGTGTTCCCATCTAAAGTGACTCAAGTTTTTGATCTACTTTAAACTACTAAGTTAAGAGTGTTCACTAAGGTGGAAAAGATGGATTCAATCTCATGCCATAGAATGACATCTAAAGGGTTCATAATAGGTCAAGTTTTATATAGTTTATGCTACCTTCAAAACAAGTAAAGAACTTTGGGTAAAGTAAAGGAAGTAAAGCTTGTAAATAAGACTTGGGGTATCCTGTAGTCAAAGGAGTATGACCAAAGCATGCCTAAAGCATCTTTGCTAAACCATCTAGTTTAATCCTAGCTTGCTAAGCATTATACTTGCAAGCGTTAGCTTGCATTGTTAATAGTGGCTTGCTTTGGTTGGTGTAGTGGTTGAAGTTTTCTTCTTCTTCTTGGTAAAACTCCTCCTCGAAAGCTTGGTCGGTACTATCGTCTATAAATACATACGGAGTACACACTCACCAAACAATACTTAACTAGTCTAATTAGCATTCTAAGACACCCATTTGATGATCTATTATCATCTCAAGCATCACAAGTTTAATTTAATAGTTTCACTCTTTTTAATTTAGAAAAGTAATTTCTACTCATTGAAAAATTAACTAAGATTTAATATTCACCACTTAAAACATGGGATCATGTGGACACATGTCATCACCACATATTCCAGCATGTGGGAATGTGATTTAAGGGTAGGATCATAATTACTTTGGTTTAAGTTAAATATTCAATGATTTAAAGTGACTAGAAATGCCTATATAGCATTATTTTGGTACTAGTCCAAAGTCACTACATGTAAACGTTAATATTATTACATATTCAGATATGTATGATGAAATGTGATTTTCGAGAGTTGGAATCAACTCAAATCCTATCTTGGTTGATTTTATAAAAATGTTGCAAGGTACAACTTCTTATGTTTTATTATTTTTAGTAGGAGAGATATATAACTCTATTTGAATTAAATCCAACGGGCTTGGCTAGATCATTTCAATACCTTTCAGGAAAAATTAGTTTCATGCAATTTGGATTTGTAAATCTCTCTGAATTTATTTTCAAACTCAGAGACTGAACTAAGTTTAAACTAAAAAGGAAAATCCTAATTCAAACTAACTGGGTCACGCGGGAAACTCTAAGGGGGCGGCCTAGTGTCACTCCGCGGCGCGGGGCTCAACTGACAGGGGCGGTCCACAAGTCAGTGGCTCATAACGCGCGAAGCGGTACGGGGCGATGTGGGTCGTTAGATTAGAATGAGGATCAACGGCTGTTGGTTGTCGTCGACGACGGACCTGTCGCTGGCAAGCTCGAACCCTAGCGGCTCGGTGGGCGTGCATAAAGGGTGTACCAGGGCTCCAACAACGACGGCGAGGCGGGCAAACGGACTGGTGGTCGACGACGAGCTTAGGGACGATCGAGGCAGCTCCAGGGGTGGTCGCAATCTACGGCGCCCCTTCCTCCTCTGCTACGGGCTACTCCGGCCAAATTCCGGGGAGCAAGTGCTCGCGCTACTCCGGCTAGAGGTGGGGAATGGTCAGTGAGATGAGGGGAGTGGAGTGGTGTGCTTCAAACGGTTGGGGGTGCCCTCCTTTTATAGGCTCGACGACTAGACCGAGAGGGATGGGCAGGCGACAGTGGCGACATGGCTACAGGCGGCTAGCGGCATGGCTGAGGGTGGTGATCGACGGGCGGTCTCCTGGCGGTGCTGTAGGAACTCAATGCGGGAATAGGAGCGGTGGTATGTGGTCGGGGGCATCGGGCGCTTTGAGCGGCAGAGGCGGCGGTGTCCACGGCGAGCGGTGACTGTGGTACATTGGGCGGCGAACGGGCGTGTCCCTCGTGTTCCCTGGGTCATGGCGGAGCGATAGGCGCGGGCTGCGGTCGAGTGGCGGCTTGTGCACGCGTGCTGGGTGTGGCGCTCTGGCGCGTGCTTGGCATGGCTCGTTGGCACTAGGCGCTGGCTCTCCTCGGTGGTCCACTGCTGGGCTTGGCTCGGGAAGGGGACAGAGGGTGGTGGTGAGGTCTTGGCTACCTCCTAGACATGGCGAGAGAGAGGGAGGTGGTCTGCTGGGGCGAGTGCATGGTCGGCCGACGAGCTAGTGCTCGGGGTGGCTCGGCACTATGGCTAGGGACAAGGGGGTGAGGTGCTAATGGCATGGTTAGCTCATGAGGGAACAAGGGGATTAAATGGAGATCATTTGGGGGCAAAACCTTGTTCAAAACAATGAGCTAAGATTTAGAGTTTAACCCTGCCTTCCAATTGTTTGATTAAATGGACGCAAGAAATAAACTTTGGAATTTTGAAAAGATTTTTGGTGGGTTTGCTAGGCATAAGCTTGAGACTCTGTGGGTGCTTGGCTTTTGGAAATTAGATTCAATTTTAAACTATCATTTAAAATTAGCATTTGAGTGGTTTTAAACTTGGGTGAGTGGTTTTTGAAATAGTGGGATCTTCCCATATGAATTAGATTCAATTTTAAACTATCATTTAAAATTAGCATTTGAACGTTTTTAGCAGATCACAAAGTGGGACTTGGTACCTCATTATGTGTACTATCAAGGGGTGTAAAGATCCACACATGTTTCTATTAAGTTTTGAGTACTAGGAATAGCCAAAGTAGGCATGATAGTTAATTTGGCCAAAATGACCATTCACTTCAATTATTCATTTTGAGTTGTTCTTCTTTGGGAAAAGTTTGGGAATGATTTAGATGATGTTTATTTCACCTAAGAAACATTTTACAAGCAAAGAATCATAGAACCATGGAAATTCAAATCAATTCCTAAATTAAATACACATACACATGAATGCTTTCATTTTTAAATTGGAAAAGTTTTTGTTAACCCTAAATTTGATGATTTGGATCTTGATAAGCTTGGATTAAAGTTTTGGGATGTTACAAACCATGGATCTACCAGTGTCATTGCATGTGTGTTCTTTTTAGTAACAACAACCAGAGGTATTGAAATGTGTGTTCTTTTCACAAACCACCTATGGATCAACCAGTGTAATTGCATGTGTGTTCTTTTCACTAACAACAACCAGAGTCATTGCATCTGTGTTCTTTTTACTAACAACAACCAGAGTCATTGCATGTGTGTTCTTTTCACATACCACATATGGATCCACTAGTGTCATTGCATGTGTGTTCTTTTCACAATCCACCCATGGATCCACCAGTGTCATTGCATGTGTGTTCTTTTTAGTAATAAAACCAGAGTCATTTTGCATGTGTGTTCTTTTCACATACCACCTATGGATCCACCAGTGTCATTGCATGTGTGTTCTTTTCACAATCCACCCATGGATCCACCAGTGTCATTGCATGTGTGTTCTTTTTAGTAATAAAACCAGAGTCATTTTGCATGTGTGTTCTTTTCACATACCACCTATGGATCCACCAGTGTCATTGCATGTGTGTTCTTTTCACTAACAACAACCAGAGTCATTTTGCATGTGTGTTCTTTTCACATACCACATATAGATACACTAGTGTCATTGAAATGTGTGTTCTCTATAGACACCACACATGGATCCACTTGTGTCATTGCATGTATGTTCTTTTCACTAACAACAACTGGACTCATTGCATGTGTGTTCTCTTCATAATCCACACATGGATCCACCAGTGTCATTACATGTGTGTTCTTTTTACTAACAACAACAAGAGTCATTGTAATGCGTGCTCTCTTCAGAGACCACACATGGATCCACCAGTGTCATTGCATGTGTGTTCTTTTCACTAACAACAACCAGAGTCATTGTATATGTGTTCTTTTCACATACCACATATGGATCCACCAGTGTCATTGCATGTGTTCTCTTTTCACAATCCACCCATGGATCCACTAGTGTCATTGCATGTGTGTTCTTTTTAGTCACAACAACCAAAGTCATTTTGCATGTGTGTTCTTTTCAGATACCACCTATGGATCCACTAGTGTCATTGCATGTGTGTTCTCTTCACTAACAACAACCAAAGTCATTGCATGTGTGTTCTTTTCCCATACCACATATGGATCCACCAGTGTTATTGAAATGTGTGTTCTCTATAGAGACCACACATGGATCCACCAGTGTCATTGCATGTGTGTTCTTTTTAGTAACAAAAACAAGAGTCATTTTGCATGTGTGTTCTTTTCACATACCACCTACGGATCCAACAGTGTCATTGCATGTGTGTTCTTTTCACAATCCACCCCTGGATCCACCAGTGTCATTGCATGTGTGTTCTTTTTAGTAACAACAACCAGAGTCATTTTGCATGTGTGTTCTCTTCACATAGCACCTATGGATCCACTAGTGTCATTGCATGTGTGTTCTTTTTAGTAACAACAACCAGAGTCATTGAAATGTGTGTTCTTCTCACATACCACCTATGGATCCACTAGTGTCATTGCATGTGTGTTTATTTCATAATCCACCTATGGATCCACCAGTGTCATTGCATGTGTGTTCTTTTTAGTAACAACAACCAGAGTCATTTTGCATGTGTGCTCTTTTCACATACCACCCATGGATCCACCAGTGTCATTGGATGTGTGTTCTTTTCACTAACAACAACCAGAGTCATTTTGCATGTGTGTTTTTTTCAAATACCACATATGGATCCACCAGTGTCATTGCGTGTGTGTTATTTTTACTAACAACAACTAGAATCATTGGATGTGTGTTCTCTTTAGAGACCACACATGGATCCACTAGTGTCATTGAAATGTGTATTATTTTCAACTACCACCATTGGCCACAAACAATCGGGACGGAGAACTAACTAGCAACTGCTCTAGGCTTCTAGAAGACCCGATCCCCGATTGTTAGGCGCCATTGGATCGGGGTGTGTGGACGATAGTGATGTCCTTCACGAGGGCGATCCTCGAGAAGTTTGTTCTGTGAACTGATTGGCCGTGGCAACTACGCTGGGCATATGTCCTTGCCTTTATCCCCTTAACTTATTGTCAAAAATCAGATCGTGTTCCTTCATCGCCATGGAGAGGGAGAGGCCCAAATTCAGCTTGCACAAGGCTCAGATGTTCGCCCACTACGACATACTCGCGCCGCCGTTAGCAAGGCTTCGAGCTCAGCTACGCCGGGGTTCATGTCGCGCCGTTCTTGCACGACAACGCATTGGCGAGCAGATCGAGGAGCGCCGCCGCCAGCTGTCGGAGTGGAAGAGGGCAATGGCGCGGTACTCGCGTACGAGCGCGTACTGGAGAAAGTTGTTCAATAAGGAGCGGGCTGTGTTGATTGCGTTGTGTGGAACCCACCGGAGGGAGATCCACCCGGATCTGCGCAACCCCGAAGGGAGGCAACTCTTCTGGGCAGTGCCTAAACGTACGACCTCCACCGTTATCGATGCAGCGCGCCGTGAAGAATCCATGAGGAGGAGGAACGCTGCCGGGAACGTTGGCATCGATTCCGACGCGGGGGAGGCTGGCGGCGACACGGACAGCATCATCAATGATGGAGATTGCGGGAGCGTCATAGTCGATTAGGGCCACTTAAGCATAAATTAAATCTATGTACGGTATCTTAATGCGCTCTTTGGATCTGGGTCACCTGAGTCATGGTCGATTATCGTCATAATCTATATATGTTGTCCATGTTTTAGTTGTCTTTGTCTTTGAAACTAGTCGATCAAAACTCGTCCGATCCTGAAAATAAAGTTCGTGCGTTCCCTGGCATATCTGATGGGACAATACGCTGACTCTACTCCCAGCACTTCATGCTATAACCGTAATTTGGAGTGCGCCTGAGGAGAAGGGATCGAGCGTGTTGTAATAGTGTACTACTCCTGTCGAGATATAACTGACTTAGTTTTTTTAGATATTTAATAAATGTGTCTATACTCAAAACATGTCTAGATACATGTTTTAGGTTTCTGTCTTTCAAACTAATCAAATGTCGTCAAATTCTGAACAAACAAAGTCATTGCGTTCACACTTGATGGGACAATACGCTGACTCTGCTACTTGGTGGCACAACCATAATTCTGGAGTGCGCCAGAGGAGATGGGAATGCAAGTGATATGGGAACTAGTAGCCGTGTCCAAACGCAGGTAAAAAATTAATGTAATAATATTTTAAAAAAATGTAATCTGGTCGACATGACCCCATCACAGACACGTTGCACGCGCCAGATATAAATAAATACGACACGGCTAGTTTAGTTTCAATGGTACAATTTAACATAGGACGTTACTATGCACACATCTTTCTCCTCCTCTTATTAGTCTGCTAGCCCACGCTGCATTAAGCCCCTCTTACCCTTTTGTTTCTTTTCACACCCTTTTCTCGCCGGCACCTCCACTTCTTCATAAATTGGCTGCTTATGTACGTTTTCCTTCCGAGTGCTCATGACCGTTTTCTGCCTCCGGGGTGTGACCAGGGACAATAGCAAGTGTAACTAGGTTTTTGCACAACCTCTTGATATGGCTGAATCCGCCACAACGTCCGCATTTCCTTTTCCTAGCACCAAGCCTTGGACCTTTATCGGTGGAGGCTACGATCCTTAGCTTTCTAGGCCTCCCAGGTGGCCTCCTAAGAACTAGTGGTTGAAGTTTGAACCCTAGATCGACAATCTCCCAATCATTTTCATCGGCCATAGGTGGTACGTTTTCTATATAAGTTGCAGCAAACTTGTCCACGGGGAAATAGTTGTCGACATAGTTCTCTATTTCAGCTCTATTACCTCTAAGCTTTAAGATGAAGTAAATTTCATGGTGACATGGCAGACTAGTAATCTGCCACTGCCTGCATGAACAAGTCTTGTTTCCAATGTCTACAGTGTACCTCCATTCACTTCCATGCTTGTATTCTGCATAAACCTCAGCCAATGTTCTGGACCTTCTGACCACCCTCATCTTTATCGTTCTCATTGCCCTGGTTATTGCATTCAGTAACATAACCACCTTTGGAACTATTTTATGGCCTAAAAATTTTCTTGCACAAATTCTTTGCCTTAAATCTATCTTCACCATTATACACTGTCTTATTGCATCCAACAAAATAACAATTCCAAGTGTCTTCATGCCCGAAATCTTATCATTGAAACTCTCTGCCAAATTATTGCATACAAAATCCACCTTGCTTAACTCACCAAACTTGCTTCTGCCCATAGCTTGGTGTGATGTTCCTCAAGGTATTTTTTCACCTTTGGCACTACATACATGTTCTACAAGTAAGTAGCATGCGTGCTTGGGATGTATGTGTATGCTGATCGCCACAAGTCCTCTTCAAAGATTTTTCCTTCGAACTTCTTCGTGAAGTTAGTAGCGAGGTGCTGAATGCATTCCCTATGCTCAACCCCAGGAAACACAGCATCAACAGCATTCTCAAGACCCTCGGATGCACCGGTGTGTATCACCAAGCCTTCAGGGTGACCAATTACTTCCCGTAGTCTCTGCATGAACCATGCCCAGCTTTCATTTGATTTACCCTCAAGAACAGCATAAGCTACGGGTAGAAGCCAATTATGCGCGTCCAAAGCACAAGCAGAAGCAACATGTCCCCTGAACTTCCCTATTAAAGAAGTTGAGCCTATTGCCAAGTATGGCCTGCAGCCGCTAGGAACCCCTTCCAACATGCGTTTAGGCAGACAAAACATCTCCTGAAGAATATCTTATCTGCCAACTTATACCTGACCCCCCTCGAGAACTTTTCTCTCCCTTTCACAACCTCGTAATCGATGTCAACAACACTACCAGGTGATGTTTTCTCTACCTGAGCTTTGAAACTATACAACATATGAAAACTGTCATTCCACTTGCCTTGAATGAAGTCTATAGCCATCTCCTTACCATCATAGACTCTGTGATAAGGAAGCAGAACGTTAAACTTTTTGCTGATCTTTGCTCTGAGTTCAGCTGGTCCAATGTTAGGATCCTGCCTCACCCAGTCAAGTACAGTAGCAGCAAACCACTTGGTAGTCACCGGTCTAATTTACCACTTAAATAAGTATTAGGGCAGTTGTGTTCCTTCGTGTTTACTTTGATCTGCATTCAATAAGAATCCAAATAATTCAGAGCTAGTTATCAGTAGAATAAATATGAGAAAGACTGAAACTAAATGTAGCTATTGCAACCTGAAATGGGTGTCCAGCCCGCATTGGAGATGCGTGTAATCTCCATTTACACACATTACTTTCCCTACAGTGCACCCTAAATCTCCTTTGTTCGCTCTTTTCAATGATAAATTCGAACCCAACTTTGATTGCATAGGTTGCAATTGCATATCTGCAGTCCTCCACATTATCAAAGACAGTCCCCTCATCAATTGAAGGATTGTCCCTGTCAAAGTGTATCACTGGCCTGTCCACGTCTTCGTCATCGTATCTACATCCCATTTCCACATCTTCACATTCCTCTTCCTCATCAGTCCCATAGTCAGGCTCAAAGTTCGAATCAACCAAATATTCCCTACTCTCCATCCTATCAGGGTCAGCAGCCACGTCTGGATATGCTTTCTCATCATCATCCGCACCGCCACACGTTTCAGTGCGTTCATGCTCACTTGACAAAGCATCATGCTCAAGGACAAGCTGTACAGAAGTCCTGCGGTTACCAACCCATATCCTTGGCATCACCACGGGACTAGAAACACTAATTGGGGTATGCTGATAAGGAATCACAGTTCTTACCTTTCTATGTGGACGCACGGCACCTTCTCCGGGCTTCATACCTCCAAAGATCTACACCCCGCTACCTCTCCCCCCGTTTCCTTGTCCTCTGTGCTCTCCATACTTGAAGGATATTCTGTGCTCTCCAGCCGCGCAGGACCCATATCCGTGCTCTCAAGCCCTGCAGGATCCATCTCCGAGCAGGATCCGGATCACCAGCGTCGTTGGCCCCCTAACCTAAAGGCCGATTCTCGGTTTTTGTTTCCAGATGCGCCTGGGCGGTGGGCGGCAGCAAGGAGATAGGACGGGGAGGGGAGGGGACGTGAGGGGATGGCAGGGAGGGGAGGGCGGGAGGACAATGGCCCAAGTGGACGACGAGAGCGGTGCATGACTAAGCGGAGTGGCGGCGGAAAGAGCAGAGGAGAGGAGCGGAGCGGAGCTGGTTGCGACAAACCATGGAAAATTGCACAATAATGTGTTGGTGGGCGGCACCAGCCCTCGAAACTGGGACACGCGCCATCGTAGGTGGAGGAGGCGGGCCCGCCTGTCAGAAAACATGGCACCTGTTAGCGCAATATGCACGGGGAGCACTTCACAGAATTTTTAGCAGGTCCCACAGGTCAGTCTGTTTGATCAAAACTTGCATGCAGTGCATGGCTAGTCCACGAGCTAGTTCCAGAAAAAAATCCTATTTATCCAAACTTGAATTGGTAGTTCTGCTTCTTCTCCCCCGTCGCATCGTCTCCTCGCAGTGGCAGTTCCGCTTCGTCTCCCTCGTCTGTTATCCTCTTCTTCTTCTGCTCGTAGTGGTAGTTCTTCTTTCTTCCTCGATCAAAACATTCCCGCATGTAAGGCATGGGCAGTAGCCGGATGAACAGGAACTGGGCCGATGTCCCGGCCGACCAACTTCACAAGATCGCCGACTATTTGCTAGAGAAAGAGGAGTACGTCGACACCTATGCTGCTTGTCGGGAAGTCTGCACCGATTGGCGCCGCACTTTAAAGGTGCCCGAATTTCATTTCAACAACTGGATCATGATAGATAACACACTTCCAGACGTTGGCGACTTCACCTTCCTCAACCTCGCCACTGGTCGTTGCTTCAGGACAAATCTAATGGACATCCATCGCAGGTTCACATTCACATCCGATATTTATTGGTATTTTCCATTGTAAACATATTAGTGCTAACTTATGCCCTCTTCTTACAAAAGATTCTACTTCGTTGGTGTTTCTTGTGGCTTCATCGTGCTTGCTCAGAGGGTGGAGCCGTACCAGATTCGTCTTCTGAACCCAGTCACTCATAAGTCCAACACTGAGTTTCAAGCACACATACCATCTGATCTTCTGGAATCTGTCGTCGTGACGAAGTCCCCGACGATGGTGTTTGTTTGCATTGATTATCTAGATCATATTGCATGGGCCGATGAGAGCACCCCAACGGGCCAAATCAATGGATCATTTGGAGAAGGATTGTATTCGCCACCTCCTGATACGCTTCTGGTCTGCATGACGGCATTCCGAGCGGAAGTATATGCATTACTTGAGAATGGAGACATCTTGTCGACCAACATCTAGTTAGAAGAGCGCGCGAGCACTGTCATGATGACCAAAATAATTTCGGCCCCAGTATTTGAACAGGTACGCGGAACCTACAATTTATACCTTGTGGAGTCAGATGGTGATCTGCTTCTTGTGTTGAACGGGGATTTCGCCAAAGGGCAACCGGTGTTGTACCATGTGGACACGGAGAACCGCACTCTCGAGGTCGTCGGCGACATTGGAAGTCGTATCCTCTTCGTTGGTTACAATCAGTCTATCTCCATTGACACCAGGTTACACCCCACAGTCAAACCCGGTTGCATATACTATAGGAATTACATTAGACTGTATGATCATGAGGTTCAAGCCTGGGAAGAGGAACCAACAATTGTAATGTATGGCTTAAGTCTTGAACATACATTGAGGTCTTACCCTCTGTACGAGATACTGGCAGCACACTGCAGACGGAGAGAGTTCTCTGAACATGTGTTGCAGCACGCGGGAGCCGACGACAACGAAATATATAGGGGAGAATGAATCATATATTCAACATAGGTTATTTGCGGGAGCCGACGACAACATTTTCAGGTCTATTTGTCGAAGTAGAAATTTGTACTGTATTTATATTATTTCAATGAGCAGTATGCGTATTACCTTTCAGACAAAATTGTAATGTATTTAAATTTAGTACTTCCAGAATTCAAAGTATTTATTTTTAGTAGCTTCTTTCAGAATTCTCCGTGTTCGACACAGGCATCAGCTCAGCGCCGAAATTCAGGTCCCGCATGGAAAATTGCACAATAATGTGTTGGTGGGCGGCACCGCCCCTCGAAACTAGGATGCGCGCCGTTGAAGGTGGAGGGGCGGGCCCGCAAGTCAGAAAACATGCCACGTCAGCATCCCCTGTTTCTGATGCCCTTTAAAAAATAAAACACGCCACATCGTTATCCCCTGTTTTTGATGGTGTTGCTACACTCGACGGTACATGGTGACATAAAAATAATATCGTATAAACATAAGGGCACAGTCGTCAACATTTATAAAATGAAACCCGATCCCGTCTCCTACCTGTCCTGGTACATTGCCCGATGAGGTGGATAACCACGACCGATGTTTTTAATATGTTCGCACTCTTATGCTGAGAAAGGAAATAAAGATTGAGTTGTTAATGCAACGAGTGTCGAATTATTACCCTCTAAGAAAATGGGAAATAGTTATTTTCACGCGTGCCCGTAGTCCAAACCTACTGTTAGTCTTTCACTCCCCTTCTCCGACTAACCACAGGTCACCTTGCGCAGCTCCTCCGCGCCGCACCAACTAGGGTAACATGGCCCCGCCTAAGCCTCCGCCGCGACAGCCACCAAAACTAGGGTATTTCGCCCCTCTAAGGTAGGCCATGAAGCTCTACTTCAAGGCCAGTCTACCATTGCCCTGCCAGGCGGATGATTTCCCTAAATGTGCTGAATCAGCCGCGGCGGCGCCAGATTCGGCAAGCAGGGCCAAGAGAGCAATGTGGAGAAATCGTGCGGCGGCATTACGGCATGCTCTAGGAAATGGGAATAATGTACGTATCAAATCGTTCATGAGAGCATGCCGCTGCCGAGGGTACACACCCTCGAACAGGGCAGCGCCAAGGACTAGGAACTCTCACGTCCACGCTTCGGCGCGGACTACCTTACCTCAGTGGGGTAGGCTGGGAGCACGCCATATGCGGCCAAGACGCTCCATCCTACGCACCGTCAAAGGCCGTACCGTGGCGGCGACCAAGCGTCTACACTGAGCATGCTGGATTGTTCGATAGCCGGAGCCGGCGGCGTGCATCAGCTCAGCCCCGGAATTCAGATTTGAGTTCACACGGACCTACGATCCCGAGAAGGAGATGTCAAATTTCAGTTTCGAAGAAATCGTTGCGGTGGCGCGGATGGTCCAACTCAACCGAGACTAGCACATGCAAATCGCTCCTGCATGAACGATGCAGATTTCTTGTAGTTTGGCGGGAAGGAAATAGATCAGTTTGGGTTAAATGATCAAAGAACTTATGTCCTCTCAAGGCAATTGGCCAGCCAACTTTTCTGGTGGAGATCTGTAGTTTCTTCAGTGTAGAATAGTTAAGTTCAGACTGAATAATGGCTTTTGTAGATGAAATGCTGACGAATTGTTCTATAAACTAGTAGGAAGTTTAGCCCACTTTTGTGCAGGTATAATACCCTTTTGTATGGAAGTACTACTGGTGTAAGCAAATACTATCAAGTACCTATTTCCTTGAATTACTAGTCGTGGTTCAATCCAGTTAACTGGCATCTTTTTATGCCAGACTACAGATTTTGCGTCTGCTGTCACTGCTGTAAACCATTTTTTCCTTTGTCTTGTGTTGCCTGCAAAATGGTCCTGGAGTTCAACGTGTTACAAATGTAGCTACCTTGTACTCCCTCCGTTTCAAAATATATGATGTTTTAGCTTTGTGAATGAAGTGTATCTAGTCCCCTTTTAGTATGTAGGTTCATCTAGGTTTAGAAAACACCATCACTAAAAGATGTCTAGATACGCTCCATTCACAAAGCTAAAACATCTTATATTTTGAAACAGAGGGAGTACTTGAAGAGGAGATGGACTACATTTTCCTAGCATCCACAGAATTGACATTGCTCATTGCCAGACCACCCTCTTTTCATGAGGTTGTCCTTGGTTATTCACAGAAATTATAAAGCACGGTGTTCAACTACATCGATTCAAACTATTACAAGCACACAAACTACATCAAATTCATTACCCACACATACTACATCGATTCAAACTATTACACACACATACTACTTCAAACTATTACACACATGTACTACATCGATTCAAACAATTACACATTTTTAGTCGATGCTAACTTCCTGCTACGCTCTCCATACTACAAATTCATTAGCCACACATACCACGGCAATTCACTAGAGCTCTGTCTTCACTCGAGGGAAATCAGAACCACCAGCTCGTCCAAGCCCGGTCCCCCCATCGAAACTGTGTGCCCTGTCGCGAAACGGTGGCGGTCCTGTGCCATCCATCCTTCCAGGCCAACACTGCAGGCGACGAGGGCGCTTTCTGGCAGCCTCTTCGGGGCCCTGAATGCCATGTACCGAGTCCAGAACCTCCTCCAGGTGGATGATGATCGGGTGCTTCCATCAAAGTTGTCGCCATGCCCTGCTTGGAATCTGCACCTTGTACATCTTAGGAACGGCGTCAGGATCTTTCAGCCACACCTTTAGCTCGATGACCCATCTGTCGCTCGGTGGTATGATTTCCACCAGCTCGCCGCCAATGCTACTGACGACCTTCTTGAGGGCCTCCGGCTCCCAAGCATCCAATGGGAGGCCGTCAAAGCCGATTTTGGAGAAGAAACGAAGCTGCCCCAAGCGATCGTCCCACCCACAGGCGCGATGCCAATGCATGAAGCTCATTTTCTCCCCGTAGCACTCGATAGAATGTGAAGAATGCAAAACGCGCTCGGTGTCTGAGTTATGCTCGAACCGGATGAAAAAATCGAATGGCCGCGCATACCTCAATGTTGACCTCATTTCGTCTGATCCCAAAATGAGACCTGATAGCTGACAGCAACTCTACCGACGACACGACGGGACGGACGCTCAGCATGGTGGCCATGAGAGCGTGTTCGTCGAACTTCTGTGCCAGGGCTACCATGCCTGGGGTGCGCGGCAGCATGCAACTTCCCGAGGCCGGTCGCCGGCCTGGATCGCCCGACGGGACGCGCTCCGCCATGCGAGAAGGACTAGCTAGAGGAGAGATATTAGTCCGGGGACGCGAAGCTCTGATACGGCAGACAATGCAACAGCGATGGATGCGAGCTTCGATTAGAGGCGTGGGAGGTTGACCGGCCATGGTAGACACGCAAATTAGAGCAAGTGCAAGCTTCGATTTGACACGAGCAGCGGGAGCTGAGTAAATGTTATGGGGAGGGGAGCAGGGGAGAAGACCAGAGCAGAGCAAAGAAATAGATCTCGTCCACTCAGGGTCTGGTCCACACAGGGGTAAGCTAGTCCACGACCGCAAAAGATAACAGGGAATACTGACATGGCGAGCCAAGAAGAGTTGACCTAACAACGGTATTTGAGTTCAACCATTTTTCATCTGGTTCAAACGACCGTTTGGCCGTTAGATTTGTATTCACCCCCATTTGGCCCTTCTGGACAATTGGTGAATCTACTATGGCCCCTCCACGCGATTGATGGCAACTCGGGTACCGCGGTGCGCTCACCCACCAAGTTTGGTACCGCAAACAAACATTCCCGCTTCTTTGGCTTGCTGTTCTGTGTAGACAAATTTTTGTCGTGTTTCGAAATTAACTTCACACCTTGTAAAAATCTATTCAGTGGACCCACCACCAGACAGTCAATGTATCAAGAATGAGTGAGAGTTTGGAAAGATTCAACTTCTTGCTAAGAATATGCATGCCTAGAAATTTGACCGTGTTTTGAAAAATATCAAAGAGACTATGACTCACCGTATTTTAAAATTTTGCTAGTGTGTCGAAATTAACTTCACACCTTGAGAAAATCTGTTTAGTGGACCCACCACCAAGAAGTCAATCTATCGAGATGAGTGAGAGTTTGGAAAGATTCAACTTCTTGCTAAGAATATGCATGCCGAGAAATTTCACCGTGTTTTGAAAACAACCAAAGAGACTATGACTCACCGTTTTTTGAAATTTTGGCTGTGTTCAAAATTAACTTCACACCTTGCGATAATCTGTTTAGTGGACCCACCAGGAAGTCAATGTATCGATAACAAGTTAGAGTTCTTTGGCAAGAGTAAACTTCTTGCTAAGTATATGCATGCCTCGAAATTTGACCGTGTTTTGAAAATATTCAAAGAGACTTTGACTCACCATGTTTTGAAAGTTTAGTTGTGTTTCAAAATTAACTTCACACCCTGCGATAATCTATTCAGTGTACCTACCACCAGACAGTCAATGTATCGAGAACAAGTGAGAGTTTGGAAAGATTCAACTTCTTCCTAATAATATGCATGCCTAGAAATTTGACCGTGTTTTTAAAACAACCAAAGAGACTATGACTCACCGTGTTTTAAATTTTTTGCTGTATTTCAAATCAAACTTCACACCTTTCGATAATCTGTTCAGTGGACCCACCAGGCAGTCAATGTTTCGAGAACGACTGAGAGTTGTTTGGCAAGATTAAACTTCTTGCTAAGAATATGCATGCTTAGAAATTTGACCGTGTTTTGAAAATAATCAAAGACACCATGAATCACCATGTTTTGAAATTTTGGGTGTGTTTTGAAATTAACTTCACACCTTGCAAAAATCTATTCGGTGGACCCACCACTAGGCAGTCAATGTATCGAGAACGAGTGAGAGTTATGAAAGATCCAACTTCTTGCTAAGAATATGCATGCCTAGAAATTTGAACTTGTTTTGAAAACAATCAAAGAGACTACGACTCACCATGTTTTGATATTTTGGCTATGTTGCAAAATTAACATCACACCTTGCAAAAATCTGTTTAGTGGACCCACCACCAGGAAGTCAATGTATCGAGACAAGTGAGATTTTTTAAGGATTAAACTTCTTGCTAAGAATATGCATGCCTAGAAATTTAACCATGTTTTGAAAACACCCAAAGAGACTATGACTCACCGTGTTTTGAAATTTTGGATGTGTTTCAAAATAAACTTCACACCTTGCGATAATCTGTTTAGTGGACCCATCAGGAAGTCAATGTATCGAGAACGAGTGGGAGTTTTTTGGAAAGATTAAACTTCTTTCTAAGAATATGCATGCCTACAAATTTGACCGTGTTTTGAAAAAATCAAAGAGACTATGACTCACCGTGTTTTGAAATTTTGGCTGTGTTTCAAAATTAACTTCAGAAGTTGCAATAATATTTTTAGTGGACCCACCACCAGGCAGTCAATGTATTGAGAATGAGTGCGAGTTTGGAAAGATTCAACTTCTAGCAAAGAATATGGATGCCTAGAAATTTGACCGTGTTTTGAAAACAATCGAAGAGGCTATGACTCACTATGTTTTGAAATTTTGTCCGTGTGTCGAAATTAACTTCATACCTTGAGAAAATATGTTTAGTGGACCCACCACTAGGAAGTCAATGTATCGAGACAAGTGAGAGTTTGGAAAGATTCAACTTCTTGCTAAGAATATGCTTGCCTAGAAATTTGACCGTGTTTTGAAAATAACCAAAGAGACTATGACTCACCGTGTTTTAAAATTTTGGCTGTGTTTCGAAATTAATTTCACACTTGCGATAATCTGTTTAGTGGACCCACCAGGCAGTCAACGTATCGATAACGAGTGAGAGATGTTTAGCAATATTAAAATTCTTGCTAAGAATATGCATGCCTAGAAATTTGACCGTGTTTTGAAAATAATCAAAGAGACTATGACTCACCGTGTTTTGAAATTTTGGCTGTGTTTTGAAATTAACTTCAGACCTTGCGATAATATTTTTAGTGGACCCACCTTTAGGTAGTCCATGTATCGAGAACGAGTGAGAGTTGTTTGGGAAGATTAATATTATTCCTAAGAATATGCATGCCTAGAAATTTGACCGCGTTTTGAAATTTTGCATCTGTTTCAAAATTAACTTCACACCTTCCGAAAATCTATCCATTGGACCCACCAGGAAGTCAATGTATCGAGAATGAGTGAGAGTTTGGAATGATTCAACTTATTGCTTAGAATATGCATGCCTAGAAATTTGACCGTGTTTTCAAAACAATCAAAGAGGCTATGACTCACCGTGTTTTTAATTTTGGCTATGTTTCGAAATTAAATTCACACCTTGCGATAATCTGTTCGGTGGACCCAGTAGGAAGTCAATGTGCCGAGAACAAGTCAGAGTTGTTTGGCAAGATTAAACTTCTTGCTAAGAATATGCATGCTGAGAAATTTGACCGTGTTTTGAAAACAATCAAAGAGACTATGACTCACCGTATTTTGAAATTTTGCATGTGTTTCAAAATTAACTTCACACCTTGAGAAGATCTGTTTAGTGGACCCACCACTAGGAAGTCAATGTATCGAGGCGAGTGAGAGTTTGGAAAGATTAAACTTCTTGCTAAGAATATGCATGCCAAGAAATTTGACCGTGTTTTGAAAACAACCAAAGAGACTATGACTCACCGTGTTTTGAAATTTTGGCTGTGTTTCAAAATTAATTTCACACCTTGTGATAATATGTTTAGTGGACCCACCAGGCAGTCAATGTACCGATAACGAGTGAGAGTTATTTGGCAAGATTAAACTTCTTGCTAAGAATATGCATGCCTCGAAATTTGACCGTGTTTTGAAATTTTGGTTGTGTTTCGAAATTAACTTCACACCTTGCGATAATCTATTCAGTGTACCCACCAGCAGGCATGCAATGTATCGAGAACGAGTGAGAGTTTGGAAAGATTCAACTTCTTTCTAAGAATATACATGCCTAGAAATTTGACCGTGTTTTGAAAACAACCAAAGAGACTATGAATCACCGTGCTTTGAAATTTTTGCTGTGTTTCAAAATTAACTTCACACCTTGCGATAATCTGTTTAGTGGAGCCACAAGACAGTCAATGTATCGAGAACGAGTGAGAGTTTTTTGCAAGATTAAACTTTTGGCTAAGAATATGCATGTCTAGAAATTTGACAGTGTTTTGAAAATAATCAAAGAGACCATGACTCACCATGTTTTGAAATTTTAGGTGTGTTTTGTAGTTAACTTCACACCATGCAAAAAAATGTTCGGTGGACCCATCACCTGGCAGTCAATGTATCGAGAACGAGTGAGAGTTTGGAAAGATTCAACTTCTTTCTAAGAATATGCATGCCTGGAAATTTGAACGTATTTTGAAAACAATCAAAGTGACTACGACTCACTGTGTTTCGATATTTTGGCTGTGTTGCAAAATTAACTTCACACCTTGCGAAAATCTGTTCAGTGGACCCACCACCAGGAAGTCAATGTATCAAGATAAGTGAGAGTTTGGAAAGATTCAACTTCTTGCTAAGGATATGCATGCCTAGAAATTTGACCATGTTTTGAAAACAACCAAAGAGACTATGACTCACCGTGTTTCGAAATTTTCGCTGTGTTTCGAAATTAACTTCACACCTTGCGACAATCTGTTCAGTGGACCCACCAAGAAGTCAATGTATTAAGAACGAGTGAGAGTTGTTTGGCAAGATTAAACTTCTTTATAAGAGTATGCTTACCTAGAAATTTGACCGTGTTTTGAAAACAATCAAAGTGGCTATGGCTCACCGCGTTTTGAAATTTTGCATGTGTTTCAAAATTAACTTCACACCTTGCAAAAATCTGTTCACTGGACCCACCTGGAAGTCAATGTATCGAGAATGTGTGAGAGTTTGGAATGATTCAGCTTATTGCGAAGAATATGCCTGCTTAGAAATGTTTGTCGTGTTTCAAAATTAACTTCACACCTTGACAAAATCTGTGCAGTGGACCCGCCAGGCCGTCAATGTATCGAGAACGAGTGCGAGTTTGGCAGGATTCAACCTCTTGCTAAGAATATGCATGCCTCGAAATTTGACCGTGTTTTGAAAACAATTCAAGAAAGCAACACTGATTCATAAAAAGCCTCACAAATTTCAAATTATAAAAAGCAACACAAAGAGCCTCACAATTTTCAAAATATAAAAGGGTCATATATTTATAAACATCCTCACAAATTTCAACTTATAAAAATGATCAAAAAATCCTCACAAAATTCAATTTATAAAAGGAATCCTATATTTTAAACATCTCATAAATCTTAGCTTATAAAAAGGATCACAAAATGACTCATGGATTTAAAGTTATAAAAAACATCATAAAAAGCCTGACCAATTTCAAATTACAAAGGGAACGATTCCCAAAAAGCCTCAGAAATTTCAAATTATAAAAAACATCACCGGAAAAAGCCTAGGGTTTTTCGAGGAACTTTTTTTATGGCTTTGGTGTCAAACTAGTGCTTTAGTGCCAAATTTGGACGAAACGGGAGATACCATGGAGATATCAAGCTCGTTGGATCTGAGAGGATCCTAAAGTGGGTGGCCACGATCCGTGTGAGGTAGGTCTTAACCAATCAGGGCCTAACCCTACGCCACATAGAAGAACACCTTGGGCACCCAAAAAGGTGTTTCTTTAATCTTTTTTGGAAATTTTGATGAAATGACATATTGTGGAGCTACCAATGTTGAAAAAACATGAGCAGAACTATGCAACACTTATAGTGCAAACTGAGGATGCTTCCAGTGAAAATCGGCATGAACTCACAAAATGGAAGAGAGAGGAGATAGGGAAAATCAATTTTCTATTTCTTGTGGGCAACCAACAATATTCAGGTGCACCTTAATGCTGATGTAATCGCAGGTGCCTCACCGTTGAGCATCGAAGGGATCGAGGCTAGCTAGGGCTATGATTCTGATGTTTGCGTGTCTGCTAGATTCTTCTGGTGTATATAGACCGATGTTTCATGCTTGCTTGATTTTGCAGGCGACACAACCTTTTTGACGTGTCGCAGTGACGTCCAGGGGATAGGGGAGAGCACGTGGCACGTTGGGTGCAGTTGAGTTTTCAAATCAATGTGACATTAAATAATTTCAAATCATGCCGCACAAGGAGATGATTTACGTGGACTGTACAGAGGTTATTTTTTATCAATGAACTTTGATATACTACTAACCGTATTTCACTTATAATGATTGATCTTAGTAATTAAAGAATACATGCGGGTTCCTAGGCTTCTTCATTTTAGTATTAGTTACCTGAATTCACCTGAGTAATTAACGTGGGTTTCTCTGTATTGGCACCCTTCTTTCTCCGAACGCATGCAGAAATTAAGGAGAGGAAGTAATTTCACCTTCATCAGTAATACAAGAGGTTTTATTGCGTCGCGGTGGAAGATGATATGACAAACGGAGTACTTATGATAGTAGATCGCAAACACCGTTCCAATTTGCACTTGATAATAATATTCAATCTCCGAACATTATTACAGAAAGGAAGTAGAGGTGAAATTAAACAAAATTAATACTAAGACTTCTTCATCTTCTTGGACCTGGATCCTTCCTCTATCACCTTCATGCTAGCGTCGTCTTTCCGCTTCCCGTGGCATCCCCCAGCTCTTGCCGTCTTCTTCTTCTTCAAGCCTCCCGCCTGCTTCTCCTTCCTCTTCTCATTGCCGATGAAGGTGGGATCGAGTGCACTCTTCTTGGAGACGAAGTCAAGAAATGTCCATAAATCTTCCGACCCCTCATCCTCTTGCTCCCTCTTCTTTTTGCAGATGGAGGATGGATCGAGTGAACTCTTCTTGAAGATGACGTGTCCTTCATAGAGGAGAGACCAAGGATCTTGCTTCCCCTCCTCCTCCTCTTTGCTCTCTACCAGCGGTGTTCCCTCCATCAGATGACGGTAAGTAGGGTCCTCGTTGGAAAAATTACCTTCCGGTGTCTCGGAATAGTACGGCCCATCAACGGACTTCCCACTATCACCATGGTAGGGATGGATATCCATGTTCACCCGTGCATTGGACTCGTCAATGGAGGTGCACTGATCGGAGCAGCTACGTGGCATTTTTGTGTGTGTGGTGGCTTAGCCGGCCTAAAGGGACATGGAGAGACAAAGGGAGTTCTTCACTGTGTGGGCCGTTCCTACATGGGATAGGTGGTCGTTGTTGATGGCCGCTTAAAAAGTCTTGCTCAGGACATCTAGGGGTTGCCAGGTGCCGTAGGAGCAGCCTGGCAATTCCCTTCCATCGTTTTTTCCATACAAGAGTTCCCTATCATCGTTTTTATACAAGATTTACCTTCGCCCCAGGAGCTTCAGCGGCAAGGATATTGCAAGTACCACCACATGTTGGGGAGGTTTTTATACATAGCAACAACCATAGACCTCTTATATGCAAAATACAAACATTTTCTATAATCCTTGCACATAATACATAACCTGTCATTGAATGTTTCTTAGTTTTTTGGGAAACGTTTCATAGTTAATTAGATAATATAGTACTAACATATAATTTTTTATGTAAATTAAAAATAGGTAAAGCTCAAAACATAATTATAATTTTGAGCTACATCCATAAAGTATCTGGTGTATTTTTGGTTCATTTAAGTTGTATCATTTAGAAATCAACCTATTAGTAGGTACATAATACCTGACATGCTCTAGAGAGATGATATATAGATTCTATAATGATGGAAAGTGTGTTTTGAGGTTTATGCATAGCGTTCATCGTTCATTGTGCTAAAGACTATATCAATAGAATCTTCTAAATGTTAGAGTGGAAGGAAAATCCATCGGTTAGAAATGTTGGGATTTCCAGTCTTGATCCAATAGTTAAAGTTTAGAGTTATTCGTACACTATGTACAGGGGTATGGTAAGACAATTAAATGTATAACATGTCATTAGAATATTCGTGGTTTTTGGATAGCGTTCATTGTGCTAAGGACTATCGATATGATCTTCTACGTGCTAGAATGCAAAAAATATCCAAGAGTTAAAATTGTTGGGATTTGCTAGTCTTATTTCAATTTTCATTGTTTAAAGTTACTCGTACATTATATAGTGGTAAGATTTGCAAGAAGTCACACGCTACTTCCTACTAGTAAAAGCCAGGTGCCACACTCATATATACTTTATGAAATGTGATTCAACAAACATTAAATTGTTATTAACCAATAGTCTTGTTAGAGAAAAAAGGCATACATTAAGTATATTAATAATAACTATCTACACATATTGAGAATACAACCTACTTTGCAATGTATTTTTTTGCGGGGGGGTGGGGGGGTGGGGGTGGTGACATGATGGTTCTAGAACATGGTGGAGTTTGCTCTAAGTACTACTCCTTCAACACAAATCTAGCTGCTCTGAACCATTGGATCTAATAGCCCAACAGTCAGGATTGGTGCTATGCATCCAATTCAAAACTGCTCCATTATAGTAGTAGAGATAGTTCGAAAACATTGGCGATGATACTATATGTGCATAACCGAACAACTTTCAGATAACCTCAAGGAAAAACAATGCTGCATGTATCAATGAGCGTGAATGGAGAATAAGAGTTGTGAGGATAGATTACTTGTGGGGCCTAGCAACCCCACATTTCTTCTTGTTTTTTGATGAGCTTACCTCATGGGTGGCCTTGATGCCGTTGCTCAGGAGCACTATATTATTCACGTTAGTGGAATAGTGGGTTCCCAATATTTTCTTTTAAACATAAGGTTGAACACTCCCAGCCATAGTGATTCAAAATTTATCAATAAAGGGTATTTATTTATTGGGTGGCCGAGTGGTTGAGTCCACATGTTATTGTCATGTAGACATGATTTTTTCTAGGAAGGACAAACAGTAATGAATGCTTATAGGAAGGCTAGGAAATTGGAAATTGTGTTCCATTGATAAACCTTCAGGCTCCTCTTCCTAGAGTCAGATTTTAGCTATTCAATACAAAAAAGTTGTTGGACATGCTCTAAAACCCAATAATTTTTCTTTTTAAATAAGAACAATAGTGATTAGCTCGACTAATTAACTGCGGTCTACGTATGTTGTACTACTGTACTTCGTAGAATATGCTATGTGTGCATGACCGAACAACTTTCGAAAAACCTGAAGGAAAACGTGTCGCATTAATCAATGAGCGCGAAGTAAGGATGACAATGGGTAGGGTATGAGTAGGGTAGAGCAATATCATACCCACTCCCATTTAGTCAATGGGTATAAAATTTTACCCATACCTGTACTCATGGGTATAAAAATTTACCCATGCCCGTACCCGTGAACATTATCGAAGTTTAGAAGTCATAGTATCATACTCTTCCCTAGGTTGCTCGGCCCCATAGGTTGTAACTCTATAGGTAAGTTTTACTACTATGTCAGTTTAAATGGGTAAGATATGGGTCTATCTACCCGTGCCCTTACCCATGACTTAACGGGTTAGGGTATGGGTATTACCCATGGGTTTAAAAAGTGTGCCCATACCCTAACAACGCGGGTACGGTACCTGCGGGCACTCGTGGGTAAATTTTCCATCCTTAGCGCGAAGGGACAGTAAGAGTTGTGAGAACAATGTACTTGTGGGGCCTAGCAACTTTCACATTTTTTTCGATGAAAACACCGTCGCTACTTACCTTATGAGTGGTTTGATATTGTCCCTCAGACGCTAGATTATTCACGTTAGCGAAATAGGGGGTTCCCAAATTTTTTAATAGAATAGAAGTATGAAGACTCCCAACCATAGTGATTGAAAATTTATCAAGAAAGGGTGCTTTATTTTTGTTAAAGCTCAGGGCGCTTTATTATTACACTCAATTCCCCATACCACCGGCCTACCATTCTGCTATTATTAGTTGGACTATGGATAAATTCAAATTCAGTCAAGTTGGTTGGGGCTTTAATCGTAATTTTCGGGCTCATTACCTGTCTTGGTGACAACATCTTCATATGCATCATTGTTGATGAATAGATATAATATGTAAATATATCAATGCCATAGTATTTTAGAGCCTACTAAAGTAATACTTCAGTTTTCTCTCTTCTTAGTTACTTCAAAAAGGGGTCTGACCTCTTTCTCAATTATTTTAAAAAACATAGTTTTGGAGAATAATTCATTTTAAACCCCGTATTATTTGTTTGAACAAAACACTAAAAGGTATTCAATAGTTCAGTTTATTCAGAAATCAAAATGTTTTAAATAATTTAAAAATACTATGATGCCAAACTGGGCCTTAATATCTAAACCGAGCTAATTTGGGCCATGGATGATCAATATTTAGATGCCAAATGGCCAAATGGGCCCTTAATTTCTGAACTGGGGCAGTATGGGCCATGGATGATCAACGATGTGCCTGTCGGCCTTTGATTCCAGGGTATACGGCTTACCAATTTACTACTACTTGAACTATACATAAATCTGAATTTAGTCCAGCGGGAAAATCTCCCGCTATCCAACGTTTCAAACATCTTGGAATCCCCCTTCTACCCCTAGTAAAGTCAGATTGTTGGGGGTTCAATCGTAATTTCTCCGTTCAATACCTCTATAGCCCCGCCTTACCACCGACCCCCCATCCCACACCCACACACAATCCTTGCCCCCAACTGCGCAAGCCCTGCGGAAAACCCTAGATATACCTTCACCACCTTAGATCTGATTCACCATCCTCGCTGTGCACTGCACCAGATCTGCTTCACCGACCTACTCTCCTGGCGCGCCGAACACATTCCCACCACTAGGAATATGCTTCTTCACCGCCATCGTCCAGTGCTCGGAGGAACCCCTGTTCTGCTTCACCTTCGCCCACAAGCACTTCAACTGCAGCACCCTCGACAACCTCGATGTCACCACCTAGGATTCGTAGGATGCCTAAACACCATCATGACCGAGGTATCCTTATCTCCTTGGAGTTTGGTAAGATAAATATGTAGCAGTTAAATGTATTTTGTATTGGTGCTACTTTTGTGGTAACTTATAAGTACTATACTTGTTACCCGTATCTTCCTAAATAATTTTTTTCTAGTCAAGTTTAATCGTAAGGCATTCAACTATGATTTTGTATGTCATGGCGAAATATGAGTAAGCCAATGGTTAACACATTTGTTTCCATTATCTACTTTAGTAAGTGCCCATATGTGATGCGGTTATAATTTCTCTCTGGTGTGGCGTAGGCTATGGCACTAACTATTATTTCTTGCTTGATACTTTTGTCCTATCTATGCAGTACACGTTTACATTTGTTATACTGCTTCCACTAAGATGTCTGTTTCATTTGGTTCTGCTTACCCCAATATTCCTAACCATTTGCTATTGTTATGCAATGGGAAGGTGCAGTTTACACTAGAAATGGTAGAATGAATGGCCCCTATAATCTCGTAAGTATCTATTGCTTTTGTATCACTTCATGCTAACATCTGTGACTCTGTGAGACTGGAACCTTTTTGTGTTTACTATTCGCTGCACTATTATAGAGAGGACTAACACTGAAGTATGGAGACCACCAATCCAATTACTTGATGTAGTGGACATCATCGACGAACATACTTGTAACTAGATCAACAACCCTGAGACTCTACATAGAGCTATTGTAAGGACACCCCCCCTTTTTTATGGTTTAAGTGATTAAGTCCCCTAGTGTCATGCCATTTACTCTACTAGAGTTGTTATTTTTGTCAGAGGCACTAGGGTGATTATAACAAGGCCATACATGCAACGAAATCCAATATAATAGAAACAGAAGGATCATAAGAAACTGCGCACTTCAAATCTCACTCTGGTATCTATACGTGTATGGCTATTTTAATACGAGGCACATGATAGTACACTTTGTCTTTGGCAGACAATCAAAAAAATTAAACATTCTAACTGTTCGATAAATTGTTTGACCATTTCTCTAAAATGATTTGGCTAGTCTATTAGAGGCACACGTCTGCATGTGGTCCTTGTGTTGAGTGCTTACATTGCTATAACAGACCAAATAATCTTTTGAAAATCTTTGAGAATGGTCATGGTAGTTTTGCTCCTTTGTATGATGTTGTAACTTCTTTTATCTTAGTTTCAGCCTTCATCAAGTAGAGCAATCATTTCACAGGGCATAAGTGACAGTTGCACACTATCTCATCCCTCTATCAAGTCTACTGTTCGAGTTATTCCAGAAGAAAGAGATGTGTGATGCCCTACTGTTACAATTTGCTTCCTTCCTTTTAGCAAAAGGACGTATTTGAATTTTGTTGGTTTGTGTTTTCCTTGGTAATGATGTTATATGATGTTTCTTTTTGTTTTAGGTCGCAAATATAAATATGAAGGCAGAATAGAAAACAAATACCTCAAGTGTAGATCTCTTTGGACAGAGAAGTAGTGATAGTGTGTATTTCTCACATAGGTACACGATCTCGACTGTTCCATACATTCCAGCGGAAAGAATTTTTGGTGCTGCACTCCAAGATGCACTTGATGTAGTTGGACAGGAAGCCAACATAACAGATGCAGTAGTCTCCATACAAAGGAAGTAGTTATATGAGTTGAAAAATAGGCAAGATTTGACGAACAATCTACTTAATAATATCCTCAACAAATCTCATGGTAATCTCGTCGTTACATGTGAGGCGACACGAGATCCCTACAAGGAACATTTTTGAAACTGTGATTATATTGTTTACCAGCTGTGTTGTACTCCGATGATGCTTTACAAGCTACGGAATTTTTCAGGACTGTAATAATTTACTATTTTTCTAGTTATAAGTTTTTTCCATTGTTCCATAATTTATTTAGCATTTTAGAGAACTTGTGTTCTTTGTTTATACACCTTTATGTCCTGGCAATGGATCTAAGTTAGATAGGTTTAAACAGTAGCATGCCCACAACATTTGTATCAGTCCTTGATGGGCCGCCAATCAACAGTGGCGGGCCTACACTGATGCCATTATATGTAGAATCTGATTGCAAAAGAACAAAACAGTAAAAGGCTAGAATAGTAAAGGGCTAGAACAGTGAAAGGCCAGAACAGTGAAAAGTTAGAATTCTTAAAGGCTAGAACAGTAAAAGGCCAGAACAGTAAAAGGCCGGGACAGGAAAACGGTAGGACTCTACAACAGTAACAGGCCGGAAACAGTAACAAGGCTAGAACAGTAGGAGGCTAGAACTTTAGTAGTCCAGAAACTTCGCAGCCCATTTATGGCACTGAATAGTAGAAGGCCGGAACAGTGAATGTCTAGAACAGTAAAGGGTCAGAATGTTAGAGGGCCATAAGGACCCACGATGGGTGCAAGAAAAGTGACGGGCCGAAAACAGGCCTTAATAGTAACAGACAGACTTGGCCCAGGCGGAGAATGGGCCGCACAGTATTAGATGAAGGTGGGCCTTCTATAGACTGAAACAGTGTTGGGCCTAAAAATTCACGACCCGCGGATGGCTGCACTAATTATCCCATTTCAAACTCTATTGGACGAAACAATAATGGGCCTTCTTCTTATTGGGCTATCCTCATGGGCGGGCCCACTTTATATTTAGCAGGCCTTGTCTAGGCCTGGCTTCTGCCATAGTTTCTGTGACCATTAACAACAGTAACTGGGTGTTAATGGTGTTCGCCACGTGGCATTTTGCCTGACGTCAACAGTCAACGGGGCTAGCGAACAGATCTACAACGGAACAAGTTTTCATGGCTGAAGGGTGCAATCCAGCACGGTCAGAAAAACCGTGGTAGATTCTTTTGTGACGGGGCTTTTACCATGACGGGCATCCATCGTAGAAGACTTTTTAGCCACGAAAAACAGGCCTTCAACCACGGAAATCGTCTGTTGTAAAAGCCAACTTCCCCTATACTGCTTGTTCAAAGATTGAAATGACTATCCAAAGTAACATTACAACTAGGATTATTACAAGGTGTACTAGAAAATCTGATTTGAAGAAGCACATTCACAAATATAACACAAGCAATTCTGATTTCCAAATTAACTTTACAGATAAGACTATAGAATTTCCTACATAGGCCTTCACAAATATAATAGAAGCAATTCAGAGTGTTATTTTATCCAAAAGATGCACATATTGTAACAAAGAACCTGCCTTGTGTTTTTTGTTCATTTAGAAATTTTGGTTACAACATTCTGTACCTACTATTGGGCCAACAAGTTGGGGTGGCAAATAGGCCATGGATACCTTTTGGGACACTTTTGGGGGAAAATGGGCCAAATATGACTACATCGGGAGCAGTATTACCTTACTAAAAAAGGATTAAAAACTACAGCATAATCAGATGAACTACAACAAATTGAACTTGATTATGTGGAAGACGAGGACGTGCTCCTTCATCGCAATCTGCATGACCGTAATCTTCCTCTGCGTGATGTCGTACTCCAAATCGAGGCTGACAAACCTGACCTCATCGTCCTTGAGCTACTCTAGGTACATGGCAAGGATGTTGTCGACAGTGCTACCCTTGTTGGTGTAGACTGCTTGGATACAAGTGTCGCCGGGGACACGGAAATGATGAACCTCCTTATTCCGCTTGCCTTCGTCCAAGTTCTCCACTAGGTGGTCCCAATGCTTCAAGGCCAAGCCACCCGCACCCATGGAGGAAGAGGATCGATGGGAAGAAGAGGGAGAGAGGATTGGAATAGCCGTAGAAGAAATGGAAGGCTAGCGGCGCTATCTAGAACCACCTTAGAAGAAATGGGGATGAGAAATTGGGGCTTTTGCAGGGACCCAGTTTATCCCTAGTTGGTTGGACCGTCTGTTCGGTTATCAAGGAGAGAGTCACATCGTAGAACTATAACCAAGACAATAAAATTAAATTTTATTTTGTACCTACCGCAGTAACTAGTAGCACATTAAAATCTTTAGAGAACAAATATGCATTTCTATTCATTACGTACCTAATTACAGTACTGTTTGAACCACCTAGTCTGCACACATATGAACATATCATGCACATTAATTGTGCTTCTTCGTTTGTTAATTACATAGTAAAATGAGTAAATTCATGAAGATTACCGTAAGTGCACACATTAAATGTTGCAGACTCAATCATTGAAAAGATTAACTTGTAGCCATATTAATGTATTGCAACCATACACACATCTTGCAAATCAAGAATAAATAATATTCTTCAAGACAAATATGACATTACTAGTTGAGGCAACATTGTAATGTCCTAAACCTACTAACCAAGTTCAACATCGGGCACATGAGAGACAAATAGATAGGCTCCATGATCACGAAGGTAGAGCATCATGAACAACTTGTGCCCAATCTCAAAACTATGTTCATTCTCCATGAATTTAACCCATTTGTTGACGCACGCACGACCATCATCAGTACAAATGGTGAACGTCGATTGCACCGTCGTCCTAGGATTGCAAACTATAGTAAGAGCACCTTCCTGGTCCATGTCCTTTGGAAGAAGACGACGAGGAAGTTTTTGCTGAAAATTTGCAAACAATGGTGTTTGTGAAAATTCAAAAACATTATCTAAGTTAGTGGAATTATGATGTAATAAAAAATACCATAAAATTCTTGGTGTAGTTGTACCAATTCAAGGTATGAAGCAATCCGTAAACTCTTCCAATATCATAGTCTCCAGCATTATGATGGTCTACAAACACGTCAAGCTTTCCAATTTTCTCATTTTCGTGCAAAGTATTTGCCACATAGTGATCAAATTCGATGGTTTCAAGAGATTTTGAGAATTTCTCATTTTTCTATGAAATTCAAAAGGTTTGTCAAACCAGGGTTGACCAGAGTCTTTCAATAGATTGCGAAAGCATCTAGAAAGAACAATTGTTGTTATGTGGTCCCAATGAGATGTACAACCACTCAAGCATGCAACTTAAACGTCTCAAATTGTAGTTTTGGTACTTGCTTCACAAATGGTTCCTTGTCTCTGAGTTTGAGGTTTGAAATTTTTGAAATTTTTGAAATTTTTGAAATTTTCAAACCAAAATGGCTAGATACAATGCTAGCAACACTAGCAACATGGTGATAAACCCTTGTGCCAAATTTGAGTCCATTTGAAGAAAGGTAGATGAAAACATGGTACACAAGTGGCTCTTTCTAGTAGTCGAACATGATCATTGACCTAACTACCCCACATTTGAGAGTGGACTGCCAGGGGGACATTTTTCCAAGTTTCTCATTTTTCATGCAAAGTATTTCCAAGACATTGGTCAAATTCGAAGGTTTCAAGAGATTTTGAGAAGTTCTCATTTTTTATGAAATTCACAACGTTTGGTCAAACTAGGGTTGACGAGAGTCTTTCGAGAGATTGCAAAAGCATCTGAAAAGTACAACTGATGCTCTGTGGTCCTAATGAGATGTACAACCACTCAAGCATGCAACTTGAAGGTTTCAAATTGTAGTTTTGGTACTTGCTTCACGAATGGTTCCTTGTTTCTGAGTTTGAGGATGAAATTTTTGAATTTTCAAACCAAAATGGCTAGATACAATGCTAGCATCACTAGCCACATGGTGATAAACTATGGTGCCAAATTCTAGTTGATATGAAAAAAGGTAGATGAAAAGATGGTAAGCAAGTGGCTCTTTCTAGTAGTCGGACATGATCTTTGACCTAACTACCCAACATTTTAGAGTTGACTGCTAGGGGTACATTTTTTCAAGGTTTCTCATTTTTCATGAAAGGTATTTTCCACACAGTGATCAAATTTGAAGGTTTCAAGAGATTTTGAGAATTTCTCATTTTTCTATGAAATTCACATGGTTTGGTCAAACCAAGGTTGACTAGAGTCTTTCAATAGATTGGAAAAGCATCTACAAAGTACAATTAATGTTCTATGATCCCAATGAGAAGTACAACCACTCAAGTATGCAACTTGAAGGTCTCGAATTGTAGTTTTGGTACTTGCTTCAGAAATGGTTCCTTGTTTACGAGTTTGATGTTTGAAATTTTCAAACCAAAATGGCTATATACAATGCTAGCATCACTAGAAACATGGTGGTAAACCCTTGTACCTAATTGGAGTCCATTTGAAGAAATGTAGATGAAAACATGGTACACAAGTGGCTCTTTCTAGTAGTCGTACAAGATCATTGACCTAACTACCCACATTCGTGAGTAGACTGCTAGGGGGACATTTTCCAAGTTTCTCATTTTTTATGCAAAGTATTTTCCACATAGTGATAAAATTCGAAGGTTTCAAGATAGTTTGAGAATTTATCATTTTTCTAAGAAATTCACAAGGTTTGGTCAAACCATGGTTAACTAGAGCCTTTCAATAGATAGTGAAAGCATCTAAAAAGTACAATTGCTGTTCTGTGGTCCCAGTGAGATGCACAACCACTCAAGCATGCAACTTGAAGGTCTCAAATTACAGTTTTGGTACTTGCTTCACAAATGGTTCCTTGTTTCTGAGTTTGAGGTTTGAAATTTTTGAAATTCTCAAACCAAAATGCCTAGGTACAACGCTAGCAACACTAGCAACAAGGTGATAAACCCTTGTGTCGAATTTGAGTCCATTTGAAGAAAGGTAGATGAAAACATGGTACACAAGTGGCTCTTTCTAGTAGTTGGACATGATCATTGACCTAACTACCCCACATTTGTGAGTGGACTGCCAGGGGGACATTTTTTCCAAGTTTCTCATTTTTCATGCAAAGTATTTCCCACACAGTGGTCAAATTCGAAGGTTTCAAGAGATTTTGAGAATTTCTCATTTTTTATGAAATTCACAAGGTTTGGTCAAACTAGGGTTGACCAGAGTCTTTCGAAAGATTGTGAAAGCATCTGAAAAGTACACCTGATGGTCTGTGCTCCCAATGAGATATACAACCACTCAATCATGCAACTTGAAGGTCTCAAATTGTAGTTTTGGTACTTGCTTCACAAATGGTTCCTTGTATCTGAGTTTGAGGATGAAATTTTTGAAATTTTCAGACCAAAATGGCTAGATGCAATGCTAGCATCACTAGCCACATGGTGACTAACCCTTGTGCCAAATTTGAGTTGATTTGAAGAAAGGTAGAAGAAAACATGGTGCGCATGTGGTTCTTTCTAGTAGTCGGACATGATCGTTGACCTAACTACCCGACATATGAGAGTAGACTGCTAGGATGGATTTTTTTTCCAAGTTTCTCATTTTTCATGAAAAGTATTTGCCACATAGTGATCAAAATCGAAGGTTTAAAGAGATTTTGAGAATTTCTCATTTTTCTATGAAATTCACAAAGTTTGGTAAACAAGGGTTGACTAGAGTCTTTGGAGAGATTGCGAAAGCATCTACAAAGTAAAACTATTGTTCTCTGGTCCCAATGAGATGTACAACCACTCAAGCATGCAACTTGAAGGACTCAAATTGTGGTTTTATTACTTACTTCAGAAATGGTTCCTTGCTTCTAAGTTCGACGTTTGAAATTTTTGAAATTTTGAAACCAAAATGGCTATATACAATGCTAGCATCACTATCCACAAGGTGGTAAACCCTTGTGCCAAATTTGAGTCCATTTGGGAAAGGTAGATGAAAAAATGGTATCAAGTGGCTCTTTCTAGTAGTCGAACATGATCGTTGACCTAACTACCCCACATTTCAGAGTGGACCGCTAGGGTACATTTTTCCAAGTTTCTCATTTTTCATGCAAAGTATTTGCTACATAGTGATCAAATTCGAAGGTTTTAATAGATTTTGAGAATTTATTATTTTTCTATGAAATTCACAAGGTTTGGTCAAACTAGGGTTGACTAGAGTCTTTTGAGAGATTGTGAAAGCATCTAAAAAGTACAACTGTTATTTTGTGGTCCCAATGAGATGTACAACCACTCAGGCATGCAACTTGAAGGTCTAAAATTGTAGTTTTGGTAATTGCTTCATGAATGGTCCCTTGTTTCTGAGTTTGAGGATGAAATTTTTGAAATTTTTAAACCAAAATGGCTAGATACAATACTAGCATCACTGGCCACATGGTGATAAACTATGGTGCCAAATTTTTGTTGATATGAAAAAAGGTAGATGAAAACATGGTACACAAGTGGCTCTTCCTAGTAGTCGGACATGATCGTTGACCTAACTACCCAACATTTTAGAGTGGACTGCTAGGGGTACATTTTTTCATGGTTTCTCATTTTTCATCAAAGGTATTTTCCACAGAGTGATCAAATTCGAAGGTTTCAAGAGATGTTGAGAATTTCTCATTTTTTTATGAAATTCACATGGTTTGGTCAAACCAGGGTTGACTAGATTCTTTCAATAGATTGGAAAAGCATCTATAAAGTAGAATTGATGTTCTATGGTCCCAATGAGATGTACAACCACTCAAGTATGCAACTTGAAGGTCTCAAATTGTAGTTGTGGTACTTGCTTCAGAAATGGTTCCTTATTTACGAGTTTGATGTTTGAAATTTTTGAAATTTTCAAACCAAAATGGCTATAGACAATGCTAGCATCACTAGAAAAATGGTGGTAAACCCTTGTGCCTAATTTGAGTCCATTTGAAGAAATGTAGATCAAAACATGGTACACAAGTGGCTCTTTCTAGTAGTCGTACATGATCATTTACCTAACTACCCACATTTAAGAGTGGACTACTAGGGGGACATTTTCCAAGTTTCTCATTTTTTATGCAAAGTATTTGCCACACAGTGATAAAATTCGAAGGTTTCAAGAGAGTTTTAGAATTTATTATTTTTCTATGAAATTCACAAGATTTGGTCAAACCATGGTTGACTAGAGTCTTTCAATAGATTGCAAAAGCATCTAAAAAGTACAATTGTTGTTCTGTGGTCCCAATGAGATGTACAACCACTCAAGCATGCAACTTAAAGGTCTCAAATTTTAGTTTTGGTACTTGCTTCACAAATGGTTCCTTGTTTCTGAGTTTGAGGTTTGAAATTTTTGAAATTTTCAAACCAAAATTTCTAGGTACAACGCTAGCAACACTAACAACATGGTGATAAACCCTTGTGCCAAATTTGAGTCCATTTGAAGAAAGGTAGATGAAAAGATGGTACACAAGTGGCTCTTTCTAGTAGTCGGACATGATCATTGACCTAACTACCCCACATTTGTGAGTGGACTGCCAGGGGGACATTTTTTCCAAGTTTCTCATTTTTCATGCAAAGTATTTCCCACACAATGGTCAAATTCGAAGGTTTCAAGAGATTTTGAGAATTTCTCATTTTTATGAAATTCACAAGGTTTGGTCAAACTTGGGTTGACCAGAGTCTTTTGAAAGATTGCGAAAGCATCTGAAAAGTACACCTGATGTTTTGTGGTCCCAATGAGATGTACAACCACTCAAGCATGTAACTTGAATGTCTCAAATTGTAGTTTTGGTACTTGCTTCACAAATGGTTCCTTGTATCTGAGTTTGATGATGAAATTTTTGAAATTTTCAGACCAAAATGGCTAGATTTGAGTTGATTTGAAGAAAGGTAGAAGAAAACATGGTGCACATGTGGTTCTTTCTAGTAGTCGGACATGATCGTTGACCTAACTACCCGACATATGAGAGTGGACTGCTAGGGGGGATTTTTTTCCAAGTTTTTCATTTTTCATGAAAAGTATTTGCCACACAGTGATCAAAATCGAAGGTTTAAAGAGATTTTGAGAATTTCTCATTTCTCTATGAAATTCACAAAGTTTGGTAAACAAGGGTTGACTAGAGTCTTTGGAGAGATTGCGAAAGCATCTACAAAGTAAAACTGTTGTTTTGTGGTCCCAATGAGATGTACAACCACTCAAGCATGCAACTTGAAGGTCTCAAATTGTGGTTTTATTAGTTACTTCAGAAATGGTTCCTTGCTTCTAAGTTCGATGTTTGAAATTTTTGAAATTTTGAAACCAAAATGGCTATATACAATGCTAGCATCACTAGCCACATGGTGGTAAACCCTTGTGCCAAATTTGAGTCCATTTGGGAAAGGTAGATGAAAAAATGGTATCAAGTGGCTCTTTCTAGTAGTCGAACATGATCGTTGACCTAACTACCCAACATTTCAGAGTGGACTGCTAGGGTACATTTTTCCAAGTTTCTCATTTTTCATGCAAAGTATTTGCCACATAGTGATCAAATTCGAAGGTTTCAATAGATTTTGAGAATTTATTATTTTTCTATGAAATTCACAAGGTTTGGTCAAACTAGGGTTGACTAGAGTCTTTTGAGAGATTGTGAAAGCATCTAAAAAGTACAACTGTTGTTTTGTGGTCCCAATGAGATGTATAACCACTCAGGCATGCAACTTGAAGGTCTAAAATTGTAGTTTTGGTACTTGCTTCATGAATGGTCCCTTGTTTCTGAGTTTGTGGATGAAATTTTTGAAATTTTTAAACCAAAATGGCTAGATACAATGCTAGCATCACTGGCCACATGGTGATAAACTATGGTGCCAAATGTTTGTTGATATGAAAAAAGGTAGATGAAAACATGGTACACAGGTGGCTCTTTCTAGTAGTCAGACATGATCGTTGACCTAACTACCGAACATTTGAGAGTGGACTGCTAGGGGTACATTTTTTCAAGGTTTCTTATTTTTCATGAAAGGTGTTTTCCACAGAGTGATCAAATTCGAAGGTTTCAAGAGATGTTGATAATTTCTCATTTTTCTATGAAATTCACATGGTTTGGTCAAACCAGGGTTGACTAGATTCTTTCAATAGATTGGAAAAGCATCTATAAAGTAGAATTGATGTTCTATGGTCCCAATGAGATGTACAACCACTCAAGTATGCAACTTGAAGGTCTCAAATTGTAGTTTTGGTACTTGCTTCAGAAATGGTTCCTTGTTTACGAGTTTGATGTTTGAAATTTTTGAAATTTTTGAAATTTTCAAACCAAAATGGCTATATACAATGCTAGCATCACTAGAAACATGGTGGTAAACCCTTGTGCCTAATTTGAGTCCATTTGAAGAAATGTAGATGAAAACATGGTACACAAGTGGCTCTTTCTAGTAGTCGTACATGATCATTTACCTAACTACCCACATTTGAGAGTGGACTACTAGGGGGACATTTTCCAAGTTTCTCATTTTTTATGCAAAGTATTTGCCACACAGTGATAAAATTCGAAGGTTTCAAGAGAGTTTGAGAATTTATTATGTTTCTATGAAATTCACAAGATTTGGTCAAACCATGGTTGACTAGAGTCTTTCAACAGATTGCAAAAGCATCTAAAAAGTACAATTGTTGTTCTGTGGTCCCAAGGAGATGTACAACCACTCAAGCATGCAACTTAAAGGTCTCAAATTTTAGTTTTGGTACTTGTTTCAGAACTGGTTCCTTGTTTACGAGTTTGATGTTTGAAATTTTTGAAATGTTGAAACCAAAATGGCTATATACAATGCTAGCATCACTAGAAACATGGTGGTAAACCCTTGTGCCTAATTTGAGTCCATTTTAAGAAATGTAGATGAAAACATAGTACACAAGTGGCTCTTTCTAGTAGTCGTACATGATCATTTACCTAACTACCCACATTTGAGAGTGGACTACTAGGGGGACATTTTCCAAGTTTCGCATTTTTTATGCAAAGTATTTGCCACACAGTGATAAAATTCGAAGGTTTCAAGAGAGTTTGAGAATTTATTATTTTTCTATGAAATTCACAAGATTTGGTCAAACCATGGTTGACTAGAGTCTTTCAATAGATTGCAAAAGCATCTAAAAAGTACAATTGTTGTTATGTGGTCCCAAGGAGATGTACAACCACTCAAGCATGCAACTTAAAGGTCTCAAATTTTAGTTTTGGTACTTGCTTCACAAATGGTTCCTTGTTTCTGAGTTTGAGGTTTGAAACTTTTGAAATTTTCAAACCGAAATTGCTAGGTACAACGCTAGCAACACTAACAACATGGTGATAAACCCTTGTGCCAAATTTGAGTCCATTTGAAGAAAGGTAGATGAAAAGATGGTACACAAGTGGCTCTTTCTAGTAGTCGGACATGATCATTGACCTAACTACCCCACATTTGTGGGTGGACTGCCAGGGGGAAATTTTTTCCAAGTTTCTCATTTTTCTTGCAAAGTATTTCCCACATAGTGGTCAAATTCGAAGGTTTCAAGAGATTTTGAGAATTTCTCATTTTTTATGAAATTCACAAGGTTTGGTCAAACTAGGGTTGACCAGAGTCTTTTGAAAGATTGCGAAAGCATCTGAAAAGTACACCTGATGTTCTGTGGTCCCAATGAGATGTACAACCACTCAAGCATGCAACTTGAAGGTCTCAAATTGTAGTTTTGGTACTTGCTTCACAAATGGTTCCTTGTATCTGAGTTTGATGATGAAATTTTTGAAATTTTCAGACAAAAATGGCTAGATTTGAGTTGATTTGAAGAAAGGTAGAAGAAAACATGGTGCGCATGTGGTTCTTTCTAGTAGTCGGACATGATCGTTGAGCTAACTACCCGACATATGAGAGTGGACTGCTAGGGGGGATTTTTTTTCCAAGTTTTTCATTTTTCATGAAAAGTATTTGCCACATAGTGATCAAAATCGAAGGTTTAAAGAGATTTTGAGAATTTCTCATTTTTCTACGAAATTCACAAAGTTTGGTAAACAAGGGTTGACTAGAGTCTTTGGAGAGATTGCGAAAGCATCTACAAAGTAAAACTGTTGTTCTGTGGTCCCAATGAGATGTACAACCACTCAAGCATGCAACTTGAAGGTCTCAAATTGTGGGTTTATTACTTACTTCAGAAATGGTTCCTTGCTTCTAAGTTCGACATTTGAAATGTTGAAACCAAAATGGCTATATACAATGCTAGCATCACTAGCCACATGGTGGTAAACCATTGTGCCAAATTTGAGTCCATTTGGGAAAGGTAGATGAAAAAATGGTATCAAGTGGCTCTTTCTAGTAGTCGAACATTAACGTTGACCTAACTACCCCACATTTCAGAGTGGACTGCTAGGGTACATTTTTCCAAGTTTCTCATTTTTCATGCAAAGTATTTGCCGCACAGTGATCAAATTCGAAGGTTTCAATAGGTTTTGAGAATTTATTATTTTTCTATGAAATTCACAAGGTTTGATCAAACTAGGGTTGACTAGAGTCTTTTGAGAGATTGTGAAAGCATCTAAAAAGTACAACTGCTGTTTTGTGGTCCCAATGAGATGTACAACCACTCAAGCATGCAACTTGAAGGTCTAAAATTTTAGTTTTGGTACTTGCTTCAAAAATGGTTCCTTGTTTCTGAGTTTAAGGTTTGAAATTTTCAAAGAAAAATGGCTTGATACAATGCTAACATAACTAGCCACATGGTGGTAAACCCTTGTGCCAAATTTGAGTCCATTTGAAGAAAGGTCGATGAAAACATGGTACACAAGTGGCTCTTTCTAGTAGTCGGACATGATCATTGACCTAACTACCCAACATTTGAGAGTGGACTGCTAGGGGACATTTTTTCCAGGTTTCTCATTTTTCATGCAGAGTATTTGCCACACCATGATCGAATTCGAAGGTTTCAAGAGATTTTGAGAATTTCTCATTTTCTATGAAATTCACAATGTTTGGTCAAACCAGGGTTGACCAGAGGCTTCAAGAGATTGCGAAAGCATCTGAAAAATACAAATGTTTTTCTATGGTTCCAATGAGATCTACAACCACTCAAGCATGCAATTTGAAGGTCTCAAATTGTAGTTTTGGTACTTGCTTCACAAATGGTTCCTTGTTTCTAAGTTTGAGGATGAAATTTTTGAAATTTTCAAACCAAAATGGCTAGATACAATGCTAGCATCAGTGGCCAGATGGTGATAAACTGTGGTGCCAAATTTTAGTTGATATGAAGAAGGGTAGATGAAAACATGGTTCGCAAGTGGCTCTTTCTAGTAGTCAGACATGATCATTGACCTAACTACCCCACATTTGAGAGTGGACTACTAGGGGTACATTTTTTCCAAGTTTCTCATTTTTCATGAAAAGTATTTGCCACAAAGTGATCAAATTCGTAGGTTTCAAGAGATTTTGAGAATTTCTCACTTTTCTATGAAATTCACATGGTTTGGTCAAACTAGGGTTGACTAGAGTCTTTCGAGAGATTTCAAAAGCATCTACAAAGTACAACTATTGTTCTGTGGTCCCAATGAGATGTACAACCACTCAAGTATGCATATTGAAGGTCTCAAATTGTAGTTTTGGTACTTGCTTTAGAAATGGTTCCTTGTTTACGAGTTTGATGTTTGAAATTTTTAAATTTTCCGACCAAAATGGCTATATACAATGGTTGCCTCACTAGCCACATGGTGGTAAACCCTTGTGCCTAATTTGAGTCCATTTGAAGAAATGTAGATGAAAACATGGTACACAAGTGGCTCTTTCTAGTAGTCGTACAAGATCATTTACCTAACTACCCACATTTGAGAGTGGACTACTAGGGGGACATTTTCCAAGTTTCTCATTTTTTATGCAAAGTATTTGCCACACAGTGATAAAATTTGAACGTTTCAAGAGAGTTTGAGAATTTATTATTTTTCTATGAAATTCACAAGATTTGGTCAAACCATGGTTGACTAGAGTCTTTCAATAGATTGCGAAAGCATCTAAAAAGTACAATTGTTGTTCTGTGGTCCCAATGAGATGTACAACCACTCAAGCATGCAACTTAAAGGTCTCAAATTTTAGTTTTGGTACTTGCTTCACAAATGGTTCCTTGTTTCTGAGTTTGAGGTTTGAAATTTTTGAAATTTTCAAACCGAAATTGCTAGGTACAACGCTAGCAACACTAACAACATGGTGATAAACCCTTGTGCCAAATGTGTGTCCATTTGAAGAAAGGTAGATGAAAACATGGTACACAAGTGGCTCTTTCTAGTAGTCGGACATGATCGTTGACGTAACTACCCCACATTTGAGAGTGGACTGCTAGGGGACATTTTTTCCAAGTTTCTCATTCTTCGTGCAAAGAATTTGCCACACAATGATCAAATTTGAAGGTTTCAAGAGATTTTGAGAATTTATCTTTTTTTTCTAGGAAATTCACAAGGGTTGACCAGAGTCTTTTGAGAGATTGCGAAAGCATCTAAAAAGTACAACTGTTGTTCTCTGGTCCCAATGACATGTACAACCACTCAAGCATGCAACTTGAAGGTCTCAAATTGTAGTTTTGGTAATTGCTTCACAAATGGTTCCTTGTTTATGAGTTTGAGGATGAATTTTTTGAAATTTTCAAACCAAAATGGCTAGGTACAATGCTACCATCACTACCCACATGGTGATAAACCCTTGTGCCAAATTTGAGTCCATTTGAAGAAAGGTAAATAAAAAAATGGTACACAAGTGGCTCTTTCTAGTACTCGGACATGACCGTTGACCTAACTACCCCACATTTGAGAGTGGACTGCTAGGGGGACATTCCTTTCCAAGTTTCTCATTTTCCATGTAAAGTATTTGACACAGAGTGATCAAATTCGATGGTTTCAAGAAATTTTGAAAATTTCTCATTTTTCTATGAAACTAGGGCAGTGGCCCGCGCATATGCACAGGAAAATTCTTAAATATTCTATTAAAATTTGTTATATAAAACTATATCATGCAAGAAAAGGAAAGAATTCGAGCCAACTCAATAAAATGCCGACATGGAAAAAAAATTAAGGTGTCATTTCAACATTAGTGATATTTTATGCTATAGTTTTTGTACAGAAACCATTATAACCTGGTAATATAAGATTAATTGCAATTTTTTATCTATCTATCACGGTGTATATCTATCAAACTACTACTCGGTTGATATTATTATTTGATTTTCAAGATTTTATATATATATATGGTTTTAGAACATTCGGTTAACATATATTATTTTTTGGTAGCTAGTTTTTATTTTTCACTTGCATTTGTGACTGAAATATATGCTTATGTTTAACGTGTATTATCTTACTTTAGAATATAAGTGTGTTGTTATCCCAATTGCTGATGTGATAGATAGGTTGTTATTTTTTCACTTGCATGATGCATATTTCTGATACATTTGTAAACTTGTAGACTATATTCATCCTCTCATGTAGTGCATAAGTCCTTGTAAGCATAAATAAGTTATTTATTTAAATTTAAAAATATTGCAGCAAAGGGAAAATTGTTATATTCATATGTTTTGAAATCTTAGTAGCATCACCGAGTGGAAGAAGTATATACAAAGGTTTCCTATTGTTGTACCTTTGGAAAAATTCCTTGTAGACTATCCTATACAAATTTTTTATTTTAACTTTTGAAAATTTCGTTGTAGACTATGCCTGTTCCTCCTTGTGACTCTTGAAAATACTATGTGTCTTTCTATGTGTATAAAAACTTGTTTAGGTAGATACAGTCCTACCTTATGTAGATATTGCCCCTGTTTTTTATTGTCGTAGCAAATCACTAAGAATTAGGATATTTTGTCCTTTTTAGAACGGTGGCCATGCTAATTCTGTTGGTGATATTATTATTATTCTTGGAATATATACCATTTATCCCACACCACTACAAACCGTGTATGCCAAATTCCTGAACCAACCAACTCTGAAATCAACAAAGTACATGGTATAGCTGAGATCAAGTAGCTAGGCTGTACCAGAGGACAAACAATTTTGATTTGTGCTTTTCCAAATGTTACAAATATTTAAAAGACTATTGTTTTATGTTGAGGTAAAATATATTCAATCATACCGTTCACTACATGGAGTAAATAATTGTAAACCTCATTGTTATGCCATGCTTCAATTATCTCGGAACTTCCCTTGCTTGTATCTTGAGGGAGAAGATATCTATCAGAATAACTTTCTACGTGTCCAAATTGGTAAATCATATAATTAGTTTGTCGATATTAACTATAAGGACAACAACTAAACTGTATGATATATGTTAGAAAATGTAAAAAGGCTATTGTTTTACATTGAGGGAAAATATATTCAATCACACTGTTCACGGGATGGAATAGATAATTGGTAAACCTCATTGTTGTGCCGTGCTTCAATTATCTCAGAACTTCTGAGCTTCTTTCTCTCTGTCCAACAGGTTGCTACTTTGCTTGTCCCCTAAGGGAGAAGAGATATATCCGAATAACTTACTACATGTCCAAATAGTCAGTTTGTCTAGATTAGCTATAATGACAACAACTAAATTGAAGTCATTGACAAAAGTCTGCTATATTTCTCTTTGTTTTTTTCTAGGCTATGCAGGAGAGCTTATTTCTCTATTCTGATCAATCAATGGAAAATCCATGCAATAGCAATATGTACAGCCTCTCATTAAGAATCATAAGTTAATAACTCGGTATCAATTGAGAATCTAAGTATTAGTGTTTCCACTTCACAATATATCATGAATAGAATGATTTGTTTGGAATAACCAATGCAAAAAACAATAAAATCAATGTATAAGAACGAATCCCAATGAAAATCACCCGCGAGGAGGAAAAACTACTGATTCCTAGGAGGCGAGGATACCTAGAGTTTTCCAGAGATGTTCATGCTAGAAAACTATGGCTAGCGCCGAAACCATAGACAGAGACCTCAAAAGGGTTGAAAGCCTACTTGATCTAGTCTTGTTGTCACGGTATCCATTGGAAAATAAATATATGAAAATGGAATGAAACTAATTATCATGATGTCGACAGTGTCTAGAAATTCTACATAGCAATCGCTAGATATGTGCCTCATGGAGCTATGCCTAGAGACAGGCTTGACGATGCTTTGTAGTTCCACCAAATTTATGAATGGAGCCGGGTAGGTGGCTAGCTATAGTACAAATAGAAGAGGATAGCCGCATGGGAGATCATGGTGTTGATATTTTTTCCGGGTTTGCAAGCGAGATTGACTTAGGTTCAGATGCATCTGTGTGGAATTGGTGGGTAATATTTTCATAAATTTGATGCAGTTTGCTGAACATGAAATTAATGGCCAGATTTTTTTTGCCTATGCACACAGTAAGATCGAGAAGTGTCTGAATTATAATTTCATTACAACGGCTGTTAAAACTGTGACTGCTTGCATGCCTTTTAAACAGTCAGTTCGAGTATCTATGTTTTGAATAGTCTCTAACATGTACGAGTTGATTAATGTTAGTTGGATTGGATCCATACTTGTTGTTGTGGTTAGTGGTAAAGGGTGAACTATTCTTTTCCTAGGCAAAAATAATGACATAAGAGTCCGTAACTATGATGAAAAATAGCAGTACTTAATACTATTTGCTAACTTGTCAAATTAATTACTCCCTCCGACCCATATTAGTTGAGTTGGATTTATCTAGATTCGAACGTATTTAGTACTAAAACATGTCTAGATACATCCGAATCTTGACAAATTCGAGTCAATTAATATGGGCCAGAGGGAGTACTTTATTTGTAAGTTACAACTAATCTTGATGTATTGGCATGAACAAAGTCATACACGCCAATACTGTCGATCAGCTAATTGTAGTGTCAATGTGGTACTTAACCTTTTTTATGTGCATAAATTATGATATGTAACGTTAGGGAAAATAGATCATATTATTGCATAGGTTAGTGAGTACGTACATTAGTCGTCATGAATTATTGGTTTCAATCAATACTGTAATAACAGATAACTTTATTTGTTCTGCGCGTCATCCATCACAATGCGCCTACATCGATCTTTATTCTGCACTCTGCGCGTTGACAGTACAGGCTAAAAGCAAATGCACATCTGCTAAGAAAACAAAGACACAAAGAGATGACATAGCTACTCCAGTGAATTGTTTACTAACAACCAGAGCACGGAGATCAGGTAATTACTCTAGGGGAGGATGGAAGTAAACTTTGATCGCTTATGTTTACATAAGCGTATACACATAGCCATGATAGATTCGTATCGCTTGGTTTAAATTTCTTATGAAAATGGGGATGGTGGAAATTTTATACGTTGTACTGTGTACTGGGATCATAAAAAAATATGCATATCATGTGCCAATACGCACCTAGGGATGGGTTGTCGTGATGACGCAAGTCTTGGATTCGAGATAGATCCGAGCTATATAAAGGCTCCCACTATGAGGCAAATCTAGAATCGATCGTCCAGGCTACATTTGCATTGCAGGTCAAGTGTGTGCATGATACTACCAAATTTGAAATCTGAGTCACTGATGTGCACAAACCTGGAGTAGTTCAGCCATCCGAGGGCACCGAGATGGCGGCAGATCGACAGTCTGCTCGAGGCTGTAATTTTGATTTTCTTTGAATGGAAGTGTGTGTGTGACCTTATGCGGTATCGTCGGCTTGTTTCTCTGGCACCTCTATCATCTAGACCCCAAGTCTCAACACAATATATATGAATTTGTAAAAGAGAATTATTTGCCAGATAAAACAGGATTGAAAACACATAGATAGTTAAAAAACCACGTTCTTCCTTGTACACAAACGGAACAACTTTTGGTAACTTATTTCGTACACGTATATGTAGTTGTAAAATATTTCTAATGTATAATTCTATGTGCACCTAGCTTGCTGATCTAATCTGTCCACGCGTTACCTGCCTTCTAGTGGTTGGGCACTTGCCGTAGGTTCTTGTTTGCCTTCTTTGTAATTCCAATCAAATTTGATGTTGCGCTTGCATGAACTGTAAAATTGCTGGAGAAAAAGAAGAGACTTCACGCCAAGGGCATATGGTATCGCAGGATCGGTGGTCCGGCGGTCGGTCAGCTGCGTCTGAAAGGACTTGGGTTTTTTTTGTTACGTGCAAGTGTTCTGACCTAATGAGCTTATAGGTAGATGTGATATTAAAGGGGACGTGAAAACTTACCAAGGGTAGTGGGGGGTAATTTTTTTGAACTTACATGTCAATAAATTATTTTAAGATCCATCGGCTGCCAAAAGCTAGATAATTTAACCGATGGACGGATATCTCAGATTTTTATGGGATTTTCTAGGCTATTTCTTTTTTTTCTGGTAGCCCGTCAGGTACTTTTAATAAAAAAATTTACTTTTAATATATAATAGATTCACAAGGTTTGGTCAGACTAGGGTTGATCAAAATCTTTCGAGAGATTGTGAAAGCATCTAGAAAAGTACAATTGTTGTTCTGTGGTCCCAATGAGATGTACAATCACTCAAGCATGCAACTTGAACGTCTCAAATTGTAGTTTTGGTACTTGCTTCACAAATGGTTCCTTGTTTTTGAGTTTCAAGTTTGAATTTTTTGAATTTTTGAAACCAAAATGGCTAGATACAATGCTAGCATCACTAGCCACATGGTGATAAACCCTTGTGCCAAATTTGTGTCCATTTAGCTAGTATCAATAGATCAAAACATTGCTTATAAATTTGTAATTTAAACAATATGAATATTTCACTATTTTTAGATATGATTTAGGGACGGGTAATGTATGCATCATTTAGGTCTAACAATAGGACTTTTTAATGTAATATTAATTTTCAACTTGTCAGTGCTTCATTTTATTTTTTATACCAACTGTGTAAAACTTACATATATGAAGTAAACCAAATTTTCAAGAAATATTTTGCTTCTAACATCAAAATTAATAACTAAACAGAACCTCCCTCCAAAATTTTCGACACATTTTCGTTCCCTCCTTTTTCCGCCTCACCCCACCGCCAAAATTTAAAAACCCCGCAACATTAAAATGGCACACGAATCCCTCCCATGATTTGCGTCTCATCTTAACTCCCAAAACCCATCCACCTTTCGGGCATCATCCCTCTCCTCCCCCAGATCCGATCTCGTCCCTAGAGGATCAGAACTCATCACCGCATCTGATCGGTGATCTCCTTGTCTAACGACATGATCGGGACTCTTTGCAGCGGTTAGGCACGTGAGCCATTGAGGTCTACACCAAAGAAGAAGCCCACTGTCAAACGATCATCAGGTGATAATTCAATCCCCCAGTCATTCTCATATGTGGTAGATCTCCTAGAACCATTCATTACAAGGTGGTTAAACATCTTATTTCCATCATTCTAGTTATAATAAGAGTAATCTACTCCCTACATTGTTTTCCCACACACATGCAATGATATTGTTTCGCAGTAGACATATTGAGTTCAGTCTACTCCCTACATCTACTCCCTAGAGTAAATCACATTTGTAGAGATAAAAACAGAATAGCTCACTCATGTGCTCATAAGGTACAGATAACTACTTCTACTGTACCTACTTTAGTTTGCTCTTCAACAACACACTCTTAATATGTATGTCCTTAGGTAGGTTATGTTAGAAATGAAAATTGTCTGAACTTTGTAATTCATGATAAGCGGTAATACAATTGTGACCATCCCTTGTCAGGTGCTGAAAAAACCAACTGATGCATATGAGGCAAAAAAGTAGAAAAATTTGAAAGAAAATAAAGCCGTATGATGGAAGTTTTCAAAGAAGTGCAAGTCGGCAAAGGTTTGCCTGTAGAAAATATAGAAGAGGTAGCACATAAATTCGTGTACATCGACAATTCCAAAGTGACAGAGGCCACCAAAAAAGATAAACAAAAGGATGCTAACCATACTCAATCATACCCTACATATGAACCCATTGCTGAAGAAATGGCCACATCTAATGACGAGCCGACTTCAGATGACGAGGACCAGAATATCGATAACCCTAAAACTAAGGTTATCATATCTTATTTTCACTGAAATTTAATCCCTGTAAATACTACAGTTTTGTTGCTAACTGTTATGTTTTTTGAAAACAGGCTAATGATGGTACATCAACTGCAGCAAAGAAGATGTCTGCAACAACAAATGTACCTCAATCTACCGTAACCACTAGATCAAGAGCACCTCATGTCACTGAAACAACTAAGATTGTCGCGTGTCAGACCCCTACATGCCCAGAGGGTGAGAACACAGAAGTTCAAATCTCACCAATGTTGAACCTAACATCTAGAGGAAGCAACTCACCTGACGACAATAAACTTGTCATTAGAAAACAGAAAGGTATTAACAATTGCACTTAAATAATTGTATTGATGGTTAGTCCTATAATATATAATCTAATTTTAACTTTCTCCCTACTGTGTTTCAGAGGTAACTTCTTCCGGTCAAAGCGAAAGTGTGGGGAATGCGGAATTTCCATGGGCCATGGTCTGCATGACTACACTTGAACAAATGGTGGGAATAAAATGAGAATTGAATTTACTGAGGGGGTTAGAAGGCCCAAAAATCCTCTTCAAGCAGCAAAACTAAGCTCTGAGGTCGGAATACAAATCCAACACAAAGTGGATCTAGCAACCAACTAGACTTAATACAAAAAAGATGAGACTCTGAAAGATGTTATTCCAGGTGCTATCTGCAAAGTAGTGGTGAGCCCTAACTCTACAGTTTTACATCATAGCAGTTTATCTTGTCTACCCATGTAACTACATAATATGCATCTCCATTTTTCAGGGAAATTTTGAAATGGACACAAATGATATTGTGACCAAGACAGTGTGCACTAATATTTTATATAGTATGCACCAACAATGCTACAAGCTTAAGAAGGAGAATTGGGACAAGATTAAAGATATGAGACCTCAGGAAGCATATAAGATGAAGCCAAGAAATGTACTAGAGAAAAGTTGGAATGATCTTGTGAACAGATGGTATGATTCCCACTATCAAGTACTAACATTTACACTTACAAATACTATGCACATAAATCTTTGCTACACAGAAAACTCACAAGTTCATACTCAAATTTAGGAAATGTGTCTGGAGAATCAATTGAACAAAGAAGTTGTGAAGAAGAACCATATAATTGGATCGAGATGGTTCATTGCACACTACGAAGCTCTTGTAGGTTTTTAAGTTCATATATGAAACAATTGTTCTACCAAACTCAGTATAAATTTTACTAACTCATGTTCGTATTTCCAGTTTTTTTGTAGAACTCGGAGAACTTATAGGAGGTGTCATCTCCAATTGAATTCTATAGACATACCCACACTATCAAGGAAGGCATCATGACTATGGAATCCAAAGATGCTTATGTAAGACATTTTTAATACTGTTACTATTTTGTAATGAATAAGCTTTGTACTTCAATATTTCTTATGCTTTCATTTGAACTTTTTTGGAGGATGCAATGATGACCATGAAAAATAGACCACGCCTAGAAGATGAGACCGAAGAAACAAAATTGCAGATTATTGAAGAAGTATTGACCGAGAAGAGCACAACGAGCTTAAGCATAGGAACGTTCCTCTCAAATTTGGGAGTTGGATCAATCTCAAGGAAGAGCTCTGTGTCCATAGAATGCATCCAAAAACTAGAAAACAAGCTTGCTGAATAGGAGGAACAATCACTTCTCGCAATTGAAAGGTACAAACAAGAGATGTAGAAAAGGATGGAAGCCCAGGATAAAGATTTGAATAAATGAAAAAATAAGAAGAGGACCATATAGCTCTGATGAAGGCACATGAAGAGAAAAATAGAGCTACTGAAATTAAGCAGCAATAATTAGAAGCCACACTTAGTTTCATCTTAAGGACATCACAGTAGCAAGGATAGGGAAACAACTCAACAACACCTCCATCTTGATGAAATTGTTCATCAATATGATTTACTTAGTTGCATATTGATGTTAAAACTATTGCCGCCATTTTATATATTAGTTCTAAATTTTACTTGTTTGTATGATATTTTTCATTTTCTGTATAATTATTAACGTGACGAAATTACTAACACCGTCATCAACACATGGAACCACGTGTCTGAAACATCTTGGTCCCACCTGTCAGGACCCTCTAGACCCCACCTGTCCGAACCCTTTGGGTCCCACCTATTAGAACCCTCTAGGCCCACCTGTCCAAACCCTCTGGGTCCCATCTGTTCGAACCCTCCGGGTCCCACCTGTCACAACACTCCAGGTCCCACATCTCCGAACCCTTTGGGTACCACCTGTCTGAACCCTCTTGGTCCCACCTGTCAAAACCCTATGGGTCCCACCTGTCCGAATCCTCCGGGTCCCACCTGTATGAACCGTCTCAGACCAACCATTGGTCCACCTATAAGAACCACTAGTTCCCACTGGTCCTAATTCCACGTCAGTAAATTGCAATAAATTAACAAAATGTCACGTCTGTAATGAAGAAATGTCCTACACTCCCTTATAATTTACGATGACAAAATTTTCATATATATCATGACAAATATTTTAGTCACTGATTGCACACGATTGTTGACAAAACTAACATCGTCAACTAATATAACTTAAACAATGACAAAAATATGCAAACCGTGGATATGGATTTTTATGACGTGGCTTTTATGACAAAATTAGTGATAACCCATTTTTGTCAACAACATATATTCATTGACAAAATATGAATATTAAGTGACAAAAGGGGCCTGTCAATAAATACGATTTATGTTGTAGTGCCTCTAGGGGATCTATGTAGTTTAGGAAAATAACACATGCAATGACTCTAGTTGATTGATGTGTCAAACCATGGTCACAAAGACCAAAAACACATAGGATAGCAGCTTCCACATTCCATGTTGCACCAGTATGGCAGGAGTTACATTAGAGAATCCATTGGAGTGTGTGTGGTCATGTGGATCAATGTGGTTATTGAAAAGAACACATGCAATGAGTCTAGGGGATCAATGTGGTTTAGGAAAATAACACATACAATAACTCTAGGGGATAAATATGTCAAAACATGGTCACAGAGACGAAAAACACATAGGAAATCAGCTTCCACATTGCATGTTGCACCAATGTGGCAGAAGTTATATCATAGAATCCACAGGAGTGCATGTGTTCATGTGGATCAATGTGGTTTAGGAAAATTTTACATACAATGGCTCTAGTGGATCAATGTGGTTTAGGAAAAAACACATGTAATGACTCTAGGCGATAAATGTGGTTTAGGAAAAGAACATATGCAATGACTCTAGGGACTCCATGTGTTAAATCATGGTCATAGAGACAAAAAACACTTAGGACAGCAGCTTCCACATTGCATGTTGGACCAGTGTGGCAGAAGTTGCATCACATAATTCACTGGAGTGCGTGGTCATGTGGATCAATGTGGTTTAGGAAAATAACACATGCAATGACTCTAGGGGATCAATGTGGTATAGGAAAATAACACATGGAATGACTCTGGGGGGTCAATGTAGTTTAGAAAAATAACACATGCAATGACCCTAGGGACGCCATGTGTCAAACCATGGTCATGTGGATAATTGTGCTTTACATAGTTTTACTTTTTCAAAAAAATAGGCCTTAAGCATTGGGGTTGAGGTAGTATCAAAACGTGCATTTTCAATTTTTAAATCTATTATATTTTCTATCTGAATCCCTTAGTGTGTTTTCCCTCTCTCGCAAAAGCCCAAACTTGTGCTCACTCTAGTTACTATGCCCTGATTGGGCGACACAGATGGCATGCGTATCATGCCCACCAACCGTTGATCCCCTGTGGTCCAACAGGCAGGATAACCCCTCTCTATATGTGCCACCTCTCTATCTGTTCCACCTATATTTTACCTCATCAAACAAATGAAAACCATCTCAAAAATAAAAATGAAAACGAAGGGAACGTGTTCGAAACACAACATTATCATGTCCAGAGTGCAATTTGAAAGTGTTTAAGAGTTGTACACAATTTTGGAGAAGTGGCTTGGAGTGCCTAGAGAGAGCTTGCCGGTTTTGGCATCAATCAGTTGATCCCTCGTTGTCGTCTTCCAGATCATCATCGCCTTCAGCACTGTCATGGTCCTTGCGATATTCGCCGTCGGTGTCCTCCTTTGATAACTCGTCATTGCAGCCTTCTTTGTATAAGAGTGATCTCTCCTTGTCAGAGTCCTCCTCCTCCTCCGCCTCGTAGTCCCACATGTCCACGTCACTCTCCTCCACTTCTGCCTCCAACTAATCTATGAATGCCTCCTTGTTGGTCGAGTCAGAATCGACAACATAGCTGCCTCCTCTCTTCTTCCTAGTCTTCTTCATGGTGGTCTTGTAGGTCTTCCTCTCATTCCTCCTGTGTGGATGGTACAAGCTTCAAAGTCGCGCTATCCTAGAGTGCCTATGTCGATGGATCCTGGCACAGTTGGACATGACGTAATGCCACATCGGGCTACTCGCAAGCGTGAACAATGCTACAAAGATCAGGGGACACAGGACGGTCAGTGGCCGGCTTAGATCTACCATTGCCACGACGAGGGGCCATCATGCTTGAGGAAATTGTTCGAGATGAGCGATGTGGGTACACATAGTTGGGTGCCACTATGAAAAAAGTAGTATCTCATGTACTGAACATAATTTGATCACAATAAAAGTGGCACATCATATTCTAGACACGTAAATATCTCGTGCATGCCTGTCAACGTGGAGTTCAACACGCGTGCCTATCAACTTGGAGTTCGATGTACTGACGTGTTTGTGCCGTAGTTGCATGCGTCATTGCCCCATCAACACGTGACGCACGCATTTGGGACATGCACGCCATTTCTCGTGACCGTGAATACCACCTGTCCCACTCCTTTTTATAGGGAAGGTCCCACTCCTTTTATTATCTGCTAGATTTTAAGCGGCACCAAAGCCCATTGAACTATCCATCGCAATACATACAAGTCCAATCGAGTCCCATCGATTCCCTAGCTTCTTTGAGAAGGTAGACTATGGTGTTGTATAATACTGGACCACGGCATGTACTCTTTGACTCTTCTCCCTCACTAATCACTTTCTTATTCCTCCTGCCACCACCTACCTCCCCCTGCAAGCCATGGCTCCCATAAGAAGAGGTTAGTCGACCATCTGTATGGAGAACAAGGAGAGAGCTTGCCACCTGGCACTTCTTGCTCTACCAGTCCCTCAATATACCCCTCTTACAGAGTCCCAATCTCTCCCGACAATGGTGCTAAATGTTCTAGCAGGTGAAGGTCCTCCCAGTACTGTCTTCTTCTTCCACTTATTCCCCCACTTCTCCATCATGATCTTATTCTTCTTCTTCTTTTTATTCTTCTTCTTGTTGTTATTCTTCTTCTTTGTCCTCTTCCTCTTCTACGTATTACAGGCCGCCCGTGGACCCATAATCTACCACGACGACGACATTGCAGGACCTTTTTGGCCCCTTTCCATGTCTCGGCGAGGTAGCAAATCTGCACACTTTATTTTCTTTGAGTATTAATGTGGATTTCCTAGATCGTGTCCACCCCGCATTTGTGTTTTTGTGAGTTGTACTAGTTTTCATGATTATGACTAGACCTCTTGGTCTTTTTTAATACTGTTGTTCATAGATTCAATGGGGATTTTGTGATTGGGATTAGCTTTCATGATTATGACTAGATCTATTGGTCTTCTTTAATACTGTTGTTCATATTAATGGGGATTTTGTGATTTGTATTAATTTTCCCCTATATCCTGGAGAAGTATTATAGAATTTCTATTTCAAATAACATGATTGATGTAGTGAGTGAATGATGAGTACGATGACAAGGTGGCCACGGTCAATGCTAAGATTGAAAACCAACAAGAGCATGCATCCTCCATCACCAATGCTAATGAGAGCCTACGTAGGCGTATATCTCCACAGAAGGAGATCTCACTAGATTTTGCAAGTGACCGTGAGGCTATAGAAGCTGCTCAACCATAACTTGAACAATCAAGAGTAGGCCATCAATAAAATCAACAAGATCATGGGGGACAAGAAGAATCTCCAGATAAGATGCACCGTCAAGCAGGAGGAACTCGCCAAGGCACTAAGAGGACGCATTGATGAAACAAATGCTGCCATCCAAGCCTACCATGACAAGAACCGTTGCGTGAATGCAGTGAAAGGGATGAAGGAGGACATGAGTCGAGGTATCACTGTACTCGAGGGTGATTGTAAAGATAACGAGGAGCTAAGGGCTTGTTTGGAGGTGTATCAGGCAATGCCCAAGTCTGATTCCCATTAGAGGGGGCATAAATATCAATGCGTGCTCCACTCTTTTTGTAATATATATATATATATATATATATATATATCGTGCACTTAATGAATCCTAGAGAAACTCCTTATCTATCTGGACATGGGTTGGTATTCAATTTCATGAATGGACACCATGAGCTCTTTCCATTCTGTATCTAAGTTTGTTTCAGCATAATGAGTTTTCCACTACTATTTGGTGACATTGGAAAAACCCACAGTACCCTAAACTACAGAAAAACCTAGTTTGCTTTGAAATTGAAATTATGACAGTGCCACAAGTCGATTCTAAAATGTTGATTAGTCCTAAATTTGTTCTTCCTTGAAATTATGACTGTGCCACTAGTTGATTCAGTTAATTATGGAAACTAACCACCTTGGCCTAGTGAACTAACAAACTATATATTTTTGTTGCAGGGAAAAAGGAGAAAGCTCAACCCAGACTTGGTGAACTGGATAAATGACAAGATAGCCATCCAAAGGGAGAAGCAGAATTCTCAGAAGCTGTCCTTTCACCACTCGCACGCTGAAGTCATGGTGCTTCTTGACAAGTGCCACAATCTGAAGGTGGAAAATGTCAGCTGGGTGAAACTTCACTAGAAAGGTCCCACCTTGGCTAGTAAGAAGACGAAGATCATGAAGGGGATCATGGATGAAGATCGTTAGCTTACGGACCAACTTCTCGAATCCCAGAAGGAGCGCTTGAACCTGCAGCAGGCACACGTCCAAGTACTGCGGGAGCAGGAAAATACCAAAGAGGACCTGATCGAACGTACCCTTATACTGGAGGATCTTAGGAAGGAAAACCAGCAGCTCCGGGCCATGCTTCTTGAACCCAACGTATGTCTATTTAGTACTGAGCTGCCTATTTTATCCTCTTTAGTGGTGATTTTGTAAACATGAACTTAACTCTATGCACTATATGTGTTTCTTTCACATTAATATGTTTAGGATTGATTTTGGATTAGTTAGGAAAGTGCAATTACAAGTCTTACAGTTAACTAGTTTCATGCACTAACATGGCGTAAAATTATTCATCTAGAATTTCCTTTATCCTCTGTAGTCTGTCCTTGTTCACCTCGCGCGCCTTCTTCAGTTTCTTCAATAGATCCCTCTCCTTTTTTGCATTATGAATCGGCAACATGTGACTAACCTGAAGCTTTTGTCTAGTTCCCACAACCAAGCTCCCATTGGTTGTGTCACTTAGATCTTACTGCAAATTCATGATTTCTTGTTCCAGCTCCTTATTTCATACTGACAACTTGTAATTTTTTAGCTGCATCACAAGCATCACTAAATCTCCTGTGGGGCCCCGTATTAATCCTCCTAGAATCCCTGTTATGCATTCAACCACGATCCCATGATCAGTTAGTCGAGGCACATAACCGACAAATATCAAAGTAAACATCCCATACTTAACGAATACATGACATACCTTAATTCATTATGGCTACATCGATCAACATCAGCAGAACTTCATTAAGCATAGAGCTCGAGCCATGCCTTAACCTACATGCAACTGACTGGAAGAACGTCCTAGCTCGCATAGTCGTCAACTTCACCTTCCTCTTGATATCTGACCAAGTTAATAGCCAGGGACAATGCCAGTGAGTACTTTGAATGTACTCGCAAACAACCTTAAGACAATACTAATAACAAGAGGATATGCAATATGGCTGTGGTAGTAGGAGGGCTCCAATAGAGGTTCTTTTCTCAAATAGTTTCTCTTTTAGATATAGCATCTACATATCTTTGTTGAAAACCTTTGGGAACATTTTGGAAACCTTTTTCAAAAGTTTTTGGGAAAACATTAGGACTAGGTCACCCATTTGTTCCTTCCTTCCGGTCATCCCATGACCAAACTCCTTACCTTCCTTTCCGACCATCCCATGGTCAAAGATGCATCGTTTCCGACCATCCCATGGTCAAAACATTTCCAAAGCCATTGCTTTACAGAAATCCTTTTTCAAAAAAAAACTAGCACCGCTCTACAGCAACCTTCCCAACCGTCCATGACCGCGGACACGGCTATTCGAATAGATGTACACTCTGTAGAGGTTGTACACTTTACCCACACCATCTGGGTACCCTGCCCTGATCTACACCGATCGTGGGTCGAGTAACCGATCAAGACTCTCCGAATGCCACTCAAGTATAAGTGTCTACCCTATGAGTGTTGTTCCCCTCAACACCGGGACGTTGGGTACCGAGGATCACAATCCCCTTTCCAGGAGAAGGCCCAGCCTCCGGGGATCACAATCCCCTGTTGTAGTTGTGAGGAAGCTTATACCATAATAGATAAACATCAAATCCAGCCCTATCCCATTCTAGAGTAATGTGGTTGCACGGGTTAATTTTTCTAGCAGAACTGCAAAGAACCTGCTGCGTTTTTGTAAACTTTTTTCCTCCATCTTTCCTATAGCATTTTGTAAAACAAAAACTTTTTCTTTCTCAACATCTATTGGGAGGTCCCACCTCACCAAGGTTTTATTATAAAACATTTGGTAAAACTTTTTCGGGGTCTTCCCATCCTAAAGCTTTGCTTCGGCTAAAACCGAGTCTCCAAAGGGTTATGGTGTTATACACCATCTATTCTACTAGGGGCCAGTTGGTGTCATTAAGGGGGTTGTACTTAATGGTACAAAAGTATAATAGTTGGGAAGAGCCAAACCACTACCATATATACATCAACATATAGTAAAAAAATGCAGTTTTCATAAACAGTAGATAAAACATGCATAAGTAAAATAGTAGGACAAGGCTTATGAGCAAGAAGGTGGCTTGCCTGATGGTCAGTAATATGGCAATATGTCCCTGGATTTCTTCTAAGAATACCCAATAATACCAATAGTAACCATTTCGTCTGATCTTCGATTTAATCGCATCTAGCGTTGTTATGGATCACATGCAAGCAAACAAAGGGTTCAATCAACACAAGGCAAATAATCACCAATCCATACAAAAACAAACATACCACATATTACTTCAGTAGTTTAGATAGATTGAGGTCATGGCATAAATAAATGCTTTAATTGCCTTTGAGAATTTGAAGTTGTGATTTATTTGCCAAATACCACATACCGAAGGGTTTTTGACTAATGCCTGGTTAAGTAAGATACAATTGTGCACAAATGATACCATCAGGTAGGTATTGCAAAAAAAAGGCCAACAAAAGTGGTTTCATGATTTTATCACTTTTCTTTATTTACATATTAATTTTCTAGTGAAATAAACTCTGGTTTTAGGAGATAATTCACCAGAAAAGTTTTGGAGCTCCAAAGATTATTTCCTTGGATGGTCAGGTAGAGTTTGATGTACTGAATAGATGAGAGTTGGAATCACTCTAAAATAATTAACAGAATGCCCTCAGGAAATTCCGAAAGGCAGTTCAGGAGCTGTTTTGTCTTTTTCACTATATTCAATCTATAGAAGCTTTTGAAATGGTTCCAAGGGCACATGGTAGGTATTTACAATACCTTTATTTAGAATTTGTACTCATCATTTTTGGAGTTACAAAGGTGCTTTGATGATATATCTAGTGGTAATACTATAGAAGTAAATGTTTAATTCATTAAAATTCCTCATAAGATGAATAAATTCTTATCTCCTGGTTTTAGATAGATATTGATGTATCACACCACTGAGAGTTAGAATTAGGTCAATACCACATATGGTTTGGTCTAGAGAAATTTCTAAGGACCAATTAGGGTTGTTTTTGTTAATTTTGCTATCGACAAACCATGGAGCAAGTTATTAAGGGGCCAAGGTGACATGAAAGGTATCACTGATATCCTCCAGAACAAAGTGGTTTTGTTCAAAATGGAGTTGTATAACTCACGAAAGGATTTTATTAGTAGAAAAGATATACTTTAGTGGGTGATTTACTATAATTAATTTAAGCATTATTTTGGTCCCCTTCTTGTACTTCATGCTAGGGAGAACATGTATGCATGTAATAAAATTTAGATATGTGCATAATATGGGAATTTCCATTTTCATTTCGAATTAAACCAACAAGGGTAATAAACAGATTTGTAAATTAGAATTAAAAAGGGAAGGAGTTAGGGGCTTACTAGGCCGGTTCCCGAAGGGATTTCGGCCGCGCAGCACAGCAGCCGGCCCACTGGCGCCAGATCAGTGGGCGGGAGCCTAGAAATCAAACTTGGGGCAGGGCCCGCGTGTCGGTGACCCAGGGGCGGTGAAGAGGTATGGGCAGATCTAGGCCGTTGGGCTAAAGATGATCAGGCGGCACCGGTGATTCTTCTTCCTTTCAACGAGGGCACCGGGCTAGAACCGTAGCGGCGACGGCGGCTTGTTGGGGAGGGTCCAGCGAGGCGGAGAGGTGCCGAGGAGGGGCGGAGGTGAAGAGGCGCACGACGGCCGTCCTGACGAGGGGCGATAGAGGCCTGTTCCGCGAATGGGGGTACCTCACGCGGCCGCGACTGAACGGAGCTCGTCGGAGCTTAACCGTGGCGATGGTAGAGGGGGTCCTGGGCCAAAAGAAGAACAGGATTAGATAGAGGAGGAGGAGGGTGTCACCGCAGGGTGACAATGCAGAGAGAGAGAGGCGGAGGGGAGGGAGCTTTGCTCAGATCTAGAGCCATGGCCGAGGCACCTTTCTTTCTTCTTCCCGGGCTAGACACGTTAGGGGAGAGGGAGTGGTGCTCGGGGGAGCTGAGTGGGAGTGGGAGGGAGCAAATGAGAGGCCGAGAGGGGGATGTGGTGGCCTCTGGCTTATTTAAACCTGGGTGAGTGGGTTCATGGTGGATTTGGTCCAAGGAGGGGATGGGGAGGGAGCTGGCCTTCCATTGGGCAGCAGGGGTGGTGGAGAGGTCCTGGTAAGGGGCTCTGGTCGAGAGAGGGCACAAAGAGGGAGGTGATGTAGCAGGAGTAATAAATGGCAAAGATTTGCTTGTCGCTCTCTTTATCTTCTCCCCAAACATAAAAGACAAAGGGGTATAGCTGCTACAGGGGTAGGGCTACAGTATCACACGTCTAGAGGACTGTCATGGTTGCTAGGGTGAGTGTTGGACAAGGTGGGATGAGGTTTGGAGGTGATTGGATTAGTGTTTTTGTGTCATGGTCTAAATTTTCATGATGGGTGGTTATGAAGGAAGTCCTCATTCTTTAGGTTGGAAATATGAAGAAATGGTTCTGGTGGAAGGGTATAGTCCATATATACCTCCTCTAATTATTTGGAATTTTTCAGATGATTTTTAGATCACTTAAAATTATTTACTCAAAAAGTGTAGAAATGATTTCTAGAAGCTCATTTGATGTTCTTGAGTTGGAAAAGTGTGGTTTTTGGTGTAAGATAGTGCTAGATACTAAAACACACTTTAGAGAATTTTCCTGGATTTTATTGAGATGGAAAAGTATTTTTGAGCTATTATTACTTATTTCTGGCATTTAAGAAAATGGGCAAAAAGAATTATTGAAACTCTTCAAAAATATTTATTTTTAAGTGGGATGATAGGGTATGATATATATGCCTCAAATGTGCTTAAAGTTAGGGAATTGTTTTGGCAAAAACCAAACTTTCCATTGTGAAAGGAGTTTTGGAGATTTTGTCTAGTGAAGAGATTAATTAGATTTGGATGCATAATAATTATGGATAATATTTGATAAATCTTGATGATCAAGGTAGATGCTGTATACAAGGTGTAGCAAGCATTTGCAACCTTGGAAACTTGAATTAGATGGAAAGACCTATATGGTGATGTTATTTTCATACCACCAAAACCTTGTTGGATCTTGGAGCTCAGATCTCCCCTTGGGGCAGGGGATATATGGATGGGTAGGCCAAGTTATGTACATCAGCATGGTATAGAGGTTTGAGCTTGATCTTGTTTGAGTTCACCAAGAATTGATTTGAAACTTTGAATAAAATAAGCCTGCCATGGCAGATTATCAAGTAGCCTTCAAAACCATGTGGGTTTAAGAAGTACCAAGATCCCATTGGAACAAGTGAAGTAGGTATGGATAGACCTATATGAGTAGATCACAACTAGGAAAAGAGTTGGTCCATAGAAGGTTGGATGATGGTGTGAGCTTCTGTCAAAGTAGGCATATTGACTAGATTTGTAGGAATAGTTATTTTCTTGCCTGCAAAACCATCAAGAACCAGTGGGTTGGAGGATGATATAACCAAGGGTAAGAGTGGGAATTGGTATTAATTAGGATGGTTAACAAGATGGTTCAAAATAATTTTCAAAAATGCAGAAGGGTTGATAAAAGGAGGCTGATGTTGGAACGGATTCCATACTCAGCCAAATTTGGCTGATTTAGGGTTCTTGACTTGAATTTGGGTGGGGATTATTTTGATGGATTGCAAGGTACCAAAGCATCATTAAGAGGAGGATGTTTAAGTGTATATTGAGTAGAAATTATCCTTGCTTGATACTGGTCTTCATTGACTTGGGAGCTTCTAGAATTAGATCACTTCAGAGCTGATTTGGTTAAGGGTTTTAGATGATCACCTAGTAACTAGGGATTAGATCATGCTTTGTAGTCATGCTTATGCTTTGGGGGTTTCAAGTATCTTGATCCTAGTGATGAGCTCCTAGAATAGCTCATAATATCTCCTAAGTAGGCAAATCAATAGCAGATCAAGGCAATCCATCAGACAGTAGATCAAGGCAACTCATCTTATAAACTAAGCAAACCGAATACTAGGGTTACCATCAAGTGTAGCTCGAGGTAACGATGGTTATTTTGAAAAGGATGGAGTTTGAGTAAGATGAGAGTCCTATGTATCTCTACCAAGAGTGGAGATCAGAAGCTTAATAAAAAGGTTTTACAAAAACCTAGGGGTAAGAGTAGTTGAAGTTCTGTCTTGAAAACCTAAGGAGATTATATTATATAGCTCTCCATAGTTTGATCAATAGAATCTAATAAAATAGTTTGGGTTGCAAGGGCATCTTGACTCAGCTTTTGGAAATGCCAGAACATTTGAGAATATGTAGAATGAGCCAAGATAGTTTTTGTTAACTAGATTTTGTCAAATAAGGGTGAGGTGGGGAGTATATCATATGTTTATAGATTTATATGCATAAGCACAAACAAGCAGATGGGGGTAGTACTTGTTATGGACATGCAACAGTTGATGATGAAGGGGATGATGCGATCTCCTCCAATGATCTGTGAAGCAGCATGAATTTTCCCTTCTCCAAGTTCATCCTTCAGATCCCTTTCTCGTGTGGTTTTTCGTAGTTTTAGGTTGCTGTGAATGTCAGATCTCTCTGCTGACTTCACAAGGAGAAAGTATTTGGTGAGGTGGATGTGTTGCCACGTGGTATAGGAGAACGGTATGGGTAGGCTCCGCCCGTACCACTGGTCATTATCACAGGAAATGCTTTCCTCACGTTTGGTACTCTCCTAGGTGTGAGGTTAAATCAATAAAATGACTTTTATCACTTAAAAATATCATATTATAGCATAATATGAAAGTTCCAATTGATATGTTCATAAAAGACTTAGCGATCTCCTCCAATTGATATCATATTGGAACGGATTCCATACTCAGCCAAATTTGGCTGATTTAGGGTTCTTGACTTGAATGTGGGTGGGGATTATTTTGATGGATCGCAAGGTACCAAAGCATCATCAAGAGGAGGATGTTGAAGTGTATATTGAGTAGAAATTATCCTTGCTTGATACTGGTCTTCATTGACTTGGGAGCTTCTAGAATTAGATCACTTCACAGCTGATTTGGTTAAGGGTTTTAGATGATCACCTAGTAACTAGGGATTAGATCATGCTTTGTAGTCATGCTTATGCTTTGGGGGTTTCAAGTATCTTGATCCTAGTGATGAGCTCCTATAATAGCTCATACTATCTCCTAAGTAGGCAAATCAATAGCAGATCAAGGCAATCCATCAGACAGTAGATCAAGGCAACTCATCTTATAAACTAAGCAAACCGAATACTAGGGTTACCATCAAGTGTAGCTCGAGGTAAGGATGGTTATTTTGAAAAGGTTGGAGTTTGAGTAAGATGAGAGTCCTATGTATCTCTACCAAGAGTGGAGATCAGAAGCTTAATAAAAAGGTTTTACAAAAACCTAGGGGTAAGAGTAGTTGAAGTTCTGTCTTGAAAACCTAAGGAGATTATATTATATAGCTCTCCATAGTTTGATCAATAGAATCTAATAAAATAGTTTGGGTTGCAAGGGCATCTTGACTCAGCTTTTGGAAATGCCAGAACATTTGAGAATATGTAGAATGAGCCAAGATAGTTTTTGTTAACTAGCTTTTGTCAAATAAGGGTGAGGTGGGGAGTATATCATATGTTTATAGATTTATATGCATAAGCACAAACAAGCAGATGGGGGTAGTACTTGTGATGGACATGCAACAGTTGATGATGAAGGGGATGATGGGATCTCCTCCAATGATCTGTGAAGCAGCATGAATTTTCCCTTCTCCAAGTTCATCCTTCAGATCCCTTTCTCGTGTGGTTTTTCGTAGTTTTAGGTTGCTGTGAATGTCAGATCTCTCTGCTGACTTCACAAGGAGAAAGTATTTGGTGAGGTGGATGTGTTGCCACGTGGTATAGGAGAACGGTATGGGTAGGCTCCGCCCGTACCACTGGTCATTATCACAGGAAATGCTTTGCTCACGTTTGGTACTCTCCTAGGTGCGAGGTTAAATCAATAAAATGACTTTTATCACTTAAAAATATCATATTATAGCATAATATGAAAGTTCCAATTGATATGTTCATAAAAGACTTAGTGGTTCGGGATCCTGTTGAAACAAGGACAAAAAGGTGCGCCCAAAGGTAGTGAGATACCAAAAGCCCTATTCTATTTATGCAAAAATTAAATGTAAGTATGCTTCAATTTTGGACTCATCATGTCGTGGTGGTGTCATGGCAGATGCCATGGATAGGCTAAAGGTGGGGACTAAATGCACTAGGGGAATCCAGGGAGGGATAATGAGGTGATTCCTCACATAGAAGTTTTATATATGATTCACTTCCAAGGTTACAAGTGCTCCTAGAGCTGTATTGGCGAGAGGAGGAAGAAGGAACTCTCTTACTCTCACCCACAGTTGTCCCATACAAGACCAACTAGAGATCAACCCTTAGATCCTAAAACCAATCAGAATAGCGGAACCCCTTCTATAGAGGCCCTAGCCCTCCTTATATAGGGGTGGCTTGGTCTCCACTTAGGGCATACGTGGAGGCATATTACTAGGAATATGCCTCCTCCCAAAATAGTAAGCCGACCAGGTTACTTTCCCCCTGCGTCATCCATGCACAGGCTACGTGAGCCTCTGCGGCACCTGCGTCAGCCGACACGAGCGTCGTCACCTCTTGTCGGCCATGCCTCGGTGGTCCTGCCCCTGTTCGCTTCGCTCATGCAGTGCGTACCGGGGTTACTTTTGATCAGCGAGATTCCTTCCTTCTCCTAGAAGCTAGATATGAACCGGATCATAGTTGACCCGGCCACACCCGTTCCTGCATACAAATTAAATTCACCTATCCGACTTACAGCTTAAGTCGGTCGAGGCTCAGTTAGGTGGACATCCCCTGGTCCGGGTTACTCCGAGACTCGGCCTGCCTTGAGGTGACCCGGCCAGCGTCCGCTTTGGCCTTGCCGAACCTCGGCTAAATTGGCCTTTATACCCCGGCGTGACCCTACCCGGGGGTATCCCCCCAACATTAGTTCCTGAAGCTGGTGTGGTCTTAGATGCCTTGGCTGCTAAGGCCACATCAGGTTCAATTTTATTGAGCTTTGGATGTTATTTCCGAGTTATCTCCTTATCTCGGATTGTATGGATTTACGTTTCCTTGGCACGTTCCAAGTTTTCACTTGCTGGCCGGGTTACTACCTTAACTCGGACCTCATGGTTTTAATTTCCCTTGGCACATTCCAAGTTTTCACTTGCTGGCCGGGTTACCACGGTTTCATCCGGGTCTTCTTTCCTTCTCTCGTACGCTAACCCACGTGGAAGCTAATCATTAGGTTGCCTCATTTTAAGGGCCAGCCACAGTAACTGCCACAGTAATTGTCAGTTATCACTGCGTGTGGGTCACGTCACGCCTGCCTCCTCGTTAACCGCATCAATGCGTCACGTCATGGGATCAGCTACACCCGTGGCCTTCCGTGTGGCTCGCTGCTGATTGCTCAATGCGGGCTATACACGGCCACACTGTGTGGCGTACCCGCATGACACGATCCCACTTCCCCCTCGAGAGAGTGGTTAAATAGGGGAGGGGCACACCCCTTAGGTCTTTTCCCCCTTCCGCGCCCCTCTGCCTCTAGCTCTTCTTCTCCTTCGTCTTCCCCGCGACAGCGCCGCCACCACTGCTTCTAAGTAGCCGCGCCGCCGCCGCACTGCTTTGCCACACCTCTGCATCGCCGCCACCGCTACGTACCTCCTCTGCCACGGGTCGTTGTCAATCTACGCCGTTGCCCCCCACCGTCGCTAGCGCCTCTGAGGGCAGCAAACACAAGATGACAGAAGAGGATCTCGCCATCGCCGAGCAAGAGATGGAGAAAGACACCGCCACGATGGACCGTGGTGCGTGGGCCGGGTCCTGGGTCTGCCAAGACGACCTGGACTGGCTCTACCGCACCAGACGCATCCCCACCGGCGTCACCGCGCGCCTCGCCTCCGCCGAACTCGCCCCTGACCCAATCCGGGTGAGTACGTCGTGTTCTTGTCCCACTTCCAGCGGGGGTTCGGTTTTCCGCTCAGCGATTTCTTCCATGATTGGTTAAGCACCTACGAACTCCAGCCGCACCACCTTCCTGCCAACGCAATTACTTCTCTTTCTGCCTTCGCCTCCATGATTGAAGGCTATGCCGGACTATGGCCCACGAAGGAGCTATGGATCCGGTTTTTCGGTCTGTCGTAATGTTATTCCGAACATTCAACTTGATTCGGAGGACAAGTAGCTCACGCAATTCGGAGCTGCATCCATCTCACCCCGGAGGCTATCCGTCTTCCCTCGAGTCACCGGGCTAGACTCCCGCAAAGGATGGGCCCAGACTTTCTTCTATGTCCGGAACGAGGGCACTGAAGACTTGATCCGGCTGCTCCCATATGCTCCGGGTCCAACTAACCCGGAGTTGTGGGACGTTGTCCCCAAGAAGCCCACGGCCTTGGCTAACTTGGTCAACAAAAGGTTCGCGGAGCTGAAGGAGCTCGGGTTGCGCAACAAGGATGCCATGATGATGTTCGTCCGCAACTGGATCTCCCCCCTCCAGAAGCGCACTCACAAGGTGTGACACATGAGCTAGGGCCGCGACCCCAACAGGACCTCGTCCTTCGAGTTGAGAAACACGGAGATCTATCGCCGGGTCAATGCCCTCTTCACCACCCACAAAGACTTCTCCTCTGAATGGACGTGGGGAATTGAGCACTTTTTCCGCGATAGGCTTCCTCCTGTGGTAAGCCTCACGGCGCAAACTTTCTCCGGATTAAATCATATGTTGGTCATTGTTGTATTTTTAACTCTGTTGTCTGTTCTTTTCCTCAGCTATTCCTTCAGCAAACCCTCGAGGATGGCACCGATCCGATCCTTAAGTGGGCACCTGACCGGGAGACCTCGGACGAGGAAGAGCCGGATCAGGAGATGCTCCTCCCGATGCCCGATGCTACGAAGCGACCCACCGGTAAACTCTCTTCTATTAGAGATTGGCCTGATGATGAAGATGACTCGGATGTCGAGGTGATGGAAGTTGTTGATGCTGTCCCTCTTTCTTATGCTTTTCTGGCATCAGCTAACCGCTGTGGGCAGATCCACGAGGACCCTCCCCTTGCCATGGGTGACCCTATTCTGGTAGCGCCTAAGAAGAAGCGTGGAGCTGCATCAAGTTCCTCCTCCGGACCTTCTCAGCCCGCCAAAAGGCGAAAGAAATCCGGAGGCAAAACTGCCTCCAAGCCAGAAGCCAAGGCCCAAGCACGAAGGGCTCGGAAACCCAAGAAGCCCCTGACCTCGGATGCGTCAGCCTCTTTTCCCTCTGCAACTTACTCTTCCTTTTATTGTATAGTTTCTCATCCGACATTGTTTGATCCTGCAGGGCTGCGGTGGAGGTCCCCCAGAGTGGGTCTAGCATCGTTTCGCCGCTCTGGCTCAGCCCTTCTCCCCCTCGTGGCGACGAGTCATGCCCGCTGAGCCCTATTCCAGAGGGTTCTGCGGCTGCTCCAGGTTCTGCTCCACCTCGTCAAGAGGGGGTAACCTTGGAACGGGGGAGACTGGGCCAGCCGAGGCCGCGGCATCCACGACTTCGGCTACGCCGCAACCCGCAACCACCGAGACTACCTCAGCACCAGCATAAACTCCAGCACCAGCACCAACTCTGGCACCAAGTCCGGCAACAAGAGCACCAACACCAAGCTCCTCCGCCTCGTCCGAGACTTCTCAGTCTCGGCAAGGAAGTACCCAAGCAGCTCCTAAGGGAAAATCTGCTACAACTACTTCCTCCTCCCAGCAGCCCAAGGGCAAAAAGGCCCCTGACGCCACTAGGACAGCGTTCGTCGAGGGTGGACAACGCACCCTCGCATCCATGCTTCCCAAGAAGCCTCCAGCCCCGAAGGACATCCCTACCGAGCTAGCTGATGCGCAACAACTTGTTCTGCACACCAGCCCGACCCTTGCCCTTGCTGAGAGGAAAGAGGCGCATGCGAAGGGCTTGGTGGCGCCCCATATGCCCACCGGCGAGCGATAGCCTCCAAGCCTGATTGAATTCGTCATGAATTGGAACAAGGCAGAGGTAGTCCAAGACGCTGATCTCCTGGAGAAGTTCGGTACCGCCGAATTCTTCGCTCAAATGAACATAGCCTTTAAGGCACTCAACATCGCGGGTCGAATGATGGAGGTACGTTACTCGTTTTCCTTAGCCAGTTGTAGGTATTTAGTAATATAACCATTAGTCCCCGAGCCTCCGGGGGAGTAACTTGTTACTCGACCAGATGCTCCTTAGAAAACTAACGTAGCTCCTTGATAACTTCAAATATGCACACACCTAGATCTGGGTTAAGTTCCACTTGGCCCACATTTTGTACACTTCGAATATGCACACACCTAGGACCAGGATCACCAAGGAACATGATCTACTCAAGGAGGCCGACACTGAGCTTAAGTCGGCGAATGCGGAGCTTGTGCAGCTTCGCAAAAGACACGATGACTACACCAGGGAGTTGACTCGGACCCTCAACCATATATCACGTAAGCTCCTTTCCCTTATCCGACATATTTCTCTGGGTTACTTCACATGTCTTTTCTCTTACTTGTTTCTCTTGTCTCGTTTTCAGGCACATTTCCTGAGGGCACTGCCATTGCAAGCGCCGCTTTTGCTGATTTCTGCCGAGAGAGGGGTACTCCTGCTGCTCCTAGCGGTGAGGAGATTCCCTATGACATGGAGGACCTGTTGGTCAGCCTGTCATCTCGCGTGAAACTCATGAAGAACTATGGCAAGGATATCCTCGACGTTGTAGTCCGAATCTTCAACATGTTCTGGCCTGGAGAAGACACTCCGGACACTACCATAAGTCTTGTTGAGAAATTGATGGAGATCAAGACCCAGCTCGACCTTTGGAGGGAGTCTGCTGGACGCGCTACAGCTGATACCGTTCTTCACTCCGTACTCACTTGGTACAAAAAGATCGATCTCAACCTCCTAGCGTGCATGCGCACTGGATCCCCCTGGACCAATGACCCGGAGTGGGTAGCTCGGTGCCAGGCGTGCGCCCACAATCTCATCGTATATGCTCCCATTTATGAATGGACTGAGGGACCGAGCTTCCTGGAAGCCGCTGGCGACGAAGACATTGAGAACGTTGAAGATGGCTCGGACGAGGATGGAGAGGACGATGCCTCGGATACCGAAGACGGTGAAGATGACGCCGAACTTCCTCCTCCTGCTGCTCCTTGAGTGAAAACACTTGTAAACTTATCAGATCCCCGGTATGCCGGGTGGAATTGTATCCAGTACGCATGTGATATTTTGCTACTAAGTTTCTAATGCCAGATTAACTTGGGCGCAGTCCCCGAGTTTCACTTTCTTGTTCGACCAATCTTTCGGCTTGGTTCATGTCTACCTTGATTCGGTTTTACGACTTATGAATCCGAGCTTCAAAAATTGTTTTAACAATACTTGGAAACTTTAGGCTTAGCTCAAAATAACTCAGCATAATAATTTGAAAGTAAATACTAGGTTAGTCCGAAAAATAGACGTCGGCTCGATTAAGTTCTTTTCCTTAGTCGTTTTTCATGTGCTAAGCAATTCCAAACTTGTTCTCTTGCTTGCCATGAAGCCAATTCTTGTTGGACAACAGCAAGTCGAAGAGTTGGGTTTTTGGTGCTCACACACTACTAATCTGAGTTAAGTGGAACAACTTACTCCAGCGGACATATAAATAATAAAAGACAACAAATATTATTAATGCAGTCCCCGAGTTACTGCTCGAGGTGCCAACACTTCATTGATAAGCTCATTGCCGTCATACATACCGACATATGAGATGACTCGGATACATACACTTCTTTGCTATGTGTAGAAAGGACGAAGTAGAGCTACATTACATGGACGCTTAGATTCCTCGTCGGACCTGTCCGCCTTGTTCTTTTCCTGTGGCTTTGCATCTATAAGATAATAAGAATCATTGTGCAATGCTTTGCTCACAATGAATGGCCCTTCCCATGGGGGGGATAATTTATGCATGCCAGCGGTACGTTGTACCGACCGGAGCACCAAATTGCCTTCCCGAAAGACTCGGGGGCTTACTTTCCGGCTATGATAGCGTCGGAGATTTTGCTGATATATGGCAGATCTGGACAATGCCAGTTCTCTCGCTTCTTCCAGCAGATCAACATCATTTTGCCGGGCTTCTTGCACTTTGGCTTCTGTGTATTGGGTGACCCTAGGTGAATAATGCTCTATGTCGGCTGGTAATACAGCTTCTGCCCCATATACCAGAAAAAACGGCGTATAGCCTATTGATCGATTCGGAGTTGTTCTTAAACTCCACAGTACCATTGGTAGTTCTTCTATCCAGCACCCCGCTGATCTTTGCAGCGGCTCAATGAGCCAGGGTTTTATCCCGGATAATACTAATCCGTTGGATCTTTCCACTTGTCCATTCGATGCGGGGTGGGCTATTGAGGCAACGTCTAGCCGGATCTTCTTATCCTGGCAGAAACGCGCAAATGCTCCTTCAGCAAAATTTGTGTCATTATCAGTGATGATACTGTGAGGATAACCGTATCTCAAGATGATGTCTTTGAGAAATGTTAGGGCCGTAGCTCCATCACATTTTCTTATATGCTTCACTTCAATCCACTTTGTAAATTTGTCCACCATGAACAAAATGTGAGTCATATTCCCCCTTGCTACTTTAAACGGGCCAACCATATCCAAGCACCATATGGCAAATGACCATGCAATTGGTATGGTCTTGAGCTCCAACATTGGCATATGTGTCTTGGTAGCATACCTCTGACAACCATTGCATTTTCTCACCAGATCTTCTGCTTGTTCTAAGGCACTTGGCCAGTAGAATCCATGGCGGAAAGCTTTTGCCACCAAGGCTCGGGACGAGGCATGATGCCCACACTCCCCTTGATGTATATCTCGGAGGATGTCAAGCCCTTCTTCTGGGTAAACGCATCACTAGAGGACATTGGTCACACTCCTTTTGTATAGCTCAGAATTGATGATCGTGTATGCCTTAGCTCTCCTCTGAGTTTGCCTGGATAGCACCTCCTCAGTGGGCAAAGTTCCATCTTTTAGGAATTGAAATATGGTTACTGCACAAGCTGGTATTGCTCGCACAGGGAACACATCCTCAACAATTTCCATCTGATCCACCGGCATAACTTCAACCGGATCACACTGAGCAGTCCCCGGGTTCGCTGAGGTAGTCCCCGGGTTTGCCGAGGCAGTCCCCGGGTTTCGCGCACCACCTCCCATGTCAATGTCCATGGGCACAGCTCTGGATTCCGTGTCCTCCGGGACATAAATTGAGTCGGTTTCTAGGGACGGCCTGATGGATGGTTTCCTAAGGTGCTCTAATGCTACACCCGGTGGAATTGCTTGTCGGGTTGACCCGAGCTTCGACAACATGTCGGCAGCCTCATTTTCCACCCGGGGTACATGGTGAAATTCACATCCCTCAAAGTAACCAGATATCTTCTGCACATGAAATCTGTACTGAGCCATGTTTGGATCAAGGGCGTCCCATAGTCCCGACAATTGTTGTACTACCAAATCCGAGTCGCCAAAGCACATGATCCGACGTATCCCAATCTCTTTTTCTACTTTGAGCCCATGCACAAGTGCTTCATATTCAGCGACATTGTTTGATGCCGCAAAATGGATCTGGAGCACGTATTTCAGCTGGTCCTTCTTTGGCAAGGTAAGTACGACTCCGGCGCCTAGCCCAGTTTTTGTTTTTGACCTGTCAATGTGCATTCGCCAATAGTTCGGATCTGGTAGTGGCGGTTCGTATTGCACCTCGGCCCAGTCCACAAAAAAGTCCACCACAGCTTGAGACTTGATTGCTTCTCTTCTGTCATATTGTGGCGCATAAGGATCTAGTTCAATTTCCCATTTTTCAATTCTGCCACTCGCATCCTTGTTACTCATTATCTCGGCTATGGGAGCCTCACATATTACCCTGATGGGATGCTCCTCAAAATAGTGCTTCAGCTTCTTAGCTGCCATGTACATGCCATACGCCACCTTTTGATAGTGTGGATAGTTCTGCTTTGAGGATGATAATACCTCGCTCAGGTAATACACTGGCCTTTGCACCGACTTACCTTCCTCGTCGCGCTCCACCACTACCACTGCACTTACAACTTGGTTGGTTGCAGCTATATAGAGCAACATTGGCTCCTTTGATAGTGGAGAGGCTAACACTGGTGCAGTGGCTAACATCTTCTTCAAGTGGGCAAAGGCTTCATTTGCCTCGGCGTCCAAACGAACTTATCTGACTTTTTCATGAGTTGGTAAAGAGGCAATGCCTTTTCTCCCAACCGACATACAAACCGACTTAACGATGTCAGGCAACCCGTGAACTTCTGGACATCGTTAAGACACTTCAATAGATCCATTTGTTCAATGGCCCGGATTTTAGTTGGATTAACTTCGATACCTCAGCTAGAGACAAGAAATCCGAGTAACTTTCCAGCCGGGACACCGAAGGTACATTTTTCCAGGTTAAGCTTCATCCGGAACCTTCTTAGGTTCGCGAATGTCTGCCTGATATCGTCAAGGAGCGTTTTTCTTTCCTTGGTCTTGATAACCACATCATCCACATACACTTGGACATTTTGACCAATTTGGTCATGCAAACATTTTTGCATACATCCTTGGTACGTTGCCCCTGCATTACGTAAACCAAAAGGCATGGTGCGATAGCAATAAGCCCCGTACGGGGTGATAAATGCAGTCTTTATTTGATCATCCAGATTCAGAGGTATCTGGTGGAAACCGGAATATGCATAAATAAACAACAACAATTCACATCCAGCAGTTGAGTCTATAACCTGATCTATCCTTGGAAGTGGAAATGGATCTTTTGGACATGCCTTGTTCATGTTCGTGTAATCGATACACATACAACAAACCAATGCCACATTCGGATCGTCTTTCTTCTTCTCGACCAGCACCAGATTAGACAGCCAATCCGGGTAAAGAACTTCCATGATAAATCCTGCAGCCAGTAACCGAGCTATCTCATCTCCAATGACCTTTCTCCTATCCTCGGCGAAGCGGCGGAGAGGTTGCTTCACCGGCTTTGCTCCGGGTTTCACGTTTAAAGAGTGCTCGGCCAAATCCCTCGGAACACCTTGCAAGTCCTGTGTGGACCAAACAAAAATATCCCGATTCGCACGGAGGAAGTTGACGAGCGCGCTTTCCTATTTGTCACCTAACCCGGCATCAATTGTTACGGTGCGCTCTGGGAACATATCATCAACAGGAACTTTCTTGGTATCTTTTGTGGCTTGGAATGAGACATTTCCATGCGGGTTACTCAGCGCCGGCATATACTGCTGCGCGGACTGAGCCAATGCTGCCACCTCTTGGATTTTCCTTTTCTCTTGCACAATCACAAGTGACTCGGCTAGGTTAGACCCGACCGACGCACACTCCATGGAACGTCGGAAATCCCCAGCAATGGTAATCACTCATTTTGGCCCGGGCAACTTCATATTCAAGTAACTAATGTGCCAGCTTGCCATGAACTTGTTCAGTGCTGGCCTTCCGAGTAACGCGTGATACGCACTTTCTAAGTTCACCACCTCGAACTCCAAATTTTCGGTTCGGCAGTTATCTCTCGTACCGAACAATACACAAGAGATGTCGGGCACAATACCATGGAAAGTTGTCCTTGTAGCCTGGAGCATGTTCTCCGAGATATCTAACTTGCGCATTGTATCTACATACATGATTTTAATGCTACTGCCATTGTCAATCAGTACCTTGGAGAACCTCACATTGATGTTTGGCCCAATGTATGTCGGATACTGCACTAACGCATATGAACCAGGACTTCGCATAATCTTGGGATGATCTTTGATATTCCAGGTAATTTCCTGATCCGACCAAGGCATATACCTCGTCACTACGGGCATTACCGCATTCACCTCCATATGTCGACGCTGCAAGCTTTTTCTATCTGTTTCCTCAGTGGTGAACACACAGTAACTTTGATGATGCTCTCTGTACTCATTCCTCCCTTCATTTCCGGGGTACCTCTGATCCGATTGATGCTGGTTTTCCACTTGATGCACTGCATCCCTTCTCTCATGGTTATCATACCTCGGTGGAGGGGGAGGCAACATTAGCTGTTGCGTGTTCGCTCCAGAGAGGAATTGCTGCCGGGGTAACTCCTGCCGAGGTTGATCATTCTGGGGTGCCTGAGCATTCCCCGAACCACCTTGCTCTATTTTGCGCATCCACTCACATTGCCTTGTTTTATGACCCGCTGGGTTATTCGGATTTGGCGTGTGAAATTTACATGGTTGATCCAACATTGACTCATAAGTATACCTCAGACGGTCCTTCTTTTCCTGCCACTGTTTATTTTGCTCTGGCGTCCAAGTTTTCTTGCCATCGTTTCTTGGAGTCCATTGCCCTGTAGTTTTCTAACGTTGACTGCCCCCTGCTCCGGGCTGATCTTAATTCACAGCTACAACTTGTTGCGAACTGTACCGATGATCCGGTCTGTCATCTCTTCTTTTACCTCTGTAGTCATTTCTCCGGGATGATCTGGCTCCATCTCTCTGGTAGTACTCATCGTTTGACTCGTCTGACACGAGCCTAGGTTGAGTCGAATCACCCAGAGCATACGAATCAGCGATCTGGATTATCTCTGCCAATGTGGTTGGCATTTTCCTTTGCAAGTTTTGCCACAGCTCGCTTGCATATCTGCACCCTTGCGCAAACCATGCTATGGCCTGTGATTCTATCACGCCCTCACACGAGTTTCTCACGGTACACCACCGGGTTAAAAACTCCCGGTCTGTCTCGTTTGTTCTCTGCTTACACATGGCTAGGGTCTGTGCCCTATTTGGCCTCTGATACGTACTTGAGAAATTGCTCATAAACATTTCCTCAAAATCGATCCAGCAGTTAATGCTTCCGGGCGGCAAATTGTTTAGCCATACCCTTGCTGGCCCCTCCAACATCTTTGGTACGTATCTCACAACCCATCTCAAATTTCCTATAGCAATTTTCACAGCTGTAGCATAGTTTATCAACCAATCCTCCGGCTTTGTACTACCGTCATACGTCTTTGTGCCTCTGGGTAACTGGAAGTTGGGTACCGGTGTCTCCTTCATGATCCGGGGCCCAAAACACGTAGGACCCGATGCACCTTGACATTCGATTTGTTCTGACCTATACAGTCGATCCAGTTTCAACCTGGCATCATCTGGCATCAAATCCCTGCTTCCCAATCTTGACCCTATCACATGATAGTCCGGCCTTGGGTATACCGCGTTCACCATTTCTGAATCTCCATCATTGTACCGGTCTTGCTCTCGTGGAGCACCTCTCTGTTGCATACCTCGGCCGATAGTTTGATCTTGCCTTGGTATATTCCGCTGTTGCGGTTGTCCTGCTCCTGCCGAGTTTAGCTGTCCGGCATTGCCGTTCACAGCGTTCCCTTGACTGGTGTTTCCTTGGTCGCGGTTACCCCGGCCAGCTTCACCTCGGCTCACACTTCGTCGATCATCATTTTTCTGTGCCTCTTTTCCTTTCCCTGCCGTGTTGGGTCATACGGGACGATCTGTTTGTTTCTTCTTGCCGATGTTACTACTTCTTCTCTCCTTGGATCACCATGTGGAGACGATGTGGCTCCAGTGGATTTCTTCGGGTTACCCACCGCCGAACGAATGATCTTGGAGGCCCCAGCTCTCTCCGGGTTAGCCCTGAGCAGTTCCTCGTTTTGCATGTTCGCGATCCGAACCAGCTCATTGACCATTTCTTGCTGCCTCTGACGGGCTTCACCCGTAAGACCCTCTAGCTCGGATGCTGCTCCATCTGTTGCTCTGAGGTTCTTAGCCGGGCTACTGTACCTCGGCAGCCCCACGGACAAATAGTTTTCTGACTCCTCAATCCTAGTATCACCCTCTTTGTTCATTTCACTCATGATATTTCTCCCCTTTACTTTTACAGCATCAACTTTGTTTGCCTTTGCATACTCACGAGCGTCATGTTCAACGACTGCTGAGCCGCAGCTATCTTTTTTCCGCCCTCTAGAAGTTTTTGCCTAGTTTCCTCTAGCTCGGCCTGTGCCTGAGCCAGATCTAGTACTGCTACTACAGGGTTTTCCAAGCTATCCATTTCTTCCCGCAACACATTCTCTGGCCTCTCTAGTGGAGGACCTCTACCTTTCCTTGGTGCCTTGGGTGTTTCCTCCGGATCTGGTCCCGGATCCTTGCTTGTGCCAGCGCTAGGCGCAGTCATCATCACCTCAACACGGTCCAGGGAGCGAGTGATACGCGCCCCGTGTGCCACGCTAAGGGGAGGCTCGCCCGCCTCGACGATGTGCCGCGGATGAACGCAGGATACATCCACAGCGACGTAGACCTTGTGCGCGCCGAGCTTGACGAAGAGGCCGTTGCGCGGAAGAGGACGTGTGCCGAAGCAGCCAGCGTTGTCGCTGACGAAATCCAGCGCTCCAAAGCGCTGGACGAGCCCGGAGACGATGCGTTCACCGGTGCTGATGAGGTTTCCCGTCCGGATCTTCACCCCTGCTAGCGCCGCTAGCCCCACGGTGGGCGCAAACTGTCGTGGTGGTGTCACGGCAGATGCCATGGATAGGCTAAAGGTGGGGACTAAATGAACTAGGGGAATCCAGGGAGGGATAATGAGGTGATTCCTCACACAAAAGTTTTATATATGATTCAATTCCAAGGTTAGAAGTGCTTCTAGAGCTGTATTGGCGAGAGGAGGAAGAAGGAACTCTCTTACTCTCACCCACAGTTGTCCCATACAAGACCAATCAGAATAGCGGAACCCCTTCTACAGAGGCCCTAGCCCTCCTTGTATAGGGGTGTCTAGGTCTCCACTTAGGGCATACGTGGAGGCATATTCCTGGGAATATGCCTCCTCCAAAAATAGTAAGCCGACAGGGTTACTTTTCCCCCGCGTCATCCATGCAGAGGCTACGTGAGCCTCTGCGGCGCCTGCGTCAGCCGACACGAGCGTTGTCACCTCTTGTCGGCCACGCCTCGGTGGTCCTGCCCCTGTTCGCTTTGCTCATGCAGTGCGTACCGGGGTTACTTTTGACCAGCGAGATTCCTTCCTTCTCCTAGAAGCTAGATATGACCCGGATCATAGTTGACCTGGCCACACCCATTCCTACATACAAGTTAAATTCTCCTATCCGACTTACAGCTTAAGTCGGTCGAGGCTCAGTTAGGTGGACATCCCCTGGTCCGGGTTACTCCAAGACTCGGCCTGCCTTGAGGTGACCCGGCCAGCGTACTCTTTGGCCTTGCCGAACCTCGGCTAACTCCGCCTTTATACCCCGGCGTGACCCTACCCGGGGGTATTCCCCCAATACATCAACTCCCCCAAGCTAGACTCTTGGTCGTCCTCGAGCAACATGGTGGCTTATGGAAAAGATCATCATGTTCATGAGGGACGAGTTGTTACAATAAATGAAGCAGAAATTGTAACGTGAATACAATATCAGATGTAAAGTTACTTCGGGGTATTATCATACGCTTACAAATCACATGACTTAGAGTCATCCAGACCCTTTTAGTATCAATGAAGTTATAAGAATCTTTTAGTGATTCAACATATCATATAATCATAAAGTTAAACTAACTGAGCACTTGATTTTAGTAATGAATATTCATGATCATTCTTTTTCTTGTATCTTTTTTTGCCTTGGGATTCTTATGATAGTTATTCTTTTATTTCTCTTCTCTTTCTAACTACATCCACATGATCATGCTTACTACTTTTATGGATTTTAAAACTCGTGAATATAATATGCTACCAAAATTCTCCTTCTCATAGTTTAATCAATACTTTTATTGGTGTGGAAGACCCTAAAATCATGATAGGTGTACAAGTATGTAAACACCCGAATTTTTAAGTCCAGATGCCTATTATGCCGTACATCGTAATCCCATGATTACCATTTTTGTGAGACATAACATAATTGATACCACAGTACATCATCCATTACAAACCATAATAGTCTTACAAATAGTTGATCTCATGATCAAGTCTTAATACATATCAAAGTAGTGGAAATAAACGTAGAAGACTCCATCTTCATTGTCACATGCAATGCTGACGATGGGAGATGATCCTAGTTATCGTAGACCTCCTGGTGTCTATCTTCAGGATAGTCCTCCTCATAGCCTAGTAATGGGAATAGCCAGGGACAAAGCCATGAGTACTCTTAAAGTACTCGCAAACTATCACTAACATAAGTAAGGTAATACTAGTAGGAATCCTAATCTCTAGTCTTGTTTGCAATAAGACAATTTTATTTCCGAAGTCCTTAGCAGTAAAGCCTATTTTAGTTTTCTAGATTACTCAAGTGGGAACCTAGTTTTCATGTCCACAACCCTATTGTGGTCAGGTCAAAGTCATAGTTCAATTCAGAAGTCATTTTGAAAACATCTGACAACGGAACAGTATGGCCACTCCAACTGCCTATGACCATGGTCACGGCTATTCGAATAGTTTGACACTCTATAGAGGTGGCACACTTTCACCACAAAATTTGATACATCCGTCAAGGATAACCCACAATCATCATACTTGTTATGTGGATAATCAATCCTAACCTTTCAATTACACACCCTAGTATAGGCACCTCAAGTGTGAGTTTGGCCTCCTAGCCATGGCCATTCGCCATCCTGGGAACTGCATAGGTGGACATTCGTATTCACGTGGTAGCCTCAGTTTAACCTCTTTCCACAAGGGAACCCATACTAAGACATATAAACTTCGAGTTAAGCCTTACCTAAATCAGGTATTGTGGTTGTACGGTAAAAGTTGGAATGGTATCACATCCGAACCGAACCATCAGTTTTTATCAAAGTCAAGGCACATGCCTCACTCAGTTTCATCTTCAAATCATTATGTTTCATAACCCATGTAAAAACATTTCAATAGAATGACTCATCATTCCATGGTTTTTGTAATCATTTTCTCCGCGTGCTCCCATCTAAAGTGATCCATATTAGTTTAGCACTAGCAACTATCAATGAGGGTATCACTATTTAGGGGTGCTAATCAAGTGTAACTACCCAAGCCTAATTCTATGCTCTTGATGGAATCTATCTTATTTCTACCACTAATTACAATTAATTAACTATTTAAGATACTTGATAAACGGGTAAAAGAATAAAGCTTGTAAGTATAACTTGGGATTGGTATAATCAAGGTTGCATAACCAAGCATGCATAGTGCATCTTGCATAGGTTATCTTGCATGGATAGCTTGCCTTGGTTAGTGCAGTTGTTGAAGTTCTCTTCTTCTTATTCGTAGTACTCCTCCTCTTCATAGACCGCGTCGGTACTAGCATCTATAAATAAATACAAGGTACACAATCACCAAACAATACTTAGCTACTTCTATTTTGCACACAAGGGTTCACACTTGATGATCTAGCATCATCTCAATCACCACATGAAATATTGACATAGTCTTATTTATTTTATTTTGGAAAAGTAATTCTACTTATTGAAAAATACTTAAGATCTAATATTATCCTAATAAAATATGGGATCAGGTTGACACATGTCAGCACCATATATTCCAATACTTGGGAATGTGATTTAAAGGGGTTGGCATATGTTACAAAATTTAATATTGCTTTTCAATAGAATTAATATGACTAGAAATGGCTATATAGCAATCTATTAATACTAGTCCATGACTATTACATGTAAAACTAAATATTTTTACATATTAAGATAGAGCATGGCAAATGTGATTTTTGAGAGTTGGAATCAACTCAAAAGCATTTATGGTTGATTTTAGAAAAATGTTTGAAGTTGGAAACGTCTATGTCTTGTTATTTTTACTTTGGGTGATCTATAATTTCAAACTGTTTGAATCCAACGAGAGTGTGTAGAGATTTTTAATACCTTTATATCAAAATTGGAATCATGCAAATTTGTCAAGTAAATATCTTTGAATTCAATTTTGAAATAGCTGACAGGATAGGGTTTTGAATTAAATGATAAGTCTAAGTTTGAATCTCTGGGCTAAGCGCGGGAATGCTACTGGGCCGGCCCAGCTACACGGCGCGCATGCAACGGGCTGCACTCAGGCTGGTCCCACACGCCAGAAGTTGTGTCTATGCGAAACGGTATCAGCTAATCTAAGCCGCACGATTAGAGCGCGACCGACGGCTAACCATCATCGTCTCCGTCACACTGAGCGCATGAGATTATAACACTAGCTCTACGGTAAGGTTCGTCGGGGCTTACCAGGGGTCCAGCTAGGTACGACGATGGGGGCGAACGAACTAGTAGACAGCAGCGAGTCGAATGGTGGTCGCGACAGCTCCTGGGTGGCTCCAATCAATGGCTCTGTTCCACCACAGCAGCGGCGGGCTCCGGTGAAATTCTGACGATGTGCTGCTTGCCTTGCTCCGGGGAAGGGTCAGGGGGTTTCTAGGGGAGAGGTGAGTCGAGTGGTGTGCCTTTGGAGCCAGGGGGAGGGGTCTATTTATACCCTGGCAAGAGGAGCGGTGCGGCATGGCTCGGGGTCATCGGCGACGTTGCTATAGGGCGCTATTAGCATGGCTGAGGGCGTAGGTCGACGTGGTGTGCCCTGGCGGTCGTCAGGCGCATTGTGGCACGGCGAGGCACGGTCTTAATCGGATGGGAGATGTCCATGCTCTGCTCAGGTACCGCAGTGTTCGTCAAGGCGTACGGTGGTCAAGGAACGGTCGTGTCTGGGAGGTCGCTGGTGACGCGGCGAAGTCATTTACGCAAGGAGAGAGCGAGGTGTGGCGTGGCTGCGCGAGACGGCTTTGGCACTCCGGCGTGCACTCGGCATGGCAGAGAGATAAATGGGCGTGGCGTTGTTGGCGTCTCCACTGGCTATCGTTGGCCGAGGCATGGATTGGGGAGTGCGATGAGGTCACGCCTATCGCCTCGTGGTCATGGTAGAGGGCAGCACGGTGTGTGGCGTAGTGTACAAGCTCGACCGGTATGGCATGCTCGGGTACGGGCTGGCACTGGTCATTGGTGCGAGTGAGCGGTGCTAGGTGCACGAGCTAGTATTGGGGGTGATCGTGGGCTAGTAGTGGAGCTGTGTTGTGTGAAAAGATGATTACTAGATTGATCACAACAGTAGATACTTGGTAGACTTGTACTGTGCCTGCTAAGTGTTTGATTAAATGGCCGCATGAAAGAAGTATTTGAATTTTCAAATTATATTTGGTGGGTGTGTTGGTCATATGCTTGAGTGTATTTGGTTGCTATGATTAGTCAAGTGGAGATGGTTTGAGTGGTTTTTGAAAAATGGCCATCTAGATACATACACTAGATTCATTTTTGAAATGTCCCTCAAATGGATTTGAATTTGTTTCTGTAAGTTTTGAAAGTTCACTTGGGTTCATTGTCATTTGTTCTAGCAAGGGGTGAAAGAAATAGAATTGTTTCTATTTAATTCATTTAATAGAGATGCCCAAAGTGGCCTAGGTGTTAACTTTGGCAAAAATGACCATTTGATCATATGCCATCTTATTTGATTTTCTTTCGATTTGATTTTCTTTTGATTTGACCTAGATGATATTGTTTTAATCTTCAAGCTAATCCTTATCATCTATAACAATCAATACATGGCATGACAAGCATTCATACATCATGAGAAAATACACATGCATTCATATTGTGTTTAAAATTAAAAAGCTTTTGTTAACACTAATTTTGATTGATTGGATAATGATTTTTCCCTTTAAATATTTACAAAGTATCACAAGACTGAACCTAATTCAATTATCTAATATAATAATCATGAATCAAGAGATAACTTCAAATATCATAAGGTCTTGAAGCTCAATGGATATAAATCTTTTCTTGGACAAAAGGGAGCTTGCAGTTGATGCAACTAACGCAAATTCTGGAATTAAAACTTAACATGCATGCAAGAAAGTAAACATTCTAAAACTGTAAGCTGGATTACAAGGTCCTCATAGATCCCCCCCCCCCACACGCCTGGAATCAAGCTGGTGGGATCAACTAATCCCTTGCAATTACTTAGTCCTTCTTGGGAGTGAATAAGTCATCATCTTCCTCTTGATCTTCCGCCTTGAGGCTGTAGGCATGAGCAATACATGCGAATCTAGTGGACATCTCTATGATGCTAGCATGCAATTCTATAATTATTTTTCTTAACATCTACCTATCATCAGCCATCTCCATGATGATCTTGGTTAGGAGTTGAACGCTACTGTCGATGTTGTCGACCTTGTTTTCGAGGTCTTTACCCATCATCTAGTAAGAGTAAACTCCTTCCCCAATAGTTTCAACACAAGCTTTGGAAATCTTTTCAAGGTTCTCGATCTTTTCTCATATCTCATCATGTTTTTCTCTTTTCGAGAAGATCATCCCGGAAGAGATTTGGGAGAAGATCCACGAAAGTTATACCTGTAGGGATTGAGTGGAGATTCTCCTTTGTTCTTCCTTTGTTCCATATGCCTGAGCAACTCCAACTTGCACAGAAACATATTTTCCAGTTGATGAGTGGAGGCACTTGAGTAGACTCTTGGGTTGAGGAGGACGAAGTATCCCCTCGGATCCCATTGTTTTAGCTTGCACTACAGGAACATCTTCCTTCTTGGTCCAGATCTGCTTGGTATGAAAAGGATGCATAGTTCTTGAGCGATCATGTAAGATATGAGGTGTCATGGTAAAAAGGGAAGAGAGAAAACTCGAGGTTTGAAAGACGATGGCGAAACACAAAGAAAAAGAAAGAAGATAGATGCAAATAAAAGGGAAAACCTTATGTAAAAGGGTTGGAGTCAGCCTCGGGTAACTGTATGGGCGGGCCCCATCCATACCATGCGCCAGTACGGACTTCTTACCGACTTTATCTATATCCTTTTTTTCAAACACAACGAACGAGCGAGAAAGAAAGAAAAAAGCACCAGTAACGACCATTGGTATGGGTGTGTCCGCCCATACTGCCTGGTCGTACAGAATTGCAAGAAAAGGGCACAAGGTTCTGCCTACTTAACGACCACTAGTATGGGCGCATGTTGCTATACGGCCCACCCGTACCAGGTCGGAAAATAGCTCAGAAAAATCGAAAAAATAAAGGGACAGTGAAGAACAAGGTGAAACGAACTAATGGATTCCAGAACAGCAAAAATTAAGCATCTAAAAATATTGTTACCTAACTTTTCTATACTCCTTGCCGAGATTAAGGAGATTAGCTCCGATGTGTCAACTTCCCCAACTCTATAGTGCTTCAAACGCTACCCAATAACTATCCAGGATAAAGAAGAGGGTGTACTATTTTTCAACTTTACCGCTCCCGAAGGGTATGCCTCCTCAACTTCATATTGTCCTTCCCACCTGAATTTTAATTTAGCTGCAAAAATCTTAAGCCCAGAGTTGTAGAGAAAAACTTTATCTCTAGATTTAAATTCCTTATTCTCTAACTTTCCATCATGCCATTTCTTTACCTTTTCCTTGAATATCCTCGCATTTTTATAGGCTTCATTTCTGAGTTCATACAAAGCATGAATATCTAAGAGCCATTTCTCGCCAGCAGTTTTAAAATCGAAATTCATAGTTTTGATAGCCCAACGAGCCTTATGCTCAAGCTCTAATGGAAGATGAGAAGTGTTACCATAGAACATCTTGTATGGCGTCATTCCCATCGGATTTTTGAAGGTTGTGTGATACGCCCATAATGCATCATTAAGCTTCATAACCCAATCCTTTCTTGACCTCTTCACCGCCTTCTGGAGTATTCCTTTAATTGCACGATTAGACAATTCCACTTGTCCACTGGTTTGTGGGTGATAAGGTGAGGATACTCGATGATCGACTCCATATTTTTGAAGTATCTTGCTAAAGCTACCTTTCATAAAATGAGTTCCACCATCAGTAATCAAAAATCGAAGTACTTTGAACCAGGGAAAGATGATGTCCTTGATAATTTTGATGCAAGTGGCTACATCTGCATGAGAAGTGGGTATAGACTCTACCCACTTCGTAACATAGGAAACAACAACAAGAATATGAGTATAACTGTTAGAGGGGATAAAAGGTCCCATAAAATCCATTCCCCATACATCAAATGGATCTATTACGAGATTATAGTTCATAGAAATTTCCTGTCTTCTCCCAATGTTACTCATACGTTGGCAAGTATCGCAATTGCTAACATATTCATGAGCATCTTTTACCAAGGTAGGCCAATAAAGCCCGATTACAAGATTTTAGCTGACGTACGATCACCAGCATGATGTCCTCCATAAGGACTATCATGACAAGCCTTGAGAATGGCTCTCACCTCATGGTTAGATCACATTTCCTAATTATCCCATCAATACCGTGCTTGTGCAAATAAGGGTCATCCCAAAAGTAATGTTTTCAATCATTAAAGAACTTCTTTATTTGATTGTAATTCCATTCCTTTGGGTAAAAACTTACCTACAAGGAAGTTAGCATAATATGCAAACCAAGGGTCATGAGAATCTATAGCCGCAAGATATTCTACTGGCAAATATTCGTTAATGGTAATGGGGTCTTCTATGGGGCTTGTTGGTTTGCGGCCCGAAAGTTCCTGGGCGAGTGCATCCAGGTACCCAAGTTTCCTGTAATTGCTTCATTTCGTAAAGTTGGGATGCCAACTACTGAGAGGGGCCATTTCGAGGCAAACTCATCTCACCCCTACCAAATTCAAACATTACATTGAACTGCCCCATGAAGTAGACGGTCGGGACCCACATGTCGGTCATCTGTCCGTGACACGAGCTCCAACGTGACAATCTCTTAGGAAAATCGAGGAACTAAGTGGGTTCAATGCGTTGACCAATTTGAATGTTTGAGCTGAATTGTGATGTTCTGGATGTGGAACCTGCTGCAAATGGGAGTCACCCTTCTATTCTTGGACAGGGTGGTCGCTCGAACCTAATTAGCTCCTTGTAAGCAAAAGTCTCTTGTGGTTCACATGTTTCTGCTGAATTGTAATTTTTGTTTTATTTACACCGTAGATATTAGACAGTTATGCAACAGTCCTGTTTCTTTGACCGGAAGCACCGCAAGGTTAGAAACATGACTACCGGGTCAGTCATTTTTCTACCGGAAGAAAATAAAAATGAGTGGAAAGATGATGCTGGACACAATTATGGTGTTGATTTTCCCGACAATGTAGAGTATGTGAAGATAAGAAAATTGGCACCGAGGAAGAGGAATAAGGTAGGAAATGAAGAAGACAGTGGACGTGAAGGCTTGGCACCCAGGCGGCGGAAGAAGGTTGCTGGCAATGAAGATGCATAATAATGTGTTGAACTTGAACCTATATATGTAATTCAATTAAATTTTGGAGCTCTGTGTGTGGAACTTTGCGGGGTGAAACAATCTACCCACGTTCTCGGAGTAAAATGTACCGCGACTTAGGGTTTGGAAACGCCCGAGTCAGTAGTTGAATCCGAAATTGTGATTGTCCCACTACTATCTGAAAACACATAGCACCGGTTCCACAATTGCTGAGGGGCAGGAGGTCTCCAAATTCGATGGAATGTAAGTGGCATAGAAATATATTATTTAAGATGCTACACTCCACGAAACAACATCTTATTTCAGCTGCTGCACAACGACATGGCAACATAAACAACAATGGCAACCGATAATTCCTAGATGATGAGGAAATCAGTACCACTTTCTGGCCTAATCTTGAGCCCGTCTATCTCACCATCTCCCTGCTCCTCCATCCCCTGCATCTGGCAAAGCTCTCGGACCTCCTGTAACCGGATGTATGTGCTTCCACTTTATAAATTATGGTTGTGCCATTTGCATGCGACACAATCCACGTAGATTACGTTTAAACAAACCACCAATGTCAGAATACCACCATGATCAGACAAAAGGAAGTAATGCAGTGTTAAGATAGACTAACAGGCAGCCCATTTTTTTCTCTTGGGACTCCAAGACCACTAGTTCAGACCGCTAGGTCAACAAGTACTACTATTACAAATTAAAAAGCACGGAACTCAAGTTAAATAGAACTAGTTATCACACATCTCCTTGATCTTCCTAATCTTAACCCGATGAACATCTTCCTGCGAGAGCAAGGATCGAATGGTCTGCTCTTCCTTTTAGCATCTTCCTTGCACAGCTTCAATTGTTTCTCTACATTTATCCTCATGCACTGGTCAATACTCGTAGTTGTGAACTGCAGGACTTTGGCCTGGTGAAGTTCATTCCTTGCTTGAGTCTTTTCTTTCTCTACTTTAGCCTTCAGGGCCAACGCCACGTCCCTCTCCTTCTCGACTTTGCTAACCTTGTCTTGCACCCTTCTAAGATCTCGGTTAAGCTTGGTTGTGTCAACTTGGTCAAATAGCTTCATCTCAGCACTATCAAGAAGTGAGTTGAATATGGATTCTTTCAAGTCAACAGTCATATCCCATAGTTTGTCCAGCATTTTCTGCATCGATTTGGGCCACTCTAGATCTACCCATTTGATAACACCGCAACTTCTGCCTTGCATCATTGCACGATGTCCTTGACACCATAAAAACCTCATGCATGTGTTTCGTCCTTCTAACACTACAAATTTAGCGGGCACATATCCATGTTTACATAGCAGAGGATTATCTTCCTCCGCTAAGCCGTGATAGTCGGAGTCATACAGCGTCTGGTTGGCCCAACACATCATACATGCATGAGTAAACAGAGTAGATCTAGCTCAAAATAGATAATTGGCCATATATGATAGAGATGACATGACTCGCATCGAAATCACCGTCCTTGTCGTCACGACGCGTTTCACCACAATCTCCCCTTGAACCCATGGCGAGAGGGGGTCGGGGACTAGCGTGGCTACGGGAGAGATAACTAGAGGCATCCTTGGATTGTGGTTACGGCGGGATGGGAGAGAAGTGGGGAAAGTGGCTTCGAGGGGAAGGAAAAGAAGTATGGGAGCAAGAGAAGTAAAGGGGACGTGACACTAGCATATGGCCCACGAAACTTGTGAGTCGTGGCACTCGGAAAAGGGGAGCGCCCGGTGTTGCTAGTTTGTCCAGAGCAAGCGGACAGTAAGCTTGGCTCATCATGTGGCAGAACAGCCTACTCGTGGATTGCTCTTATGAAGAATCATCCCAATCGTCCATGCGCCCCGATCGAATGGTATGTAATAATCATCATGCAGAACAACTATGTTAGGGCGGGGCTTCTAGAAGACTCAGTCTAACGGCCACCATTGGGGGCTAGGTTTAGGGCTCTCCGAAGGTTAGGATCCATGTGGTTTATAAAAAGAACACACATTTCGATGACACTGGTGGATCCATGTCGTTTATGAAAAGAACACACATGCAATGACTCTCGTGGATCCATATGTGGTTTGTGAAAAGAACACACATGCAATGACTCTAGTTATGGCTAATGAAAAGAACACACATGCAATGACACTAGGGGATCCATATGTGGTTAATGAAAAGAACACACATGCAATAACACTGGTGGATCCGTATGTCATTTTTGAAAAGAACACACATGCAATGACTCTGGTGGATCCATGTGTGGTTTGTGAAAAGAATAGACATGCAATGAACTCTGGTGGATCCATATGTGGTCTATGAAAAGAACATACATGCAATGGCACTAGTTGTGGTTAATGAAAAGCACACACATGCAATGACACTAGGGGATCCATATGTGGTTAATGAGAAGAACACACATGCAATGACACTAGTGGATCCATATGTGGTTTTTGAAAAGAACACACATGCAATGACACTGGTGGATCGCTATGTGGTTTATGAAAAGAACACACATGCAATGACACTAGTGGATCCATATCTGTTTTGTGAAAAGAAGAGACATGCAATGAACTCTGGTGGATCCATATGTGGTCAATTAAAAGAACAGACATGCAATTACTCTAATTGTGGTTAATGAAAAGAACACACATGCAATGACACTAGGGGATCCATATGTGGTTAATGAAAAGAACACACATGCAATGACACTGGTGGATACATATGTGGTTTGTGAAAAGAACACATGTCGTGGTTGATGAAAAGAACACATATCTAGTGACTCTAGCTGTGGTTTATTAAAAGAACACACATGCAATGACACTGGTGGATCCATGTGATTTATAAAAATAACACACATGCAATGACACTGGTGTATCCATGGGTGGTTTATGAAAAGCACACACATGTCATGACACTGGTGGATCCATATGTGGTTTTTGAAAGGAATACACATGCAATGACTCTTGTGGATCCATATGTGGTTTATGAAAACAACAGACATCCAGTTACTCTAGTTGTGGTTGATTAAAAGAACACACATGCAATGACACTAGGGGATCCATCTGTCGTTGATTAAAAGAACACACATGCAATGACACTGGTGGATCCATATGTGGTTTGTGGAAAGAACACACATGTAATGACTCTGGTGGATCCATATGTGGTTTGTGAAAAGAACAGACATGCAATGAACTCTGGTGGATCCATATGTGGTCTATTAAAAGAACAGACATCCAATGACTCTAGTTGTGGTAAAATGAAAATAACACACATGCAATGACACTAGTGGTCCATATGTGGTTAATGAAAAGAACACACATGCAATGAAACTGGTGGATCCATATGTGGTTTGTGAAAAGAACACACATGCAATGACACTGGTGTTTCCATATGTGGTTTGTGAAAAGAACACACATGAAATAACACGGGTGGATCCATATGTGGTATATGAAAAGAACAGACATGCAATGACACTAGTGGATCCTTCTGTGGTTTGTGAAAAGAACAGACATGCAATGACTCTAGCTGTTGTTAATGAAAAGAACACACATGCAATGAACTCTGGTGGATCCATATGTGGTTTATGAAAAGAACACACATGCAACGACAATAGTGGATCCATATGTTGGTTGTGAAAAGAACACACATGAAATGACTCTAGCTGTGGTTAATGAAAATAACAGACATGCAATGACACTGATGGATCCATATGTGGTTTGTGAAAAGAGCACACATGCAATGACTCTAGTTGTGGTTTATTAAAAGAACACACATGTAATGACACTAGCGGATCCATGTTGTTTGTGAAAAGAACAGACAGGCAATGACTCCAGCTGTGGTTAATCAAAAGAACACACATGCAATGACACTGGTTGATCCATATGTGGTTTGTGAAAAGAACACACATGCAATGACTCTAGTTGTGGCTTATGAAAAGAACACACATCTAGTGACTCAACCTGTGGTTTATTAAAAGAACACACATGCAAAGACACATGTGGATCCATGTGGTTTATGAAAAGAACAGACATGCAATGACACTATTGGATCCATATGTGGTTAATGAAAAAAATAGACATGCAATGACTCTGGTGGATCCATATTTGGTTTGAGAAAAGAACACACGCAATGACTCCAGCTGTGGTTAATGAAAATAATACACATGCAATAACACTGATGGATCTATATGTGGTTCGTGAAAAGAACACACATGCAATGACTCTAGTTGTGGTTAATTGAAAGAACACACATGCAATGACACTGGTGGATCCATATGGTTTGTGAAAAGAACATACTTGCAATGACTCTAGCTGTGGTTTATGAAAAGAGCACACATGCAATGACACTAGTGGATCCATATGGGGTTTGTGAAAAGAACAGACATGCAATGAACTCTGGTGGATCCATATGTGGTATATGAAAAGAACAGACATGCAATGACTCTAGTTCTGGTAAATGAAAATAACACACATGCATTGACACTAGGGGGTCCATATGTTTTAAATGAAAAGAACACACATGCAATGACACTGGTGGATCTGTACGTGGTTTGTGAAAAGAAACACACATGCAATGACACTAGTGGATCCATATGTGGTTTGTAAAAAGAACACACATGAAATGACACAGGTGGACCATATGTGGTCTATGAAAAAACAGACATGCAATGACACTAGTGGATACTTGTGTGGTTTGTGAAAATAACAGGCATGCAATGACTCTAGTTGTTGTTAATGAAAAGAACACACATGCAATGAACTCTGGTGGATCCATATGTGGTTTATGAAAAGAACACACATGCAATGACAATAGTGGATCCATATGTGGGTTGTGAAAATAACACACATGAAATGACTCTAGTGATGGTTAATGAAAAGAACCTACATGCAATGACAATGATGGATCCATATGTGGTTTGTGAAAAGAACACACATGTAATGACTCTAGTTGTGGTTTATTAAAAGAACACACATCTAGTTACTATAGATGTGGTTTATTAATGGAACACACATGCAATGACACTGGTGGATCAATGTGGTTTATGAAAAGAATAGACATGCCATGACACTAGTGGATCCATATGTGGTTTGTGAAAAGAACATACATGCAATGACTCTGGGGATCCATATGGTTTGTGAAAAGAACACACATCCAATGACTCTAGCTGTGGTTTATGAAAAGGACAGACATGCAATGACTCTTGTGGATCCATATGTGGTTTATGAAAAGAACATACATGCAATTACTTGGTGGATCCATATGTGGTTTGTGAAAATAACAAACATGCAATGACACTATTGGATCCATATGAGGTTAATTAAAAGAATAGACATGCAATAACTCTTGCGGATCCATATGTGGTTTGTGAATAGAACAAACATGCAATGACTCTAGATATGGTTAATGAAAATAACTCACATGCAATGACACTGATGGATCCATATGTGGTTTGTGAAAAGAACACACATGCAATGACTCTAGTTGTGGTTTATTAAAAGAACACTCATGCAATGACACTGGTGGATCCATGTGGTTTGTGAAAAGAACAGACATGCAATGACTCTAGCTGTGGTTTATGAAAATAACTCACACGTAATGACACCGGTGGATCCATATGTGGTTTGTGAAAATAACACAATGCAATAACACTGGTGGATCCATATGTGGTTCGTGAAAAGAACACACATGCAATGACTCTAGGTGTGGTTTATCAATAGAACACACATCTAGTGACTATAGATGTGGTTTATTAATAGAACACACATGCAATGACACTGGTGGATCCATGTGGTTTATGAAAAGAACAGACATGCAATGACACTGGTGGATCCATATATGGTTTGTGAAAAGAACATACATGCAATGACTCTGGGGATCCATATGGTTTGTGAAAAGAACACACATCCAATGACTCTAGCTGTGGTTTATGAAAAGAACATACATGCAGTGACTCTTGTGGATCCATATGTGGTTTATGAAAAGAACATACATGCAGTGACTTAGTGGATCCATATGTGGTTTGTGAAAAGAACAGACATGCAATGACTCTGGTGGATCCATATGTGGTTTATGAAAAGAACACACATGCAATGACTCTAGTGGATCCATGTGGTTTATTAGAAGAACACACATCTAATGAACTCTAGTGGATCCATGTGGTTTATGACAATAAGAGACATGCAATGAACTCTAGTGGATCCATGTGGTTTATGAGAAGAACACACATCCAATAAACTAGTGGATCCATGTGGTTTATGAGAAGAACACACATCCAATGAACTCTAGTCGATCCATCCTGGCATAATTTGATGTATGCCATGATTTTTTCATTGTACAAGACACTCACTTTCAATTTTTATACTACACAGGTTTTCCCTTGGGTTTTTGGTACTAATCAGTTTTGCCCTCTCTCTCTCTTTCGTAGAAGCCGAAACATTGCTCACTCTATCTGCTATGCCCTGATTGGTTGACACAGTTGTCCCGCGGATCATGCACACCTACCGTTGATCCTGTATGATCCAACGAGGATCATTGAACACGTCGTGCCCTTCACAGTACATCATGAGACAGCACGGACGTCTCCCTCAGTGATACTTCTAAAAAAAGGAACACGAAGCCGTCCATGGAAAAAGTCCTCGAGTGTTCATGCCATGTTTAATAATGTATGAAAAGCCTACTACTTCTACTACTACGCCACAACACATGCATCATCGAGTGCACAGTCTTCGACGGGCAGTTGCAATTTTATGGCCACTTGATTTCAATAAGACATATCCCATTTTTCGTAGCGGCTCTCAATATCACTTCCAACTGGGCCCCACTATAAGAAACTTCCATACGTTAGCCGGAGGCCGAAGAGCTGAGAAACTTCCATACGTTAGTCGCCTACTTCGAGTCCCTCGCAGTCATCCACACATCCCTCTACCCGATCTAGCATGACCCCACAAATCTTGCCATACAGCCACCTACCTCCTCCTCTACATTTACCCTTTTAATTATAGCCAATTTTATGGCCGTGTTAAACTTCGTACATAGAAATTGTGTAGGCGCCCTTTGCATGCGGCTGAATATAGAACTGCCATGCATGGCCTAGGAAAAACGTGATGTACCGTGCGCGTGTCGTGGTTCACGGTGCAGTAGCCTACGCAGCGTGTTGCATGGTGGTGCAATGAAACGTGCCTTGCTTCCATTCACCTTAACTATAGAGCCCCTCTCCGCATACCCACTCTCACTCTCGCTCACTCTCCTCACACAACCCTCTCCACTATCCCACCAGCTTCTGCAAACTCCCGAGAAAACCCCATCTGCGCCGGCGATGGTTGAGGAGGATGCGGCGGGCATCGTCACCTCCAAGGCCGCCGGCGAGGAGGCCCCCGTCTCCATCCCAGTCCCCCTCGACGCATTGAAAGTAGCTGTCGTCCCTATCCAGGCCCCCGTCGAGGCATCGATGGCAGCCATTGTTCCCGTCCAGGCCCCCGTCCCCGCTACCTACGTAGCCACCGGCGAGGAGGCCAAAGCCGGCGAGGATCCCCCCGCCAGCGAGGAGCCCCCCGCCGGTCATGAGCAAATCCAGCTCTTCTGGGACCCCTACAATCCATAGGAGTACATCGCTTCGGTGAACCCCTAGGACACCGGCATCGATGACCCATGGTCGGAGGTAACTAGGGTTTGCTCCCCTTCCCTGGTTATTCTCTTGTTCCCATCATTGTATGCTAGATCTTGGTTCATTAGGGTTCACTTGTTCGCATTTCGATTGCTCAATCTTCTTACATCATCTAATCCTCCCTTTTTCTTTTCTTCCAATAGGTTTACGGCAGCAACATCTGCAGCGATGACGAGTCCAGGCACACCAAGACTCGTCAAGTGCTGAGGAGGCTGCAGGCCGGCCCGTACGATGCTTTCTTCGCTGGCGGCGCCTATAGTTGCCCCTTCTTTAGGACGAGACTCACCGGCACCGACTTCAACAGCGTCGTGATGCAAGCAGAGGGCTCGAGCTCCGGCACCCCCAAAGTCGGCCAGACCATGAACGTCAACACCTACATTGCTGAACAACAGGCTCTCGGCATTCACCTCCAAAACCTTAAGTGGGTGGCCATTGAAGAGGGCCGCGTGCCTCCGATCAAGCCCAAGGCCCCCAAGATCAAGGGACTGGGCAGTAAGAAGTGGAGGAAGCGCCAGAGGGCGGAGTTGGAGGCGGAGGCGTAGGCACATGCAAGGAGGGGTTGAACGTGTCTGCTGCTGCTAAGCAGCTTCTTTTGATTTTGTATATTTTTTGTGTGATGGCTGCTGAGCAGCCAATGTATCGAACCTTGTTAAGCAACCTACTTTCTATTGCCATATCCTATTTCGCTGCACGTAGCTATATCTACATTTGTTTTGTTTTCTGAATGAATGTATTCTGCCTAGTGTGATTTGCTGCTCTAGATTTGCTACCAGATCAGGCCAAAAAGAGGTCCAAAAGGGAACGAATGATCGAAGAGAGAAGCTACTCTAGATTTGCTACCGATTTGGGCAAAATGAAACATATCTATTTAGCAGAGAGGAAAAGGGTACTCTTTCAAACTACCAGTTAACGAGCTGCCATATTGACATGCTACCAGACACATACATAAACATAACACAAACAAGTAAAATTTATTTTAATACTCTCACTTGAGGTGCTAGCCATCTTGACTAGCTAACTGAGTTCCACAAAATAGAAACATAACACAAAGGAATAATCTTTAATTCACTTCTCATGAGAACACTTGTGGCGCTTGCCATCGTTCCTAGGCGACCTATTGGGGATATACTTTTCGGGTATCCTCACTGTGCCTCACTAACCAGGGTGGCGCACTTCAGGTTAGAGTTTTGCTTCATAGGCGGCCCAGTCAGGGAGAAGGGACGCAGTCCAGTCCGACTACGGGAAGGCCTAGAAGACTTACCGACATAGGATTGTTATGTTACTTGTACTTCAAGTTATACTCCATAGCCGACTCTTAGTCATAGCCGGATAGGTCTCTCCTATAAACCCTAGGCCGGATATCTATATAAGCCATCCTAGGGTACGCCTTTAGAGCACCCCACAATAGTCTACAATCTTCACTCGCACAGGCGAATCCCTTGTAACCCATATTCCGTCTCTACCGTATTACTGGATTGCTAGCAGGACTAGGATCTGTCCAAAGCTAGAGGATTCGAACCTGGGTAAACTTGTGTGCTCACCATCTCGGAACACCATACGTCTCACACCCCTCTCTTCCGCACGCCTCGAGGACCCCCTCATGGCGTATTTGTCATCAATCCGACGAGAGTTAGCGCCCACCGTGGGGCAAGTGAGCTTCAGATCTACGTTCCGAGCGGAATCTACCAGAATCGGAATCGGGGAGACCATCGCCGTCAGTCACGTCCTCTACGCCAGGGGCGTCCCTCTCATCGTTCCCGACGAGACCTGGATTCCTCCTAGAGAGGCCGTGACTGCCTACACCATCATGTCTTTTGGACAGATCAATGTTTACATCAGTTTTGCTGAATATGCCCCACCCACCCCAACGGTGATGATAGAGTCAGAAGAAGTTTTTGGTTCCACTCTGTCCGTGGAGGCTGTGGAGTTCCGGATCTTGGAAAACCCTAATCCCACCCAGCCCGCACCTGTTGCGTACATAGTGGAGAAAGCGGAGATCTTGTGGTGCAAGTCGAGTCTTGAGTGGATCTCCCTAGCAATGCCGAATCCCAGATCAATCTAGCCACCGAGGTCGAAATCCAGGAGGAGCAAGACAACAACTTTGGTTCTGGCCCTGCCAATGACAGAACAGATCAACCCTTCCTGACGCATAGATTGAGTCGCATGATAATGAAAGGCGCAAACGTGGACGAGGTTCTCGAGACCATCAGAATTTTTGAGGAAGCCCAAGAAGAAAGCCGCAACTACCTTAGGGCGCACGCATCACACTTTGTCAGATCTGTTGGATCCGGATCCGGTTCTGCTGATGCTGGAGACAACAAAGACTCGGTGCTGGAGGTGATTGGAACAAACATCGACTTACCGGCATCTTCGGATGATTCCATGACGTCGGAGGATTTCCGAAAGTTCTCCATGGAATATGAAGAGGGGTTCCACTCCAAAGCAGTAGAAGAAGGAGAAGCCATGGATGAAGATCCAGAGAAAACTCTCCCAAAGCGCAGGATGACATGGATGCTACATTAACTCATCGATGCTACATTAACTACGCCTATCCCTACAGCTGTAGAACTTACGTCAGCAGAATTAGAAGAAAGGGCTCAAGCCCTAGAAGCCCGTTGCCAAGTATTCCGGATGAAGCCAACAACATTGAGCAAGAGAAGAAGCGCATAGCTACTGCGGACAAGTTCATCTCTCTTCAACATCAAAAGACCAGAAAAAGCCACATGTGGGCTGACAAATTTCCAGAAGTCCACAGGGTCGTCTTCGAGGGGGACATAGGGATACCTCGGCTCGAGAGCAAGGGATACCTAGTGTACCCAACACCAGTACAAAACACTATCGCGGCTCAAGATATCCTAGCGAATAATCCAAACCCATATCAAGTCCGGTTGGGCGTGAAGCTACTCACCAAGGGTCTGGAGCAATAGAAGGTCGCGAAATCCGAAAGCGGAAAACTGGTCTCTTAATCTGACCAATGTCGTACGGATCTGGCCTGGGATGACATTAGTCCCCAATGGGTTCCGAAACAGCATTATCGTTCTGACCGTCGAGAAGATAACTACTCAAGAACTGGATCCTCGGGGCAACGACATAGAACTGCATGTGACTAGAGCAATGTTGCTCCAGCCGCAGAGCGAGACACGGTTGCAGCACTGGCTCCGAAACACCCTCCCTGGCGAGAGTCAAACAATCACAGGGAAGACATCAAAGAGAAACGTTGGGAGGAGGATCATCAAAGGATGTCACCTCCTAGACATGCAAGCCGTCCGACGGAACCGCATCGCAACGGGAATGACAGACGAAGGAACGACGGACACCGTGTCGGGTCAAGCTGGAAGGGGGCTCGTCGCAGTGAAGACCCTCCCCGGAACCGGAATAATGATGCTCCCGATGGAGGCCGGTGATCAGCCGGAAATAATCCACCTACACCACCCTCTCCACCAAGCAGGCACCACAACGGCTCTCAAGCAGGGCGTCGTGGTGGAGGAGGTGGTGGCAGAAGCAGAAGTCCGGCTCCTAGGCACCGCATCTGTAGCGAACAACCAAGATGGTGTTCCCTGTCACCAAGTGACACTAGACACCAGATCAACTCTAACATAGATGTGTGGCGCTACGAGTTAGATAATGTCTATGTGGGTCCAAAATGCTTTGGGCCACGCATTCGAGAAACAAGATTCCCGGAAGGATTTTCCATCTCAAGACACATCCAGCCCTACGACGGTGTACCTCAGCTAGATATCTGGCTCCAGGATTTTTTCCAGGCCTGCTACATTGCCAAAGGCAGAAACAGCCTGGTCGCGACCCGATATCTCCCACATATGCTGCAGAAGACGACATGATCGTGGCTCAATGAACTTCCGGAAAACACCATCCACAACTGGTATGACATGGAATGTGCGTTCTTTATGAATTTCAAAGGCACATATCGGAGTCCCTGTTCGGTAGGAGACCTGCAGTGTTGCACCCAAAAGGCAGGAGAAACTTGTCGAGATTACCTCAGATGATGGATCGACACCAAGAACTCTTGTGAAGGAGTAAATGATCAAACTGCGATTGAAGCTTTCATTGCACGACTCCCAATTGGTTTACTACGTCTCCTCTTGAAGTGCGACAAGGTCACTGATCTGGGAGAGATGATAGAAACAGCGAACAAGTATGCAGATGCCGAAGATGATTCAAAGGGATTACATCACGTCCCAGCTCTGCCACAGTTGGCAAAACAACCAAAGCTACAAGCTCAGAAACTTAAGAATACCTCGGAAGAAAAACCCAACGCGGAAACAATAGTGGTCACTGCTACTTTTGGGTATGGAGGATGAGGAGGGCGCGGCGGCGGCCACGGACATGGTCGTGGGACGTCAAGGGTCCAAGGTAGAGGAGAACAGCACCCTAGCAAAACCTACACTTGGGCCAACATTGCCAATAACCCGTGTGTGCATCACTTAAATGACAACGGGGGCTTGTCTCGCACAAACACCGAGTGTCATTTCAGTGACGACATCAAGAAAGACGATACCGCTGGCTACAGGGCTAAGCGGAAGAAGGGAAAAAAGAATCCTGAAAAAGAGAAAGAAACCAAGGAAGATTCTGACATGGAGGAAGCAGAGCCTTCAAATCCCAAGCCGGAGGGGAAGAAAAACTTCCAACAAAAAAAGACACTTACGTAACTTTCCTTGGGTCTCAACCAGCTAAGGTGAAGAAAGCAGTACTGCATGAGCTGAATGCAACTGTTCTGGCTGTCCCACGATTCTTGGACTAGTCGAAAGTGGCAATCACCTTTGACCGTGCTGACCATCCGCCGAAGTTGCACAGGCAAGGAAAATACGCCTTAATCGTCAATCCACTTATTAACGGCTATGGTTTATCCAAGACTCTCATGGACGGCGACAGCAGCATCAATATTCTGTATGTTGAAATGCTACGTCGGATGCGTATGTCGGAGACACAACTGAATCACAACTCTATAATATTTCACGGAGTTGTCCTGGGAAGACAAGGAAATTCCCTAAGAGAGATCACTTTGGATGTTACCTTTGGAACTCCAAACAACTATCGGACGGAAGCACATTCCTTTGAAGTGGTCCCTTTCAAGAGTTCCTACGATGCTATATTCGGACGACGGGCTTACTGGGCCTTTATGGCTCGTCCGTGTTACATTTACAATATGATGAAAATTCCAGGTCCCAAAGGCGTGATCACCATCAAGGGAGACCCGAAGAAGGCGCGAGAGTGCGAGGACAGAAATGCCACCTTTGCTGAAGCTATGTTGTACGCCCAGGAGTACCAGGAGATCAAGAAGACCATCGACCCATCCGAGATGCCCGCAATGAAGAAGGAGGTGATAAAGATGACTCCGGAGTTCAAGGCATCAGAAGAGACTAAGACGACACCATTGAAGGATGATGACCCCTCCAAGGTGACTCAGATATGTGTTGGTTTAGATAGCGCAAGGAAAGCGTGCTCGTTAAGTTCCTCCAAGCAAATCAAGATATCTTCGCATGGCAGCCATCTGACATGACCGGAGTGCCTAGGGAACTTGCCGAGCACTCTCTAAATGACACCCAAACACTAAACCTGTCAAACATTCCTTACGCCGTTTTAGCGATGAAAGCGTAAAGCAATAGCTAAGGAACTATCCCGGCTCGAATTAGCCGGATTAATAGAAGAGTTCATCCACACTGAGTGGTTTGCCAATCCTATAATGGTCCCTAAAAAGGACACCACTAATTTAAGGATGTGTATTGATTATACCGCCTTGAACAAGGCTTGTCCCAAAGATCCGTTCGCTCTGCCAAGAATTGATCAAGTTATTGATTCTATGGCAGGCTCGGAACTCCTATGTTTTCTTGATGCATATTCTGGTTATCACCAAATCCGGATGAAGGAATCAGACAAAGTCAAAAGTTCATTCATAACCCCTTCGGAACCTTCTGTTTCGTTATGATGCCTTTTGGGCTCAAGAACACAGGAGCTACATACCACCGCACTATGCAGCATTGCCTCCATGATCAAATCAGACGCAATGTACATGCATATGTGGACGACATTGCGGTGATGTCCAAAAATAAGGAAACCTTAATTTCCGACTTAGAGGAAACATTCGCCAATCTACGCAAATACAACATAATGCTTAACCCGGAGAAATGTTTCTTCGGAATACCAGCAGGAAAATTGTTAGGTTTCATCGTGTCTCAAAGAGGCATACAGGTGAACCGAGATAAAATTAAGGCTATACTCAATATTTCCAAGCCGACTCGCATGAAGGACGTTCAAAGACTAACTACTTGCATTGGTACAGTCAATCGGTTTGTAAGCCAGCTTGGTGAAAGAGCCACAACACTCTACAAGCTCCTAAAAAGACCAAAAAGTTCGTTTGGACTGACGAAGCTGAAGCTGGACTACAAGACCTGAAGGCGGTACTCTCATCTGCTCCTATCGTTGTAGCACCAGAACCTCGGGAACCGATATTGCTCTATCTCGCTGCGACAAACAAATTCATTAGTGTCGTCATGGTGGTGGAGAGACCAGATGAAAAATACGAACACCTGGTGCAGCGTCCGACTTACTACCTCAGCAAAGTCCTAATTGAATCAAAGCAGCGGTATCCACATTATCAAAACCTGCCTTACGGTGTGCTCTTCGCATCCCGGAAGTTACATCATTATTTTCAGGAACATCCAATTACTGTGATGAGCACCGCTCCCATGAGAGATATAATCAACAACAACAATGCTACAGGACGTGTCGCAAAATGGGGCATAGAGCTTTCAGCCTTTGACATTGAGTACAAACCTCGTACATTAATCAAATCCTAAATCCTCGCTGACTTTCTCGCTGATTGGACAGAGATAAGAAATAATATGACCCTCCTAGAGTCGGAATACTGGACCTTACATTTTGACGGGTCTAAGGCGCTCGGGGGCTCAAGGGATGGCGTGGTGCTCAAGTCACCCAAGGAGATAAACTTTTCTATTTGTTGTAGACCACTGCACGGCAACAAATAACATTGCTGAATATGAAGCACTACTAAATGGAATCTAGATTGCTAAGGATATTGGCATTCGATGTTTGATGTGTTATGGAGATTCGGATCTTGTTGCCCAACAAGTGTCTGGTATCTATAATGCAAATAAACACATGGCAACATATAGAGCTATCGTGAATGAACTATCTAAATCGTTCGAAGGGTTTGAGGTTCAACACATCCCTCGAACATAAATTGAGGAATAAGATGCATTATCTCGAATAGGCTCTACACGGATAAAGGTCCTACATGGCGCTTTTTTAGAGCACCTCAACCTTCCCACTATAAGAGGAGTAGATGAGGAATATCTGACCAAATCCGACTCACCATTAGTGGAAGTTCTGGATGTAATCCGTAGTTGGACCCAACCCTACCTTAATTTCTTGGTAGATGACAAATTACCAAAAGATGAGGTTCTGAGCTGGCAGATCGTTCGACGAGAAAAAACCTATACTATTATAAGTGGTGAGCTCTATAAGCAGAGTGTGTCTGGGGTCTTTCAATGTTGTGTATCTCTGGAAGAAGGAGTGGAAATCTTACGAGAGATCCACGAAGGCGAATGTGGCCATCATGCTGCAGCCAAATCTTTAGTGGCAAAATCTTTCAAACATAGATTTTTCTGGCTTACAGCCAAGGCAGATGCCGAATGGCTGGTCAAGACATGCAAAGGGTGCCAAAAGTACATGACACAAGCTCATGTTTTGGCTGATCAACTACGAACAATACATATAACATGGCCTTTCACGGTCTGGGGGCCTGACATGGTAGGATGGTTCAAATGGGCTCCAAGTGGATTTACTCATCTCTTAGTGATGGTGGATAAATTCACAAAATGGATTGCGGCTAAACCCGTCACCAGTTGTGATGGAGCAACAGCTAGAAGATTTGTCGAGGATGTCATAATCCGATATGGTTATCCGCATAGCATTATCATGGACAACAGGAGTAACTTTTCTATGGGAGAGCTTGCCGAATTATGCGATGAACAAAATATCCGGCTTGACATTGTGTCAGTCGCACATCTAGAGGATAATGGACAAGTCGAAAGAGCAAATGGTTTATGAAACATCCCAATTTCAGCAACCCTGATTAGTTGCCCAGACTGCAAAAACGAGGGGAACAAAAACTTTTTCTTGTTTAATGCTGAAGTGTTTGCTTGTTGTTTGGATATGCTTATGCATATGAATGTGTATTAGAGGATATACTCCTTAGGTTAACACCAGTTGACAAAAGCTACTTCCCAAAACAGTCTTGGCTTAATTTCCATATTCTCAAATGTTCTGGCATTTCAAAACACGAGCCAAGATGCTTATGTAACCAAAACTATGGAGAGTTATATATTATAATCGCGTTATGTTTCCAAGACAGAACCTTCAACTACTCTTACCTCTAGGATCTCCAAAACCTTTTTGCAAGCTTTTGGATTCTACTCTTGGTAAAGATACCAAGGACCTCACCTTGTTCAAAATCCAACCTATTTCAAAATACCCATCCTTACCTCAAGCTAAGCTTGGTGGTAACCCTAGTTCTCGTCGGATAGATGACAAGTATGCCATGAGGGGGTCCTCGAGGCGTGCGGAAGATAGGGGTGTGAGACGTACGGTGTTCTGGGGCGGTGAGCACACAAGTTTACCCAGGTTCGAATCCGCCGGCTTTGGACGGATCCTACTCCTGCTAGTAATCCAGTAATACGGCAGAGCCGGAATATGGGTTACAAGGGTTCACCTGTGCGAGTTGAGATTGTAGACTATTGAGGTGTTTTTAGTGTTTCCCTAAAGGCTCTCCCTAGGACGGCTTATATAGATATCCGTCCTAGGGTTTACAGGAGAGATCTATCTGGCTACGACTAAGAGTCGGTTAGAGAGTACAACTTGAACTACAAGTAACACTATGGGCCTAAGTTAGTGAATCTTCTGGGCCTTCCCGTAGCCGGATGGGACTCTGTCTTTTCTCCCTAACTAGGCTACCCCTGAAGCAAAGTTCTAACCCGAAGTGGGCCACCTTGGTCAGTGAGGAACTGTGAGGATACCCGGAAAGTATATGCCCAACAGCAGCCCCCGGAGGCCTCCAAGATCCAAAGTCGGATTTATCGTCGTCTAGCTTAATCTTCGTCTTGCAGAATCTTGAAGGGTTCCTGAAACTTCACAACAAAAAATACGATCCAGGTCTTAAAAATAAGTCGGAACTATCAACAGGTTACTCGGATTTTCCAGCTTGATTTCAAACTAAGCCGGAACTTGGCCTCTAACGCCACCAGGCACCAGTCATGGTCAAGTCATGTCATCTGACAGACATCTTGTCAGCACGACCGTTGGTGGGTCCATAGTTCGCGGAACCGAGGCGCCATATCAATGCGTACGCAGAGATCGAGGCGATGTAATCATCGCGTGGGTCCTTCCCAGTTCCTTCCACAACGCGTGGCGGTTACACTGTAGCATTTGCACGAATCTTGGTGTGGTTAGGTGGATATAAGGGGTGATGATTCTCCCCCTCCTTTATTCACCTGTCCCTTTTCTTTTTCCTCTCCTCCAAATCTCCCCCGCGCGCACAGAGCTCCTCTGCTTTCCCCCAAAAACTCCCAGCGCCGCCCATCTTAGGTCATCTTCCCACCGGAGAAATGGCTTCTTCATACTCGTCTGGCTTGGCAGCAGTGGTGGCGACGGTAGTGATGGAAGCGGCAGCGGAGAAGGAAACCTTCCGTGGGGTCTAGATCCCCTGCGTGCTAGGAGATGAGAAGCTCCGTGGTGTGGAGACAGAAGGGCTCCTCCGCGCCGGCGACTGGCGGAGCGGCACCAGGGAGACCGTCCCCAACCCGCATGCTGACGAGCGGGTCCACTTCGGCACCCACCTCGACAGAGGTTTGTCGTTTCCTCCCTCGGAATTCTTTTCCGAGGTGATAGATCATTATAGTGTCCAACTCCACCATCTTCCTCTCAAGTCTCTCCTAGAGATGAGCGCCTATGCGGCTTTGTGTGAGGTATTTCTCGGCATTAGGCCGAGTTTGACCTTATTCCGGTATTACTTCCATGTCTAGAGAAATTCTATCACTGCCGGTGTTCCTTATATCACCGGTACAATTAGTTTTTCACTTAGACGCGAGCGTGCATATCCCAAAATCTTAGCTAGTGACTCGGTCAAATAGTGGCCAGCCACCTTCTTCTATCACAAGGATATTCCGGCTCCCGGCAAAGCTACTGCTTTGCCGGCTTTTATCGACAGAGATGGCACGGCCCAACCGTCTTGGGACGAGGCTCCTCCGGCTCTCACTGACGATCTGATCCTTGCTAAGAGGCGGATCGAATACTTGATCAAACACAAAGGACTGAAGGGATCCGACTTAGTCCAATGCTGGATGCCACGCCGGATCCAGCCCCTTCAGTACCATGGAGACCGACTAATGCACTCCATCACGTCGTCCAAGAAAGACTCCCTCCGCATCAGCCCCAGAGCCTATACCACACAAGGTTATATAAGCCAGATAAAATGGTTGATAAGGGATCGGATCGAGAGGAGGATCCCGGATGTTTCTCTGGATATGCATACGGCAGAAAACCCCGTAGTGCCGGTAAGCTTCTAACAGTAAACCTTTTTATGTGTTTCAATCTTTAAGTTACATTGCAATACTGATATGTTTTCTTCTTTTCAGCTTGCTGACCTCCCCGAGTCGGAATTTGCTCCACTCGAAGGATATCCTCTAGAGTTTTCTCTGGAGACAGAGGTGGTCCCATTGCCAGACATTGCACTCAAGAAGCACAAAGCTCCGACAGTGGCTGTTGGAACAAAGGAGGTGACCGTCATGAAGTGGTAACTTTCAATCACAACTTCCGCCTTCACACTTTACTCGAATTATCTTCCGACATGTAATGTTTTCGGCTCTATTACATTCTCAGAGCTAAATAGCTCATCAAGGGCAAGGGGAATGGAATTTTCTCGAAGCCCCTACGATAGAGGAAGCTTACCATAGCTTCACCTACCGTGGCTCCTCCGACTCCTGCCCCTCAACCTTCCGCAATGCCGGTGATCATTTCTTCTCTGACCGTCGTAGAAAATCGGGCTCCTTCAACGGAGCCTGCGATCCTTGAATCGCAAACTGACGTCACCATGGGTGAGTCAGGTATAGATAAGGGTGAACCCTCTTTAGGTAATGATCCCTCGGCAGAAACCTTTGCCGAAAACCTTCTCATCAATCCAGGACTTGCCAAGTTTGGCATATCCCGGAAACCTGCTGAAGAGATCCAGCGGCTGGCCAGGCAAAGCCTAGGGAAAAGAAACTTATCTGCCGAAGAAGAAGCACAAGAAGTAGAGGTCATCAAGCACTCTGATCTTCTTGAACAAGTGCGTCTTCGCAACGAGAGGATCAGGTCTGGTGAGCTTCCAACTGCTCCAGTGACCCCTCTAACTCTCGCTGAGAAGGTTGCAACTAAAGTGAACGCGAGTGTGGATAAACTTACTCGCGAACAATATGTAAGTCAGAATTCCAGCTCTTGTCTTTACTTTATTTCATATCATATCCTCTAGCCCCCAAGCATGAAGTAGGATAAATAATCTGGGTTTATGCTTCCTTATGATGCCAAAGAACGAACTAGTGTAGCCCCCAAGGCTCGTGCTGATATTAATATTAGCCCGAGTCTTTAGTAGCTTTCTGACTTTGGGTATTCTAACTTACAGAAAGTATATTCCTATAACTAGGATTTGTTGAAGAATGTCTGTGATAAGCAGAGAGAGATCAAAGCTCTCTGACTTAAAAATGCTGAGCTTAAAGTTGCCAAGGATGAGGCCGAAGGTAAACATTCCAAGACTCAAACCTTGTCTTTCATTTTTTCATAGTCAAATTTGTACTGAACTTTTGTTCTTTTTTCACTTACAGTGCTAGTAAAACAGTCCTGTACCATGATTGAAGAGGCTGAGAACCTCAGAACTTTGGTGGTGGAGAACAAGGAACTCCGCCAAGAGCTGGATCAGCTCAAAGCAGATCATGAAAAGAGCATTGCTCAAATTCTCGAGTCCTCCTCCATGGCCACTGACGAGCGTGATCGTAAGATTGCTGCTCAAGATCAGAAAATCTCGGACCTCAATAATGAGCTATAGAGAGAGAGGGACCTTTCCGAGGTGCTCCGGATTGAACTCCGGAGTCTTCGGGGAGAGAAGACCAAGGTTGACGACGTCATTTTTGGTACGTTCCATCTGTCTGATTTGTCTATTTTCTTCGACTTCTTTCAATGTCATATTTTCTTTAACTGTTTTTGTTCATAGGTCCTCTGAACTTGACGGACTCCACCTCCGCTGAGCCCCGCCACCCACCGGCTTACCCAAGTCGGTGACTTGCTTCATGACTTCCGCCAATCCCTTGAGGATATTAGCAAAGCTCTCAAGATTCCAGACATGCATAGCATGTCGGATTTTCAGGTGCGGGATGATACATTGCAAATGTATCTATAAATTTTGATGTTCCATGCTTGGTTTTATCCACTTTCTTGTGTTTTGTTCCAACTTTGGAGTACTTTTCATATGATTTCTTGGACTAACCTATTAACAAGAGCCACAGTGCCAGCTGCCTGTTTTCTGCTGTTTTTGGTTCCAGGAAAGTCAAAAAATGAATATTCTTGGAATTCTACGGGACAAAAGCCAAAGTGCCTATTTTTCCGGAACTGATCAAGTGCCAGAATACGAGACGGAGAAGGGCCAGGGGCCGGCCACACCACCTGGCCGCGCGGCCAGGCTGGGCCCGCGCCAGTGGGTGGTGTGGTGGCTCCGGGAACCCCCTCAGCCTCTCCTTCCGCCTATATATTGCCCTCGGGACGAAAACCATAAGTACCCGATCAAAAATCCACGAAAGAGTTTGTAGCCACCGTCATCTCCATCCCTAGATCGGGAGGGATCCGAAGCTCTTCCCGACACCCTGCCGGAGAGGGGAATTCACCCTGGAGGCCTTCTTCATCACCATGCAAGCCTCTAGTGTGATGCGTGAGTAGTTCATCCTTGGACTACGGATCCATGTAGTAGCTAGATGGCTGGTTCTCCTCCTTTGTGCTTTCATGTTTAGATCTTGTGAGCTCCGTTCATGATCAAGATCATCTATTTGTAATTCATACATGTTGTGTTTGCGGGGATCCGATGGATATTGAGATGCTATTTCAGATTGATTATTGATTCTATCATGTCTATGTTATTTGATATCTTACATGCTTTCCGTTGTTAGTAGCTACCTTGGCCAAGTAGATGCTAGCAACTCCAAGAGTTAGTATTTATGCTCGATAGTGGGTTCATGCCTCTGGTAATCTGGGGAAGTGACAGAAATCTCTAAGGTGCTAGATGTGTTGTTTCTACTAGGGAGAAAACAACAATCCTTTGTTCATAGAACAATCGTATTGTTTACTTTACACGCAGTTCGTAAAGCAATAATTTGTTGCTTGCAACTTAATACTGGAGGGGGTTTGGATGATAACCTGAAGGTGGATTATTAGTCATAGATGCAGTTGGATGGCGGTCAATGTATTATGTTGTAATGCCCAATCAAGTCTCAGAGGAATAAAGATGATTAGTATATGCATGTATTGCTTTCTCGGTGTTTGTCAATTGCCCCGCTGTAATTTGTTCACCCAGCATGTTATCTATCTTAAGGAGAGCCACCTCTAGTGAACTATGGATCCTGGTCCTTTTTCTTTACATATAATCTATAAACTATTTCTGCTTTGTGTTTACTTTCTGCAAACTTTTACTTCTTTCCATTCGATACGTTTAATCCTTTGTTTTCCGCAAAACATGGTGAGGTTGACAACCTCATCGCAAGTTGGGGACAAAGTTCTTTGGTTGTGTTGTGCAGGTCTCCACGTTGCTTCTAGCACCGGTAGTGCGTCCTGCCAAAGCTCAACTAGTAACACCTTTGGGGTGTTTCCTTGCTCTTACTGGTTCGATTAAACCTTCTTTTCATAACTGAGGGAAAACTTACTACTGTGCTCATCATACCTTCCTCTTGGGGTTCCCAACGAGCTCTACGTCGAAAGTCGAGCGCATCAAGATCTTTTCTGGCGTCGTTGCCGGGGAGTCAAGGCCATCTTCACAAGGGGAGTCCCTCATAACCAATCTCTTTACTTTGTTGTTTTTGTTTTGCTTAGTTTATTTTTCCTTTGTTTGCTTGTTTCTTTATCAAAAACACACAAAAAATTAGTTTTACTTGTTTGCTTCCTTATTTGAAAACCCAAAAAAATGACTACTCTTGAAAACACTAAGCTGTGTGACTTCACTAGCACCAACAACAATGATTTTATGAGCACACCTATTGCTCCGCCTGTGGCTGAAAATACTTTCTTTGAGATAAAACCTGCTTTACTCAATCTTGTTATGAGAGAGCAATTTTCTGGTATTGGTAATGAAGATGCTGCTTCCCATCTAAATAACTTTGTTGAACTTTGTTAGATGCAAAAGCATAGGGATATATATGGTGATATTATTAAGTTGAAATTGTTTCCTTTCTCTTTGAGAGGAAAAGCTAAAGAATGGTTGAATTCCTTAACTAGGAATAGTATTGATTCTTGGACTAAGTGAAAAGATGCTTTTATTAGAGAATACTATCCTCCTGCTAAGATTATATCCATGAGAAGTGAAATAATGAAGTTTAAACAACTTGATAATGAGCATGTTGCTCAAGCTTGGGAAAGAATGAAATCTTTGGTAAATAATTGTCCCACTCATGGACTGACTGCTTGGATGATCATCCAAACTTTTTATGCAGGATTGAACTATTCTTCAAGGAACCTATTGGATTCAGCTGCTGGAGGTACCTTTATGACCATCACTTTGGGTGCTGCAACAAAACTTCTGGACAATATGATGGTTAATTATTCTGAATGGCATACTGAGAAAGCTCCACATGGTAAGAAGGTAAATTCTGTTGAGGAAACTTCCTGCTTGAGTGATAGGATTGATATTATTATGTCTATGCTTGTTAATGGGAAAGCCCATATTGATCCAAATAATGTTCCTTTAGCCTCTTTGGTTGCTCAAGAAGAGCAAGTTGATGTGAACTTCATAAGAAATAACAACTTTGGCAACAATGCATATGGTAATAATGCTTATAAGAACAATTTTGGTAACAACAATTATAGACCCTACCCTCCTAGTAATACTTATGGCTATAATGGTAAACCTGAATTACCTAGTGAAGGAAGAATTTTACAAGTTGAAAGAGCCACCAAAAACTTCATGCAAATGCAATATGATAAAAATAAACTATTTACTAAACCTATGGAGGAACAATCTATCATTTTGAAGAACATTAGCCATCAACTTGAGAGTCTAAATAGGGAAATTCCTAATTTACAATTGAAACTCTCTAATGCTGAAAGAAATATATCATCTTTTTCTGAAGCTCAATCTTCATTGATTAATAAAATGGCTGCTAAACCTGAAACTAATGAGAATCCCTTTGCAGCTACTAATGCTATACAAGTAAGAATTGATGAAAATGTTAGACTATTAGCGGAATTACATGCTAAGTGGGAAAGAGAAGATGAAATTGCTAGAAACATTAGTGTTTCCACAATTACCACCACTAGTGTTGAGGCTAGTAATAGTTCCACTACTTTAGATGATAAAGATGATTTTGATCTTGATGGTTGCAATATCTCTGAAGTTATTAAGTTCCTACAAAAACTTGCTAAAAGTCTTAATGCTAGTGCTATGAACACGGCTTTTACAAAACACATTACTGATGCTCTCATAAAGATTAAAGAAGAACAGATGAAACATAAAGCTTCTATTCATATAAAGCAAGAATATGGTTGGGAACCCATCATTAATATGAAAGTGAATGACTTTGATTTCAAAGCTTTGTGTGATCTTGATAGTAGTGTTTCTATTATGCCTAGAAGGATTTATGATATGCTTGATTTGCCTCCTCTTGAAGATTGTTATTTGAATGTCCCACTTGATGATAATGCTAAAAAGAAACTCATGGGGAGTCTTAATTATGTTCTTATTATGTTTAACAATTCCTATGTCCCCGTTGATTTCTATGTTTTGGATGTTGAATACAATGCTTCTTGTCCTATTACTTTGGGAAGACCTTTTCTTAAAACTGTTGGTGCCATCATTGATATGAAAGAAGGCACCATTAAATATCAACTACCACTCAAGAAAGGTATAGAACACTTCCCTAAAAAGAGAGAAAAGATTTCGTTTGCTTCTCCTATGAAAACAAAATTTGGTCTTAATGCTTCTTCATTTGAGAACACTTAATTCTTTGTTTGCTTCTTATGCCTAACTTAAAGGCGTTAACGAAAAGTACTTATTGGGAGATAACCCAAAAGTTTTAGATGAGTCTTGGAAGTTATTACCTCTGTAATAACCGCTGCTTATCCTTTTTATTTGCTTTTTGTGCCAAGAGTAACCTCTAATGAGAGAGAAGTAATGATTGGGAAAGTTGCTGTCCCGAAACAGATTTCCGTGCTTCACCGTAAAAATTCGTGAGAGAGCTCTGTATGTCGCATTGAGCTGTAATTGTTTGTGCTTCTGCCCCAGGTTGTTATCTAACTTTAGTTAGTTCAACACTTTTTGATTTGAGCAACAGAAGGTCTTCGAACAAATTCGCTCTTTACCTGCTAGTCTGTTTTGAAAGATTTCTGCCATTTTCTGCATTTGCTTCTTGCTAGTTCCTTCTTGAGATCTTTAGGGGAATTGAGCTTTTTGAGGGAAGTGCTACAGTACCTAGTGTTCTAATGGAAGTTTATTTGGTGTTATAACTGAACGTTAAGACTTATTTATCTTAAGTGCACTAATGTTGCTAATGAGATTGTGTGAAGTTTTGTATAAAGGAAAATTTTCAGGTGTATGGAAGGAATGAGTAATGAGATGAAGGATGTACTAAAGCTAAAGCTTGGGGATGCCACCCGTGTCACCCCAAGAAATATCCAAGAAGTACAAGCGTCAAAGCTTGGGGATGCCCAACGCATCCCCTTCTTCATCAATAAAAATCTCAGGTTTCTTCCAAACGCTTCATTTTTATTGTTTCATGCACAGTTGTGTTGTTCTTGGAGCGTCTTGTTTTTCGTTTTTTTTTGGTTTTTAGTTTGCTTGGTTTTCTTAGTTTTCTGAATAAATTGGTTGGACCCCCTCGTTCATACATTGGTTTGCAAATAGTTTGGTTTGGTTTGGAAAAGAGTAGGAAAGTTCATACTTATGTGGTAAAAAGAGCTCGTTTTGACTATGGCCTATGCTTTGTCATGCCATGCTTGATATTTTTTTGGCTTTATGCTTAGTATTCTTTGATGTAGCATGACTTGTTATAAACAATTTAGATTGCTTAATGTGCCTTGGATGAATCATGTGTTGTTTTAGCATATTAAATCATAGTATAGTGGTATTCTCCTTTGATTCTTTATTTGGGTTGACTTGGCGCATGCTCACACCATGTTATGACTATCGAAAGTCACCATAGCCTTTATGATCCTTTAATTTTCAACTTGTAGTATCACTTTATGCTTTGATCAATGATGTTTTGTCGCTCTGCATGATTATGGCCATTATTGCTCTCTTAGTTTGTCGCTCCCAGTCTTTCGCTAGCCTCCACAACAAAGTATGAGTTCCACTGATGCATCCAACTCCCTAAAACAAGTTATTCCAAAGAGTCCCCCATACCTACCTACTAGCTTAAGCTATTCCAAGTATATTCATGCTTTTGTTTACCTTCCACTTGTTATGAGAAAACTAGTGATTAAAGCTCTCACGAACTTGATGGCACACTTTACTTTTTGCCTCTAATAAACTTGAACCATTGGGTCCTTCTTTGTTGCGTATATGCTTGCGCGTTATAAGTTGAAATTAGCAGAACCATGTACCATGGGGAACGCTTTCAACATTGCACTTGTACTTTGTACCCCGTTGATATCATGTTCTTTTGCTTATGGATCCTGGCGGTGTGAAATAAAAGTGGAACTTTTAAGATCATGGAGTTTGTATGTGTGTTAGAGAAACGCCTGGGCCGCTAGCCTAAGCCATGACTAATCATGGTGGAAACTTTCAGCATCACCATAATGAGCACTCTATGAAGCATCCTCAATAAAAACCTATGCAAATAGCAAATAAAAAGATTGCTCAGATGCTCATTGTCATTTTGATTATGGGAAATATCCCGTATCATGTGCAAGGGGTACCCCGTTGGCAGTTCTTAATGATACACATATACTTACAATGACAAGATCTTACTCGTGACTGAAGTTGAGTAGCATGAGGATCGGTCTTCGTAAGTAAGGGGCATGAGATTTCGGTTTATAACTTGTCAAGCATATCCTCTTAGTTGTGTCACTTTAACCTTAATCGCCTTCAAGATGCTTATGATAGGGGCAATGAGAGCTGAAAGCTATAAGTACCATAATTTTTGGAAGCTCTTTATGAGACTTGAATCCCTAGTTCCTTTTACAAAGGCCTTTCTTCCACCATTATATTGAGTCTCCACCTTCTATCTTTATGCACCTACTTTGAGAGCATAGTGGCCATCCTTAGTTCTATGTGCATTGTCCCAATACTAATTGATTGGTGCATAACTTGATATTTCTTGTTTTAAACTATTGTATCTAGTCACTCTTATGAACTTTGAAGGTGTCCTATGCATTTATATTTGCTACTCTATTGAGGGACAAGCTGAATACTATTATGCTATGTTTTCTTTATGTGAAACAAACAAATGTCTTGCAAAGCATTGTTATTCATGAATCTTTTGTTTGTGCCTTTTTATGTTGCATCATAGTTTCTTTGCTTATTGCTAGAACTTTGTCTTTCATGTTATGATTGAAGTACTATGATCCCAGCTTTGAATGTTTTGCAAATACTTTGATCAAGTCTTTTGATGCTGCATGTCACATCAAAAATTATTCTTTATTTTTATCACTTCCCTACTCGAGGACGAGCCGGAGTTAAGCTTGGGGATGTTGATACATTGCAAATGTATCTATAATTTTTGATGTTCCATGCTTGGTTTTATCCACTTTCTTGTGTTTTGTTCCAACTTCGGAGTACTTTTCATATGATTTCTTGGACTAACCTATTAACAAGAGCCATAGTGCCAGGTGCCTGTTTTCTGCTGTTTTTTGTTCCAGGAAAGTCAGAAAATGAATATTCTCGGAATTGGACGGGACAAAAGCCAAAGTGCCTATTTTTCGGAAGTGATCAAGTGCCAGAATATGAGACGGAGAAGGGCCAGGGGCCGGCCACACCTCCTGGCCGCGCGGCTAGGCTGGGCCCACACTAGGGGGTGGAGTGGTGGCTCCCGACACCCCCTCGGCCTCTCCTTCCGCCTATATATTGCCCTCGGGACGAAAACCCAAAGTACCCGATCAAAAATCCACGAAAGAGTCTGTAGCCACCGTCATCTCCATCCCTAGATCGGGAGGGATCCGAAGCTCTTCCCGACACCCTGCCGGAGAGGGGAATTCACCCTGGAGGCCTTCTTCATCACCATGCAAGCCTCTAGTGTGATGCGTGAGTAGTTCATCCTTGGACTACGGATCCATGTAGTAGCTAGATGGCTGGTTCTCCTCCTTTGTGCTTTCATGTTTAGATCTTGTGAGCTCCGTTCATGATCAAGATCATCTATTTGTAATTCATACATGTTGTGTTTGCGGGGATCCGATGGATATTGAGATGCTATTTCAGATTGATTATTGATTCTATCATGTCTATGTTATTTGATATCTTACATGCTTTCCGTTGTTAGTAGCTACCTTGGCCAAGTAGATGCTAGCAACTCCAAGAGTTAGTATTTATGCTCGATAGTGGGTTCATGCCTCTAGTAATCTGGGGAAGTGACAGAAATCTCTAAGGTACTAGATGTGCTATTGCTACTAGGGAGAAAACAACAATCCTTTGTTCATAGAACAATCGTATTGTTTACTTTACACGCAGTTCGTAAAGCAATAATCTGTTGCTTGCAACTTAATACTGGAGGGGGTTCGGATGATAACCTGAAGGTGGATTATTAGACATAGATGCAGTTGGATGGCGGTCTCTGTATTATGTTGTAATGCCCAATCAAGTCTCAGAGGAGTCAAGATGATTAGTATATGCATGTATTGCTTTCTCGGTGTTTGTCAATTGCCCCGCTGTAATTTGTTCACCTAGCATGTTATCTATCTTAAGGACAGCCACCTCTAGTGAACTATGGATCCCGGTCCTTTTTTTTCCATTTGATACGTTTAATCCTTTGTTTTCCGCAAAACACGGTGAGATTGACAACCTCATCGCAAGTTGGGGACAAAGTTATGTGGTTGTGATGTGCAGGTCTCCATGTTGCTACTAGCACCGGTAGTGCGCCCTGCCGAAGCTCAGCTAGTAACACCTTTGGGGTGTATCCTTGCTCCTACTGGTTCGATTAAACCTTGGTTTCATAACTGAGGGAAAACTTACTGCTGTGCTTATCTGTAACACCCTCGAATCGGCCCTATGCTAGTTTTAGCCCTTTCCGCCAAACCCGCATAGAAACGATTCAAGGACGCCCACCAGGCACTTTCGTGCGGGTGGAAAAATGAAGTAATACCATTACACAACAGTCCTCGATGAGACCCACAGAACATATATGTACAACAACGACTCCATGAGTCAAGAATACAGATATACAATACAAAGGTCCAAATCACCCCGAAAACGATAAAGCGTCCGACTACGGACAAGATGCAAATGGGGCTAAGAGCCCTGAAGAATAACCAATGACGTCCATAACCCTGCCCAGGCCAAGCAGGAAGGGTAACGCTGCTAACAACGTCGAAGTCATACCTGCTAAACAAAAGGGGTGCCGACAAAGGGCAAAGGAAAAAGAGGAGCATTAGTACTGAGGCCAGTACACGGCGAGGCTAGAATTCGGCGGCTCTCGCCTACATAGGTATGGTGGACTAAAGAGGCAGCGCAGCAGCACTAAACAACCTATAGAGACTCAATAAAACTGGCAGCTATTAGAGAAGGATAAGAAAGACCTATTCGGATCCAACCTGATAGTAACACCAAACATACCCATCCTGGTATTCCCCCTCGAGACCAAACGAGGAAGTCAAACCGAGGAACTCACATAGTTGGCAGTTTTATTCATTCCATTATAGTTGAAGCACTTACTAGTCAGACATAGATAGCATGAGTCATCCTGATAGCAGAAGTAGTGGGAAGTTTTAATCACCATTCCGTTGTAGTTGGAACATTTACTAGTTAGATAAAATTGTCCTGAGGAATTCCAAAACCCAGCAATTGTTGGCACTTTTATCACATTCCATTGGAGTTGCAATACTTACTATGTAGGTACAGCATGACACAGATCACCACAGATCCACCAGTTGTTGGCATTTTTATTATCCATTCCATTGTAGTGAAGCTGATTACTAGTCACATATTAAGTCAAATTTATAACACTACTTTAGTTATGCTTGTCTATGATCAAGATACTATGCTCCAAGTCATCCATAACCGCGGACACGGCTTTCAGAAAGTTTTACCCTGCAGGGGTGCACAAATAGCAACACACACTCGATCAACCTCGGAAAAACCAACTCAAAACCCAACGAGGCTTTCACGACAAAGCAATCACAGGATTCATATATATATCAGGGGGCCACCCCACTAAGCTACCCGCAACAAAGTTGGCCGGCTCCGGAACAGACCCAAGGTTTGTGTGGATGGTTGTAAATGACTGGGAACCCGAAAGTGTGACTGGGCTTATCGATACAGTGAAAACGTGTCACGGTCCTAAACAGTACAGGTGCTCCACGCACAATCGTAAATAAAACAGTAATGCATGGCATAGGTACAGGATAGTAATAAAGCCCCAAACTACTTTGTGGCCCCAAGAAATCGAAATGAATCAAGCTCTGGCTCAGGGGGGTCCATAAGGCCTCCTGGATGTGGATAGTGTGAATAGTCAAGGAAAATGTATCTAGTACTCGGGGTCCTATGGGACACAAGTGAGCATGGAAGAACCAATGCCTCTGCATTAGTTATATCTAGCATTTTAATAGTTGTATTTAAAGTCATGATCCTCTCCACCATAAACATCTACCAGCATTCCAACAACTGTGGTACTTGACAACACGAGATCGCACCTGAGCAAGCAACTACGACTCGCAAGGCCAGCTATCTACCAAACACAGGTAATAGGAGGTGTCCAAGGCAATATAGAGGCTGCACGGGATATAACTGGTGCACGGAACTAAAGCATCACGACACAGATAGCAATATATCAACAGGAGGAAATAAAGACTATAAATGCAAAATAGGTAGAAGCGGAAGAGATGCTCACCTGGGAAACACTGCCGAAGGATCATATCCAGAGAACTTGTCGATAGTCGCATCAACTCATCGGCCTAATCCGCGAAGAAGCAAACACTAGAACAAACACCGGATGCAATATTTAATACTACGACAAAAGATCCGGCATGATTATGATATGATGCATGGCATGGCACAGGTGCGGTGCAATTAGGCAATATTAAGCGGAACCGGGGTCCCGATAAATAATTAATAGGTTCGAGTTATTTAGATACCCCGCAATTTAAATGTTGTCTTAGCAAGACAAAACATGGCATCGGTTCGCTACACCAATTTAAATGGACTCCGGAATAAGACTAGAATAGCCCGCATATAGACTCCATATTTAATTTAGGTGAATCGACTAATTAACCCACCCCACCAGATGACATGTATGCAAGCATGATGATTTAATGATGCGACTGGTATATGTCATATTATAAAAATAGAGGCTTATGGTCACACATCTGGGTTCGGAAGATCTTGGATTCCGGGGGTTCGGGTCTCAGGGTTCGACGGGGACTGGGATCGGAGGTCGAAGGACTTGGTCTGGCGTTCGAGGATCATTGGATTCGCCCTGGTGGGTGTCAATCTTGTCGTCGCGAAGATCTTGTCGGGTCCTCAGATTGGGTCGGTCTTGGCATTCGGGATGAAGAACTTGGCATTCCGCGGCGAAGTGCTTGTCGTACCGGTGGCGAGCTTGGCGGTCATCCGGTCCGGGAGCGGTTCTCGGCGAACTGGTCGGTTCCATGTCGGCGTACTTGGCGTTCTTGTCGAAGTACTCGGTGACAGTGTCGGTCTTGTTTGCCATGTTCAAGTGTGGTCTTGTCGGTGGTCGACCTTGACTTGCCGGTGGAGGTCGTGGCAGCTCTTGGCGTCGGTCGAACTTGATGTTCCGTGAAGGTCTTGGATTTCACCGTGGGTTGTCTTGTGCGCTCGTGTCGGTATTGGTAGAGATCATCTTGTCATCGGGACGGTTCTCGGTAGCGTACTCTAGGTGGCACCACATCACTCCATGTGCCCCCAGCTCACCACAAAACGCAACACACAAGCAACAAAGAGGAAAATGATGGCAGGTCCAGGTAAGCCACGGTGCAGAGGGACGGCGACGGACGCGCAGAGACGGGTCTGCAGGGAGAGCTCGAGGACGACGAGGACCTGAACGGAGGTGGTTCCCCTGGCGGCAGGAGGAAGGCCGCCGGGGCCGAGGACGGGTCGGTGAGAGGGTAAGCTCGATGAAGGAGTGCGCGGCGGTGCCGGGACAAGGCGGCGTTGCTTGCTGCCGAGGGTGGAAGGAGAGGTCGGCGCGGGGATGGGGACGAGGCGGGGAAGCGGATCGAGGTCGGACGGCGGCGGGGACGTGCGGTGCAGAGACGGAGTAGGGCGACCAGAGAGGGAGATGCTGATGGGAGAGGGCGATCGGTGGAGGCGGGGCTAGGCAGGGCCGCAGAGCGTCGGAGACGAGGCTGGCTCACAGGGCGGTGGGGCCTCGGCCGCTGCGAGGAGATCGACGGGGACACGACGGCGCCGGATGGAGGAGGAAGTGGGGCAGAGGCATGCAGGGTTGGTGGCTCTTCTGCGGGTCGCGATGGGAACCAGGGAGGACGGTTCGGTCACTGGGCGGTGGGGCCTTGAGAGGAGAGAGAGAGGGGATTGCGGGGTCGCACGAGGTGAGAACGACTCGCGGGGGGGCGTGTTGGTCGGGAGAGAGCGGCAGGTGGGTGGGGGTCGATGGGTGGAAGAAGACGCGGTAGGTGAGAGGTGAGAGGACCGGGTCGAGTTGGCCCGTTCGAGCAGTGCAGCGCGCGTTGCTGTGCGGACGAGAGGAGGTGGGCCCGGGGGAGAACGTGGAGCGGGTGGAGGCGAGCGACGTGAGTCCGTCGAGCACAGAGAGGGGGTACGCGCGTCGGGGTGGCCAGGGGAAGCGTGCGCGGGAAAAGGAGGTGGGACCGGAGGGAATCCCGGGGTTGTCGGGTTGCATGCAGGCGGAGCGGGTCTATCCCGCGGGTGGGGCTCGGGGAAAAGGAGGGAGGCGGTGTGGGTTGGTTTGCTGCACGCGGTGAGGTGGCAGGCGGTGATTGGTGGGAGTGAGGTGGAGGGTGGAGGCAGGTGGTGGCCTGGGGTGGGGAAGCGCGCCCAGGTGGACCTGGTCGGCGGGTCGATGGCGGCTGGGCGGGAGTTGGAGAGGGAGCTGGGGTAGGTGGAGACTACGGTTCGAATAGGATAGGATAGGCTTTAGTTTAGGGCTTGGAGCTGGCTGGCCGGGCTTTCGGGCCTGGCGGGCTGCCTCCTAAAAATAATTGAAATTTTTTATTTATTTAAAACGGGGCTTTTGCAAACCGTATTTAGACAAACCAAAATATTCCGGAGACCCGGGTTTTAATTTGAATAAAGACGAGAAATATTTGGAAAACAAAACTAGGCGTTTCGAAAATAGTTTAGACAAAAACCATGCATGCTGGTGACGATGCTTAAATGCAAGGTGGCATGATGACATGAGCATGCGGTCACGATGATGCAATGCACAAAAACACAGCGATTTTCTAGTAGTGGTTTTAGCGGGGCGCCACAATTCGACACCACTAACAATGGATCTCGTCCGCGAGATCCGCCTCATAGTACCGGGAAGAAGGTCGGCGAACTGAATCTTCTCGCTTCATGTAGATCCTCGCGACACCACTAACAAGGGGTCATTGTCCGTGCTCGTCGAGAGGACACTCCGGGAACAAAAGGCGAAGGTAGAGGTATCAACAATTAAAGCCCCCTCTAGCTTCCATGGACGGAGTAAAATTGCTGAATCCACCGATTCAATATACAAAAGCGAATGATAAGAGTAGTGGTATGGTCGCGACTCCATCCCGCACTCATATCATTGTCCCGTACATGAACAACAGAATTATGCAACCAACTCTCGGAATCAGACTGAAGATCTCGACAAGCGAGGTTCGGAAACAAGGAGTGATGCAGACTCTGCATCGGATCTCGCATAGATGATGTCGTCGCGTCGGAAAACACCGGAAGGCACAACAAGGAACAGAGATAAGTCCAACAGATGAAGGATTCCTCAGATAGCACGAAGACCGGATGTAGACGCACCATTACCAAAAGAGGAGGCGAAACCCTGAAGGTACGACAGAAACCCAACCACGAGAATTCCTGGACTCGAAGAAAAGATAAGATAGCAGATTCAAAACACGCAGAGGTAAGAGGTGAACAGCAGAGGGGTAAGGAGTAAAATCAGACCTAATCAGATCTATCCAACCAATTTTAAAAAATAGTTTTTACACTCTACTTCGGCCGTTAGCTAGGTTATCCTACAAGTAGGACTTGTGGGGTATCGCAACTGCTGGGCTCTAATACCACTCTGTAACACCCTCGAATCGGCCCTATGCAAGTTTTAGCCCTTTCCGCCAAACCCGCATAGAAACGATTCAAGGACTCCACCAGGCACTTTCGTGCGGGTGAAAAACGAAGTAATACCATTACACAACAGTCCTCGACGGGACCCACAGAACATATATGTACAACAACGACTCCATGAGTCAAGAATACAGATATACAATACAAAGGTCCAAATCACCTCTAAAACGATAAAGCGTCCGACTACGGACAAGATGAAAATGGGGCTAATAGCCCTGAAGAATAACCAATGGCGTCCATAACCCTGCCCAGGCCAAGCTGGAAGGGTAACCCTACTAACGACGTCGAACTCGTACCTGCTAAACAAAAGGGCTGCCGACAAAGGGCAAAGGAAAAATAGGAGCGTTAGTACAGAGGCCAGTACACGGCGAGGCTAGAATTCGGCGGCTCTCGCCTACATAGGTATGGTGGATAGAAGCGGCAGCGCAGCAGCACTAAACAACCTATAGAGACTCAGTAAAACTGGCGGCTATTAGAGAGGGATAAGAAAGACCTATTCAGATCCAACCTGATAGTAACACCAAACATACCCATCTTGGTATTCCCCCTCGAGACCAAATGAGGAAGTCAAACCGAGGAACTCACACAGTTGGCAGTTTTATTCATTGCATTATAGTTGAAGCACTTACTAGTCAGACATAGATAGCATGAGTCATCCTGATAGCAGAAGTAGTGGGCAGTTTTAATCACCATTCCGTTGTAGTTGGAACATTTACTAGTCAGATAGAATTGTCCTGAGGAATTCCAAAACCCAGCAATTGTTGGCACTTTTATCACATTCCATTGGAGTTGCAATACTTACTATGCAGGTACAGCATGACACAGATCACCACAGATCCACCAGTTGTTGGCATTTTTATTATCCATTCCATTGTAGTGAAGCTGATTACTAGTCACATATTAAGTCAAATTTATAACACTACTTTAGTTATGCTTGTCTATGATCAAGATACTATGCTCCAAGTCATCCATAACCGCGGACACGGCTTTCAGAAAGTTTTACCCTGCAGGGGTGCACAAATAGCAACACACACTCGATCAACCTCGGAAAAACCAACTCAAAACCCAACGAGGCTTTCACGACAAAACAATCACAGGATTCGTAAATATTTCAGGGGGGCACCTCACTAAGCTACCCGCAACGAAGTTGGCTGGCTACGGAACGGACCCACGGTTTGTGTGGACGGCTGTAAACGACTGGGAACCTGAAAGTGTGACTAGGCTTGTCGATACAGCGAAAACGTGTCACGATCCTAAACAGTACAGGTGCTCCACGCACAATCGTAAATAAAGCAGTAACGCATGGCATCGGTATACGATAGTAATAAATCCCCAAACAACTTTGTGGCCCCAAGAAATTGAAATGAATCAAGCTCTGGCTCAGGGGGGGTCCATAAGGCCTCCCGGATGTGGATAGTGCGAATAGTCAAGGAACAGGTATCAAGTACTCGGGGTCCTACGGGACACAAGTGAGCGTGGAAGAACCAAATAACATCTATTGCCCACCGATGCCTCTACATTAGTTATATCTAGCATTTTAATAGTTGCATTTAAAGTCATGATCTCCACCATAAACATCTGCCAGCATTCCAACAACTGTGGTACTTGACAACACGAGATCGCACCTGAGCAAGCAACTACGACTCGCAAGGCCAGCTATCTACCAAACACAGGTAAGGTGTCCAAGGCAATATAGAGGCTGCACGGGATATAACTGGTGCACGGAACTAAAGCATCACGACACGGATATCAATAGATCAACATGAGGAAATAAAGACTATAAATGCAAAATAGGTAGAAGGGGAAGAGATGCTCACCTAGGAAACACTGCCGAAGGATCATATCCAGAGAACTTGTCGATACTCGCATCAACTCATTGGCCTAATCCGCGAAGAAGCAAACACTAGAACAAACACTGGATGCAATATTTAATAATACGGCAAAAGATCCGACATGATTATGATATGATGCATGGCATGGCACAGGTGCGGTGCAATTAGGCAATATTAAGCAGAACCGGGGTCCCGATAATTAATTAATAGATTCGAGTTATTTAGATACCCCGCAATTTAAATGTTGTCTTACCAAGACAAAACATGGCATCGGTTCGCTACACCAATTTAAATGGAGTCCGGAATAGGACTAGAATAGCCCGCATATAGACTCCATATTTAATTTAGGTGAATCGACTATTTAACCGACCCCACCAGATGACATGAATGCAAGCATGATGATTTAATGATGCGATAGGTATATGTCATATTAGAAAAATAGAGGCTTAGGGTCACACATCTGGGTTCGGAAGATCTTGGGTTTCGGGGGTTCGGGTCTCAGGGTTCGACGTGGACTGGGATCGGAGGTCGAAGGACTTGGTCTGGCGTCGGAGGATCATCGGATTCGCCCTGGTCGGTGTCGATCTTGTCGTCGCGTAGATCTTGTCGTGTCCTCGGATCGGGTCGGTCTTGGCGTTCGGGATGAAGAACTTGGCGTTCCGCGGAGAAGTGATTGTCGTACCGGTGGCGATCTTGGCGGTCATCGGGTCCGGGAGCGGTTCTCGGCGAACTGGTCGGTTCCATGTCGGCGTACTTGGCATTCTTGTTGAAGTACTCGGGTGACGGTGTCGGTCTTGTTTGCCATGTTCAACTGTGGTCTTGTCGGTGGTCGACCTTGACTTGCCGGTGGAGGTTGTGGCAGCTCTTCGTGTCGGTCGAACTTTATGTTCCGTGAAGGTCTTGGATTTCACCACGGGTTGTCTTGTGCGCTCGTGTCGGTATTGGTAGAGATCATCTTGTCATCGGGACGGTTCTCGGTAGCGTACTCTAGGTGGCACCACATCACTCCATGTGCCCCCAGCTCACCACAAAACGCAACACACAAGCAACAGAGAGGAAAATGATGGCAGGTCCGGGTAAGCCACGGTGCAGAGGGACGGCGATGGACGCGCAGAGACGGGTCTGCAGGGAGAGCTCGAGGACGACGAGGACCACGACGGAGGCGGTTCCCCTGGCGGCAGGAGGAAGGCCGCCAGGTCCGAGGACGGGTCGGTGAGAGGGTAAGCTCGATGACGGAGTGCGCGGCGGTGTTGGGACAAGGCTGCGTCGCTTGCTGCCGAGGGTGGAAGGAGAGGTCGGCGCGGGGATGGGGACAAGGCAGGGAAGCGGATCGAGGTCGGACGGCGGCGGGGACGCGCGGTGCAGAGCCGGAGCAGGGCGGCCGGAGAGGGAGATGCTGATGGGAGAGGGCGACCAGTGGAGGCGGGGCTCGGCAGGCCTGCAGAGCGTCGGAGACGAGGCGGGCTCACAGGGCGGTGGGGCCTCGGCCGCTATGAGGAGATCGATGGGGACACGACGGCGCCGGATGGAGGAGGAAGCGGGGCAGAGGCATGCGGGGTAGGTGGCTCTTCCGGGGGTCGCGATGGGAACCAGGGGAGGACGGTTCGGTCGCAAGGCGGTGGGGCCGCGAGAGGAGAGAGAGAGAGGATTGCGGGGTCACACGGGGTGAGAACAACTCGCGGGGGGGGGGGGGGGGGGGGGAGCGTGTTGGTCGAGAGAGAGCGGCAGGTGGGTGGGGGTCGATGGGTGGAAGAAGACGCGGTAGGTGAGAGGTGAGAGGACCGGGTCGAGGTGGCCCGTTCGAGCGGTGCAGCGCGCGTCGCTGTGCGGACGAGAGGAGGTGGGCCGGGGGAGAACGTGGAGCGGGTGGAGGCGAGCGACGTGAGTCCGTCGCGCACAGAGAGGGGCACACGCGTCGGGGTGGCCAGGGGAAGCGTGCGCGGGAAAAGGAGGTGGGACCGGAGGGAATCCTAGGGTTGTTAGGTTGCATGCGGGGGGAGCGGGTCTGTCCCGCCGGTGGGGCCCGGGGAAAAGGAGGGAGGCGGTGTGGGTTGGTTTGCTGCACGCGGTGAGGTGGCAGGTGGTGATTGGTGGGAGTGAGGTTGAGGGTGGAGGCAAGTGGCGGCCTGGGGTGGGGAAGCGCCCCCAGGTGGACCTGGTCGGCGGGTCGGTGGCGGCTGGGCGGGACTTGGAGAGGGAGCTGGGGTAGGTAGAGACTAGGGTTTGAATAGGATAGGATAGGCTTTAGTTTAGGGCTTGGAGCTGGCCGGCCGGGCTTTCAGCCCTGGCGGGCTGCCTACTAAAAAATAATTGAAATTTTTTATTTATTTAAAACGGGGCTTTTATAAACCGTATTTAGACGGACCAAAATATTCCGGAGACCCGAGTTTTAATTTTAATAAAGACGGGAAATATTTGGAAAACAAAACTAGGCGTTTCGAAAATAGTTTAGACAAAAACCATGCATGCTGATGACGATGCTTAAATGCAAGGTGGCATGATGACATGAGCATCCGGTCATGATGATGTAATGCACAAAAACACAGCGATTTTCTAGTAGTGGTTTTAGCGGGGCGCCACATCATCATACCTTCCTCTTGGGGTTCCCAACGAGCTCTACATCGAAAGTCGAGCGCATCACCGGATAAAGCAAAGGAGATGCCGCAACTTGTCCAGGATTGGAACATGTCCTACGCACGGACCGCGGCGCAGAACGTTCTCACCATGGTCATGAGCCATCATGGAAACATGGAAATATGGCAAGTGACCAGAAGGTAATACAAAGTAGATGAAGACGACCAGGAGCAGGACATCAAGGCCATTATGGACTCCTGCATCGGATATGGGTGTCACGTGGCTGACTTGACCAGCTACGAAACTCCTTTCTTCACCCGCGTGGATACTCCGCCTCCGCCTCCAGAAGATCCAGCATAAGTTTCTGACGATGACCACACCATATCGGAAGTGGACATCTCGGAACGATATCAAGGCGATGTATCCAGTGAGCTAGCAACTCCTTCCTCTCCTGCATCATAGATTACCAGAAATATTTGTGTTATTCTGAAAAAGATGATGGGCCTGTAAATATGTAGTACTATAATTTTGCTAGTGCTAAGCTTTTGATCTATTCAACACTTTTGGCTTTAAATATTTTGCGTGCCTGAAATGTCTACATAAGTACTTGTATTTTTTTGTCTATACTTATCATTTATCTGGATTTCCGCCTCGTCCCTTTCGTGAGCTTCCAGTACCAACAATTCATTACTCGGAAAATACCCGCATCTAGCAATCAGACAAAAAACCAAAGTATAGACTAGAAGCTTTAGATTTATACCCGAAGGTAGCATTTTTAGAATCGGAAATCTAAACAAGAACGAACATGAGTATAAAGTAGTTTCAAGCATTCTAGGATTTTCGACTATGACATGATCATTCGGAAATAAGATGGTAAAAACTTCTCAGAAAAACTTGAGGCAACCAAAACTTTTATTTCTCACAAAACATGTACATATATATGATTACAAAGAAGGATAAACTAAGAATAAAAGGGACGTACCTGAGCAATATTCCACGGTCTGTCCAACTCATCCGGGTTTGTACTGCCTCTAGCTCTCTTTTTGTTCTTAGTAGCAGGTCTTTCTTTGACTGGCCTTATGTCAGTTAAGTAGTACGATCCATTGTGCAATACTCGACTAACTAAAAAGGGCCCTTCCCATACTGGGGAAAGTTTGTGCTTTATTTGTTGCATAAGCCGGAGAACCAAATCACCTTTATTGAAAGATCTGTTTCGGACTCTCTGGCTATGATACTTGCGTAACTTCTGCTAATAGGCTGTTGATCTCATTTCAGCAACGACGCGAACTTCTTTGACTAAGTCGATATCATTTTGTCTAGAAACCTCGGCATCCTCTTCAATATACGCGGCCACTCTAGGATAAGTATGAATTTAATCACTAGGAAGAACTACTTCTGTGCCATAGACCAAGAAGAAAGGTGTGTATCCGGTTGACCTATTCGGAGTTGTTCGTAAACTCCATATTACAGAGGGTAATTCCTCTGCCCAAGCCCCCGCAACACATCGTAGTGGTGCTTCGAGTCTCGGTTTTAGGCCTTGTAGGATTAAACCATTTGCTCTTTTGACTTGTCCGTTAGCCTGTGGATGTGCGATTGACGCAATGTCAAGCCGGATATTTTGCTTGTTGCAGAATTCAGCCAATTCTCCCATAGAAAAGTTACTCCCATTGTCCGTGATAATGCTATGTGGATAACCATATCGGATTATAACATCCTTGACAAATCTTTTGGCTGTTGCTCCATCACAACTAGTGACAGTTTTAGCCTCAATCCATTTGGTTCATTTATCCACCATCACTAAGAGGTGATTAAATCCACTTGGATCTCGTTTAAATGGTCCTACCATATCAAGCCCCCAGACCACAAAAGGCCATGTTATAGGTATTGTTCGCAGCTGATCAGCCGGAACATCAGCTTGTTTGGCGTACTTTTGGCAGCCTTTGCACGTCTTGACTAATCGTTCGGCATCTGCCTGAGCTGTAAGCCAGAAAAATCCGTGTCTAAAAGCTTTTGCCACTAAAGATTTGGCTGCGGCGTGGTGACCACACTCGCCTTCGTGGATTTCCCTTAAGATTTCCACTCCTTCTTCCGGAGATACGCAGTGCTAAAAAAACCCACAAACACACCGTTTATAGAGCTCACCTTTAACAATAGTATAGGCTTTCACTCGTCGGATGATCTGTCGGCTCAGCACCACGTCTTTGGGTAATTTGCCATCTACTAGATAATCTAGGTAGGGTTGAGTCCAGCTGGGAATTACAGCTAGAACTGCTATCAAAGGTGAGTCGGATTTGGTTGGATATTCCTCATCTACTCCCTTTATTGAGGGAACTTTGAGGTTCTCTAAAAAAGCGCCATCTGTGACATCTTTCCGCGCAGAGCCTATCCGAGATAATGCATCTGCTTCCTCGTTTTCTGCTCGAGGGATGTGTTGAACCTCAAACCCTTCGAATGATTTAGATAGATCATCCACAACAGCTTTATATGCTGCCATGTGTTTATTTGCATTACAAATATCCGACACTTGTTGAGCAACAAGATCCGAATCTCCGTAACACATCAAACGTCGGATGCCAATATCCTTAGAAATCCATATTCCATGCAGCAGTGCTTCATACTCGGCAATATTGTTTGTCGCTGTGAAGTGGATATGCAACACGTATAGAAGTTTATCTCCTTGGGGTGATTTGAGCACCACGCCAGCCCCCGAGCCCCCTCGAGCCTTAGACCCATCAAAGTAGAGGGTCCAATATTCCGACTCCGGGAGGGTCATATTTTCCTTCGTCTCTGTCCAATCAGCGACAAAGTCGGCAGGGATCTGGGATTTGATTGCTGTCCGAGGTTTATACTCAATATCGAAAGCTGAAAGCTCTATGCCCCATTTGGCGACGCGTCATGTGGCGTCACTGTTTTTGATTATATCTCTCATGGGAGCTGTGCTCACCACGGTAATTGGATGCTCCTGAAAATAGTGTCGTAACTTACGAGATGCTAGAAAAACACCGTCAGCCAACTTTTGATAGTGCAAATACCGCTGTTTTGATTCTGTCAGGACCTCACTGACAAATTAAGTCGGACGCTGCACCAGGTGTTCCTGATTTTCCTCCGGTCTCTCCACCACCATGATGATACTAACGACCTTATTTGTCATAGCAAGATAGAGCAACATCGGTTCCTGAGGTTCCAGCGCTGCAAGGATAGGAGCAGATGAGAGTACTTTATTCAGGTCTTGTAGTGCAGCTTCCGCTTCATCAGTCCAAACAAAATCCTTGGTCTTTTTCAGGAGTTTGTATAATGGTGCAGCTCTTTCACCAAGCCGGCTTACAAACCGACTGACTGCAGCAATGCAACCAGTTAGTCTTTGTACGTCCTTTAGGCGAGTTGGCCTGGAAATATTGAGTATAGCCTTGATTTTGTCCCGGTTCACCTCTATGCCTCTTTGAGACACGATGAAACCTAACAATTTTCCGGCTAGTATTCCAAAGAAGCATTTCTTCGGGTTAAGCATGATGTTGTATTTTCGTAGATTGGCAAATGTTTCCTCCAAGTTGGAAATCAACGTTTCCTTCTTTTTGGACATCACCGCAATATCATCCACGTATGCGTGTACATTGCGTCCGAGTTGGCCGTGGAGGCAACGCTGCATCGTGCACTGGTAGGTAGCTCCTGCGTTCTTCAGCCCAAAGGGCATTGTAACAAAACAGAAGGTTCCGAAGGGGGTTATGAATGAAGTTTTGACTTTGTCAGATTCCTTCATCTGGATTTCGTGATACCCGGAATATGCGTCTAGAAAACAAAGGAGTTCCGAGCCTGCCGTAGAATCGATAACTTGATCAATTCTTGGCAGAGCGAACAGGTCTTTTGGACAAGCCTTGTTCAAGGCAGTATAATCAACACACATCCTTAAATTAGTGGTGTCCTTTTTAGGGACCATTATAGGATTGGCCGACCACTCAGTGTGGATGACCTCTTCTATGAATCCGGCTAACTCGAGTCGTGCTAGTTCCTTAGCTATTGCCTTACGCTTTTCATCGCCGAAACATCGTAGGGACTGTTTGACGGGTTTAGCGTTCGGGTTTACATTTAAAGAGTGCTTGGCAAGTTCCCTAGGTACTCCGGTCATGTCAGATGGCTGCCATGCGAAGATATCTTGATTTGCTTGGAGGAACTTGACGAACGTGCCTTCCTATGCGCTACTTAGGCCTATGCCTATCTGGGTCACCTTGGAGGGGCCATCATCCTTCAACGGTGTCTTCTTCGTCTCTTCTGATGCCTTGAACTCCGGATTTGGCTTTGTCACCTCCTTCTTCGTTGCGGGCATCTCGGATGGATCTATGCTCTTCTTGATCTCCTTGTACTCCTGGGCATGCAGCACGGCTTCAGCAAAGGCGGCATTTCCATCCTAGCATTCTCGCGCTTTCTTCGGGTCCCTCCTGATAGTGATTACGCCGTTGGGACCTGGAATTTTCATCATATTATAAATGTAACACGGACGAGCCATAAAAGCCTAGTAAACCGGACGCCCGAATATAGCGTGGTACGCGCTCTTGAATGGGACTACTTCGAAAGAAAGTGCCTCCATCTGATAGTTCTTTGGAGTTCCAAAGGTAACATCCAAAGTGATTGCTCCTAGGGAATTGGGTTGTCTTCCTGGGACAACTCCATGAAAAATCACAGTGCTGTGATTCAGCTGGGTCACCGAGTTCTTCATCCGGCGTAGCGTTTCGACATAGAGAATATTGATACTGCTACCACCGTCCATGAGGGTCTTGGAGAAACCATAACCGTCAATAAGTGGATTGACGATTAAGGCGTATTTTCCTCGCCTATGTAGCTTAGGCGGATGATCAACAACGTCAAACGTGATTGCCACTTCCGACCAGTCCAAAAATTGAGGGACAGCCGGAACTGTTGCATTGAGCTCATATAGAACTGCTTTCTTGACCTTTGCTGGTTGAGATCCGAGGAAGGTGACATAAGTGTCTTTCTTGGTCGGAAATTTTTTCTTCCCTTCCAGCTTGGGATTTGAAGCATCAGCTTCCTCCATGTCGGAATCTTCCTTGGTCTCTTTATCTTTTTCAGGATTCTTCTTTCCCTTCTTCCGCTTAGCTTTGTAGCCCGCGGTGTCATCTCTTTTGATGTCGTCATTGAAACAACATTCGGCGTTGGTGTGGGACAAGCCCCCATTGGCATCTAAGTGGTGCACACATGGTTTATTGGCAATGTCGTCCCAAGAGTAGGTTTTGCCTGGTTGTTGGTCTCCTCGGTTGTTGGTCTCCTCTACCTTGGACTCTCGAAGTTCCACGTGCATGCCCGCGGCCTCCGCCGCATCCTCCTCGTCCTCCATACCAGAAAGTAGAAGTGACCACTACCATTTCTGCACTGGGTTTCTCTTCCGAGGTATTTTTGCGCTTCTGAGCTTGTTGCTTTGGTTGTTTTGCCGACTGTGGCACAGCTCGGGCATTGAGTAATCCCTTTGCATCGTCGTCAGCATCTGCATACTTGCTCGCTATTTCTATCATCTCTCCCAAATCAGTGACCTTGTCACCCTTCAAGCGATGGCGTAGTAGACCAATTGGGAGACCTGCAATGAAAGCTTCAATCGCAGTTTGATCATTTACTCCTGCACAGGAGTTCTTGGTGTCGATCCATCGTCCGAGGTAATCCCGGCAAGTTTCTCCGGCTTTCTGGGTGCAACGCTGTAGGTCTCCGGCCATACAGGGCCTCTAATATGTGCCTTCGAAATTCGTAAAGAACACACTTTGCATGTCATACCAGTTATGGATGGTGTTCTCCGGAAGTTTATTGAGCCATGATCGTGTTGTCTTCCGCAACATAAGTTGGAGATATCGGGTTGCGACCAGGCTGTTTCTGCCTTTGGCGATGCAGCAAGCTTGGAAAAAATCCTGTAGCCAGGTATCTGGCTGAGCAATGCCGTTGTAGGTTTGGATATGCCATGAGATAGCAAATCCTTCCGGGAATCTTGTAGCTCTGATGCGTGGTCCGAAGCATTTTGGGCCCACGTAGATATCATCATTTTCGTAGCGCCACGCCTCTATGTTGGAATTGATCCTGTGCCTTGCATCGTTCGGGGATAGAGATCATCCCGAATGTCGGCTATGGTTGCGGTGCCTTGGAGCCGGACTTCGGCTTCTGCCACCACCTCCTCCACCACGTCGTCCTCCTTGTCCCCCTTGAGAGCCGTTGTGATGACTGCTTGGTGGATAGGGTGGGGCAGCTGGATTGTTTCCAGCTGATCACCGGCCTCCGTCCGGAGTGTCATTATTCTGGTTCCGGGGAGGGTCTTCCCTATGACGAGCCCCCTGCCGGCTTGTCCCGGCATGGTTTCCGTCGTTCCTTCGTCCGTCATCCGGACGGCTTTCATGTCTAGGAGGTGGCATCCTTTGTCGGTCCTCCTCCCAACATTTCTCCTTATCATCATCCCTGCGGTCTTTTGACTCTTGCCGGGGCTGGTTCCTCAGATTCAGTGCAGCAATTGCCTCTTGCTCCACAACTGGGTTAGCGTCACGCCAGGCACGGGCAGCTTTGTTGTGTTGTCCCAAAGATCCGGTTCTCGAATAATTGTCTTCCCGATGTTCAGGGCGGTAGTGTTGCTTCGGGACTCGATGGGGTCTTACATCAGCCCATGCTAGATCCGTGCAACATTGGTCAGAATCAGAGACTAGTTTTTGACTTCCGGACATGGCGACCTTTTGCTGCTCCAGTCCCTTGTTGAGTAGTTTGATTCCCAACCGGATCTCCTCCGGACCTGGATTAGACGATAGAATTTCTCGGGCCGCCACGGTATTATGTACTGGGGTTGGATACACCCAATCCCCTCTGCTATCTTTCCGAGGCTTCCCCATCTCTTCTCTGAAAAGGACGGCGTGAATCTGCGGGAATTGGTTGTCATTGGTATGACGCTTCCTGGTCTTCTGGTATTGCCTAGAGTTGTACTTCTCCGCTGATGATATGCGTTTCTTTTCCTCCTCAATGTTTTTGGCTTCATCGAGGAGTACTTGATGACACGCTTCAAGGGCCTGCGCCCTCTCGTCCAGTTCTTCCGCAGTAAGTTCTGCAGCTGTAGGAATAGGTGTCGTTAATGCATCATCGATGAGTTTACGCGCACCTTCAGTGATCACATGTCCATCCATCGATTCTTCTTTTTTCGGCTCGTTTGGGATAAGTGCTCCATCCGAGTCTTCCTCATATTCCTCGGCAATCACCTCCTCTGTCAGAGGGTCTTTTGCTGGGGTCTTGTTCTTCTTATTCTTCTTCTTTGCATTCTTAGCAGCGCCGGTAGAAAATACGTCTTTGGGTCCGTTTCCCGGAGTCAAGCTCTGATCGGTACTTTCGGACATCTAGACCTCAGGATTATCTCCGATTTCCATGTCATCCTGCGCATTGGGAGAGTGTTCCCCGGATACTTCATTCATGGCTTCTCCTTCTTCTGCGCCTTTGGAGTTGTACTCCTCTTCATATTCCACGGAGAACTTTCGGAAATCCGCTGACGTCGTCGATTCATCTATGGATGCGGGTACGTCGACGTTTGTTCCAATTGCCTCCAGCACAAAGTCGGTGTTTTCGCTAGCATCGGCATAGCCGGATCCGGATCCAACATATCCGACGAAGTGTGACGCGTGCTTGCTGAGGTACCTGCGGCTCTTGTGATCAGCTTTGTTGAAACTTTTGATGGTCTCGAGAATTGCATATGCGCTTGCATCTTGCATTATCATACGTCACAGTGTGTACCTCAGGAAAGGCATGTCTGTCCCGGCGTCATTAGAGCCGGAATCAGTGTTGTTGATATGCTCCTCCTGGATTTCGACTTCCGCGGGTGGGTCGATCTGGGATCCTGCTTCTCCAAGGAGATCCACTCCAGATTCGACTTTGACCGCTAGGTCTTCCTTAGGCTCGGATTTCTCCACTATCTCCGCCACTGGTGTGGGCTAGGTGGGATTCGGATTTTCTGAGATCCGGAACTCTGCTGCCTTCGCGGACAAAGGGGACCCAGAAGATTCTTCTTCCTCTATCATCACCGCTGGGGTGCGTGGGGCAGGTTCAGCGAAACCGATGTAAACATCGATCTCACCAAAAGACATGATTGTGTAGGAGTCACGACCTCCCTAGCCGGAATCCAAGTATCGTCGAGAACGACGAGAGGGACGTCGCTGGCGTAGAGGATGCGACCAATGGCGATTGTCTCGCTGATTCCGATTCTTGCAGATTCTGCTCGGAACGCAGATCCGGAGCTCACTTGCCCCACTGTGGGCACCAACTGTCATCGGATTGATGAAAAGTACGCCATGAGGGGGTCCTCGAGGTGTGCGAAAGAGAGGGGTGTCAGATGTACGGTGTTCCGGGACGGTGAGCACACAAGTTTACCCAGGTTCGAATCCGCTGGCTTTGGACAGATCCTACTTCTGCTAGTAATCCAGTAATACGGCAGAGCCGGAATATGGTTTACAAGGGTTCACCTGTGCGAGTTGACATTGTAGACTATTGAGGTGTTTTTAGTGTTGCCCTAAAGGCTCTCCCTAGGACGGCTTATATAGATATCTGGCCTAGGGTTTACAGGAGAGATCTATCCGGCTACGACTAAGAGTCGGTTACAGAGTACATCTTGAACTACAAGTAACACTTTGGGCCTAAGTCAGTGAATCTTCTAGGCCTTCCCGTAGCCGGATGGCACTCCGTCTTTTCTCCCTGAATGGGCCGCCCGTGAAGCAAAGCTCTAACCCGAAGTGGGTCACCCTGGTCAGTGAGGAACTGTGAGGATACCCGGAATGTATATCCCTAACACCAGTAGTACCTGATTTGTCTGTAAGATGAGTTGTCTTGATCTGCTGTTTGAATTATCTTCTTAGGAGATAGTTTGAGATACTCTAGGAGCTCATCACTAGGATCAAGATGTCTCCGAATCATCCCACCCTAAACAAGAATACAATTTGGATCTAATCTCTAGATACTAGGTGATCCTCTAAAACCGTTAACCAGATAAATTCTGAAGATATCCCTTCTAGAAGCTTCCAAGTCAATGAAGACCAATATCAAGCATGAATACTTTCTACTCAATCTACACTTCAACAACCTCCACTTTATGATACTTGGTTACCTTGCAACCCATTAAAATCTTCTCCACCAACATTCTAGTCAAAAACCCTAAATCTGCCAAATTTGGCTAAGTCTGGAAATCTGTTTCTAACATCACCTTTTTGAATGCCTCCCTTTCCCAACCATTGTTCATTTTAGGTAATGCACCTGAACTATCTTGTTAACCATCCTAATGAATACCAGGGCCCACTCTTTCCCTTGGTTAGATCATAGTCCAAACCACTTGTTCTTGATGGTTTTGCAGGCAAGAAAATAACTATTCATGCAAATCTAGTCAACATGTCTACTTTGATAGAAGCTCACACCACCATACAACATTCTATGGACCAAATCTTTGCATGGTTGTGTTCTACTCATATAGGTCTATCATTACCTACTTCACTTATTCCAATTGGATCCTTGAGCTGTTTAAACCCACAAGGTTTTGAAGGCTAGATGATAATCTGCTTTGGCAGGCTTATTTTATTCAAAGTTTGAAAGCTTGCCATGGTGAGCTAAAGTAGGAAAAAGCTCAAACCCCTACACCATTGCAATCTACATAACTTGGTATATCCATCCATATACCCCATGCCCCAAGGGGAGCTCTGAGCTCCATAATCTAAGATGGTTTTGATGGTATGAAATTAACATCACCATAGATCCTTAATCTAGGGTATTCCACCAAAATCAACTTGGATTCTCCAATCCCAAGGTTGAAAATTCTTGATACACCTTGTATACATCAACTACCTTGATCATCAAGATTTATCAAATATTTTCCATAATTATTAGGGCTCCAAATCTAATAAATCTCCTTAATAGTCAAAATCTCCAAAACCTCTTCCATAAGGGAAGGTTTTTTTTTGCCCAAACACTTCCCCAACTTTTGGCTCATACTAGTTCCATATATCATACCCTATCTTCAAACTGCAAAAATAAATATGTTTGAAGATCTTTATTATTTATTTTTGCCCATCTTCTTAAATGGCCGAATTGGAATAATAATTGTTTTAAATACTTTTATCTTCCAATAAATCTTGGGAAAATTCCCCTAAGTGTGTATCCACATTTGGGACCATTTCACATCAAAATGAAACCTTGTCCAATATATAATTCTCAAATGATCCTCTAGAAACTACTTCTGTACTTTTTGAATAAATGATTTTTAAGGGGACTTAAAATCCTTACAAAAATCCCAAATAATTCCTGGAGGTGTGTCTTGACCTCAACTACTCACCAGTACCATTTCCCCTTCTTGTCCAATGCAAGTTTTTGGAATTTCTTCTTAACCACCTATTTGATCAAAATTGCCAAGAAAGCCAATCCTCAAATCAAAAACCCACCAAACCTTCACCATTCTGGTCAAACAAACTTTCACAGCACACCTCTCACCCCTCTGATCGAGATACACTGTAGCATCACTGTAGCAACCCTCTTCCTCTTGTCTTTAGTGCTTGGAGGAAGGAGGGATACACACATTGGTCACATCTTTAATTCTTGCAGCACTCCATCCCACCTCTCATCTGCCCTGCAACTCGACCAGAAAACTACCTCCCTTAGCCCACAGCAATATCAGCCCTGGTTTCACCCTCACCCTTGCTCCATAGGCCATGTCCACCATGAACCTCCCCATTGCCTTTAAATGGACCAGAGGCCTCCATGCCACTCTTGTTCTCTCATTTCCCCCCCAAATCACTCCCACTCACCTCCCTTGTATCCCACTTCCTCTCCCCTGTCCCGCCACAGCTAGGAACAGAGAAGAACTCCCTCTCTGCCATGAATGAGCCCGAGCTCGAGCAACCCTCTCCCGAGCTCCCTCTCCCCTGCATGTGGCCTCAACGCCATCCCAAACCCCAGATCTCTCATCCCTGAGCTTCCCAGCCTCTCCCCTGAGCTGCCCTGCCTGTACGACAGCGAACACGAATTCGGCCTCCTACCCCCCCCACCCCGTCGAGCTAAGAACCCTACCCCCTGCCTCTATTCTGTGGCTCTTCGCTTTTCTGGCAGCTCCCTATTCCCCTCCAACTTACCCTAACCCTTTTCTCCTCAACGACCGTCGCTACCGATGCGCCGGCGAGCTCCGGCAAACTCCCCTCGGCCACCTCCGCGTGACACACTGCCTGAAGGGGAACTTGTGGTTGACGCCCCTTGTCAGAATCAGTGCCACGCGTCGTGCCCGTTCGACACCTGCTCTCCATCATGCATGCACCCCCGAGGCTACTCCGGCGAGCACCGAAGCAAGCTCCGCCGGGCGCGCTTGGGCGAGTGAGGTCCTGGCGTCGAACCCGCCCCTGCCGCCCCTCGTTGGGACCGTCGTCGTTTGCTGCGTCGCCCTGGAGCCTCCCCAGCACCTCTCCGTGCCTCAGGTGAGCGGCCCCGGACATCGCCGACCCTCTTGTTATAAGACGGCCCTGAGCCATCGATCCTAACTTAATTGGATGGCTCAGGCATCCCCCATACCCCTTTGGCCTCCTAGGCCGCTGAAGGTCGGGACCCACCCGCCGGAGTTTCAACTCCTCTCCCGCCCGCGGCCGTGGTGGTGGTTGGGCCGGCCCATTGGCACCCGCTTGGACCCGGCCAGTTTCGGCCAGCCTTCTTCCCTTTTTTTCTTTTCTAATATTCCAGATCATAAAATTAGCTGTTAGTTTAATTAAAAATAAAAATGGAAAACCAGTTGTATTGTCCAGATCTAACTTTTAACAAGTACCCAAATGTCTTGCACAACATGCAGAACCAGTCCCTTGCCAAAAATAATCCTTATTATTTTCTGGCATATAATATTCTAAGTCCCAAGGGTATATTTTACACTAAAATAATTTCCTCTGGAAATTTTACATATCCATTTGGGATGAATCAAAGTTCCTCTGAAAGATACTTACCATACTAATCAACCAACATAGGTCTCATGCCAAGTGGAGCAATGATTAACCTGTAGTAAAAATAACAAAAACAGTTCTTTTCGGACTTTAGAAAATTCCCTAGGGCAAACCAAAGTCGGTATAGACCTACTTCAAACTCCTAGAGAAGTGGTACATCAGTAACTAACCAAAACCAGAAGATAAGGAGTTATTGAACCTCTGTTGAATTTTAGTGATTTAAATACTTCTGTAAGGGGTATTATCACTAAATAAATCACTCCAGGAGTTTGACAACTCGAAAAAGAGTAAATACAATTTCCAAAGAAAGCTATTCCAACTACCTACACTGTGTCTTTGGAATCAGACTAAAACCTTTTGTAGATTGAATTTGGTGAAAAAGACAAAATGTCTACAGAACTGCCTTTGGGAATTTCTTGAGGGCATTATGTTAATTATATTAACTTGATTCCAACCCTTAGTAAAAAAGTACATCAAGACCTACCGAACCATCCAAGGAAATAATTTTTGGCGCTCCAGAACTTTTCTGGTAAATTATTCCCTAAAACTAGAGATTTTACCACTAGAATATTCATAGGAAATTAAAAAAAAGTGATAAAATAGTGAAACTACTTTTGTTTTTTTCATCTTATCAATACCTATCTTTTGGTATCATGTTTTTACCATGGTATCATACATAATATGGTCTTGCTCCAAAATCTATCTCTTAGGTAATTCCTGGACTACAAACCCCAAGGGGTGTTCATGCCCTTCTCCAAGGCCATCTCAATCTCCTATTTCCAATCCTCTCAAAACCATCTGAATCTTAATTATTCATTGTTAGTGGTATTGTAATGGTGCTTGTATGCCTTGTATTGATTGTGCCCCTTTGTTTGTTTGCATGTGTTCCCTATCGACGATAGTTGCGATTATATCGGAGAGCTGAAGGAGATGATTTTTATTGGTTTTTATGGTTTTCTAAGAAGAAGTCCAGGGACAATTATGCCGTATTGCTGATCTTAGGCAAGCCACCTTCTTGCTCATAAGCCTTGTCCAACTATTTTACTTATGCATGTTTTGTCTACTGTTTATTAAAACTGCATCGTATAACTTTATGTTGTTGTATATATATATATGGTAGTGGTTTGGCTCCTCCGAACTATTACTCTTGGTAATACTAAGTACCACCCCCCTTGGTGATACCTATTTTCCCGTAGTGGAATAGATGGTGTATTACACCATACCCCTTTGGAGACCTCGATTAAGCCGAAGCAAAGCTAGAGGATGGGAAGACCCCGGAAAAAGTTTTACCAAATGTTTTATGATAAAACCTTGGTGAGTTGGGACCTCTCAAGAGATGTTGAGAAAGAGAAAAGGTTTTGTTTTACAAAATGCTGAAGGAAAACTCGAGGAAAAAGGTTTACAAAAATGCACCTGGTTCTTTGTAGTTTTGCTAGAACAATTAACCCGTGCAACCACATTATTCTGGAATGGGACATGGCTTGATTTGATGTTTGTCTACTCTGGTATGAGCTGTCTCACAACAACTACAGGGGATCGCGAATCCTTGGAGGGTGGGCCTTCTCCGATAAAGGTCCATGCGGGACATCAACCTAGAGAAGGAACAAAGGGTCGGGAGGCCTACACGCGTTACTATGAGCCCCTCATTGAAAGCGCCACATGGGAGGTGGAAAAAGCGCTCCGGTTGGTCCTCGCCCGACGTCCCGGTTTTGAGGGGATTAACACTCATAGGGTAGGCACTTATATTGGAGTGGGCATCCAAAGAGTCTTGATCGATTACTCGACCCACGATCGGTGAAGATCAGGGTAGTGTACCCGGATGATGTGGGTAAAGTGTACAACCTCTCCAGAGTGTAAATCTATTCGAATAGCCGTGTCCACGGTCACTGATGGTTGGGAAGGTTGCTATAGAGCGGTGTTGGTTTTGTTTCCAAAAAGGAGTTCGGAAAAGAAATGACTTTGAAATGTTTTGACCATGGGATGGTCGGGAAGGATACCTTCTTTGACCATGGGATGGTAAGAGAGGTATGGAAGGAGTTTGGTCGTGGGACGACCAGAAAACAGGAACAAATGGGTGAACCAGTCCTACGTTTTCCAAAACTTTTCAAAAAGATTTCTAAAAGGTTTACAAAAGTTTTCAGCAAAGATATGTAGATGCTATATCTACAAGAGAAACTATTTGAGAAACGAACCTCTCTTGGAGCCCTCCTACTACCACAACCGAAATGCATATGCTCCTGTTATTACTATTCTCTGATGGTGGTTTGCGACTACATTCAAAGTACTCACTAGCATTGTCCCTGGCTATTAACTTGACCAGATCTCAAGAAGAAGACGAGGATGGCGACTATGCGAGCTAGGACGTTCTCCCAGTCAGTTGCCTATAGGTTAAGGCATGGCTCGGGCTCTGTGCTTGATGAAGTTCCGCTGATGATTATTGAGGTAGCGATAACGGCATTTATGTAAGTCTTGTAATACGATATATTCTCGGATGTTGTAATGATGCTTGTCGGTTATGTGCCACGACTTACTGATCATGGGATCGTGGTTATATGCATAATAGGGATTCTCAGAGGATTAATCCGGGGGGCCCACAGACTTGCTATCAGAGCCATCCTGATTGTAGGAGAACCTTAGTTAGCATGGTCTCCTACTGGCTAGGTTTGCTTGCACGCACGAGGGCTATAGGCTTGGAAGACGCATCGCTAGGCTTGGCTATTACTGAACATCTACAACATTGACTGATACGCTAGCTTGACCACCTACAGGTTCGCGATCCTCATCTGCGGTTGCAGTCAAGATAGATGGAATGGACTAGGGCGCAAGGAAAGAGATCCAGAACGAGACCGATCATTCATTCCCTCTTGCTCTGGCCAAGCTATTCAACTGTCAACTATTCTCACTCCCCTTCCCCTGCTAGACTCAACTCACACATATCGACTCCACTGGAGAACCTGGGACCGACACACTCAGTTGAGATGAAGTCTGTTGACTGCTGTTGATTTTCTATAGACAGGAACCTTATTTTGAAAACCCTAGCATTTGAAAACTAGTTTCCCAATGAGTTTCCAAAAGTTCTACTTCTTCTCTTACTCTAAGAAAATGTTTTCGAAAATGGTTTCCTCTAACTCCCGTCCAAACTTCAAACCTACGGATTTTAAATAACTGGGATCTAGAACCCGGTAAAGACAATGAGAACAAGATGAAGACAAGCAACTACCAGCAAACACAAGGAGACTACAATATTGCTCTCCCAGTGGAACCCTCATAATCAGAAGACATCAAGTGTTGCATCACCAAGAAGCATCCAAGATACGACAAAGGCTTCATCTGCAAGATTGTGGCTCCGACCTGAAGAAAGACGATATCTAGGGTCAATAGTCCTAAGAATAGGATTCCCCTACATCTCGCCTAGTTAACTCCTTGGTCCCTAGCATTGACCGTGTTTGCTTGCCTAAGTGCCTCATGTGTTGCTTGAAGTGTGTTGTTTGCCGAGGACACTGCGATCCCCTCGCTCTGTCCGCCTTGTTTATATGTTCTGGTCTGCCTTGACCTCCCTAAAAATGTGACTCGAGGAGCGATAAACCATCTACTAACTCAGGAAACCCCTGTGTTAGCTGTCAGTATTGAGAGCCAGACTAACCTCGAGAGTATATGAGAGGAAAAGCATCGCCAGAACCAGGAGTTCGACATCGTCAAGTCCGAGTCAACTCGAAGATGTCACCTCAGCAGGACGGAACACCTCGTCAAACTCACCTCTCAAGACTCGTCAATAGCTCAACCCTCCCTTGTTCATCAGACTACTACAGCAAGAATCCAGTTGAAACCGGAAGTCAATCACCAAAGGATCCCCAATACCCACAAGAAACCACCTGATAAGTCAACCGAGACAAGACGTAAAGACCTAACTATGCTGACCTCTGGTATATCGCACCTTCCAAATACCAAAGGAGACTAGCTATTCTAGTCGACCCTACCCAAATCAACACGAAGTTCCTCCCCGAAAGACCATATTACTCCAACATCCTGAACACAGGACTGCCTGAAGGCGACGAGTCTACTTCACCACTAAGTAGAAGCAACGTCAATAAGTCTGAATAAGGATAACCTCTCCAAAGATGAATGTCTCTAACCTAACTGAAGGCTAAATATAAGTGTCGTTAACAACTAACCTACCCAGAGTTAACCACTAAGCCTGTGTTAGAAAACCACCCTGACCGGGTTCCCATAATAGAACATCTCTCAGAGAGATCAACCTAAGACCTAGGGAGATACATACCTCTGCAACAACTCGCCAGCCCTTCAAGACAGAAGATATGCACCATTCTCGAAGGACCTGAGTGCAACTGTAAGGAGGAAAGACTACGTCTTTCCACTCAATCTCCAGAAGACTATCTACCGGAAGATACCTCAGAAAAGGTCCCCAGTTTCGACGTCTTTCACCAAGAAGCAACTCGCAGTTCAACAGAGGAGAAACTAACTGGAGATCCTACGAAGTCCCTCTGCTATTTCATCTTAGACATATCGGACGGACCAGGGCATCGCCAACTCCTCGGTTCCAATCTTTTAGAGGATGTAAGTCTCCGATGGATTCCGTATGCTAAGTGCGAATAATAGTAGTATATAAGCCTAGTAAGTCATAATTCCCGGAAGACTTCCGAAGGTGTCCACTCCAGAAGAAAGATAGACGACAATGCCCAGAAACCCCATACAATGAATTCAATAAGGAAGGACTACGTCAACTCTCCAGTATACCCCAGTCTAATCCTAAGGGGGAAGACTGCGTCTTTCCCACAAAATTAGAGTAACTCTTCATCAGAGCAAACTCAAGAGTTTACGCTATGCCCCTAAGGTAGAGCTGTGAATCCTTAGAGAAAGCTACATCAGGCCGTAGATACTATCTCCTGTCGAGTACCCCGTGAAGTTCAGAATCGAGAAGTCTGCCCAAGCCCTCGAGGTATCGAGCCCCGAAGGAATTCCTCGCAATCAGGACTAGACTCTGCTCAACTCTCCGTGTATCCCGGAAGATGGAAGCTCAACTTCACCGATGTGGTAATCACTTTCAACGATGGAGTTCGTGAGATAACACACTTCAAGCCAGTAGCGCTAACCCTGACTCAAATCCCCTAACCCTACTCTCCCGAATCTCGGGACGAGATTCTTTTAAGGGGGAAAGGTCTGTAACATCCCAATTTCAGCAACCCTGATTAGTTGCCCAGACTGCAAAAATCACCTTTTTGAATGCATCCCTTTCCCAACCCTTCTGCATTTTAGGTAATGCACCTGAACTGTCTTGTTAACCATCCTAAGGACTACCAGGGCACACTCTTGCCCTTGGTTATATCATTCTCCAACCCACTTTTCCTTGATGGTTTTGCAGGCAAGAAAATAACTATTCATGCAAATCTAGTCAACATGTCTATTTTAATAGAATCTCACACCACCATCCAACCTTCTATGGACCAACTCTTTGCATGGTTCTGTTCTACTAATATAGTTCTATCATTAACTACTTCACTTATTCCAATTGGATCCTTGAGCTGTTCAAACCCACAAGGTTTTGAAGGCTAGATGATAATCTGCTTTGGCAGGCTTATTTTATTCAAAGTTTGAAAGCATGCCAGGGTGAGCTCAAACCCTTACACCATTGCAATCTACATAACTTTCTATATCCATCCATCTTCCCCATACCCCAAGGGGCGCTCTGAGCTCCATAATCTAACATGGTTTTGATGGTATGAAATTAACATCACCATAGATCCTTAATCTAGGGTATTCCACCAAAATCAACTTGGATTCTCCAATCCCAAGGTTGAAAATGCTTTCTACACCTTGTATAAATCAACTACCTTGATCATCAAGATTTATCAAATATTTTCCATTATTATTAGGGCTCCAAATCTAATAAATCTCCTTAATAGTCAAAATCTCCAAAACTTCTTCCATACGGGAAAGTTTGGTTTTTGCCCAAACACTTCCCCAACTTTTGGCTCATATGAGTTCCATAAATCATACCCTATCTTCAAACTTCAAAAATAAATATTTTTGAAGAGGTTTATTATTTCTGTTTGCCCATTTTCTTAAATGGCTGAGTTGGAATAATAATTGTTTTAAATACTTTTATCTTCCAATAAATCTTGGGAAAATTCTCTAAGTGTGTATCCACATTTTGGACCATTTCACATCAAAATACAACCATGTGAAATATAGAATTATCGAATGATCCTCTAGAAAATACCTATGTACTTTTTGAATAAATGATTTTTAAGGGGACTTAAAATCCTTAGAAAAATCCCAAATAATTCCTGGAGGTGTGTCTTGACCTCAACTACCCACTAGTACAATTTCCCCTTCTTGTCCAATGCAAGTTTTTGGACTTTCTTGATAACCACCTATTTGATCAAAATTGCCAAGTAAGTTAATCCTCAAATCAAAAACCCACCAAACCTTCACCATTCTGGTCAAACAAACTTTCACAGCACACCTCTCACTCCTCTGATCGAGATACACTGTAGCATCACTGTAGCAACCATCTTCCTCTTGTATTTAGTGCTTGGAGGAAGGAGGGATACATACATTGGTTGACCTCTCCTCTGCCCTGCAGCACTCCATTCCACCTCTCCTCTGCCCTGCAGCTCGACCAGAAAACCACCTCCTTAGCCCACAGCAATATCAGCCCTTGTTTCACCCTCACCCTTGCTCCATAGGCCATGTCCACCATGAACATCCCCATTGCTTTTTAATGGACCAAAGGCCTCCACCCCACTCCTGCTCTCTCATTTTCCCCCCAAATCCCTCCCACTCACCTCCCTTGCATCCCACTTCCTCTCCCCTGTCCTGCCACAGCTAGGAAGAGAGAAGAACTCCCTCTCAGCCATGAATGAGCCTGAGCGGGAGCAACCCTCTCCCGAGCTCCCTCTCCCTGAATGTGGCCTCAATGCCATCCCAAACCCCAGATCTCTCATCCCTGAGCTTCCCAGCCTCTCCCCTGAGCTGCCCTGCCTGTACGACAGCGAACACGAATTCGGCCTCCTACCCCCCCCCCCCCCCCCCCCCCCCCCGTCGAGCTAAGAACCCTACCCCTGCCTCTCTCCTGCGGCTCGTCACATTTTTGGAAGCTTCCTATTCCCCTGCAACTAACCCTAACCCTTTTCTCCTCAAGGACCGTCGCTACCTACGCGCCGGCAAACTCCAGCGAACTCCCCTTGGCCACCTCCGCGCGACGCACTATCTGAAGGGGAACCTGTGGTTGATGCCCCTTGTCGGAGTCAATACCACGCGCCCGCCCGCTCGACACCTCCTTTCCATCATGCATGCACCCCCGTGGCTGCTCCAGCGAGCACCAAAGCAAGCTCCGAGGGGCGCACTTGGGCGAGTGAGGTCCCGGCGTCGAACCCGCCCCTGCCGCCCCTCGTTGGGACCGTTGTCATTCGCCGCGTCGCCCTAGAGCCTCCCCAGCACCTCTCCGCGCCTCAGGTGAGCGCCCCCGGACATCCCCGACCCTCTAGGGTTTCCCCACTATCCTGCTGCCGCCAGAGGTAGAAGACGGCTTTGAGCCGTCGATCCTAACTTAATCGGACGACTCAGGCATCCCCCATACCCCTTTGGCCCCCCAGGCTGCTGACGGGCGGGCCCCACCCGCCGGAGTTTAAACTCGTCTCCCGCCCGCGGTCGTGGTGGTGGTTGGGCCGGCCCACTGGCACCCGCTTGGACCCGCCCAGTTTCGGCCAGACTTCTTCCCTTTTTTTCTTTTCTAATATTCCAGATATGAAAGTCAGCCGTTGCTTTAATTAAAAATAAAAATGGAAAACCAGTTGTACTGTCCAGATCTAATTTTTAACAAGTACCCAAGTGTCTTGCACCACATGCAGAACCAGTCCCTTGCCAAAAATAATCTTTATTATTTTCTGGCATTTAATATTCTAAAGGGTATATTTTACACTAAATAATTTCCTCTAGAAATTGGGCATATCCATTTGGGATGAATCAAAGTGTCTCTAAAAGATACTTACCATACTAATCAACCAACATAGGTCTCATGCCAAGTGGAGCATTGGTTATCCTGTAGTAAAAATAACAAAAACAGTCCTTTTCTAACTTTAGAAAATTCCCTAAGGCATACCATAGTTGGTATTGACCTATTTCAAACTCCCAAAGAAATGATACATCAGTACCTAACCAAAACCATAAGATAAGGAGTTATTGACCCTCTGTTGAATTTCAGTGATTTAAATACTTTTGTGAGTGGTATTATCACTAAATAAATCACACCAGGAGTTTGACAACTCCAAAAAGAGTAAATCCAATTTCTACAGAAAGGTATTCCAAGTACCTACACTGTGTCTTTGGAATCAAACTAAAACCTTATGTAGATTGAATTTGGGGAAAAAGACAAAATGTCTACAGAACTGCATTTGGGAATTTCCCGAGGGCATTCTGGTAATTATATAGACTTGATTCCAGCCCTCAGTAAACAAGTACAACAAGCCCTACCTAACCATCAAAGGAAATAATTTTTGGAGTTCCAGAAATTTTCTGGTAAATTATTCCCTAAAACTAGAGCTTTTACCACTAGAATATTCATAGGAAATTAAAGAAAAGTGATAAAATAATGAAACTACTTTTGTTGGTTTCATCTTATCAATACCTATCTATTAGTATCATGTTTTTACCATGGTATCATAAATAATATGGTCTTGCTCCAAAATGCATCTCTTAGGTAATTGCTAGACTACAAACCCTAAGGGGTGTTCATCCCCTTCTCCAAGGCCATCTCAATCTCCTATTTCCAATCCTCTCAAAACCATCTGAATCTTCATTATTCATTGTTGCTGGTATTGTAATGGTGCTTGTATGCCTTGTATTGATTGTGCCCCTTTGTTTATTTGCATGTGTTCCCTAACGACGGTAGTTGCGATTATATCGGAGAGCAGAAGAAGATGATTTTTATTGGTTTTTATGGTTTTCTAAGAAGTCCAGGGACAATTATGACATATTGCTGATCTCAAGCAAGCCACTTCTTGCTCATAAGCCTTGTCCTACTATTTTACTTATGCATGTTTTGTCTACTGTTTATTAAAACTGCATCGTTTAACTTTATGTTGATGTATATATATATGGTAGTGGTTTGGCTCCTCTGAACTATTACTCTTGGTACTACTAAGTACCACCCCCTTGGTGATACCTATTTGCCCATAGTGGAATAGATGGTGTATTACACCATACCCCTTTGGAGACCCCGATTTAGCCGAAGCAAAGCTAGAGGATGGGAAGACCCCGGAAAAAGTTTTACCAAATGTTTTATGATAAAACCTTGGTGAGGTGGGACCTCTCAAGAGATGTTGAGAAAGAGAAAAGGTTTTGTTTTACAAAATGCTGAAGGAAAACTGGAGGAAAAAGTTTTACGAAAATGCACCCTGTTCTTTGAAGTTTTGCTAGAACAATTAACCCATGCAACCACATTACTCTGGAATGGGACAGGGCTAGATTTGATGCTTGTCTACTCTGGTATGAGCTGTCTCGTAACAACTACAGGGGATCGGGAATCCCTGGAGGGTGGGCCTTCTCCGATAAAGGTCCATGCGGTACATCGACCTGGAGAAGGAACAAAGGGTCGGCAGGCCTCCACGCGTTACTATGAGCCCCTCATTGAAAGCGCCATCTGGGAGGTGGAAAAAGCGCTCCGGTTGGTCCTCGCCCGACGTCCCGGTTTTGAAGGGATTAACACTCACAGGGTACGCACTTATATTAGAGTGGGCATCCGGAGAGTCTTGATCGGTTACTCGACCCACGATCGGTGAAGATCAGGGTAGTGTACCCGGATGATGCGGGTAAAGTGTACAACCTTTGCAGAGTGTAAATCTATTCGAATAGCCGTGTCTGTGGTCATGGACGGTTGGAAAGGTTGTTGTAGAGCGGTGTTGGTTTTGTTTTCGAAAAGGAGTTTGGAAAAGAAATGACTTTGAAATCCTTTGACCATGGGATGCTCGGGAAGGATACCTTCTTTGACCATGGGATGGTAAGAGAGGTATGGAAGGAGTTTGGTCATGGGACGACCTGAAAACGGGAACAAATGGGTGACCCAGTCCTAACGTTTTCCAAAACTTTTCAAAAATATTTCTAAAAGGTTTACAAAAGTTTTCAACAAAGATATGTAGATGTTATATCTACAAGAGAAACTATTTGAGAAACGAACCTCTCTTGGAGCCCTCCTACTACCACAGGCAAAATGCATATCCTCCTATTATTACTATTCTCTTAAGGTGGTTTGCGAGTACATTCAAAGTACTCACTAGCATTTTCCCTGGCTATTAACTTGGCCAGAGCACAAGAAGAAGACGAGGATGGCGACTATGCGAGCTAGGACGTTCTCCCAGTCAGTTGCATGTAGGTTAAGGCATGGCTCGGGCTCTGCGCTTGATGAAGTTCCGCTGATGATTATTGAGGTAGCCATAACGACATTTATGTAAGTCTTGTAATACGATATATTCTTAGATGTTGTAATGATGCTTGTCGGTTATGTGCCACGACTTACTGATCATGGGATCGTGGTTGTATGCATAACAGGGATTCTCGGAGGGGCCCCACGGTTTAATCCTACAAGGCCTCAAACCAAGACTCGAACAACTAGTACGATATGTTGCGGGGTCTTGGGTAGAGGAATTATCTTCTATGATATGTTATTTACGAACAACTCCGAATAGGTCAACCGGATACACACCTTTCTTCTTGATATATGGTGCAGTAGCAGTTCTTCCTAGTGATTTGAATCAAACTTCTCCCCGGGTTGTTGTGTATATTGAAGAGGATGCAGAAATCTCTCAACAAAATGATCTTGATTTAATTGAAGAAGTTCACGTCGTTGCTGAGATGAGATCAACAGGCTATCAATAGAAGTTACGCACGTATCATAGCCAGAGAGTCAGAAACCGGACTTTCAATAAGGACGATTTTGTTCGCCGGCTTGTGCAGAAAAGAAAGCACAAACTTTCCCCAGTATGGGAAGGGCCATTTTTAGTTAGCCAAGTATTGCATAATGGTTCTTATTATCTAACTGATATGTGGCCAATCAAAGAAAGACCTGCTACTAAGAAAAGAAAGAGAGCTGGAGGCAGTCCAGACACGGAAGAATTAGACAGAACGTGGTATATTGCTCAGCTACGTCCCTTTTATTCTTAAAATTTTCTTTCTTTGTAATCATATACGTGTACATGTTCAATAAGAAATAAAGTATTGGCTGCCTCAAATTTTTCTGAGAAGTTTCATATACCATCTTATTTCCGAATGATCATGTCACAGTCGAAAATCCCAGAATACTTGAAAGTATATTATGCTCATGTTTGTTCTGGTTAAGATTTTGGATTCTAAAAATGCTACCTTCGGGTATCAATCTAAATTTTCTAGTTTGTACTTTGGTTATTTATCTGATTGTCGGATGCGGGCATTTTCCGAGTAGTGAATTGTTGGTACTGGAAGCCGGCTTTGTTTCTGAGTTTAAACTTGTTTAGCAATTGAGCTCTGTTGCTCGTCAAAGTTTCTGTGTTGAAGGTTGGCCGGCTCACGAAAGGGACGAGGCAGAAAGCCAGATAGACGATAAGTATAGACAAAAACATAAAGTGCTTATGTAAACATTATAGGCACATCAAAATAAAGCCAAAAGTGCTAAATAGATGTATAAAATCTTAGCACTAGCAAAAGTATTACACTACTTATTTACAACCCGAATTGTTTCAAAATAGCACAATGTTTTTCTAATGCTCTACGATGTAGGAGAAGAGGTAGGAGCTGCCGGATCACTTGAGAGATCACCCTCGCCTTGATATCTTTCCAAGACGTTCAAATCCGATACGGTTTGTTCGTCGTCGGAAGCTTCACCAGTTTCTTCGCTAGGCGGAGGAAGCATCTCCACGTGAGTGAAGGAAGGAGTGTCATAGTTGGTCAGATTAGCTACGTGACATCCATATCTGGCACGGGAGTCCATGATGGCCTTGATATCTTGCTCCTGTCCGTCTTCATCCACTGTTGAATATCCTCTGGTTACTTGCCAGATTTCCATACTTCCATGGTTGCTCATAACCATAGTGAGGGTGTTCTGTGCTACGGTCCGTGCATAGGACATGTTCCAGTCTTTGATGAGCTCAGGCATCTCCTTGGCCTTGTCTCGCACCTCATAGACGGATATTTTGTTCATGTCCGGAACCTTGAGTACTTCGCCAATATCCTCGAAGGATTGTGGAAATCGTGAAGCAAGTCACCGATGTGTGTAAGCCGGCTGGTGCGAGACTCGGTGGAGGAAGAATCCAGTAAGTTCAGAGTACCTACGCATACAAAGCAAAGGTTAGAAAATGTCCGAACTCCTAGAGTCGGAAAAGCAGAAAGTCAGAAGATAGGGAACATACCGAAGATGACATCGGCAACTTTGATCTTCTCTGCCCTAAGGCTCTGGAGTTCAGCCCGGAGTGCCTCGGAGATGTCCTTCTCTCTGAATAATGCATCATTGATATCCGAGATTTTTTGGTCCTAGGCCGCAATCCTTCGATCACGTTGTTCGGTGGCCATGGAGGAGGATTCGAGGACTTGTGCAATGCTACGCTCGTGATCCGCCTTAAGCTTATTCAGCTCTCGATGTAAGTCGGCGTTCTCCACCTCCAGGGTCTTAAGATTCTCGGCCTCTTCAATCATGGCACATGATTGTTTGAATAGTGTTGTAAGTAAAAGAACAACAGTTGAATAAGTAATTCGACTATGAAAGCAAAAAAGAGCAAGGTTAAGGACTGAAATGATTACCTTCAGCCTCATCCTTAGACAACTTTATTTGAGCATTTTCAAGCCAGAGAGCTCTGATCTCTCTCCGCTTGTTGCAAATATTCTTCAACAATTCCTGGTTATACTAATTAACTTTCTGTAAGTCAGAATAATACCTAGAGTCGGAAGTCTACTAAAGACTCGGGCTAATATTTTTACTTATATCAGCACGAGTCTTGGGGGCTACACTAGTTCATTCTTTGGCATCCTATGAAAGCATAAATCTGGATTATCTATCCAACTTCATGCTTGGGGGCTAGGGGATACGATATGAAATATTGTAAAGAAGGTGAGTTGGAAATCCGACTTACATGTTGTTCATGAGTAAGCTTTCTTAAACTCATGTTCACCTCAGTGGTAACCTTCCCGGCGAGGGTTAGCGGGATAACTGGTGGTGGCGGAGCCACACCGGATTTCAGCTTCTCGTCGCGAAGACGGATTTTCTCGAGAAGTTCGGAGTACTTGATGTCCTCTGCTTCTTGTGCCTCCTCCTCAGCAGAGATGTTACGGCTTTCCAAGCATTGCTAGGCTAGCCGTTGGATCTCCTCCACAGATTTCCGAGTATGCCAATTTTGGCAAGACCCGATTTGTTGAGGAGGTTTTTGGCAAAAACTCGTACCGAGGGATCATTACCCTTTGACGGTTCACCCTTATCAACTGCCAAGTCACCCATGGTGACGTCGGTTTGCGAACCAAGGTTCGCAGGCTCAGAATGAAGAGCCGGATCTTCTGCAACGGGTGGAGATGAGTGATCTCCAACGCTGTAGAAGGCTGCGGGGCAGGAGAAGTCAAATTCAACTTTGAATGGCGCAAGGGCTTTGATGAGCCTCCTTTCCCCTTGCCCTTGGTGAGCTACTTAGCTTTGAGGAGATAATAGAACAAAGATTATTACACCTCATAAAGAATTAAGAAACAAAGTACAGAGACCTTGTGAAGAAAGTTACCTCTTTACAACGAGCACTTCCTTTGTGCCGATGGAAACTGTCAGAGCCTTACGCTTTCGAGTAAGGGTCTCCGGCAATAGGACTAGTTCTCCATCATCTCGAGAGATCTCAGGAGGATATCCCTTGAGAGGAGCAAGCTCTGACTCGGGGAGATCAGCAAGCCGAAAAGAAGAAATATCTCAGTATTGTGGAAATAAACAATAATGTATAGAAGAACACATAATTCAAGTTATTATTGGAAAACTTACTGGTATCACGGGATTGTCAGCCGTATGCATGTCCAAGGATAGATCCATAATCTTCCTCTCTTCGTGCTCCTTGATCAACCAGTTGATCTGGGACTCATAGTCCTTATCTGAATAGGACTTGGAGTAGATCCGGAGAGAGTCCATCTTGATCTTGATGATGGAGTGCATAAGCCTATCTCCATGATGTTCAAGAGGCTGAATCCAGCGTGCTAGCCAACAATGGACCAAGTCGGATCCTTTCAGACCCTTGTGCTTCATCAGATATTCAATCCACCTCTTTGTAAGAAGCAGATCATCAGGGAGAGCCGGAGCATCTACGTCCTAGGATTCTTGGGGCGTGGAGGCGTCGTCAACATAAGCTGGCAAAGCGGTAGCTTTGCCAAGATCCGGTTTTTCCTTATGGTAAAAGCATGTGGATTGCCACTTTTTAACCTACTCTCTAGCCTTAATCCTAGGATAGACTCGCTCTCTCCTAACAGAAAAGCTGAGCGTACCGGTAATGTAGGGATTACCGGCGGTGATGAAATTTCTCCGTGTATGGAAGTAAAATCAGAAAAGAAGAGGGCTTGGTCTAATACTAAGATACCCCTCGCACAAGGAGGCGTAAGCGCTCATCTCTAAGAGAGAGTCCTGGGGGAGATGGTGGAGTTGCACTCCGTAATGATCTATCACCTCAGAAAAGAAATCCGAGGGAGGAAAACTCAAACCTCTTTCGAGGTGGGTGCCGAAATGCACCCGCTCGTCGGTGTTGGGGGTGGGGACGGTTTGTCCGTAGCCGCTCCGCTAGTCACAGGTGCGGAGGAGCCCTTCATTCTCGACAACATGAACCTTGACATCATCAAGGACGCAGGGGATCTAGACCCCGTGAAAACTCTCCTTCTCCGGTGCCGATGTCATCGCTGTTGTCACTACCGTCGCGGAACATGAGCCTTCAACCATCGTCTGGACACCGGTGACCTAGGATGGGCGGCGCTGGTGATTTGGGGGAGGCAGAGAAACTCTGTTCGTGGGAAGTGTCAAGAGGAAGGAAGAGGCACTAGTGCTGGTGAAGAGGAAAGGGAGAAATCTCAACCCCTTATATCCTTCATGTGGGCCAAGATTCGTGCAATGTAAACAGTAACCATGCCATGCGTCGTGGAAGGAGCTGGGTAACTCCCTTGCGAGGATTACGCTGCCTCCATCTCTATGCATGCATTAAAACGATGCCTCGGTTCCACAAAAGGCGGACCCACCAAAGGTCGTGCTGACAGGAATATATGTAAGTGACGTGACTTGACCTTGATTGGTGTCAGGTTACGTTAGAGGCCAAGTTCCGGCTTAGTTTGAATTTCAAGCTAGAAACCAAAATAACGTATTCATAGGTCCGACTCGTTTTGGACCCAGATCCTATCCTTTCTTTTTAAGTTTCAGGAACCCTTCAAGACTCTGCAAGCCGAAGATCAAGCTAAACGATGATGAAATCCAACTCTAGATATTGGAGGCTTCCGGGGGCTACTGTTGGGGATATACTTTACGAGTATCCTCACTATGCGTCACTGACCAGGGTGGTGTACTTCGGGTTAGATATTTGTTTCACGGGCGGCCCAGTCAGGGAGAAGAGACGGAGTCCAAATTGGCTACGGGAAGGCCTAGAAGACTTACCGACATAGGCCTGTTATGTTACTCGTAGTTCAAGTTGTACTCTATAGCTGACTATTAGTCGTAGCAGAATAGGTCTCTCATGTAAACCCTAGGCCATATATTGATATAAGCCGTCCTATGGGTACGCCTTTAGGGCATCCCACAATAGTCTACAATCTCAACTTGCACAGGCGAAACCCTTGAAACCCATATTCCAGCTCTGTCGTATTACTAAATTGCTAGCAGAAGTAGGATCCGTCCAAAGCCGGCGGATTCGAACCTGGGTAAACTTGTGTGCTCACCTTCCCGGAAGACCATACGTCTCACACCCCTCTCTTACGCACGCTTCAAGGACCCTGTCATGGCATACTTGTCATCAGTCCGACGACACAACCAACTGCCATCATTCCAGGTGGATCTTACTTTTTTGGCGCTCCACAACTCACAAAGTTCGTCCCACCTGGAATCTGACTTGGCTTCCCTATCTTCAGCAACCTGCAGCATTATTAGCGGTGCATCACATGCCTGATTGTTGCCGCTAGAAGATGCAACATCTCTGTTTGCTGCTTCAGCTGCAGCCTCTCTATCAACTGCTTCGGCAGCCTCTCTGTCAGCTGCTTCAGATGCAACCATTTTCTTTGCATATGCAGCGTCAAACTCAGTTATTCTGTATTTTCTACAAAGAGCTCCCCTAAGCTCGTATTCCCTCTTGCAACTAGGGAAAAACACGAGGTAACGTAGAAAGAAAAGGATCTTCTTGTACAGCTGGTCGGTCACGTAAGCATCTATGGCTACATACATCATGTTTATATCAGACATTGGCCACTCCTCCCAGAAATCATGCCTATCCGTGGGGAAATTTGCCTTCATTCTGTCGTACGACTCATCGAGGATTCTAGTTGCGAGTGTAGCCATTCCATCCTTCCTCAAGCCCCCTATAATCTTGACAAGACTCTGAACATTGATCAAGTTGTGTGCAGGAATTGTAATTCCCACTTGACGAAATTTCCAAAAATCAGTTGTATTGTCGATAGTGCAGGAAACAATTCCTTTTTCTTCAAGGAACTGGCACAACGACGGACAATTCTTGTCAGTCCTAAAAGTATGTAGTTTATCATCACCAAAATTTGTAACTATAAATGTTTTGTCAATGCAAGATCATCATCTGAATATAATTTTAAAAAGTTTAGTAATGCAAGATCAAGACTCTCAACATTGGCTTGTCATAATTTATTTGATCCTAAATAAAATTCAGTAGTTGCAAGATGATCAAATGGATAAAGAACAAGGGGATACAACCCCAAAAGCGGTGAACTAAAGAGAGCAGATCTACAAACCGAGAGAAGTGGTAGACGAGAACGTGTTTCCTCATGGCCAGTTGAACGACGACGACTTCATTCCCTTCATATGGGTTCTCTGGGGTGTACTCGATGTCCAGTCCAACAAACTTGTCCTCGTATATCTCAAGCCAACCCTCGTACATCCTCAAGACTCGCACCACTGTCTCCTCCTTGTTGGTGTAGATGACATCTATCTTCTTATTATCATGGGCAATGAAGCTTGTCTCTAGAGTGCGACAACCTTCCATGGCGGCAAGGAGAAGAAGGAAAGAGGTCAGATGACAAGACGAAGAAGAGTGGTTTCTGCGAGACAGGGGAAAGTGGAACCGTCAATGCGTTTCTAAGTTAGTGGTTAACAATAGGGATGGAAGTGCAATGGAGAGAAGTGTGGCGGTGGCCATTCTAGCTTCTAAGTAAACAAAAAATAAAAATACTAAGGATATATGTGCCCTGTTTTGTCACGTCAATACACTCGGCCGGTCGTGTTGTCCTATCCACTGCGCCAGCGCTGCAAGCCTACGTGACAGCCACCATACCTAAGCGACGGGAGCGACATAACGGCAAAAACTTATAGGGGGGCCCAACTTGGCGGGCGTTAGCCTGATATTTTGTATTGAAACATAAAGTTAAATTCATGGCAAAAAAGACCCTCTGAGTATTTGGCACGCCAATTGTGGTCATCGCGGCTGATTACACGCAACTTGGGTACCGCGTTGACTGGATGCCTCAACTTTCGGGCTGCTAAATGATATTCTCTCTGCTATGATACCTTCCATACGTGATATATGATCGGCAACTGGATTATCCTTACCTCTCATGTCCACTATCTACGGGTTATATTCTTGGAGTAACAAGACTCATTTAATTAGATAGGGTTTCACATCTTTCTTAGATAAAAGATATCTCAAAGCCTAATGACGAGGGTTTAACTCATCAATGCCCATTGTTATGGGCTTGGGTTTTGGAGAAGAAGGGAGCGCTGGAGACATCTATCGGCTAGCAAACAAGCATACAGGGGACAAAGATTTACCTAGGTTCAGGCATCGTAGAGGTCCCTACTCCTGCTTGTCTGCTCGTGGAATTATCGAAGGAGTCGAAAGTTACAATGGTGCACAGATGCAATCTGGCGAGGATTGTGGAAACTAGGGTTGGGTGTGTCCTCCTCGCCGCCCCCTCCTAGCCTTTATATAGATAGGCTAGGTCTCGGGTAGCAGGTCGAGTCGGTTACAAGTTAGGGTTTTTCCCCTTAAAACTATCAATCCTTAACTTCTTCTTGTTCTTCAAGCAATCGAGAGTCCGTAGGCTATTCGAGTCCCTTGTTTGGGCCTTGGCGACACCGTGGGCCTGTACGTATTTGGACCGTATATACCAAGCTCGAGTACCTGTAGGGTATACCAATGTCACCTAATGATCTGTATGAACTATTACTTTTGAATTGATAATATAGTGTCTAAATTTATCACAAGCAAAAACCACATCTAAAAATTCATTTTCAGTTGTTGCATATTATTTGATCCTCATTAAAAAATCGACTAGTGTATTGAATGGCGTTTAGGTTTGATCCATCTCTTTGTCCTAGAACAACCCCAATAGCATAGTCATTAGCATCACACATAATTTTAATAGTTTGGTAGTTGGATAACTTGTGCAGAAACTAGCAGGTTTTTCAACTATTCGAAGGAATCAATGCAATTTCTATCAAAAGCAAAAAGGGTATCTTTATCTAGCATATGAGATAATGGAGCAGCTATCTTATCGAAATCCTTAATAAAAAGCTTATTAAAACCAGCGTTCCCAAGAAAGTTCTTCACCCCTTTTATCTCTTGCGGAATTGGTAACTTTTCTAAAGTAACAAGGTTTGAACTATCAACCTCAGTTCCTTTTTCAGAAACTTTATACCCCAAAACTATACCTTCTCTTACCATAAATCGTCAGTGCTGCCAATCGAGAACCATCTTGGTATGTCTGCACTGCTGCAAAACTCTATTAAGATTATAAAGGCATTTCTCAAAAGCGGTTCCATACACAACAAAGTTGTCCATGAGAACTTCCATGGAGCTTTCCACAAAACTGTCAAAGATTTTGAAAACATACTCTTGAAAAGGAGCTGCTGCGTTACATGAACCAAAATACATTAGTTGATAAGCATGGGTTCCATAAGGACAAGTGAAATTAGTTTTTTCTTGGTCTTCGGGCTGAATAGGGATTTGAGAGTACCCCAAATAACTGTCAAGAAAACTGAAGTGAGAATTACTAGACATCCTTTCCACGATGCTATTCATAAGAGGTATTTGATTATGATTTTTATTGTTTCCTTGTTTAACTTCCTAAAGTCTATACACATTTTACAACCTGCTATTGTTCTAGTGGGAGTTAATTCATCCTTATCATTATTAATTTAGTTATACATCCTTCCCTAGGTATACAATGTGTCAGGATTACTCATTTGCTATCTGAAATTGGATAGATAATACGACTATACAACATATGCATCACTTATTTTCTTACTACCTCTTTCATTTTGGGATTCAACCTTTTTGATTATCAACACAAGGTTTTGCATCCTCAATCATAGGTATATTACGAGTTATTATGGAAGGATCTATCCCTTTTATGTCGCTAAGAGTGTATCCAAAAGCTTCATGCTAATTGATAAGTACTTCGAACAATTTCTTATTTTCTTCAGTAGAGAGCTTATCATCTAAAATTACATGACACATACCTTCCTTATCTAAGAATTCATACCTGAGCCTTGGAGGGAGAGGTTTTAAAATGAGAGGTAGGGGATCTTCATCCCCTTTTTCTTCATGTTCTTCAAATTCTTCTCTAAGGCCAGTCTCTATTTCTAGTGCAGCATTGAGGATTCTATCCAAATCTTATTTTGTGGAGTCGTTTGAGAGTAAATCATTACATGTCAAACTCCTCTCCAACTCGGATTGTGGGGTACCAAAATATATTGCTGCCAATCCTTCAAGAGTTCTCTCGTGTTTAACTTCAACTTTCTTTTTATAAGGCAACTTTGTGAATTGGCTGTAATTAATTTATAAAACTTCTTCCTCAAACTATAAAGACAAAACTTGTCTCTTGTTATCAATGTCAATGTTCATAGAGCTCTAAAAATGGTTACCAAAAATGACCAGGAAATCTGAGTTCAAAAGCATTTCAATGATATGAAAATCAACTAGGTACACAAAACCTCCCAAAGAAACACAGGCATTGCAAAGTATCCCACGAGTCCACTACAAAGTTTGGTTAGAAAGCATCAAAGTAACTTTTGACAGCTCAAGGTCTAGTTCATCAAGATGGAATTGTAACTCTTCATAGATTCTGTAAGGCATAATGTTAATGGAAGAGCTTAAGTCACAAAACCGTACCTAAGTTGTTCCCCCTAAACAAAAATGGATTTTCTATTGACTTCGATTTTTACCATCAAAATAGCCTTTTATCATTTTAGAAGATTCATTACTCACTACCATTACTTCATCCTCGAACACCTTAGGTTCCAGAAGTCCTTTTACTATCCCAGTGTTCTTTTTAATGGTTCACAAATCCTTAGTTAACCTCCCTATTCTTTTATTTTCGTCACCCTTACTCTCTATTATTTTTGTGAGAATAGTTTCCTCCTTCTCTAACATATTTTTTGCATTTGCGAGTATTTTTCCATGTGGCAAGTTCTAGGGGGCTTCCGCTCCACAGGCGTTTTGTTGAGTTCCCACTCTTTCGGGATCTGTAGATATTTAGCATAAGTTTTAATAATCTGAACAATCATACGAGGGTCAAGTTTGAAATTTCCAACAATTTTTCTACTTTACCCGAACCTAGAAATCATCATAAACAATTATACTATATAGGATTTTCATTATTAAGTTTAGCCCCACAATAAGATTTCCCTATCCTATGCACTGTGTCAAGCAAATTCCAGGCTCTTTCGACACTAAATTCTGTAAATGACCCATTGATAAGGGAATCTAGCTCATTTCTATTATTATTACTCAAACCTACGTTGAAGGTATGTATCACCAACCAAGGCGGGAAGTTGTGGTGGGGGAAACGATCGATCTATCCCCTAAATCTTGTGTATCCTTTCATGCAAGCTTTCTTCAGGTTTTCCTTTAAATTTTTTGTTATCACGTCTTGCTCCAAGAGTTTTCATCTTGGGAAAGAAATCAACTAGAAAAGAAGAGGCTAAGCTCTCCCAAGAGTTAGTAATATTTTTAGGACTTTGAATATACCAAGAACGGGCCAAATCAATAAGAGTTTGAACAAAAAGAGGAGATTTAAACTCATCCTTGGTCAGTATATTAAGATAAAAAGTCCCACAAGTATCTTCAAAGAACCATACATGCTCATACAGATCTTCTGTACCATCCCCTGCAAACCTTTTAGCATGACAAAGATCGAAAATCATGGGGTTAATATCATACCCTCTTGGGTTGTTGGATTTGAAATAAGAATCCACGGGTGAGCCTGAATTCTTTACAGCCTCCAGCTGGATTATATGTTGGTACTCGCCCATGGTGTATAACTAAAACTAGTAAATATCTTTAGTAAAACAATTAGTTGAATAAGCAACTAATAGCAAAGATCAAAAGTTCTTAGCTCCCTAACAACGATGCCAGAAAGTAGCTTGATGGCTGCAAGTGCACAAATCAATTGTTGCTAGTCTCGAAATAAGAGGATGATACCCACAAAGAGCTATTTGGTTAAGGTTTTTATGCCCATCGTCACTTTCCACCAAATCATACTTATAAGTTGCCTTTGATGTCAAGTATTGGGTGTTGAAAAGGTTTTTGGTTGAGTGCAGAAAAGTAATTAATACAAGTAAACAAAAGCAAGTAACAAGGTTGTGTGAAAACATTGTTAAACTCAATAGGACTAAAATATTCTTGGGGATCTAGGATACACCACTAGCATGATATTATTATTAATTAAGATAACATACTTCTTGTGTCATGATATGTGTAGAGAAAGTATTTGATGAGGCGGATGCGATGCCTCGCGGTACGGGCAGGCTCCGCCCGTACCCCTGGTCGTTATCGTGGCAAATGCTTTCCTCATGTTTGCTATTCTCCCGCGTGTGAGGGTAAATCAATAAAATGACTATTATCACTTAAAATATCATATTATAGCATAATATGAATATTCCATTTGATATGTTCATAAAAGACTGAGTGATCTAGGACCCTATTGAAACAAGGACAAAAAGGTGCGCACAAACATAGTGAAATACCAAAATCCCTATTCTATTTATGCAAAAACAAAAGGTAAATATGCTTCAATTTTGGACTCATCACTCCCATAAATGGGCCAAACATTTCTTAAGTGCATCTGGCCACTCAAGATCAACCCACTCTACTGCTTTACACACCGGGCCAACCTAAAAAAACACACACTATCATGTTATGACCATAACATGACACATTTTTCTTCATGTCACCGTTGCACATAATGTAAACAAACATCATTTATACAGCCCAAAAACATTCTTCTATTGTTATTCCCTTCAACTGCAACATATCTCCTCAATTTTAGCCCATGGTCACATGGTACTTCTCCATCGAGATCTAGGCCCTCCCATACGGGGTGAAGATTGGCTGTGGTACCTAAAAGGAAACACAAAGATGGAATTGAACACGATTTCATGCACAAATGGAGCTTGGATCGAGGGAATTACGAATGCCTAACCCTAGCCGAGAAAACAAAGGAACTCACATCGGGGAAGGAAGACTCAATGTCAGAGAGAAGGTAGTCACTGCTTGACTGGTCATCCTCGTCGTTCTAGGATGGCATGAAAAATGCGTTGGCGTCTGCAATGGTGAGGAGAGAGAGGAGGCAAGTGAGTGAGAGAGAGAGAGAATGCAAGAGTGGGGAAAGTGAAGTGTGTCACCACTGCAACATTTACTAAATTGGCATGTTACAATAGTTTAATGGATACCATGCCCTTTCACTGGATTACTGTCTCCTACCTAATAGATTTTCTCTTCCTACATTCTTAATTCAAATACTAAACCTATACTTGCCCCATCCCAAATTGTTTGACTAATAGCAACATATCAGTATATTACATCATCTCATGAAACAAAATCATGTCAAGTACAAGGTACTTATGCATCACTTGTTCAGTCATGTTTCACAAAACATTACATTACAATCTCTCAGAAAACATAATCACAGAAACAAGTATAGTACATCATGTTAAGAAACATAATCATGTCATCTACAATGTACTTATGTATTATTACAACAATGGTGGTTTCAGTGAGTGATATGTCCAAAAATGTCAATAGCTCGCACATCATTATATCACAATCTCTCAACAAACATAATCACATAAACACGGTCTAAATTCAACAGAAATCTATGTTTCAAATATAGGCATGGAAACCCCGTGGTCCATATGACAAGCCCAAGGTAGCAGCTCTCATCTGATCTGATCAACGTCGATCACCTCGTTCTGTTCGGCCACTACAAGGGGCCTCTACAGCCACTATAACCTGATCAACAACATAAAAAATGGTAGCCAGGAAGAACACCTTCCTGGTTTGCTTCTTTCATCACATAATCTACAACTCAACTTCAGTATCGAAAACCTCTATGAATTCCTGCTTCTTATGATGCCACCACCGGAGTCGTGCCATCTTCTTAGGGCCAATACTAATTTCCTTAATGATCATCTCTCTCATTTCATCAAGAGTTTTTTTAGAATCGACGGTAATCTCCATAGTACATGACGAAACTGACTTATTAACTCCCTGATCAAGTTTTGCTATGTATGAACTATGAATCCACCTCTAAGTGTATACTAAACTTAGCTAAATCAGCATCTATTAGTCTGTGGTCTCTAGGAGCCGAAGTTCTAGCACCAAGATCTCTAGCATCTACATACATATCATCAACCATCGCTTCAATCTTCTACTTACGATCAGCTGTACAACACTCCCAAACCAGCTAAAGCTCATAGGAGTACTCAATTTGCATATAGGTATCACTCATTTTGCGCCACACCAATTTTTTCCTCTGTCTAGAACCCCAAGAAATCCTAGCATGAAGCATATCTACCAGCTATGAAACAGACACAACCTCTTTGCAATTCACAACGAGATGCACATCCTTCCTGAACACAATCCTCTCGCAACCAAAATCTTGTTTTGTAGTGTACTGGCGAACATGAACTTTGAACTCGTATGGGTCTGTTGTATCGAAGTTTTGTCTAATTTTATTAAAAAGGGTACTTTTTAGTTCATTCGATTCTATTTTGTAGTACTAATCTACTTGTAAGATAAGGCATAGATAAGAAAAAATCAACTCTCTCTCTTCTCCTGGGTTTTTCTCTTTGAGGTCTGGGTGCTGCAACCCCCCCCCCCCCCCCCCCCCGCTGTGGCCAGATTCAGTGTCGGGAGTTAGGAAAGGTAGAGTAATGGATTTTCCCCTACGACACGTGCAGGGTGGCGTGGAAGGGGCACAACAAGAACTAGTGTAACACAATGTCCTGACTTAACAGGGAGATTCTAAAATATTTGGTTTGGCCACCGTTCACTCGATATACCCCTCTCGGCAATTGCCCTCCCAACTTTTCGAATCGTGAAGATTAAAATAAAATCGGGCCCCGCTATGCACTGGCATCTCAACTTTTGGGTCGCAAAATGATATCCTCCGTTACATCGATGCCGCCATTGCGGACACGAGGCCCCATGAGGTGGGTGGAGAATATCGTGGACTGGTGTCAATGCTAAAGAGATACCTCGCAGAGGCTAGAGCTTGTAAGGTAGTGTCACGGCTAGAACTTGCAGAGGTACTGGATTATCCAGGAGTTCAGCATCTTGACCCCCTCTTGTGTCTCCAAGCATTCCACACCAAGTCGTGAGACTTGCACGACCCTGGAGGGGCCTCGAGTGTGCGGGGGAGAATGTTGAAGATGTGGTAGGGATGCAGTACTTGCTAGTACCAGACGGCACCAATGGTCGCACGATGCCAAGCCTCCTCGAGGAGTCGCAAATGGTCCTCTTGAAGGTCATGTTGGCGAACCTCATCGAAGACGAGTACTCGTGGGGAAGAACCACTTCCGCCCCATAGAAGAGGGAGAATGGTTTCTCGCCCATGGGTTTTGTCATTGTAGTGCGTATTGACCACAACATGGATGGGAGAGCATCGATCCAGCCCTTTCCGCTTCCCTTGAGCTTTTTGAAGCTTTTTGTCTTGAGGCCCTTGAGTACCTCGAAATTGGGGCATTCAGCTTGGCTATTCCTTCGGGAGTGCATGACGGAGGCGTAGAAGATGCTGGTGCCAAGGCTTTCACAATAAACCTTGAACAAGTCACTTGGGAATTGGTTGTCGTTGTCAGTGATGATGCGATAGGGTATGCCGAAGTGGGATACCAACTCCTTGATGAACTTGAATGCGGACCTTGCTCGGATGGTGCGATAGGCTCCCCTTCTGCCCACTTTGTGAATTTGTCGATGGTAACATAGAGGTAGCGTTGGCCCCCAAGAGAGCGAGCGAAAGGTCTCAAGAACTCGACCCCCAGACCACGAATGGCCATGAGAGTGGGATGGTGTGGAGCTCTTGCACCGGCTTATGGGCTTGCTTGGCGTGGAACAGGAAAGCCTCACATTTCTTGATGACCTCAGTGGCGTTGTTTAGCATCGTTGGATAGTAGAAACTGTTGCGGAAAGCCTTGCCGACAAGGGTGCATGGTGCTGAGTCGTGGCCACATTCTCCGGCATGGATGTAGACGAGGAGCGCATGCGCTTCTTCCATGGAGACACACCACAGTGCTACCCCATTGGGGTGCTTGCGATATAGGCATTCATCAACCATGTAGTACCTCTTGGATTGGCGAGTGATGTGCTCTGCCTCACCGTCGTCCTTGGGGAGAGTCCCTTTCTTCAAGTATACCTTGAGCTCATCGATCCAGCTTGAATCTTGAAGACTGATCTCCATCATGCATTGGCCACAATATGGGGCACGTGTTGTTGGTGGTGGCGGGACATCCTCGGTGAATGGGGTGATGCTGATGGTTGGGGTCCTATCCGATGGCGTTAGCATCCTCTCCCTGAAGACACCTGGTCTCTAAGGCTCCCACCGCGAAGCTCGCTTGGCGATCTCGTCAGCCTCCACATTTTCCCCACGAGGTATGTGCTTCAGCTACATGCCCAGGAAGTGGAGTTTGTGCACCTCCTCGAGGTATGCCGCCATGTGGTTGTCCTTCTCTTTGTATCTCTTGTTAGAGAAACTAGCCAGGTGGCCCTCGCAAATGCGAGGGAAACATATTTTTGTACTCCCTCTGATCCAAATTAATGGATTTGGATTCGTCTATATCCGGATGTATCTAGTCACGATTCCATTAATTTGGGTCAAAGAGAGTATGTTGGAACTAATTAATAAATAGATATCTATAATTCAAATTATGTGATACGAATAATTTGTTTTATAATGACTATAATGATATTCTATATGCCCAAAAAGATTATTCATATTTAGCTTGTGACTAATGATTGATAGGTGGTCTATGAAAGCACCACACTAACTAACTACCATATATATTATTCATACTTTATATTAGACTGGTAATCCGAGAGATAGATGATAGTTTTTATGTGATGCTATAATTTACTGTATCATCAAATTTAGCCCTAATAACACCACTACAACATATACTTACTTTTTTTCTTTGACATGTTGTATTCCTGTTTTATGTTATGACATGTTTGGATCATAAAGAGTATTTCACTTCATAGGCCATAATTGATTTAGTATTTTATATAGTTTATATTTACATGAAAAAAGAAAATGTAAATACATATTTATTTCCTTGGATTTCACGTTAACTCTGATGGTAGAATAATAAAAGACTTGTGTCTTCGACAAAATATTTTAATGGGTTAATTCCCTCAAACTTGGGAAATACCATTTAAAGGTTGACAAAATAAGTTGCAATTACCAATGAATAATAGATCAATACATTTGTATTACATATTTCAGAGTCATAAAAAATGCACCATAAGTCATGTTTTGAAGTTTAATCAGGGTACAAACACCTAAATAAAACATGTTAGAACAATTAGCCAGAGGTTCATACAGCTCATCAATGCAAAAGGTATACATATGTTTGGAAGAGAAATCATGAAATTATGTCAATAAAAAACTCTATGAATTTTTAGTACACAAGTTCATTTACGTCTAGGGAAACATTGTGTATACAAAATCATTTACAAATAAACTATCAGTCAACAAAATATTCTAGGCTTGACAAAAAGCACAATTACTATCCAAAAAAAATATTTTATGGAAGCAATAATCGTACACATAAAATAAATATGTTGAAGAACTATCAACGGTTTTACCATTGTATGCAGGAAGTTTCCCGTAAAGGCTAATAACTATATATTTGTGTTTGGAATATAAATGAAGTAGACTGACTATAGACATACATGTTTTTATGAATTTCTGAGTGTACCATTTGAATCTTGTTATTAGGTTTCCTTATTTCTGGTAGCCTCTTCGAAAAAATCAGTTCAGAACCACCTTTAAGAAAAGCAATATCAGCACAATTCACATTTATCTCCTACAAAATTTATGAACTTTGCAACTGATATTTGGATGGTAATATTTTTCTTGCATGCCAGCCTAATGAACCTCAAAGGCTCTACCTGATCGGCAACCGATTAAGTAAGAGATTCGAGATCTGCACCACCTGTTCCGAAGACTGCTATCGGACTATGGAGAGAAAAAACCGCTACCTTTTTAGCTAATAATCTCAAACCAAATTGATCCGAGAGATATGTGTTGTATTCAAAAGAAATAGGTGGAGTCATAAAAGAAAATCCCATGTTATATTAGCTGACTTTTGGCTGTCCGGCAGGGTGTGAGGGAAGTCAAATTCCATTTATTGATCATCGTTGCACACTAATACTGGAGAGAAATAGCTCAATATTATTGCGTTAATAATCTCGATCCAAATTGATATGAAAAATCTGTGTTGTATTCTAAAGAAATAGACAGAACAATAAAAAAGCTCACGCATCCTAGCTTTGGGCTTCCCAACCTGCTCCATAGGTGCATGAGGCACGTCAAATTTCATCGGTCCATCCGCGTTGCATGGCTGCACGGCAGCATGGTTTCTGTATGATGGAAGAATCGAAGACGATAGTTATGTGCATGAGGAGATTCCACCGGCTGAGCGCACTGATCCAAATTCAACGCCAAGGGATCTGAATACAGCAGTGGCGGTGTGGGTGAATATATTGAATATGGGGGCTGCAGAGACCATGTTAGTTTCTCTTAGTACTCCCTCTATTCCTTAATATAAGGTGTATAGTATTTCGTGAAAAAATTCATAATATAAGGTGTATAGAGAATTTTGGGATTTGTTGCTCTTATTTAGGAGTCAATTAATTCGGTCAGGAGAGAGAGGATATCCAGATTTCGTATGTTCCTTCTAAATCATGTCAATCACCTGAGGTATTCATGTTCGAAAACAAAGAAATTTGCCATCCTAGCTTGTGCGCTAATATTCATGTAGAAAAACTATACACCTTATATTAAGGAGCGGAGGGAGTAATAAATTTGATGGCCAGATGTTTTTGATTTTTGTATAATTTTCTAGACTATTTCCCCAATTTCTGGTTAGCCATAGTGCACTAAGTTATCTCAAAATCGATAGATTGAACTGGAAACTATTTGATTCAAGAGATATTTAAAATGTACTGAAGTGTAAGAAATCAGAGTCAAAAGAAGCATCTCACTTAGTTTTACCTATGGTCACTAAGTCCTTGTTCATATCCCTCAACACGAGAACTCATCGACGTTTCAATCAGCTGTACTGCAATATTGTATAAGCATAGGAAAGGATCACTATGAGTAATACCTTCATGCTATTTAATTAATCTCATGGTGCAGTTGCAAATAGAAGTAGATCTTCTGGGTTAAGAAAACAACAATAAAAGTTTCCAGAGATAACACTTTTACTTCACAACAAATGATCACGAGCAAGAAATCAATGAGCATGTGTGGAGCTGAAACTGTATTCTATTCAGTATAGGGCACCTCAACTATCAGCTTTCTAAGTTTTGCATAGCATGAGAAAAGATTGGTAACTTATGCATATGAGTACTCGTACTCTAGTTACTATCTTCTATCTAGATAAACTCTTGATTCTCATATAATAGAGCTAATGTCAATTAGTAACATATATATGAGTTAGATCTCTTCTGATGAAAACATGTCATTACATGTTCTCAAGGAGAAGTTTTTACATATATCTCGCATCCAAGTTGAACCCTCGGATAATACTTCCATAGGTTGAAATATCAATTACCATGGTTCAACGATTGACTCATAATAGCCTCTGACCTAGGGTGCTTAGAAAATTGTATTAGATCAATAAGAAGTAGCGTGCATGCGATTAGAATGCATAGAAAAGTATATTACTAAGATGAATTAATGGATATGATAAAGTGCTTATAGAAAATAGATCAGATTAAGACTTATTATTCGGCTTGGCTTCTTGTCAAAAATAGATCCTCAGATGCAGCTACAGACTCTATAGACCATTCAGTTACCTCTCTTAAACTCATATTATTTAAATTTAGGAAAAATCTCACCGATATGATACGTGTCAGTCGTTCCATCGTCTTGCATGGTCAGTCGGTTGTACTGCGCGATGATATATATGGCCACGGCAATAGCCTTACAAAAAGCAGTTCATAGGTATCAACCAATCTGTGGTTTAAGATTGTTAAAATCATACGTGCATGTTCCTGGGTAGTCATGCACACATGGCACATGGTTTACCTCAATCGATCAGGCAGTTATACTCCGACCAAACTTCATACGGATCAGTATTTTATCCACCGAGTGCCGGTAAACAATTAACCAATGTACGGTGCATGCAAGGAGCGGCTTTACTTACGTGATGATTGAAGGATTGCTAATTTGCAATCGGCCTTAAGCTAGGATCGCGTACGTCCGCCGTTATTGCCGCTAGACAACCTGGCTTCTGCGGCCGTGCCTCCAGCCGCATCTTTCCCATCGTGTCACGTCCAATGGTGCCAAAGAAAGGAGGAAGGTAGGCAATGGTGCAACCGGCTCGCTGTACGAGGCACGGAAAATCCCAAAGATCACGGACGTAAGATTCCAAAAATCTATCCATGTTGCACGACTGCGTGCGTTCATGAGGAGAATCCAGCGGCTGAGCACATGAATACGAATTTGACGCCAAGGCATCGAAATATGACGGCGGCAGTATGCGGGAAGACACGATCGGCGGTAGAACACACGATCGAATACGGCGGCTGTAGATTAGGTTTTTTGTCTGTGCTTGATCGTACCCTAAGATAACATTTTTAAGGGCAATGGTGGGTAATTGTTGTGAACTTTGTTGTCAAAAGACTGTTTTTAATATCCAACGGCTCTAGTTAGATAATTAGTAAAATCGGATGGTCAGATTGGTCTGATTTTTGTGGGATTTTCTAGTCTAATTCTCTAATTTCTGGTTAACCCGTCATGTACTTTTAATATATAATAGATTGGCGAGGAGATGGGATTCACCTTGGATGGTGATGTGCTTGATATTGAGTGTGATTGCGGCTCTAACCCCGGTGAGGAGGCCCTCGTATTCGGCGATATTGTTGGAGCGATTGTCCCCTTTCTTGAAGAAGAGTTGTTCCACATAGTAGAGCTTGTCTCCCATTAGTTAGGTGAGTACAGTTCTAGCCCCCACACCCGCAATTGTGAACATGTCGTCGAAGTTCATGGACCATTGCCCTAGAGCAATTTTCCTGGTAGCTATGTTTCCTCCTCGTGGAGGTCCTCGTAGAGGGATCAGTCGACTCCATGATGATGTATGCCAGGGCCTTGCTCTTTATGGTTCTTGTGGTGTGGAATGCCATCTTGAAGGGCTGCAGTTCGATGGCCCATTCGTCAATGCAGCCGGTGGCATTGGGCTTGCATAGTGTCGTCTTCAGAGGATATTCCATGATGACCTTGAGGCGGTGTCCTTGTAAGTAGTGGCGTAGATTTCTCAAAGGCATGAGGATAGTGTAGAGAAGCTGCTGCTGCATGGTGTAGTGTTCGTGTATGCCGCACAACACCTTACCAACGAAGTAGATGGGGTGCTACACGAGGCTAGGATCTTTAGGAATTGAAGAAGGCTCCTTATGAGGCTTGTAAGGTGGCTCTCCGATGCTCTCCATGCTAGGCAGCCCGACAAGTCTCTCCATCTCGTGGAGATTGACACTGGCGAGTGAAATGGCGTGGCCTCCTTGTCAAGGACTTCATGGCTCTACGAAGTGAGGTTCCCCTTGGAGATGCCTTGTGCTTCCCTCTCCGTGACAAGGACTATGCTTTTTGTTTGTGGAGTAGCTGCCAAGTACAGCAGGAGAGACTCGCAAGTCCGTGGAGCGACCAAGATGGGAGGCCCTTGAATGCCTCATCGGCTTCTGGAGTCCACTTGAAAGTGCATGACATTTTCATGATCTTAAAGAAGGGCACTGCCTTCTTGCGGACCCTGCAGATGAACCACCCGAGAGCGTCCATAGACCCTGCCAATCACTTCATATCCTTGAGTCACCGCAGAGGCCGCATTTCTTCAATGGCCATAATCTTGTCGGGTTAGCTTCGATGATGGTATGCGAGATGAGGAAATCAAGGAGCTTACTTGAAGGCACCCCGAACATGCACTTGGCGGGGTTGAGATTGATGTTTACCTTGTGCAGGTTGGTGAAGGTCTCCTAGAGGTCCACGACAAGCATATGCTCTTTGCGAGTCTTGAAAATGATGTCATTGATGTATGCTTCAACAGTTTTTCCCATTTGCTCGCCGAGGGAAATGCGCACGAGCCTCTGGAAGCTAGCTCTAGCATTCTATAGGCCGAAAGGCATGCACTTTTAGCAGAAAACCACAAGGGGTGGTGTTGGGGATATGCTATATGGGTATCCTCGTAGCATGTCACCAATCCACCTAACTCGGGTGGCCCATAGTTGGTAGCAAGGCATATGGCCTGCTGCGTAGCCTAGTTAGACGGATCCTAAAGGGAGGCCCAAGCCGGATAAAGGAAGGCTACGCAGGAGTCACTGACATACTCGGAGCCTTGGAGTACAAGACACGGAATACTAGTTCGTGTAGGTGTAGGACTCTTTACCTTGTCCGGCAAGGACCTTTCCCTGTAAACCCTAGGTCTTGGCGCCTTTATAAGCCGGCCTATGGGAGCCTTTAGGACACAACCAATCTGATTGCTGCGTACAACGCGCAACACCTCGCACATCGAACCTATCTCTGTAACTCCGCGTATTGCCATTATAGTGATTTATAGCAGGAGTAGAGTTCTGCCACTGTTGTGGGACTTGGACCTGGGTAAGCAATGTTACCTCGTACCCGCCAACTCTCCACCTTACCCCATATCTCTAAACACGCATTATGAGGACCCCTCCATGGCGTACTCGTCGGCAATACCACGATAGTTGGCGCCCACCGTGGGGCAAGAGGCACTTCGAGTTCTACACCGGGCGAGGTCCAATCTCTTCGCGGGAATCGGCAATACCGTAGCCATCGTCGTGTTCTCTTCTCTAGCAACGTCCCGACTGTCCCTCCAGATGAGTTTTGGGTGCCAGCAAAGACGAACCCCACGCGTTGCTCCGTCATCCCCTTTGGAGACATCCACATCTTCATCGACGATACTGACTCGGGTCCTAGCTCCTAGGAAGTCGGAAACTCGTCAAGCCCCGCACGGACCGCCTATAAGCTGGACACATTCACGGAAGGATCTGGGTCATACCTCTCTTTGGAGTATGGTGGCTCGGATCAGGAAATTTCAAGGCCCACCCAAACCGCCCTGTGCAGGATATAAAGATGGAAGGACCCCGCAAATCCGCTTGGCTTCCCCGAGCGTTAGAGATGTGTAGGTCACACTTTGTCGGTGTCATCACCATCTTCTATCTAGCCAAATGCGTTCAAAGGGATGGGGTACGTCCCCACGAATACCTTGCTAGATGGATGAGGGTGATGGAAACCCTAGAGGGCGACCGCGCCGACGAGCTCGTGTATACGCGGATGCTAATGAGGAGGCCATGATAGCAATCACCGTCATAGCCGGAGGAAACAACAACAACAACGGCCCGCCTCCATCACCCTCCACATCCGCCATCAACAACACCGAAGCCAACTCTGACTCCGTCCTCGACGCGCTTTACGCCGACATCAGCATGGATGCTGGTGGCTCGGACGCTAACTCGGAGGAATATGATGCTGTTATGAGGGAGATCGAGGAGGAGATCGAGAAGGAGGAGCACGCCGAGAAGACCAACACTTCCCACGAGGTACTAATCGCCATTGGGAGCATGATGGAAGAAGACGGATAGGAACGGGAACGTGAGAGAGCTCTGCCCATGCAAGTAGTCACCAGAGTAGCAGCAGCTAAGAAAGCCGATGAGCCTTCGGCTCCGGCAAGGCTCTCCCTCCTCCGGTTTCCCACCCGCCACCGGCGCAGGAACTTACCACAACCCCTAATACGGCCCGACAATCAAATCAGCCGCCAATGCCACCGTCAACGTCTACAGCTGGCAACCCGCTAGCCACTCCCGCCGACAAAGCAATCTACAACGCACTCTTCATTGAGCCAATCACCGTCACCCATATTGGAAGCGTTACGGAGCTTGATGAGAAGCGTGCGGAAATCTTGGCGGATGCCAAATGCATCACGGAGCAAGCCGCTAAGCTGGACGAAGACATGGCTAAGGCACATCAATCCATCAAGGCGGCAAGAGCTATGCAGGCCGAATACAATCAATTGTTGGTAAATCATAAGGCAAAGAAGGTACCAGCTCATGTCATCGAAGATCCTGGCGTTCGGCGAGGTTTGGGGTATAACGGCTTCAAGCCGACAAAAGCCACCCCTTACATAGATTTAGAGGGGAGACAGGTCATGCCAACCCCTGCTCTCAACATTGCCATCGCAAAGACCCTCCTGGAGCAGGACAGGTCACCAGAAGCAGTTGCTCATGTGTACAACCTTGTTTCTAAGGCATGCAAGAAACGGGAAAAGGCCGCCTCGCAGAGGCTCGAGTCCAACCCAGAGCTTTGCCAGTCAACCCTGAACAGCCACAGAAGGCCAAAATCTCCCCATGACGAGGGATCACATACAGGCTCCACAGAGGAAAGACGGAGGGAGCCACACAACAGAACTGACGCTATCCCCATATCCTCCGACCACGGAGAAAAGGCTCGTCCCCGCCGCTCACCACCTCTACCACCATCTCGACGTCACGAGGAACTAGAGTCGTGCCACCGCACAAGCATGCCACCTCCAAGGCGGTCCCAGACCGACATCTTTATACGTGATCACGGCGAACACCCTAGGCATACCGGAGAGCTCAGCGGCCATGAAGGACACAGGAGTAGGTCCCACAAGGAACCGCCATGTTCGACAAGCAATCACGACATGCGTGAGGAATCGTAGGGAGGGCACAGTAAGAGAGCGAAAGAACCTCCCCCACCGCCGCCATCGCCACCTAGCAGCCATCATGGTGGAGGACACCGTGGATCTCATAGATCATGCCACAATTCCCCTCCCCATGACGGCAAAGGGAAGCAGCTAGAGCCATACGATGCACGTACACGGTTGGACAAGATTCAAGAAGCTCGGGAGCCCCATACCTTGGGCCACGTTATTTTGGACTAGTTATATGGGCCACAACCTACCCCAAGGGCCTCCGGATAGACAAGACCTTCAAGCCATACAATGGCATTGCCAGGTCGGCAACGTGGATGTAGGACTACAGCGAAGAGATCCACATCACAGGGGGAAACCCCAATGTCACCGTAAAGTACCTCCCACTTATGTTGACCGGCACCGCCTGGCAATGGATCGTCGACTTACCGGAGAAATAAATATGGAATTGGTTGGACATGCATGAAGTGTTCACCCAGAACTTCGAGGGTATGTATAAACGTCCCTATACTGTTGGAGACCTACAGCGGTGTGTGCAATAGAAGGATGAAACCTCCCGTGCCTACCTCTCTCGCTAGCTGGATATGAAAAATTCCTGCGCAGGGGTACACAAACAGACCGTTATGGCTGCCTTCATTGATGGTTCGGAAAAGGGTACTTTGCTCCAGCATATGTGAAATGCAGGCAGGAAAACAATGACCTTGACCTCAACGCTATGATCTCCATGGCTAACGAATTTGCCGATGCTGATGATGACGCGCGTGGATTGTTGACGGCAATAGCAATCCCTACCCTGGCCAGAAATAACAACAATAATAAGAAGAAGAATCCACCCGAAGAGAAGCAAGTAGCCGACATGGTTACCGCAACATTCACTAGCACGGGCAATGGCTGACAGCGTGGACGTGGTCAGGGGACCCTTAGCGCCTCGCGTTCCCCAAACGTACGAAGAGTACCGCGATATGCCATGTTTCGTCCACCTCGACGCCAATGCCAAATCCACCCACACCAATCGCTAGTGCAAGTTTTTCAATGATCTCAAGGAGGACCCTAGGTCCGGCTACAAGCGAAGTCGGAAGAACAAAACCCGCGGAAAACGCAAAGGGAATAAGAAGGAGGAAGAGCCCAAGGAATCAAGTGATATGGGTGAGGACGTGGACACGAAATCTTCCGACAAGGGAGAGGATAAAGGGAAAACTCTCTGAGGATACTAATGGCTACCCTCTCTCCGGTTCCCTAGTACGTCAGGTGGTTGGAAGTTCCAATTACTTGGGATAGGAAAGATCATCCAGAACTTATCCCAACAGAGAACCAGTATGCCATGGTCATCAACCCCTTGATTTATGGCACAGAGTTCACCAACTGCCTCGTGGATAGTGGAAGCAACATCAACATCATGTACCTGGATACACTTCACAAGATGAACTTGACAAAGACCTAGCGATGGAACAGCAACACCGTGTTCCATGGGGTTGTCCCTGGCCGACAAGCAAATTCCCTGGGCTGCATCACCCTTCCGGTCGCTTTTGGCAATGTAAACAATTACCGCCAAGAACGCATGACCTTTTAAGTGGTGCCTTTCAAGAGCGTGTACCACATCATCTTTGGAGCAGCATCTTCCACTCCTTCCTCGCAAGGCCATGCTTTGTCTACAACAAACTCCAGATTCCTAGACGAAATGGCGTCATTATCATTGACGGAAGCTTCACCAAGGCACAGGAGTGCGAGCTCAGCAAAACCGCCTTTGCCGAAGTAGTCCTCTATGGTGAGGAGTTCAAGCAGATCCAGAACCAGGTCAATGCCTTGGAGATGCCAGCTTCGAAGAAGCAGATCACTGCTACTGAACCCGCCTTCAAGGTCGTCATCAAGACCAAGCAGGTGGAGCTTGTCGAAGGTGATTCCTCCAAGACCAGCGCCATTGGCACGGACCTGGATCCCAAATAGGAAAGCACGCTCGTTGAGTTCCTCCGTGAGAATAGGAACATCTTTGCCTGGCAACCTACCGACATGAAATGTGTACCTATGGAACTCGTCGAGCACAGCTTGAATATTGATCCTAATGCCAAACTGGTGAGACAACCTCTACAATGCTTTGGTGATGAAAGACGAAGGGCTATAGGCAAAGAACTAGCTAGGTTACTTAAGGCTGGCTTTATCCGAGAAGTTATTCACACCCGCTAGGTGGCAAATCCTGTACTTGTCCCTAAAAAGGGAACCAATGAATTAATAATGTGCGTTGATTACACCAGCTTGAACAAAGCGTGTCCGCAGGATCCGTTTGCTTTGCCTCGCATTGACCAAGTCATTGATTCGATGGCTGGCTCAGAACTTCTGTGTTTTCTCAATGCTTATTCAGGATACCACCAGATCCAGATGCGAAAGTTGGACCAATTGGCCACTTCGTTCAACACACCCTACGACACGTATTGCTATGTCATGATGCCCTTTGGGCTGAAAAACGCTAGTGCTACGTACCAGCAGACGATGCAACGTTGCATGCACGACCAAATAGGTCGCAACATACACGCTTACGTGGATGACATCGCGGTAATGTCAAAGAAATCAAATGATCTTATCGCTGACTCGTAGGAAACCTTCGACAATATCCAGAAATAAAACATGATGCTAAACCCAAAGAAGTGTGTCTTCGGGTACGATCCGGCAAATTGTTAGGCTTCATCGTTTCGCATCACGGAATCGAGGTGAACCCGGGGAAAATCAAGGCCATCCTCAATATCAAACGCCCGACATGCCTGAAGGACATACAAAGGCTAACCGGCTGCATTGCAGCAGTAAGCCTGTTCATCAGCCGACTTGGCGAGAAGGCTATGCCGCTCTACAAGTTGCTCAAGAAGGCGGACAAATTCACATGGATGGACGAAGCTGACGCAACACTTCAGGAGTTGAAGAGAATACTCTCCTCCCCACCTATACTTGCAGCACCGGTACCAAGGGAGCCTAGGTTAGTCTACATGGCGGCAACCAACCGAGTAATCAGCATCGTCATCGTGCTGGAGCGCAACGAACCAACCCATGAATATGGAGTTCAGCGGTGTGTTTACTATGTAAGCGAGGTCTTGATGGAATCCAAGCAGCGGTACCCGCACTACCAGAAAATAGCTTATGGAGTTTTCCTTGCTTCACGTAAGCTAAGGCATTATTTCCATGAGCACCCCATCACAGTAGTGAGCAAAGCTCCACTTTCTGAAATCATCAACAACAGCGACGCTACAGGGAGAGTGGCGAAGTGGGGCATTGAACTTGCTGCCTTCGACATCACCTACAAGAAACGCGACGCTATCAAATCACAAGCATTGGCAGATTTTCTTGCAGATTGGACAGAATTGCCAAAAGACACTCCTGTGCTAGAGCCAGAGTATTGGCTCATGCACTTTGATGGATCGAAGTTACTCAATGTATCGGTACCTTGTGTATTATTGCAATCACCAATGGTAGAGAAGTTGCAATACGTCCTGCAGATACACTTCAACGCTACAAATAACATGGCAGAGTATGAGGCCCTCATTCACGGACATCGCATAGCCAAGGATATTGGCATCAAGCGCATAGTTTGTTGTGGAGATTGCGACTTGGTTGCCCAGCAAGTAGCTAGCACCTGGAATGCGTGGAACCCTATGATGGCGGCATATCGAGATGAAGTAGATGAGATAGCCAAGTGCTTCGATGGCTACGAAGTCAAGTACGTCAAAAGGGAGGATAATGAGGCGGCAGATCTGCTGTCTAAGCTTGGATCAGCTCGTCGACCAATTCCGCCAGGCGTTTTCCTAGAGCATTTGTGGACTCCGTCCGTGAAGGGAGCGGACCCCGATAACCCGGATAGAGTGGATTCATTTGTTAACACAATAATAGTGACCTCTCTGTCTTGGATGAAGCCATTCATGGATTATCTACAAGATGGAACTTTGCCCGCCAACGAAGTCGAAAGCCGACAAATAGTACGCAGAGCAAAAGGCTACGTCATTATTGACAGCGAGCTATACAAGAGAAGTACCACAGGAGTTTCTACGATGCGTCTCCCAGTAGCAAGGTATTGAAATCCTTAGAGAAATACATCTTGGAGATTGCGGGCATCACGTTGCTCCCCGGTCATTGGTTGCTAAGGTCTTCCGACAAGGATTCTATTGGATAACTGCCAAGGCGGACGCCGGCAAGTTGCTACAAACATGCCTTGGGTGTTAGTTTTATGCGAGACAACCAAATGTTCCAGCTGAAGAATTGCGAATAATACCAATAACTTGGCCATTTGTAGTCTGGGGGCTAGACATGCTGGGGCCTTTGCAAACAGCACCCTGTGGATTCGAACACTTGCTAATAGCAGTGGACAAATTCACGAAATGGATTGAAGCTAAACCCATTAGAAAGCTCGATGGGGCAATAGCCCTAAAGTTTGTCCGGGATCTAGTGGTGAGATTTGGTCTCCCACATAGCATCATCACCGATAATGGCAGAAATTTATCTCTCGGAGAATTTGAGGAGTACTATCATGAGAAAGGCATCCGCCTTCACGTAGCATCTATGGCACATCCACAGTCAAATGGGCAAGTTGACAGGGCCAATGGACTAATTCTGCACGGAATCAAGCCACGCTTGGACGTACCGCTACATAGAGCAGTTGGAGCCTAGGTGGAGGAACTACCATCTGTCTTGTGGAGTTTACGAACAACACCCAACAGATCCACTAGCTTGACTCCTTTCTTTGTGGTTTATGGAGCAGAAGCAGTTATCCCATCCGACATCCTTCACGATGCACCGAGAGTTTCCGCCTACAGGGAGGATGACCCTGAAGAATCCATGCAACTATCTGTTGACCTACTTGAATAAGAGCACGTGCTGGCATGCTAGAGATCTGCCGTCTACCAGCAGAAGATGCGCGGCTACCATAGTCGCCACATAAAGCATCTCTCGTTTAAAGAAGGGGACCTGGTGCTTAGACTCAAGCAAGAAAAATCACACAAACTATCCCCGCCTTCGGAAGGACCGTTCTTCATAAGAAAAGCATTGATCAATGGTTCCTATTACCTCGTCGATATTCGTGAGTTGAAAGATAGGCCAAAAAATCACAAGCGCAAGCAACGTGACTCCGATGATGATTACCCGGAGACAGATCGGCCATGCAACATAGCACAGTTACGTCCCTTTTCACTGCACATTTATATTATGTAATATGTTTCTTATATGATCAATGAAACAAAGCATTTGGTTCACTCATATTCTATGAGTCTTTTACCTCCTTTAGTTGTTCATTTTTGGATCATATAAACCCTTTATGCGCAAGGTTGCATTTGCCCTTGTGAAAATTCTGCCTATGGTCGTTAGCTTAAGTTTTCTGGTCTACACGTTTTCTGAAGTTTTTATGTGGATTCCGGTGTAGTGACTTTTCGGCACTCAAAGCCGGCGATTTTGTTCTTAGGTTCTTGACAGTGCTATTAAGCATCATTGCCTGAGAGCATAGTTCTGCGCTGCGAGTCTTCCGTCTCACGAAAGGTCAAGCATACGAACCAAAATAATGGATAAGCCAGCACTTTCTTAAAAATATATACACTTGTTGGAAACAAATAAGCTACAGGAATATTGAGTACAAGTTTTTCTGCCTTAGCCATACATAAGTTTTTCTGCATACACATTGCAGAGATACATTTAATACAAAAATTGTTTTTTCATGGCTCTGCTGCAGGGGGCTTCGTGGTGGCATCATCAGGAGAACCAGGCCAGGAGAGCTCGTCAAACTCTGAAGGAGAGGGGCTAGACTCAGACGAGGCCATGTCTTCATCGAGGATCTCGGCAGGAACGAAGACATTCGCCTTGACCATCTTGGCGAATCTAGTGTCGAAGCCGGCGAGGGAGTTCCAGATAGCATCGCTATCAATCTCTTGTCCTTCCTCGTTCATCTTGGGCATGCCGGAAGTCACCAAGTCGATGTCGGCATTGTCATTGTCACCAAGGACAAGGTCATCCTAGCACCAGCCCGGATACAATAAGCTTTCCAGGCCTTGACTTTCTTGGGGGCTCGGCGTAGGATTTCCGCGAACTTGGCCGCTGAGTCTATTTCCTTGATATTGATGCCCATAGGTTGAGCTATCTCCTTGACCTGGGTGATGGTGGTGCTGCCGAAGTTGCCGGCAAGAATCATGCATTCCTTGGTACTCGGAGCACCCTCACCCAAGTTAGCTAAGCCAATGGGAGTTGTGGTTTGCACAAGCATACAAGCACCATGAGTATACCCAAGTCAAATGGTTATCCAACTTACAGAAAAAAAGACCAAGATAGAGAAAGGTTACCGAAGATGCTCGTTTCCACTTGCATGCATGTCTCCGCCAAGTCATCGCGCTCCTTCTGGACTGACTTGAACATCTCAAGACTCCTAGCATTTTGCTCTTTGGCAGCTTGGTTCTGGTCTTTGAGCTGTGCAATCTCGTCCTTCAGGCGCTGTATCTCGGCGTCAACAGACTCTTGCATAGCCTTCATCGTCGCCTCATGGCCCTTGACGGCATCGGCCAGGTCCTTCTTCAGAATTTTGTTTTCATAATCGAGCTCCTAGATATGCTTGGATTTCTCGATGATGCTCTTGGCCTTGGCAATAGCTTCTGTAAGACGGAAATCCGGAAGTGCTATCAGAAGACGGAAAAAATGATTCAATGAGAAAATCAAGGAGCTGTTGTAGGAAACAGACTCTGGCTATTTTTGATTTGTTCCTTCAGGAATTTGGTTTTACCCTATTTAAGGTCCATCTCCTTCCGAAGAGCAGCAAATCTCTCATTGGCGGCTATCCTCCGTTTATTCTCATTCTGCATAAGAAGTAAATATGCTTAGTTTCTCTAGAGCATCTAGTCGGAACTATTCAGTTTGAACTAAATTCTCGGCGGCTATAGTACATGATTTTAAAGTAAACTAGTTTATCTAGAGCATCTAGTCGAAACTAATAGTTTCCACTAAATGCTCGAGGGCTACAATGACAAATTTTACGCTTAGTTCGTTGGATCACTCAGCCCAAAAACTTTTGGATTATCCGCCTAAGAGCTCGGGGACTACAGTGGGATATACTGCACAAAGTAAAGCAAGTGAAGTTCAAAAAACTTACGATGGCAATGATACTAATATTGTTGGCTAGGTGAGCATAGGAATCATGGAAGGTCCGGGCATTCTTGTAGATTGTGTTGGCCTTCTTGATAAGATCATCTAGGCTCAACGTCGGAGGAGTAATAACCAATGGATAGGTTGAAGCTGGAGGCATGGATGAAGCCCTAGCTGCCTCCTACACCTTCAAAGCAGTTGATGGCTCGGAGGCTCCCGCCTCGATAGCAGCTTCCACATCCACCTCTTCCACTTCCTTCCCCTTCTCGATGACATCCTTAGCCGGAGCTTCAACCACTTTAGAGGAGGTGCTCTCCTGCGTTGCCTGGCCGCTGGGAGCAACGTCTGCCTCGACGGAGCCTGAGAGATCAAGGTTTGGATTGATATCTATCTCCATGGCGGAGGTCTCAGGGATGATGGGAGATGACGGCCTAGCGGGACTAGCAGAAGGTATGGCGGAAGGAGTAGGAGGAGCGGTGGAGGGAGAGGGCTTGGCGGACGGACCCTTGGTCAACATGTCATGAATGTTTTTCGACCTCCAACATCTTTGGAGGATCGCTTCAAACTAACACCAGCTTTCCTCCTGAAATGTACAAAGTATAAGTACAAGAGTTGAAAAAAGGTGTGAGCTGAAAAATACAAGCTGGAGAATGAAAGTACTTACTCCACGGCAGGGGCCTTGGTGAGGGGAATGCCGGTGGCCTTCTTCTTCTTCTCCACCTCTAAGGCGATACTAGAATCTTTGGAGACTCCACTCTCCGTTTTCTTCTACTTCTTGGCCTCGACAGCAGCGTCAGAGGTGGAGCTCTTCCGCTTTCGCGCTACCAGACCTGGTTGATCCTTGGGGGCATCATCATCGGACACCACCTGGATATCCTTCAACTTGGGTTCATAGACCTGTGAGGCCATTTGATTTGCCGCCAAGGTCACAAACTGGGATACAGAGGAATGTTAGATGGACAACTTCAAGTCGGAAAAACCTTAGAGTATATAACGAGCAACAAAGGAAACAGAAGCTACCTCTGGGCATGTACTGCAATTGAACATGTCATAGGTGATCCTGAAGCCCCACTTCTTGTCCCTTACCCTGATGATGTCCTTTAGCCGGAGCTTGATGGAGTCAATAGAGAAGTTATCCTGCGAGATTCACATGGGATCCCTCATGTCTTGGCTATATTTGCACATCAGCTGGGCGCGGTGCTGTAGAGGCTGGATCCACCTAATGTACCAGCACATGGCAAGGTCCAAGCCCGTTAGACCTCCATCTACGAGCCATTCAATCTGCCTTACGGCATGATTGGCTTCGTCGTCAGACGGAAGAGAGGATGGGGTCCGCCATGTGGGCACTTCAGTGGCAGCTCCATCGGCGAAGTCGGGGTAGGTATCAAGACGGTCTGGCAGGGTGACATCTGGCCCGTAGAAATACGTGTGCTGCCAGTTCTTGCAAGACTCGTGCCCTACAATGTCGGGGAAGCGCCAGCTAGGACGGATCTTAAAGCTAATGGTTCCACAGGTCCACAATTCATCCTTGGACTCTACGGACTCTCTCTCGACGGTGAAGAAGTATATAAACATATCTAACCTAGGTTTGATCCCTGGATATCCTTCGCACAAAGCTACAAATTTGCTAAGGACTAGGATGCTATTGGGAGAGAGGTTGTGGGGGAGTACCTGGAAGTACCAGAGGACATCCAAGAAGAAGTCGGAGACTGGCAAGCTTACGCGGCGTACTAGCTGAGATTTGAGGTACACCTTCTCTCCGGGTTTTGGAGAAGGGACCACCTCGCCGGCCGGAGCCGCCAGCCAGACTAGCTTCTCCGCCGCAGGGAGATATCCCTCGGGGACCAGTTCCTGTAGATCCTCGGCAGAGATGTCCGAGCCTCTCCACACCCCCTTGTGGGAGTCATTCTCCTCTTCAGCGGCTTCGGGCACCGCCCGTTCTTGGTCATCACCGGCGGTTTCCATCACGGCGGAGACGGGAACGACCACCCCCTCCAGTGGAATGTTCACCCCTGGGATGACTCCATCGTAGCCTTAGGGATCGCCGACGTGGAAGGAGCAGAGCTGCTAGAGGCCATTGTGACAAAGAAAAGGTGGAGAGAGAAAAGGCTCTGGTTAGGGTTTTCGCAGGAGAGCTCGAACGGTCGTGCGGCTAGAGGAAGACGAAGACTGGGACATGAATGTGGGTAAAAAGAATTAATTGACCGTGGTGGAAATATATAAGCCTTGCGTCAAGATTCGTGCAAAAAGATCTGATGGCTGGAACGTTGCCAACGTGGAAGTGAACGTGCGCGGTAATTTCGCAACGTCCTCCGTCTTTTGCCGCTCCACCGTTTCAGATTTCGCGCGCATAAAAATATCTGATGATTAATTCTCTGTTTCTCTGAGTTTCGAGGTAGCATAGGTTGTACCCTACGTCATCCTCCTGACAGTTGCAGTGAAGGGTCACGTCCAAAAGATTCCATCGAAGATGGACATCATCCGACTCTAGAAATGAAGACTAAAGGAATCTTCGGCTACATTGCGAAGCTCGAGAGGATTGTAGGGTTCTTTGGGAGACCTTTGAGATATTGCTAAATGGATTGCCGACATCACTTAGACGGGATATTCGGAGATCAACGAGCATGACGGTGCAAGATTTCAAAGTCCTCCGAGGGCTACTATTGGGGATATGCTATATGGGTATCCTCCTATCATGTCACCAATCGACCTAACCCCCATAGTTAGTAGCAAGGCCTATGGCCTGCTGGGCAGCCCAGTTAGACGGATCCTCAAGGAAGGCCCATGCCGGATAAAGGAAGGCTACGCAGGAGTCATCGACATACTCGGAGCCTTGGAGTATAAGACACGGAAGACTAGTTCGTGTAGGTGTAGGACTCTTTACCATGTCCGGCAAGGACCTTTACCTGTAAACCCTATGTCTTGGCGCCTTTATAAGCCGGCATGTGGGAGCCTTTAGGACACAACCAATCTGATTGCTGCGTACAATGCGCAACACCTCGCACAGCGAACCTATCTCTGTAACTCGGCGTATTTCCATTATAGTGATTTATAGCAGGATTAGACTTCCGCCACCGTTGTGGGACTTGAACCTAGGTAAGCTGTGTTACCTCGTACCCGCCAACTCTCTGCCTTACCCCACATCTCTAAACACGCATTGTGAGGACCCCTCCATGGCATACTCGTTAGCAATACCACAACAGGTGATGAACGATGTCTTCACCTCATCCTCTTTTGCCATCTTTATTTGGTGATAGCCTAAGAAGGCATCCAAGAAGCAAAGATATCGCATCCTGCCAAGGAGTCCACGATCTGGTCGATTTGTGGCAAAGGATATGGGTCCTTTGGGGACGCCTTGTTTAGATAGGTATGGTCAATGTAGAGACACCCTTTGCCAGTTACCTTGGGGACCACCATGGTGTTGGTGAGCTACTCTACATGCTCATCCTTAGGGATGATATCGACTTTCTTGAGCTTTTCAAACTCCTTGACAATGAAAGTTTGCTTCTAGGGAACCATGTGACGCACCTTGTACTTCACAAGGCATGCATTAGGGAACAATGCCAAGTGGTGCTCGATCACCTCCATGGGTACGCCAGGCATATCTGATGGTGTCCATGCAAACATGTCAGTGCTTTCCCATAGGAAGGCGACGAGCACGCTTTCCAATTTGATGGGAAGGTTGCTGCTAATGGTGATGGTAGATCTCAAGCCACTTGGGTCTAGCAGAACCTTCTTGGTTGCGATGTGCTCCTATGAGAAAATATGCTTCTTCTTCACGTGAAGGTCAATGGCATCCTCATCAGCAGGGTGTGTTGAAGCAGCAACCTTATAGACACGTCTGATTGAGCGTGTTGTGTCCTTATCATCACCGTAGATAGTGATTGTGCCGCTGCTGCCTGGCATTTTGTCGATGTTGTAGGCATAGTGGGTGATCGCCATGAACTTGGAGAGGGTGGGGTAGGCGAGGATCATGTTGTAGGGCAGGCCCACATGCGTGACATCGAAGTAGATGTGCTCGGTGCGATACTTCTCACGAGTCCCGAATGTGACAGGTACATGCACCTGCCTAATGGACATCGTGGTTCCTTCAGTCACAACCTAGAAGGGCCTTCTAAGCATCAGGATCTTGTAGGGAACCTACAGGTTCTCTAAGTTTTCCACAAATATGACGTTGATGCATGTGCCTCCATCGATGAGCGTCTTGATGAAGGCAACATTGTTGATGGTGGGGGTGCAAACTAGAGGGATGGTTCTCACGGTCCTAGTGGATGCCGGGTGGTAACCAGCATCGAAGGCAATAGGGAATTGCGACCACCTAAGCCTTGGCGAGTCAACCACGGGAAGGACAACACCTATCGCGTGGGTGAACTGCTTGAGTTGGCGGTTGGAGAGGGGGCCTGCTCCCTGCCGAGGATGCATGCCATCCTTTGCGGCTCCTGGTTTCCCCGGTGTTCTCCTCTGGGAGGGCATCGTTTCCCTTGACTAGGAGCTATTGTGCACCATTGTCTTGGTGATTCAACTGGTAGATCCATTGTAGTTTGTATTGTTGCCATTGTCATGGTTGTTCTAGCAGCCACTACCATGACCACCTCCATGACCATTGTTGCGGCCGTTGCTGTGGTTGTCGTGAAGTTTCTTAAGTTCGAAGCAGTCTTCTATGTTGTGGGAGTGCATGTCGTGATAGATGCAGTAGGTATAGTCGTATAGTGTTGCATCACTGTTGCCTCGGTGATCACTTTTCTTAGTTTCCACCATGAGGATGGTTTTCTCCTTGCGCTTAGTGTCCTTGGTCTTGCTCTTGACAGGCGCGTAAGCTATGGTCATACCCGTGTCATTGAGATTGGATTGGCGCCCCTCCACACTTTCACGTACTTGTCAGCAATATCGAAGATCTTGACAACCGAGGTGATCTCATCATGCATGTAAAGCTTCTCGAGCATCTTGATTTTAGTAAATCCCGCCGAGAATATGGAGATGATGGATACATCGGTAACTTGTGGAATTTTTTTGTGAACTCGGCTCAAATGCTAGATGTATTTCCGTGGTGTATTTTCGGACTGTTGGCATACGGCACAAAGGTCGTTGATCATGAGGGTGTGCTCGTACGTTCCTTGAAGTTGGAGACAAACTTTCAATAGACATCCTTCCACGATTGACGAATTCCTCGGGGAGGTTGTTCATAAGCCATGTGCAATCTACGTCCTTGAGACCCATTGGGAACCAATTGTCCATGTCTTTGTCATGCTGCCTGCGGCCTGGACACCGACGGTGTAGAGCTACAAGAACTCGAAGTGGTTATCCTTGCCATTAAAGAATGGAGGTAGATCTAGCATGAATTTGAGTGGCCACATCACGGTGTGCGGTTCTTTGGTGAACGTGAGACAGCAATCATGTAGGAGGGTGTACCTCTAGCGAGGGTGATGTGGTTGTTGTTGCCCGCTGCTGCACCTTCCGTGATGGTGCGCTCTTGATGCCTGCAGAATTTCTCGATGGAGAGACAGGCGTCCTCCGGAGATATCTCATCGACGTGTGGCGAGGAAATTGTGTGGGCGCACGGCGGAGCACCTCCGTGTCCACGTGTGTCATGATTGTTCCTCATGTTTCCTCCATTTGGCGATGGCGAAGGATGTGGTTGTGGTGCTCCGTTGGCGACTTGGCATGTGTGCGGGATCGCGTCGGTGGAGGCATCACAGAGTACAACACTAACGGTGGAGGCATCGCAGAGCGGCAGCGCGTCAGAGCTGCACCGGCGGCTTTGACAAGATCGTTGACGCACTAGAGCCACATGTCCTGGCCGTCCTTGGCAGGACTATAGCATAGCATCTCTGCGACATGAGTAGAGCATCCTCTAGTGTGGCTTTCATGGGGCGCACGCTCTTGGAGACAGACGCACTGCAGACGTTGGGGTCTTGTGACTGCCTCTACGGAGTGGAGGATTGTGCCTCGTCATCTCCCAGTGTGCGCTCCTGTTGGTGTGTGCCTTCACAAGCATGGTGTGAGTCGTTGTTGGGGTAGATGACATGGTCGACGATGAGGTCAACAACAGGGGCTACCCTAGCGGCGGCTCTGCGGTGTGTGTGCACACTGTGGGTGGGTTCATCCATGTTTCATGTAGTAGAGGAAGTCGTGCCTCACCCCCTACTAGGCAATCCAAATGTCAGAGATTTGTCCCTGCAAAAAAACTGGGTATCTCCAAAGTAGAATGAATCAATCACAGAGGGCCAAATATGTAAACTCCGAACCCACAGTGACCTCGGCGAGGACCAAACAAGGAGCACGACAGAGGCACATAGAGAGTCTTTTACCTAGGTTCGGGCCATCGTGCGGTATAAAACCCTACTCCTGCATATTTGGATCCCATATACTACTTGGTGAGGTTTACAGTACAAGGGCTGATCAGGAAATCAGATCTAGGGTTCCTAGCTAGAAGATGAGACTAGGGTTTCCAAGGTAGGAGAGGATTGGATCCTCTCGCTAGGCACCGCATTGCACCTTTTATAGATGCCTCGGCCCTCTTCGCCAATATCTTGGAAGAAAGGGTTTCCACATGGTGACAAACAAGTGGGAAGGGTTGGTAATGGTACTTTTGACCATGGACCAGTCCATGTAAGGTCGCCATTGATCATGCCGCTGATGTCCTCCTCTCTGGTCTAGCACCCTTCACGTTCTCCATTCACCAAAAAGGGAGTTGTGTTGCCTTGGTGTTAGAGCATCTGGCCACCTATTGCTTGCGGAAGGGGAAGGTTCATTCCTTGCACAAAGGAGGCATGCCCGGACAGTTCTGCCAGTTGTGGTGACCTTCGTCTTCATCTTTGTCCCCTGAGAAAATGTCGCATGACATCCATGACTTACACACTTGGAACACCGGTGCAATTCACAAAGTTCCCTCACGAGGGAATCTCGCCGAGGGTGCCTTCTCGTGAAGGGATTCCAGAATTGGGCCTTTGTGAGGGGGTCTCGAGAAGTGTGTGTGCCTCGTGAGGCTCTGCAATATTCGATTATCGGTAAGCCATGTGAGGGAGTCTAACTGAGGCTCTACAACTGCCTTGCTGCCGGTGCCAAGTAGAAGATGGGTCGTGGTACCCTAGTTACCATTGGTCCGACAATGTGGACTGATGAGACGTGACATTGTGTAAATGCAGAGTAATTTTGACATGTTCACAACACGGTAACCTCATTTTTATTTCCTCATTAAATGTTGCTCTTCTTGTCCCCGTGGCCTAAACCCAGCGATCAATCATAATGGTTCGTGACACACTGGGGTGCTTTGCCCTTAAACACCATCATCCGAACCTTTTCTTTCTCATCCCTTTTGTTGAGAAAACCCTCGCCTATGATCATATTTTGCATGGCTGGTGGTAACAGCTCCCTCTGAAGGAGGGAACTCAGACGTACCAAGAACGTAGAGAGGGCGGTAAGAGCTCACCGCCATTTATGGGGAGCCCAACTGGCCGTGCAGCCCCTTGATGAAGTGGAAATCCTGGGGCGTTTATCGGAGATACACCTTAAGAGGGTGGTCTCGATGCACAATGCTTTGGTGGTGCAGCCGGGAAGTGTTCCCAGATGTGTCTTACACAATGATGGCCGGTATAATCTTGTTTTCTCTTATATCTCCCCCAATCTTCCAATATTTCTTGAAGGTCCTTTTTGTCTTTCAGGATCCACCCATCTAAGTCTTAATTTGTAACTTGCGCTTTAAGTGCCCTCAACACCGGCCTCCCCGTGTTTCTTCTTCCAGCTAAGACGATGAAATCTCTACCACTTGAGACTTCTCCAACCAACCATGAGGCCAAGAGTAGTAAGGTATGGGTGACGCTTCTCCACAGCTTCAGTCTTGATCTCCACTTCCATTCCTTTTCTGCGACACGTCTCAGACAAACCCATCATGTCATGTGCATGAGAAGAGCTACAAGATCTTGGCAAGCATGAAGAACATGGTGAAGGGCCTCAACCTAGAGTTTGTGGACCAATAATCTTTGGAAGGGGAGGTCTTCAGGATTTTTGGTGCTTTGGTTGCTGAGAAGAAGGTCTTGAACATAACACGAGAGTCTCTATCCCGGCTAATTGATGAGAATGTTGACCTCAGTCATCATGCTAGTTCCATCTCCTACAGATTCCAAGGCCGGACGAGCAGTCGGCGAGTGGACAGTAAAGTCGAAGGCGCCGAAGAGGAGGTAGTTCTCTACCAAGGAGGAGTCGTAGATCGCGGGTGATGAGGCCTCCTAAGCTGAAACGTCAGTGCTCCCGCTTCCCACAGACGGTGCCAATTGATGTGGGGTTAACACATCAAGGCACATGGTTGATGGACATGGGTTTGAGGAACAACGGAGTGCTGGAAGCTTCGTTCGACTAACATGCAACAAAATTTGTGTGACACCCAGGAATTAGGGCTAGACAAATCCTAGACCTCTGTCTGATATAAGCCTAACCTAAATCTCGGAAGCATGCAGAGAGAGAATCGGTAACATTATATTGACCCTACGATACAAAAATTATTACAGCGATCTCATAACTGAGCAAAGAACCAAAATATTACAAGCAGAGGTCACTGACCTAAAACATCAAACAACGGAAGGAAAATTATGCTAAGTATAGCAAACTTAACAAATGGCCTAAGAGGCTTGAAGCATAACGATGACGTCCCAATCCATATATTCCAGGCTATCGACCGGGAACCCCAAGCAACTCATCGATGTCGATGTCGTAACAAACACTTCTTCTGTGGTAACACTTACCTGCTGCAAAAGTATCAACAAAGCAAATGTTGAGTACAGGGTGTACTCCTCAAGACCTATGGTTGGTGGGATTATTTTTCTTTGTAAAAGAGGTAGGAGAAGCTCGACTAAGAGAATCATGTTAAATTGGATAAGAAAACGATAACTCTAGCTTTGATCATGTTTTGATATCCAACGAATCTTTATCAGTTGAACCTACCAACTAGGATCACCCCCTCGATCCCTGAGGAAGCATCCTTAAGCACGATTTACCTTACTTGCCAAGTTTTGCGATTAGCTTATAGTTCTCTATGATCATCATGTCTATTCCCAAGTCGTCCATAACCGTGGACACGGCTTTTCGAAAAGATTATTACCCTGCAGGGGTGCACAACATTACCCACACGTACCAACCGATTCTTAGTGCCAGTTAACATTAGCCCTCTTCCTTGGAAGGCTGAAAGAGAGTGGTTGACCACGACCTTTACCTTGCTTTCGCTGAGACATTGAGTCACGCCCTAAGGATATGCCACTATAACGGGTCAAGTCCCGAAGTAGGTCCCTAGAGATGTGAATAGGGTTTGAGATTATGGAGGTCGTGCCTCTCCCATTCCCTGCCATGCTTACCTACCTGTATGAATGCACCTCCTTCAAGAATTACCAGGATGCATATGTCGAATGGAACACCCGAACTATGTGACTCATGGAATCTACTAGGAAAGTTAGTTGGTCGAGGGGGTTTCCAGGTCCCCCTGTGACTGTACGCTCATCTTGGTTCAAGAGGCAAGAACTCAGGTTCTAGTAGTGCAAAGTATGGGACTGCAATAACCACAACCCACCGTGGCCTCCCATACCAGCCTTATCATGTTTAACTTTCATCTCTGATCATACCACATCATCATATCCAACTAGGTTCATTCATAGCTCTGATTCATCAACCGGATGGACCAGCGGTAACAACTAAGCATGGCTAAGCATGGATAAGCATAGCAGATATAAAAGCTCTAGTGAAGCTCATAAGCCAAACCCTAGTTATGCTAGGAGTAGTGGATCGGGGAATATAGGCTACAAAGGTAACATGCATCAGATAGGATTAATCTATCTATCGATAAAATACTTTGGAATCATATGCACATGGCAAGAATGAAATACTTTGAAAGCATAGGGTTATATCATGTGTGGGGTTTTGCTGTCCTTTGCCTGTTGATACCCAATACAAAACTTCAGGCTCATTTGCTTGACATTGTTCGTCGATAACCTTCGATGGTGTTGATCTAGGTCTTCAATGTTGGACTCGATCTTGATATCGTATTCTACTGGGAAGAAGCAAACACTGAAAAAGAAAGGGGGGAAACGATCAACACATGGCATCGATGTAATGATCAAGCAAGGATGATGATATGACAAGTTAAAGTGTATTGAAAATGAAACCCTAGACAAGATTATCACTTTTTAAATGGGGTCCCTAGGGTTAAGCCCTAGTATTTGGAAAGCCCCATATGCATATGAGAAGGTTTAAATGTTCTCCTAATTAAACTTGTCATGTAACTTTCTTAGGAATGAATGATTATGAGTCTCTTGGATATATCTCATTTTTCTGAACACTTTGATATATTATAGATATTTTTCTGATTTAAAATGAATTAGTTATGATTTTTCCAAATTTTAATCCATTTTTAAATCATTATTAAAACAATTAAACATTTTTGGAATTTATTAAATTATTTTCCTGCTAGCCCCACATGTTAGACTTTTATTAATTTCAGAAATCATTTCCAAAAAGAATAAAACCTTGACAGACAGGGCCCACCTGTCATATTAATATTCCAGAAAACAATTACAGAAAACATTTCATAAAAATAAAAGGCACTTATTGCATCATGCTAATGTCATGCTGACATCAGCAATGGAGATGCTCTAAGCTGGTGGTCGAGTTCGACACCTGGGGACGCGCGGGGCAGCGAGGTTGGGTGCGTTTGATGCGGCTCTTCGTGCTGAGCCGAAAACTAGCAGTGTTGTGACCTACTGGTTACCGGAGGGACTCCGGCGACAAGCGTCTACGGCGGCGAGCGGCGGTGCATGGTGACAGGGCGACAGGGAGCGAGAAGGAGAGCGTGGAGAGGTGCTAGAGCACCAGCGGCTCACCACGAACACGATGGAGGGGTCGGGGAGGCGAGTCGAGCTTGGACGGTGATGAATTGACGACGGCAATAGTGGCAGCCGACAGAGGTTCGAGGTCAATTCTAGCGAAGGAGAAGCTTCCTAGCTTGCATGATTCGACAAGGAGAACGAGGACAATGTGGTGCTTCCAACAGTGGCCTCGGCTGGTCAAGGGGAGCTCGGGAACGACAGTGATTGGCGGTTCCTGACGGCTAGGGTTTGGTCCTCGCATGGGAGAGAGAGGTTGGGGGGAGAGTGCATGCTAGGGTTCTCCGGCGGCGGAGGAGGCAATTATGTAAACGACCGGGGGTGGTGGCGCGCATCTTGGCGCGGTGGACGGCGACGCTAGCAACAACGAGGAGTTTCCTCGATCCACCGGCGAGGAAGACGACGGGGATAGGAGAGCGAAGGGGTACCGGGCCAAGGGTGGGCGGTTGCTGGTGCGCGTAAGCGGCAGAGAAGAGGATAAGATAAGCTAGGCTCGGCCCAAGAAGATTAGCTATAGGTTTTTCTTTCTGAAATCTTTTTCCAAAATCTATTTTAAGTTTTTCCATTTTGTATTTCCAAATTCAAACCATTTTTCAGATACTTCAAAATACCAGAACTTTGTAAAGTATGTGAAATAATGTGGGGCCCTTGTAATCCTTTTGGGCTCCAATATTTTGGTAGTTTTCAAAATAATAGAAAACATTTGAAGGTTTCCACAGAGAGCGGAACACTAGGGTTTTTAGGGTTTTCTTATTTCTCTTAATGCAAGATTTATCAAACCATGAGATGCATGCTATGCTCATGATGCACAAAACAAACCATAATTAGTGTTAATAAAACTAGGGGTGTTACAGCTCTATCCCCTTAACAGAATCTCGTCCCGAGATTCCTTGGTAGGAAGATAGAAGAAACATGGTTACACTAGACTTCGACGATCTTCTCAAAGAGGTTAATCCATGCCACCATTATTGAATGAATGAAGCGCTTTATTTTTGTCGAGGTAGCTGCACACTAAAGAAGAGAGGCAACAACACAAACTCACAAATAGAGTATCCCATGGTAAACTCATGGATAGATGTTTCATATATAACATCCGTCGAGACAACGACATGAAACACATCAAGGTAACAAAGGAAACACGAGAAGATGGTTTCAAGATGTTAGAGAGCTGGTCTTCATAAGGATTGAGACCATGGAGCTTCAGAATAGTTTAAGCTTCTGAAAAGGAAAGCTTACAACGGAAAGAACACGACCACAGACTTCGGAGGATGAAAATCTACTAGACGGCTTAAGTAGAGCTTCCAGGGATACAGAGACGTGGAGAACCAATTTATTGAACTACTTTTGATACAAAAGGATCACTCTTCATTCAACAGAAGGTTAAGACATAAAGGTGTTTTGTTGAGAGGACTCGTTAGATTCACAAGGAACATATAATAAGAGGAACTTCTGATTACCAATATCATAGTCGCTCTTCAAACACATTAGAGGAACCAGAGGAAACTCTTTATTCATCTAGGTCTATCAAAATCTTTGCTTAAGAACGTGATATCACTTTACACCACTAAAATGAATATATAAGGAGATTCCCAATGACACGAGGAAAAAGAGACTTCGTTCTTAGACTTCAATTACTTGGCACAACAAGATGCTTGCCCACATAAAAGGGTCTGGAGGATTGACCGGGAGACATTTAGCAACTGTACTTTAAATGTTCTCCTTGATGTTCGAGACACGGGACATCAAGTGAAAGGTTGGACTTCGGATACAAAGGAACCATAAGCACAACTCCTACAAAAATTCATAAAAGAAGCCTTATGAGGAGTGGTTGTTATTGCTGATTCAAGAGAATGTGACAAGAGGTCTTCTGGCTAATTATGTCAACCATCACATCAATCTTGCCGAATTTTCAAAGAGACCGATGTCAAAAACCTTGATGAACACTAATCATCATATCTGCTTGAGATTCGACTTTGGTTAAGTTAAGCGATACTTCAGACTTAGCATGTCTGAATAGAAAGGTTGCAACATTTACCGGAGAGGTAAAGTTACTAGATTCGCAAGACATGGACTACATTGTAAAGCTCCAAAAGAATGAGCTAGGTTGCGAAACCCATGGATTAGCAAGTTATTAAAAGATAACGGCCCCTACATGAATTGACTGCAGCGAAACACAAATGCATCCTTATTGTTGGGAGACATTTAGGAGGATACTAAAGTTTGTAGATCTTCTTCTCTTTCATGGAAAATCATCAGTGGCTTAACGTGCTTAGAGGATGTTCTCGAGATGGGAAGGTATTGACCTAGCATACCAAGAATACTGCACACATGCTTGACTAACTTGAAATGATTCCCAAGGAGTTAGAGATAACTCTTCTCAAATCCACGACGACATCATTCAACAATTGCACGTGAACTAGAGAAGGTCAGTTCTAACAACCAGAACACATACTTCGAGACAACTCGAAGAAGGTTCTCAAAAGTTTCCAACATTGATGCCAACTGTTCCATATGAATCTAATATAGCATGGAGAAGATAAGGATATCATCGAGGGGCTCAATAACAAACTTATCAACATACTCCAAGAAGATGGACTCATATACTATACGAACATGACATAGATATTGGTCAGACCAAAGAACATGAAGATGTACCCAGGTGAAACATCACGAATAGATACACCATCATGATAGTCCTTAGGACTGAGTTTGATTTGACGATAGCCCGTATCAAATCAAAGGTGGGGACGATAACATTTCCATGAAGGAAAAACTATCTTTCTTCAGCACGAACAAAACTAGACATCCCATTAGGAGGAATAAGTCGAATGGAGCTTTTGTCTTACAACTCTCCAAGTTGTTGTTTAAGCTCAACCAACTAGTTCAGGGGTATCAGTATGGATCCTTGGAGAAGGATGTAACTACCTCGGTGAATTGCGCTCTTAGTTAATGCCTGGATGAACGAAAGTGGTTAAAATAGTACGGTGGGGCCCAGGGCCACTCACGGTAGACCTTTCGGCCGTCCTAACCACTTTCAAACATCGGGACAAGAACGAGCGGCGTAATTGGCAGGCGAAGGGATCAACTACATACACAAATGAGTATGTATGCAAGCCACATACAACAGTCCTCAGAGCCATTCCATCTAAAAGAAATAGAAATATTTCAATGCCATACGGCAAGATCCAAATGTCCTAGATAGATATAATAATAATTTAGGATAGCTCCTCATACATCACACATCAGAGTATCAGGAGGAAGCGGAAAACAAGATCCGAGTACGGATAAGAAGCGAATTGGCATAAGATGCCCCATAAATAAACAAATCCCACCCACAGATCACACGGATCCCTGTTCCCGGAATCTCTACACCGAATGATCGTTGCCAACATCATCTGTCGCTTCTACCCAGTATCCATCTTGCGGGTACCCCTGTTCATCTGAATCAAACAATTTATCGTGTGAGACCCTAGGGGTACTCAGCAAGTCTTTATGCCACTAAAGGGGACACAACCTGGGGTGACACACTTGCAGCAAAAGATAATACCTAACAATTCTACAGATACTCGCTAACCTTCCGCCTAACCAATGATAGACGGAAGTCCGTGAATTAAGAACAACAGTTGTAACAGTATAATTAACAGATCCATCCTCCTCCTCGCTTACCAACGAGGAAGCGGACGAACAACCCCCATCATCCGTTGGCAGTTTTATTAGCCATTCCATGAGCATTGCACTATTTACTAGTCAAGTACTTAGTCAGATGGAAAGCGGTACTTTAGATATACTTGTCTATGATCGAGAAACTGTGCTCCAAGTCGTCCATAACCGCTGACACGGCTTTTAGAAATACTTACCCTGCAGGGGTACACGAATAGCAACACACACTCTATCAACCTCGGAAAAACCAAATCAAAACCCAACGAGGCATTCACGACAAAGCAATCACAGGATTCAGAAATATTTCAGGGGGCCACCCCATTAGGCTACCCGCAACGAAGTTGGCCAGCTCCGAGACAGACCCAAGGTTTGTGTGGACGGCGGTAAACGACTGGGAACCCGAAAATGTGACTGGGCTTGTCGATACAACGAAAACGTGTCACGATCCAAAACAGTACAGGTTCTCCTCGCACAATCTTAAATAAAGCGGTAGCATGGCATAAGTACAGAATAGTAATAAAGCCCCAAACTAATTGTGGCCCCAAGAAATAAGAGTGAATCAAGCTCTGGCTCAGGGGGGTCCATAAGGCCTCCCGGATGTGGATAGTGCGAATAAACAAGGAACAGGAATCAAGTACTCGGGGTCCTACGGGACACAAGTGAGCAGGAAAAACCAAATAGCAGATATTGCTCACCGGTGCCTCTTCATTAGTTATCCCATTACTACTCAGGTTATGTTGTTTAGGTACCTCATTATCCAGCAGACACTCACATACCCTACTCATGCTTTTCTACGACTCGCATGGCTCAAACAACTCATGTAGTAATGGCTCATGGGACCGGAACAAGCTTGGTGTGGTTTAAAAGTAAAGGCCATGCAGTACTTGGGATTCAATTTAATGCAATCGCGACTCAATGATGCAAGAATAAGATAGAGGCATTAGGTACTGTATGTATGCAAGCATGTGGTAGTGCTTGCCTAGCAGCTCAGTTGAAGCGAGAGATGGATCTGGGTAATACTCCTGTGAATCCTGGTAATTCTCCTGCTGGGCGTCTATTCGAAGAAGAACCAAACAAACAAGGGCCAACATAAATAAATTGCACAAGCATATGAATTAAAATGCATCAAGCAACCAAGCATGCCATGATGAATGATGCACAATTACATGGCATCAGAGTAGCATGGCAAAGGTGAGGTGTGGATACAAGAAATAAAGCACTTCATTATTTATTTGCCCAAGTTTTATTGTCATAACAGTTCAGATTTTTAATGTAGACATGATGCATGCTTCACATCAGAACAAGGACTGCATAATTAGAACGGGCTCGTCGCGCTAATCGATTTAGACATATTGGTTGTCTAATTTGGAATTATAAAACAAAAGTTATTAATTAAATAAGGAAAAGGGCATTTTCTTGTAATTTTAATTATCTCAAAAATTTGGAGGGCATAGTTGAATTCCACACATTCTTCTGATTCCAAAACATATATTATATGTATTATTTGGATTTGTATTTTAAAAATTATTTGAATCTGAAAGAATTTGAATTTAAATCAATTTGAAAAAGGTTTAATTAAAAACAGACACAGGGAAATACTTTTTATACACAGGCGGACTCAGACCCAGCCACTGACGGGTGGGCCTGCGCTGACCGGGGCCACGCGCGCGAAAAAGACTTTTGCCACGCGGGCTCTGGCTAGCCCACTGAGCCTGACAGGCGGGGCCAGCGGCTGGAGGCCCACGTGCCAGTGGGGATGCCCCCAGAGGCTGACTGGTGGGGCATCAGCTGGACCGCGGGTTACGCCGGAGAAAAACAGAGGGCCTAACTGCAAGATGGTTAGGGCGACGGACAGGTGGGGACACTAGGAGCGCGGGTTGCGGGAATCAAAAAGGTGGGGGGCTTTTTGTAAGATGACCACGGCCCGGTTACTGTTTCTCTTCCTCTCGGTCTGACGCGAATTCGGCGCGCGGCGTGGGGCGGGGGATCGATCCCGGGACGCGGGCTTGCGCGCTGAGGCGGCAAACCAGTGCGGCTGGCTCGGGTAGTTGTCAGGAGGGTGGCGGGGGCCTAGATAGGGTGTTGCGCGGCGCGGGAAAGCTGCTGATGCCGGCGAGCTCTGGCGCGTGGTGGGTGTTCGACGAAACGCACGGCGGGGCTAGAGCGGTACGGCGAGGCGGAGCATGTCAGGGGGAAGGAGAGGCTCACCGCAGGCTCGACGGTGGACTTGGATCGGAGCGAGAGGCTGCGGAACGGCGAGATCGCTGGCGCCCCGTCGGCTAGGTTTTCGTCGGGTCGGCGATGATCTGGCGGTGCTGGGGAGCTCCTCGTCCATGTCGGCGTGTATGAGTCGGGGTAGGGGACGGTCCTCGGTCTTCCAGGACACCCCCACGTCGCGCACGCCGGCTAGATCGTCGGGGTGAGGTGGTCGCTGGCGGCGACCAGCGTCGGCTGCTGGTGGTCGGAGAGGAGGAAGGGGAAGAAGGGGCGGCTCGGGCCAGATCTGGGGGAGGCCAGAGAGGCGTGGGAAGGAAGGAAAAGTGGAAGAGAGAGAGGGAAGGAAGGCGGGGCATGGCAGGGATAAGGTGGCCTCGGTGCCACCTTTCCTGCCTCCTTTCTCCACGAGCACGTGCTCGGCCAGCTGGGGCTGGACCTGGGGCTGCAGGTGGGGCTGGGAGAGAGGGACAGGCAGGGAGGCTCGGCTGGAGGGGGGCCCTCGGGTCAGGAAGAGAGAAGAGAGGGAGGGGTAGCCCGGCTAGGGTTAGATGGAGCTCGGGTAAGGCATGGGCTAGGGCTAGGGTGGCTGGTTGTGGGCCAGGGAGAGAGTGGCCGGTGTGGTGCCCATGGTAGAGAGAGAGGGGTGTGAGAGAGAGAGGTAAGTGGAGTTAGGGTTTAGGATAATTAGAGAGAAAGAGGGAGAGATGGATAGCTAGGTTAGATGGTTTTAGGTTTTTAGATTTTAATTTTGTTTAAGAGATCATACCAAGAAGAACCATAGTGCTTGATCTTGCATGAGCTAATGTGGAGGGGAAACAAGAAAGAAAGAGGAAGAAAAGAATTAGGTGGAAAAAAGCCTCATATGATCATGCTTGAAGAAATAAATAAAAGAAAGGATATGGTTGAGACTATGGAGAGGTGGGATGGTAGGAGATGGTCTTTCCTAGATAGAATCCACTAAATCCAAAGAAAAACCAATGGAGGGAAAAGGTGGTGGAGAAGCTTGCATGGCCCATGCAAAAATAATAATGCCATTATTTATTTTGTGACAACAATAATAAAATGATGGCATTATTCTTATGCATTTCCAAGAAATGGAATAAAGCCAAGCAAAGGAATTTTTAAAGGACTAGATCCACCCCAACCCACATGAGCTAGAACAAAATAGCAAAAGAAAGAAAAACAAGGTCATGGTTAATGGGATGGTGGGATTATAAAGTGGTGGAAGATAAAGGTGGTGGAATGGAAATAAAAGATATGCCCCCAACTCAACTTGGGCATTGAACAATATATCAAAAGCCAAATACAATATCAAGAGGCAAATACAATTAATAGTACATGTGAGAGAAGAGCCAAAAGAAAAAGGGTTTTATATGATGCTCAAATGAAAGGTGGCATGATGACATGAGCATGATATAATTATGATGCAACAATAATATCTATGAAGTAGCCAATATCTTACTAGGACAAGTAGCATTACAATTGTTAGACAATTGGGGTGCTACAAAGGAGTAGTTCAAAGAACTAGCATGCTAAAGAACTTGACATCACGGTCATGTGGCAACATGGTGATACTTCTAGAAAGATCTCTAGAATATCACGGACCACCGATATCCCCACTTGGTTCGAGAGGAAACTTGCTTGGTACAGCAAGAAGACATAGTATCAGAGCTTCGACACAATCCTATCGTGGAGAGTGTACCAGAATAACAGATGTGGTAGCACAATCAAACTTCACTTAGTGATAGGGTTAACCGATCATGCTAAGAATGACTCAAATGTCGTTGTTGAGGTCCAAAGCAATAATGATTGCTAAGAATCTTAGGTGGCCACATTATTATGCACACACATCATTCACGAGCACTAAAGCTTGGAGGAAGGGTGGGTAAATATGTGTAAGAGCATCACTTCATTAAGAGGGTCATGGAACTCAGTACGACCTCTTGATATAAAGGAGTGTGAAACTTTAAGGTAGAACAGAACATAAACTAATCAATGCTTATTGATCTGCGGATTACAACACTTTGACCTGGTCCTACATATGACGAGGCACTAGAGTTTGTTTCTCCTGAGATCCCGAAATGTTTTGTCTTGACAGACCACAAGAGTATCTTGCATCGGAAGATACCGATACACATTTACTACTTGTCTACCAACTGGTAAACAAAGGTCAGAAAACAACAAGTGAAAAGGAACATACTCAGGATGTAATCCCGAGATGTGGATGCATAAGTCAACAATCTTCCGAGGACCCATGCTGAAAAGGGAGGATGTGGCAGAGTCACAAGTACAGAAGTGAGACTCATGAGGAGATCTTTTGTCGTGATCTATTTGGTTTCATTAAAGAACATCTGCCATAGCTAGTGGTAGGGGAAGTCCTTGATTGTCGTAATTTAATTGTGACAAGAAGATTAGCTATAGGTTTTTCTTTCTGAAATCTTTTTCCAAAATCTATTTTAAGTTTTTCCATTTTGTATTTCCAAATTCAAACTAGTTTTGAGTTATTTCAAAATACCAGAACTTTGTAAAGTATGTGAAATACTGTGGGGCCCTTGTAGCCTTTTGGGCTGCAATATTTTGGTATTTTTCAAAATAATCAAAAACATTTGAAGGTTTTCGAAGAGAGGGGAAACACTAGGGTTTTAGGGTTTTCTTCTTTATCTTAATACAAGATTTATCAAACCATGAGATGCATGCTATGCTCATGATGCATAAAACAAACACTAATTAGTGTTAATAAAACTAGGGGTGTTACAATCGGGGACACAAAGTTACCCAGGTTTAGGCTCCCAGTGGGAAAATGTTACTATTGCTTGTTTGTTCTTGATTATTGAAGGAACCGAGGGTTTACATTGTGACCTAATGGTGTTGGTGCGCATATGCAATATGGCGGTGTATGAACTATATCTAGAGACCAGGTCTCAAGATAGCAAAGTGAGTTGGTTACAGATTAGGGATTTACCCTTTAAACTTCCTATCTATTATTTGTCGTATCCTCTAAGGAGTTGAGCGTCCACGGGCTTGGGCCACCATAATCTTCATGGGCTCTATTTATACCATAGGCTTCTATTGGGCCGAACCACATAGGCTAATCCTGGGTACTCGTAGGCCATACCATGTCACAGTCACCAAACAAAGACCTAGGAGGGGCTTCATCGGCAGGCCTAGGACGCGATCGACTTTGTCGGGGACTAGCAGGACAAGGACCGCACCGAGCTTTCATAGTAAGGAGAAGCCCCGCCTTGAGGAAGACATCCTCCAAATGCGTGTAAATATTGAGGAGGCCCTCGCGCCCCACCCCAGGTATGATGAAGCCCTTTTCGAGTGCAAGACAAAGATGATGGTCACCATACGTCGAGTGAACAAGTCTGTCATAATACCTCACGAGAAAAGGATTTAGCTAGGTCAGGGTACTTAGCTCCTTATCCTTCGAGATCCTTCCTGGCAGAGTTGCTCGACCTTTTGCTAGAAACCCTTTCTCTTTGGGGTAGTTGTATATAGTTTAATATCACTTTTCTCTGTGGAGTTCCCATTGTATATGTATTGCCATTTCTTTTCATTATCTCTTCTCTCCTTTCTCATTTTCCCTTTGACATGGACTAAATAACACATATGGAGGTTCCTGAGAGTTGATGTGGCAGTGTTTCTGATAGGTCCCGTCCTTCGTGGAGGTAGCGTGCCTGGCTATAAGTCCCACCTCGTGGCCATGAGGCCGGTGTCCTAGTCATGAGGTTGAAGCGCATGTCGTGGTCCTGAGACCAGAGAGGTGTAGGGCCGATGCTATGTTAACTCGTTCCCAGGTGGGCACCTCGCCTTTCTTAATCATGAGTCCCTCACTCTCTCAACGTGTTATATGGGGTTGCAGGCGATATTCTAGGCTGGATATGGGTAGGTGTACCTCTTGAGTAGTGCTAATCTTCGTGTCATACCAACTATATGTCAGAGGAAACCTAGGATCCGCGAGAGCTTCCAAGTCATCACCCAGCGTGCTCTCCCAAAATTTCCGCAACCAGCTCCCTGTACATATATCGTAGCAAGTCATAAGCCGGCTGGGCTGCTCATTGTTTGAGCGAGGTGAACTATGGAGGTTAGGTTCATGTAATCGTGCATGGTTTTGTGCTCTAAGGCCTTGGTCATAAGAACGTGAGGTATGACGAATATAGGTTCTATACAACTAGCGATTTTTCACGCCCCTCCAATGCATTGAGGACCATGACCTAGATGGATAAAGAGAGGGAGTGTTGGAGAAAAGGCATCCTAGTACTCATGTTACACAAAATTTGAAGTCATAGGATGAGATACTATGTGTGTTTGCTGTGTAGCAGCCCCCGGGTGTGTGAGGGGGTCAGACGAGAACTTAATCCCTTGCCCACTAGAGTTTTGTAACAGTAGCAATTTTCTATATTCCCAAAAATGCAACAGGTCATGCCCATCCGATCTTCTTGACCTTCCATTTATTTACGTCCATGCTATTTTTGTCCCTAGAGAAGGCGGCAGACCCTTTTCTATGTAGAGTTTCCTTCTTATGGAGGTGGTGCTCTTCCCTCGATGCGTTGATGTTGTGAATGAGGTGCATGTCACTACTATGCAAGGGATTCCTTTTTCTCTTGAGGTATTTATTGTTGCACATCCTAGTCCTTGTGCGTAGGTCTCGTGTTCGGGTTTGGTACCGACCATGGGTCAGTATTTTGAGCAAATCTTCCTCTTTGGTTACTAGCCGATGTGCCAGTGTTTCGTGGTGGGTGTGCAGGCCTACGCCACTTGCGAAAAAGTCGGTCTAAGTCTCTACGAGCATGCCATGCTCCCTGAGGAGGCCATCGGTGGAGCGTATGATCTGCTTTCCGGCCTTGATCCTGATGTACTGAATTGTCCTGACCATGACCTTCTTGATGCTAGAGATGGCCACCATGAGCGCACCGAACGGTCTGCTGATGCAGCATGTCGTTAACAGAGTCCGCTCATCCTCCCCTATCGGGAGTTTGGCTGATGGGGAGGTGAGCGCGCACCCCTATTTGTCCTTCCAACCTGGTGGGGTTAACTCCTCCATGCAAGTGGGCTAGGTCTTTCTCTTTGATTAATGGTTAGCTATGTCGGGTCACTGGCAATACCTAGACCCACCAGTCCCTAGGCCCACTATCGAAGCAGTGAGGCCTCGCGAGGCCATATCTCCTCGAGGAGGAATGAGCAGCCCTTCGCAAGGCCCGCTATACTAGGGAGGGACCTCGTCCAGGTTGCCTCCAGGAGAAATGCTTAGGGAGGAGGCAGCCCTCCTATATGAAGGCCTCGGATTCTCTCCCAATGAACCCCACAGGCACGCTCGTAATGTTGCTGCATGTGGAGGTAAGATGAAGCACAACGGGCCATCCACAAACATACAGACCACCTGGTCTGCCTCGGAAAAGAAGAGGCACTGTCTGGCATCTTTGGTGATAAAGAAGGGCTAGCAGCACTAGTGTCAGCCCCATCCCTATTTGCCACTTTTGTTCAAGAAGGTAGTGGACAGCACCACGCTATTGGGGAGACATCCACGGCGACCGTGACTTTACAATGGACTGACAGTCCCCAAGATCCTAGACCTACTATGCGTAAATTAGACTTGTAGACTGGCTCTCCCTCGGCGGCAATGTGGTAACCCTTTCCACCCAATGAATTGGGGTAAGAGCTCTGGTGCCACTATAAAAGGGGATCTACGCCAACCTTACAAGGCGCTGATCCTTACGATCTGAAACCCTAGATATCACTCCCCATTAAACCATCATGAAGCACCACTAGCAATACGACAAAGCAGGAGTAGGGGATTTACATCCTCATGAAGGTCCCGAACCTGGGTAAAAAAACCCATGTCTCCTCTCTGTCATATGCGAGCTCTGTCACCCACATCATCAGGTAGAATATCAAGCGCATGGCTAGTCCCCTCACGACTCCGGGGCTCATCGGTGCCCCTATTAATTCATGGAACTTCCTTTCTCTGACATTGGGCATGCCAGGTAGGGGCTGAGGCACGTTTCCAAGGTCTTCTTCAATGTCGTTGACATGGCAGCTCGCAACGAGACTTAGGCCGAATGCACCCTCTACCGCGTAGTGAGCAAGGTCCAAACAGAGCCTTCTCCCCGACTCACTATCACTAAGCAGACCTAGTGGACGGAGGACGAACAAGGCTCCTCATTCCGCCCATCGGAGGAGCGGCATCTCTCCACGCACGGCAACACGTCGCTCTCTCGCACCGCATCTTTGCATGAGAAGGGCGCTCCACCTACTCCGGAGGCTGCCAAGCTCATGGCACAAGAGCTCCTTCAATATCCGTCTGCTAAGTTTGGGCAAGAGGAGTGGCATGCGTGCCTCATCGAGCTCAGTGACATCGTCGTCGCCTCTCCGCACCCGGTGGCACCGGGGGATCGGACCAAAGAGGTATCCCCAGGGGTTGAGACCCTACCCTAGCCTCCGATGAAGGACCAGGACCCTGGGGACGCCCTCCATCCTCAAGTTGTTACACCACCCCCGAGCAGCAGATGCTAGATCATCCCAACACCGGAAATCACCCTCGTGGTCATGGTGCCCCGTCTGAGGCATGAGGACCGTGTCATTGAGGAGATCTCCTCGGCTGGTCGGCAGAACTGAGCCACCCTCGCCAATGGCAAGGAAGTGCAGAGCAATGGCTGCCTCGTGTTCAAGAAGGAGTTCTGTCGCGTGGGTTGGCCGCTCAAATTCAGGCCAGAGATGCCACCTCTCTACGATGGCTCCGCCAACCCCCATGAGTTCCTGTAGCTCTACACGACTGGCATCAAGGCTATGGGCGTTGACGGCCATGTCATGGCCAACTGTTCCCCATGGCCCTGAAGGACACTGCTCGCACCTGGATGATGAACTTCCCCGAGGAATATGTCGACTCATAGCCCGCCCTCTACACACTCTTCATCACCAACGTCAAGGGGATCTATGAGCGCCATCTCGACTACTACATCCTCTAACAGGTCCGCCGATAGTTCGGCGAGACCCTATTAATGTTCTTACAGGGGTTCATCGAAGTCCACAACAAGATACCTAAGATCTCTGACTCCAATGTCATCACGGCCTTCTCGGAGGAATTCAAGGATGTTAGGATATAGGAGAAAATAGGCATCCGCAGGGAGAACCTCACTACTGTAGTAGAACTCTTCACTATGGTGGAAAAATGCGCCAATGTCAAGGATGGACCGATGTTTGGCCTCGACGAGGGTGAGCCCATCCCCAAGCACTTGAGTGCCTCCAAGAGCAAGGGAAAAGAGGCCACACGCAAGACTCCAGTTGTCTTGGTGGCAGAGCTAGAGCAAAAGAGCCCCCGTAGAGGCGATGGGGAGGAGAGAATGATGATTGCCAGTACTGCATCTTCCACAAGAGGAATGGGTATGATGCGGATGGCTACTGCAATCTCAAAAATCTACGTGACGTTGAGTTAACATGTCAATGCCCATTGACAAGGGTTTAGCTCGTCAATGCCCATTGTTATGGACTTGGGTTTTGGATAAGGAGGGAGCGGTGGAGGCATCAATCGGATAGCAAACAAGCACATAGGGACGCAAGTTTTACCCAAGTTCAGGCCTCGTAGAGGTCCCTACTCCTGCTTGTCTGCTGTTGGAATTATCGAAGGAATCAAAGATTACAGGGGGTGCGCAGATGCAATCTGGTGATGGTTGTGGAAACTAGGGTTGTGATTGTCCTCCTCGCCACCCCCTCCTAGCCTTTATATAGATAGGCTAGGTCTCAGGTAGCATGTCGAGACGGTTACAGATTAGGGTTCGTCCCTTTGAACTTACAACCTTAAGCTTCTTCTTGTGCTATAAGCAATCGGAGTCTCCATGGGTCACTCAAATCTTGTATTGGGCCTTGGTAATGCTGTGGGCTTCCATCATATCTGGGCCGTATATACCAAGCTCGAGTACCTATAGGGTATGCCCACGTCAGTAGCCCCCGAGTGTCTAGTGGAATCGCAGATTCGAGTGGAGACTTTATGAAGCCTTTCGAGTGCATAGCTGAGCATATTTTCGAATGCTTTGGCTGATGTCATAGGGATTGTTGATATACGTGCCTGGTTCATTTGATGCATCAGGATCTATAACTTCCTTAAGGAAAAACAACGCAATCTACTCAAACTCGAGTCCACGGACTCGAATTTGGAGAAGTGCTAGTATAATTTGTCTTGGGCCATAGGGGTCTTACAGGAGTCGAATCCTAGTGTAAGTGTGAGCACTCGACGCATCCGTCAAGGCATATTCATCGTACTAGTAGGCACGGATATATTTCTGGTAGTGTGCAGCAAATGCGTTGCCAGGCCTTATTCAGGTCTTACCTTCACGCTGTAAGCGCAGCATCCGAATTTTTTATCATCGCGGAGATGATTTGGGTGGCCCAGGAGACGTAATCTCTTTGTAGGGAAAATATGAGGCGGAGTCGCCATAGTATTCGAGTGTGGATGTCATCAAACACACGGTGCGTTGTTTCAAGGAAAATAACCATAGGGTGCGCGGCCAGTGCTCCCTATGGGAGTAGCCCTCGAGTGCCTATTCGAGTCGTAGACTCGACTGGGGACTAAAAACGTTTTGCGACTGCTGTCATCTTTTGTTGCTTGTTTCAGCCGAATGTGCTTTCAGCGCTCCCTATGGGAGTAACCCAAAGTCCACGATCGAACTGTTGATTCGAGTGAAAGGGCTCTGATGATGCTTTGTCACCTGCATAAAATTCTTCAGGTGTGTGGCCAGCGCTCCTGTTAGGAGTAGCCCTCGAGTGCTTGGTTGATTCGAAGACTCGTGTAAGTACTAAAGTAGTCAAAAATTTCCTCTGCTGGAATTGATGATGTCAGTGCTAACGATGAGATGACTTCAGCTGCCCGCGTGAGCGGATTTGAGGGGACGTGATGAGCGGTGGGTCCCACTATCTGACTTTGATATGACTAGGCATGTGTAATCTTCTGTTTTAACTATGCCTCCTCGATTTCCGCGCATAATGGGAATAGTGGGGGACGGTTCGTGTTTTACCCTATCCACGTGTCAGTGCTGATGTATGCCACGCGTCTGGTAGCTTTTCTGTTGTCCGTTGGATGTCATTTGCTAGGAGGTTAAGTATAGATACACCGTGCAGTAATTCCCCACATCTCTCGTCTTGCTTTCGCGTCCTTCGCCATTGTTGTTCTTCCAGCTTCCTTGCGCTCATCTCCTCTGCGGTACTGGACCAGCTGCGTGTATTCCCCAGCTATTTCCTGGGTTCTCACCGCCATCAAAAGATGGGAAAGAAGAAAGGAGGGGCAACCACTAGATCTGCGGCCACCATTGTTGCCGCCAAGAAGTAGGGAGGCGCTGCCGCTGTGGGCACCATGGCCGCGGGCGCTGGAAAAAAGAAAGGTGCGGGTACATGCATCACCAATGGCTCCTGGCACGCATCTGTCATCAAGTCCTCCGAGCCGCACACTCTTCATCAAGATGGAGCGCTTCCTTCCATGGAAGATGACTCTCGAGTGCCTAGAGATGAGGTAATCCCTCATCCTCTTGAGGGTTTCCGATTGATGTTCCTTGTGCTTGTCATTCGAGGTCTCTCTCTCCCCGTACATCCATTTGTTAGGGGTCTTCTCTGCTTCTATGGGCTCCAGCTGCACCAGCTGTCCCCAAATTCGATTCTTCATATCTGTTTTTTCATCACTCTCTACGAGTGCTGGCTCAGAATCGAGCCGCACTTTGGTCTCTTCAAGAAGCTTTTTAAGCTTAAGCGTCAGTCAGGGTCGGGTTCTGTAGTCTACGATGTAGGGGGCTGCGGGATCCATGTCGAATCTTCCACCACTTACTTCGATATCAAGCTCACCACGTCTATCCAAGGGTGGAGAGACAAGTAGTTCTACATCCGTGACCAGAAGGCCGACGGAGAGCACTATGGACTCAAGCCTTTCAATCCTATGGAGGCTTGCAAGTGGAGGTGCTCCTGGAAGAACGTCGTGATGCCTAGCAAGTCCGAGGAGATGGAGATGTTGTATCAGCGTGTTTGCGACCTCTAAGGCTGTATAGGCAAAGAAGAAGGTGGCGCTGAGCTTATTCGCACGTGGTTGTGCCACCGTATTCAACCTCTACAAACCATAGCTCGTCCGATGTACCGCTGGAGCGGTGCTGGCGATGTCACTCGCATATCCGCGGAGCGCATTTCCATGGGTGAGGTAGACAGGAGGTTGCGGCTGGTGACCAAATACACCGCCAAGGAGGATCTCCTAGGCAAATCAGTCGTGCCTCCTTTTGACACCAATAACCCTCCACCTGAGGTAATGTTTTGCTAGGAAGTGTTTATAGATTTTCCATTGGTTGTCAAGTGCTCGATATATATAATGATGTGTCTTCTGATTGTAGGATTGGAGCATGGGTGCCAATTTTCCTCCTCAGCCTGAAGGGATTAACCCTCGCGAAGCGGAGGAGGAGGACGAGTCAGGGTCCACAGTCCCCATGGAGGAAGAAGAGGAAGCACCTGAGTCTGGTGATCGCGGGACTCACAAGCGCTCCCGCATCAAGGATTTGGATGCGTCCTTCCCGTCAAAACCAGAGAATTCTCCTACTGCTATTGTAGAGGAGCCCATCCCCGCCGTTCCTGTCCGTGCCGTTGCTCCTCCCGCTCGGAAGAAGCTGCGGTTGCCGAAGGAGTCGTCGAGGGACTCATTTGATCTCGAGAACTTTGACGTGTAAGTTGTTGATATTTGCGAGTGCGTCTTGTTTTCTTTGAAGTTGCTTTTCTGAAGTGGTGCCGGGCATGCTTTGCAGTCAAATGGCATCATCGTCTTCTAATGACATCCAATTCGTGAAAGAATCCGGAGTCGAAGACTCCAAGACCAAGGAGGTGGCCACGAGGTCTCCTTCTCCTCTAGTGGCGGCCCACTCCGGTGCCAATTCTTCGAGTTCCCCACATGCTGGGGAGCATCAGATGGTTGCACGGACGACTGCCTGACAGGCATCTTCGCAGTCCCTGGAGGATCACGTAAGTATCATTTTCTGCCACTAGCAGTCGAATTTTTCTTTTTTGGTTGTTGCTAAATCTTCATTTTCACTTAGTGCAGCTCATCGTGAAGGAATATGCTCACCTTGCGGAGAAAATCCTTGCCATGGGTCATCAGTACGCTCTGCTGGACAATCGCCACCGCGCAGTCAAAAGTTAGTACTACTCTTTTCTCTTTGCTCTGTTTCCGTAGAAATTTGTCGACTAAATTGCTGTCATGCTTTGTCCTTTGTAGGTGAGCACAATGAACTTCTCCGTCGTGTTATGTCTATCGAGAAGGGGCTTGCCGTGGTGGAGAAAAGCCGTGATGAGGCAGTCGCGGCTCTAGAGGAGTCGCGAAAGCGTGAGGAAGACTTGCGCTCTTCCAACGCCGAAAGGGAGAAGTTGTTCGAAGAAAAACTTTTCTCGACTGCCAAGGCTCTCTCAGGTAACCTTCAATTTGACCTTGATTTGCTCCTATTTTGATGTCATGTTGCTATGTTGATACTCTGTGTATGCAGATGTCGCAGGCATAAGCTTTGACGTCCAGGCCCTCCGCCGTGAGGATGCCTTGGCCGGCGCTGTAGCCCCGATCGAAGAACATAATGTGTCCCTCCAAGATACACTCGGGAAGGCCAAGAATGTGCCGAGCCACCTCCGCGAGGATATGTTCCCCAAGGCTGGCTTAATCGATACCCTTGATGGTTTGGTGGAATCCTTTGCGGAAGGCATCCCGGCGGACTTCAAGAATGCCCAGCGATCTCTTGGTGCTACCATGGCACTCACGATGGCGCAAGCACATGGTGTCGCGCTGGAACCAGGCGCAATATTAGAGGCGTTGCATGTCGACGCGAAAGGCTAGCAGGTAGTGTTTGCTCCCTTCACTACTAAGTGCAAAAAATACGGGACGCGTCTCATCGAGACAGTCGCCAAGTATTCTGAATAATTGCGGCGAGTGAAGGTGGCGAAGGCGTCGGCATCTGGGCTACCACCGGGGAAATCTGTGGCATCGGAGATTGCCACGGATTCGAGGAAGCTCCCGAAGCGGAAGTCCAAGTCAAATAAGCATATTGCTCCATAGTTTCCCTTTGTAATAGTTGTAGCTTTGTTTTGCTGATCCACATCTTGTGGGGGGGTGCCCCCATGATACTTTTATCCAGTTTGAATGCAATCCTCCCTTTTATCGATGTATGATTGGTCTCATTTGCCTCTTGCTTGATTGTAACTAGGGTCCTTAGAGTGGTCCTTCAAGTGATCCTCACGATTCTGCTCCTACCGATGAAACCACGGCGCAGCTGCGTTCAAAGGTAGAGGAACTGTCGTTGCTTTCGCGACTGCGCGACCATATTAAGCAGTTGGAGCATGAGTTGCCCATCATCCGCGGTAAAGAGGATGTATGGAAGTCGAAAGCTGAGAAGGCCACTTCTCGCGAGAAGTATCTCCTAGATGAAGTGGTGTAGTTGAATGAGCAGTTTAAATGTTAGCTCTCCGCCTTCTCATCTTTTGTCTTTTAGCCAGTCACGGCGAAGCCATGGCCTTACACTTTGCTACTTGCTTGGTGTAGTTGTTAGTGCTCGTCATTCGTAGGATGAGAAGGACCGGGTGGCCATTCGAATGAATAACCTGACCCAGGAGCAGCTGTAGGCCAGCGGGTACTTTTGGGTGGACCATGACCGTGCAATCGTGTTGGCGACCCTGCAGGATCGTTCTTCACAAGTACTTCAATGCTTGAAGAAGGCGCAGTCGTGCCTTAAGCATATCTTCCAAGCAATGTTTCCTCTCGACGCGGTGCCCTCAAGCCTGTTGGCTCTTCTGGTGAAGTTTCAGGATATGAGCGTGGTCCGCGAGTGTGTGCTGCAGCAGTCGGTCACTGGTGCCAAAGCTGTGCTTTCATTAGTGCGACTACATAAGCTAGATGTGGATGTCGAGTCGGTTGCTGCTGGACCGCCGCCTCCACCAGAAGGGATAACTTGGGACATGGTTCCACATTATCAAGCGGTTGATCCACCAGCGGAGGACATTGTTGATTTGTTCGAGGAGGATACGAACGTTCTTCTTTTGCAGTAGTAGCGTAATTTGTATCCTGCACATATATGTACAAGTGTTGTAAAGTTCGTCTGATTGTATTAGGTGTATTTAATACTCGTTGATATGTGAAGAGGTTGCTAGCTTGTATAATTTTTGAGTGTATTGTACTCTGCAGTTCCTTTTCGTTAGCCTGACGTTTGTTTATCTCAGCACCTTGCCAACTTGTCACGTGTGTTGCAACTGGGTTGGTGTTTATCAAGGGTTCGATTGGTAGTTTGTCAGCTACTCGGATACCGCGATTTGTTTGTAGAAGGAAGGTGTAAAGGGTGGCACAACCCCTGAGTGATAAAATTGCGAGAAAAACAGAAAAGACACAGAGTTTTGGGGCACTTAGCTTTATTTATTCGCAGAATAGTACGAGGTACAATGTGTGGCTAAGTAGCCTGGCTGAATAGCCTTATTTGTAATATAAAATGATTAGGGGTAGAAGCGACGCAGCTGCGCGACATTCCAGGGGTTGGAGTATGCAACTCCGCTTTCTAGGTCCTTGAGGCGATAGGCGCCACCTGGGATTACTTCAGTAATCACATAAGGTCCTTCCCAAAAGGACTCGAGTTTGAGGTGCCCTTGTTGCTTCTGTCGCAGAACCAGGTCTCCTTCGATGAAGGATCTAGGGCATAGCCTTCTGCTGTGGTAATTGCGGAGGTTCTGCTAATACATGGTTGATCTCTCTGCTGCGATTTCGTGTTCCTCGTCGAGGAGGTCGATGGAGTCTTCGAGTGCGAGAGTTGACTCATTCTCGCTGTATGTCACCACCCGTGGGGCTTTGTGGCGTACTTCTGTGGGTAGTAACGCTTCAACGTCATGCACCATGAAGAACAGATTGTATCATGTGGCATTGTTTGGAGTTGTGCGCAGGCTCCAAAGTACTGGATTGTAGCTCATCAGGACAGCACCCGACAGCTTGCTCTAGTGGTCGAAGGAGCCTTTTCTTGATTCCACCGGACATAAGGCCGTTGGCCTTTTCGACATGACCATTGGTCTGAGTATGAGCCACCGAGGCGTAGCTGATGTTTCCTAGGTTTTCGCAAAATTCCTGGAACTCCTTGGAGGTGAAGTTTGTCCCGTTGTCCATGATGATGCTATGTGGCACTCCAAAGCGGTAGACGATGGACTCGAAGAACTTGATGGTGCTGGCCCTGATTGATTTGTCGCTGGCATGGCCTCAATCCACTTGGTGAATTTGTCGACCGCGACTAAGAGGTAGACGTAGCCTCCTCGCGTGGACCTTGGGAGCTTGCCTACCATGTCGAGTCCCCATTGTGCAAAGGGCCAAGCTACTGGTATTGTCCTGAGCTCTACGCCATGTGCTTGCGGTTTGTCCGCGAATTGCTGGCAAGCATTGCAGCACTAGACGATGTCCTTGGTGTCATGCATGGCCGTTGGCAAGTAGAATCTAGCTCGTAGAGCTTTAGCGACGAGGGCGCGACTGCCAGCGTGATGTCCACAAGTACCTTCATGTATGTCGAGGAGGATGGTTCTTCTGTCCCCGTTGGAGACGCACTGTTGGCGTACTCCTATGATGATGCGCTTGTATAGTTTGCCGTTGATAAGGGTGAATGCCTTGGATCGTCGTGCAATGTGGCGTGCATCAGTCGGGTCATCTGGCAGCCACTTGCTGAGGAGATATGTGATGTACGGCTGTTTCCAAGATGGCTCAATCATCATGACCTCCATTGGGCCTTCGAGTCCTATGTCAAGTTCCATGTCATCGAGTGCCATTGGCTCGTTGGGTGGCGTAGCCCCCGAGTCTGTTGACGTGCTTGCTTTCTTCTCTGGAGCCTTCGGCTTGATGGAGCACTCGCAGATGCACTCGAGGAATACTCTAGGTGGAATTGGGGTGCCGGTGGAGCCGATGTTGGCGAGTATATCTGCCTCTTCGTTGCTTTCACGGCCAATGTGTCGCAACTCGCAGCCGTCCAAGTCTCCCTTGAGTGTGTCGTATAGGTCACGATAGGCAATCATGTTGTCGCTCAGTGCGTCACACTCATGCATCGTTTGGTTGACGACCAGCTTGGAGTCGCCGTACATACTTTTGGCATCGCAGGCTTTCGCCATCCGCATTCCATGGATCAATGCTTCGTATTCAGCTTCATTATTGGAGGCGGTGAACTGCATTCGCAGAACATACTTCATCTTGTCTCCTTGGGCCGATGTCAGTATGACACCTACGCCAGCTCCGTCCTTTTGCTTGGACCCGTCGAAGTGCATTGTCCAGAGGTAGGACATATCTGGTTTGTCGAGGAGCTGGTTCTTCATCCAGTGCACGAGGAAGTCCGGGAGAACTTGCAATTTGATCGCATCGCGCTTCTCGTATGTGATATTGCGTGGCGATAGTTATATTCCCCAGAGCGCATCTCGCCCAGTAGCGTCTGGATTGTTGAGTATATGTCCGAGTGGGGCGTTGTTCACCACCACGATTGGGTGCTCCTAGAAGTAGTGGTGCAGTCGCCTAGCTATCATGAAGACGCCGTATGCCAGCTTCTGGTAGTGCGGGTACCACTGTTTTGTTAGCGTGAGCACCTCGCTGAGGTAGTAGACTGGGAGTTGCACCCCATGGACTTTATTTTCTTCGGCTCGCTCCACCACGAGCACAGTGCTGACCACCTGGTTGGTGGCAGGGATGTATAGCAATAGCGGCTCCTTTTCATGACGCGCCACCAGTACTGGTGAGGTGGACAGTAGACGCTTCAGGTCTTCGAATGCTTCTTGCGCTTCGTCTTTCCACTCGAACTTGTCAGCTTTGCGGAGAAGTTGGTAGAAGGGCAGTGCATTTTCGCCCATGCGACTCATGAAGCGACTCAGCGTCGTGATTCGCCTAGTTAGTTGTTGGATGCCTTTTACGTTCTTTGGGTTCTCCATGGCCAGTATGGCTTTTATATTCTTCGGGTTTGCCTTGATCCCTCTCGTGGAGATGAGATACCCGAGTAACTTCCTAGATGGTACGCTGAAGGCGCATTTGTCCGGATTGAGCTTAATCCGGTAGCAGTCGAGGTTATCGAAGGTCTCACGGAGATCGTCGATTAGCGTAGCCTCCTCTTTAGTCTTGATGATGTCGTCGTCGACGTAGACCTGGATATTACGAACAAGTTGGTTCTTGAGGCAGGCCTGCATGCACCGCTGATAGGTGGCTCCTGCGTTTTTTAGCCCGAAGGGCATCGGGTTGTAGCAAAACACGCCAAACGGTGTTGTGAATGCCGTTTTCTCCTAGTCTTTGATGGCTCAGTGTCGGCACCAGAAAAATACTGGTGCGATGTTGATGTAGAGCTCGTTGGGAACCCCAAGAGGAAGGTATGATGAGAACAGTAGCAAGTTTCCCTTAGTTATGAAACCAAGGTTTAATCGAACCAGTAGGAGCAAGGAAACACCCCAAAGGTGTTGCTAGCTGAGCCTTGGCAGGGCGCACTACCGGTGCTAGTAGCAACGTGGAGACCTGCACAACACAACCACATAACTTTGTCCCCAACTTGTGATGAGGTTGTCAATCTCACCGTGTTTTGTGGAAAACAAAGGATTAAACGTATCGAATGGAAGGAAGTAAAAGTTTGCAGAAAGTAAACACAAAACAGTAAAAGATTGTAGATTGTATGTAAAATACAGGGACTGGGATCCATAGTTCACTGGAGGTGGCTCTCCTTAAGATAGATAACATGCTGGGTGAAAAAATTACAGCGGGGCAATTGACAAACATCGAGAAAGAAATACATGCATATACTAATCATCTTGACTCCTTTTAGACTTGATTGGGCATTACAACATTATACATAGACCGCCATCCAACTGCATCTATGACTAATAATCCACCTTCAGGTTAACATCCGAACCCCCTCCAGTATTAAGTTGCAAGCAACAAATTATTGCTTTACGAACTGCGTGTAAAGTAAACAATATGATTGTTCTATGAACAAAGGATTGTTGTTTTCTCCCTAGTAGCAATAGCACATCTAGTACCTTAGAGATTTCTGTCACTTCCCTAGATTACCAGAGGCATGAACCCACTATCGAGCATGAATACTAACTCTTGGAGTTGCTAGCATCTACTTGGCCAAGATAGCTACTAACAACGGAAAGCATGCAAGATCAAAAATAACAAAGACATGATAGAATCAATAATCAATCTGAAATAGCATCTCAATATCCATCAGATCCCTGCACACAACATCCAGAATTACAAATAGATGATCTTGATCATGAATGGAGCTCACAAGATCTAGACATGAAAGCACAAAGGAGGAGAACCAGCCATCTAGCTACTACATGGATCCGTAGTCCAAGGATGAACTACTCACGCATCACACCGGAGGCTTGCATGGTGATGAAGAAGGCCTCCAGGGTGAATTCCCCTCTCCGGCAGGGTGCTGGGAAGAGCTTCAGATCCCTCCCGATCTAGGGATGGAGATGACGGTGGCTATAGACTCTTTCGTGGATTTTTGATCGGGCCCTTAGGGTTTTCGTCCCGAGGGCATCTTATAGGTGGAAGGGGAAGCCGAGGGGCTGCTGGAGGCAGCCACACCACCCCCTGGCACGGGCCAGGCTAGGCCGCGCAGCCAGGTGGTGTGGTGGCCCCTGGCCCCTCTCCGTCTCGTACTCTGGCATCTGATGACTTCCGGAAAAATAGGCACATTGGATTTTGTCCCGTCCAATTCCGAGAATATTCATTTTCTGACTTTCCTAGAACCAAAAACAACAGAAAACAGGCAGCTGGCACTGTGGCTCTTGTTAATAGGTTAGTCCAAGAAATCATATGAAAAGTACTCCAAAGTTGGAACAAAACACAAGAAAGTGGAACATCAAAAATTATAGATACATTTGCAATGTATCAGTCTTCCTCCTTCATTTGAATCTGATTGTAGCCTGAGTAGGCGTTGAGGAAGCAGAGGCGCTCGCATCCCACGGTGGAGTCGATTATTTGATCGATTCGAGGCAACGGGAAGTTATCCTTTAGGCAGTGCTTATTCAAGGAAGTGAAGTCCACACACATTCGCAGGATATCCATGTCCTTTTAAGGCACGAGCACTGTATTTGTGAGCCAGGTACTTTCCTTGATCTCGCGTATGATATTTGCATCGATGAGTCTGTTGATCTCCATACCGACTACTTTTGCTCTTGGTTTAGACAGTCGCCATATTGTCTGCTTGACTGGCCTTGCGTCTGGATTCACGTTGCTCGAAGAATTCCCTGGGAACTCCTGGCATGTCCGCAGGACACCAGGCAAAGATTTCCCAGTGCTCACGGAGGAATTCGACGAGCGAGAGTTCCTATGCGTAACTTAAGTTGTTGCCGATGAGGGTCGTCTTGGCTGGGTCCGTTGGATGGACCTGGACTTTCTTGGTGTGCACCGACAAGTCGAAGGAGAGGTCAGGTGAGCTGGGCTTGCTCAGGGGAGGAATACTGTTGTCTGTCGAGTCCTTCAACCTCGCGAGTTCCTCTTGCATGCTGAAGCACTGGGAGATTCTGTTGAATTCCCTGTCGCAGCTATCAGACCTCTCGAAGCTTCTGTTGATTGATGTTGTTTGGACCTCTCGAAGCTTCTGTCACAGCTATGCGACATGTCCGAGGATGCAGTGGTACTGTGAGGGCCAGCCTACGACTTCCAAGTCGATGCGTTCGTGCCGGAAATTTTGCAGCGTGCCAAAGATGACGTCGAGGTTGATTTTTCCCAGGGGTATATTCCCTTCCTCGGGACGATGCCGTGGAACATCGTGTCTGAAACTTCCAAACATGTCAGAGGGATCCGCATCGCGTGCAAGGTACTTACGAAAATTAGGTAGATGCCGCTTCCACCATCCATAAAGACGTGACTCGAATCGAAGCCGTCGATCTATGCCTCGAGAATGAGGGGACAGTGGCCTGGGCAGGGTACTTGGCGCAGGTGGTCGCGCTTGTCTAGGGTGATGTAGGACTCTCTTCCACTGAGGTACTTAGTGGTGGAGGGTGGGGAGTTTATCACCAGATTGACTTGGCGAGTGATTGCGTTCTGCACTCAATTGGAGGGACGCCACTTTTGGATCATCCCCATATTGCCCAGCGGTCGGGGGTATTGTTTGCCCCCATGGTTCTGGACTGGTGCAGCCGCAGGTGGTGGTGGCCCAGGTGGTGGTGGTGCTCCGTGAGCCACATCGCCCGGTGCAGCTCCGTATCCCTGGTTGATCGCGTCGCGATTCATCTTGGACAGACCTTCGTGGAGCTTGAGGAACTCGCGGCAGTCCTTGAGGAGGTGGCTAGACTTTTTCTTGTCGTCGTGCTTGTCGATGTAGAAGTGTACAGTGCACGGTCCGGACAATTTTTCCTGGATGGATTGCCCAGGTGCGTCCTCACGAGTGTGGCGTTGCCACACTTGCATAGTTTTCCCGCTGTCGCGGTATCCACCACTATGATATCTGATGTTGCGGTTGTCGTCTCGTTTGTCGGCATAGCCAGCCACGACCATGTTGACTTCGTCACGGTCCTCATAGCCGCGCATTCGACGTTTTCCTCGGCGGTCGCGTCTGCGCCCAAGGTCATCGTCATCATCGGAGTAGGTACGGTTTTTCACCAAGTCTTCTCCGTCCACCCACCGATTCGCGATCTCCATCAGGTGGTCGATTGTTTTGGGCTTAGAGCGGCCTAGCTCCTCCCTGAGCTCTATACGGCGAACACCGCTATTGAACGCGTCGATTGCACGATCCTCTAAGATATTTTTTGCTGAGTTCTTGATGATGCACCACCTCTGGATGTACGAGCACAACGACTCGTAGATCTTTGGTGGCAACCTCTTAGTTCTTCGATTGATGCGGGACTTTTGTAAGTGCCCTTGAATGGATCCACGTGGGAGATTATTTAGCCACGAGCGGGCGGCACCTTGCAGCTGTAGCTGCAGGCATTGCATTGCCCTGCTTGAGCTTCCTCCGTGCAGCCTGACAGAGGAGATGTGATCCTCCAGCCAGATCTTCAGGTCTTACAGGCCGTCCAATTTCGGGTTCTCCGACGGGAGTTTGAACCCCTTGGGCATTTACTTCTACCTGATAGCTCTGCTGAAGCATCTGGCGTCGTAGAGATCTACCTCGTCGTCTTCCAAGTCAATCGAACAAGCGCGCCTCGCCCGCATCTTGTCCACCTTGCACTGCGTGACGTCATCACATGCGTCATAGTGGTGATCATCTTGCCGTGAGAGACGTCGTCATGACAGATCGTGGTTGTCGTCGCTGGAGGAGTACGAATAGTAGTACTTGTCCGGAGTTTTAACTTTCTTCAGCTCCGTTGTCAGCTCCTTGACGAGGGCGCCCTCGACTAGCCCCATGCCCGCGATCGTAGATCGGTGCATGGCAGCTCACGGATCTCCAGCTAGCGGCTAGTTGTTGAGGAGGTACATGGTGGCCGTCGTTACCGTTGCTTGCGGCGTCTTTGGGAGCTCGTTGCCCCGCGTGTCCATCGTCATAGAGCTAAAGTCAAGGACTTTCGCGGCTTCTTCATGCTCCTTGTCGGTGAGATGGGCTAGTCGAGATCGACGTTTGGCGACCACGTAGTCGTTGCCCTTGGAAGAGGATCCTCGCATGGAGGAGAGTTGAGATCGCCGAAGGCTCGACTCATCTGTTGCTTTTCTGCGCTCGTCGAGTTGCGCGACTACTTACTATGGGCGTTAGATCTCCTCGTGGAGCAGCCAGTGATAGGCCATCAGCATCTGCTGCAATGCGCCTAGGGGGAGAGGATTACCTTGCAGAGCCTCGCGGCAGCGGGCCCATGTTGGGCCACGAAGAGATAAACAAAGCTTTTTCCCTACGCGGTGATCCCAAGATCCAGCTCAGGTAGAAGACCACGAGGATTACCACTAGACACGCAGTTGTGGAATCGATGAAGCACGTCGCTTGATGCAGTGCAGTCCTCACGATCCGTTCCGGTTCCACGCCTCACGATCCTTTCCGGTTCCACGATCGTCGAAGTGCTAAACGTATAGCACCTCCGCCAGAATCCACACGTACAAGGAGGAGCACCGGCGGCGGAGTGCTATGTCCGGTACGGTGGCGACAGGACGGACTGGGGCTAGGGTTCCCAACACATGGAGTGACCTAACCTTTTTACTCTAAGAACCTACACCCCAGCTTATGTAGGGAGTGAAAGTGGGCTCCACTCACTTGTGGCCCATTCACTAAAAGGCCTATATTAGCCACTGCAAGTCCAACTTGCTGACTAAGCCCATGTCTCCATTTGGATCCAACCCAAGTAGATTTCCTGTTTGGGTCTAACCCAAACTTGCGCCCGCTCTTAATTGTGTGACCCGGCAGGCTCATGGTAACCCGGACACAATTCCGAGTCTCACTCGTGATCGATCAGTCGGTAGCGGCTCCTAGCAGAACGTGCCGACTCCCAAGAACCAATAAGTCATGACGACATACCTTTCCAACGCGATTTTCGTCTAAGTCTCTTTTGCCTCACGATATACCTTGTCAGACTATAGGCGAATGATCGTCATCCCTTAAATAGTCCGACTCTCTTTCTCGATCCGAGATAAGTGATTCATCTGACTAACTCTTAGTCGGTTGTCTTGGTTAACACTTAACCGAGACGCGCATGGCCATGATTTCTGAATCATATCTTCTGAGAGGGCCCAGAGAATATCTCTCCAAACGTAGGGGCAAAATCCCATCTTGGTCATACACATCACGCAGCTTGATTCATAGTTGACCCGAACTCCGCCTTTATAACTGCCCATTGACGGAACAACGTTTGATAGAACCTAAGTCGGTGATCCTCAACTCGGACTGTGCAATAACCTCTGGTTTAAGGATTACATTGATTGAGACATGCAAATGTCGACTTGTTCATCTCAATATGGGTCAGTCCGACTCGCTAAACTCTTTATCCAAATCCATGTAAGTCGGAATAGCATCTCCATGCCCATGACAAGTGGAACCTAGTCATCTGCCGACTTTCACACTGGTCTAAGTTGTGTGTACAGTACAACCTCAATGACCAAGGACAATTAGTATGAACAACATGAATATATAGTTCCACAATCGAATCACATATTCGATGATACATACCAGCAGTTCATACATGGATCATAACTCTATGAATACATTGGGAAATAGCATCAATCATGATAGCCTCTAGGGCATATTCCCAACAGTCTCCCACTTCCACTAGAGTCAATCATCCGACATCATATGTCTAGGCATCTAATGCCCATTGCTCTCAGGTGGACCTCATGCTTCGGCTATGGAAGTGGCTTTGTCAATGGATCTGCAATGGTTGCATTTGTGTGTACCTTGCATAACTTGATATCACCTTGATCCACGAACTAGCGAATAAGGTGGTACCGCATGAGTATATGTTTGTTCTTCTGGTGTTTTCTAGGTTCCTTGGCTTGTGCAATAGCACCATTGTTGTCAAAATACACGTCTAACAGATTGGACGAGCCCTGAACCACACCAAGATCCATGACGAAATTCCTCATCCAAACGGCTTCTTTTGCTGCCTCCGAGGCAGCAATATACTCAGCCTCTCTTGTAGACGTAGAGACCGTCTCTTGCTTGGAACTCTTCCAGCTCACAGCCCCTCCGTTTATCACAAACACATATCCGGATTGCGAACGAGAATCATCTGAGTCTATGAGATAACTCTCATCCGTGTAACCCCTTACACTGAGTTCATCCTCACCTCCATAAACCAGGAACATATCCTTATCTCTTCTCAAGTACTTAAGGATACTTTTAGCTGCTACCCAGTGGATTTCTCCAAGGTCAGCCTGGTACCTTCTCACAACACTTAGAGCATAGGAAACATCCGGCCTAGTACAAATCATAGCGTACATGATGGATCCGACTTCAGAAGCATACGGAATCGCACTCATCCGACTTCACTCATAGTTGTCGAAGGACACTGAGTCTTGCTAAGTTTTACGTCGTGGGACATCGGTAAGAACCCCTTCTTAGACGATTCCATGTTGAACTTCTTCAACACTTTGTCCAAATATGTACTCTGACTCAATCCAATGAACCGCCTTGATCTATCTCTATAGATCTGGATTCCTAGTATGTAAGTCGCCTCACCCAAGTCTTTCATCGAAAAACTTTTTTCCAATGATTCCTTGGTTTCTTGCAACATTTGGACATCATTTCCAATCAGTAATATGTCATCCACATATAAGATCAGAAAGTTTACTTTGCTCCCATTAAACTTCTTGTATAAACAAGAATCATGATCACTCTTGATGAAGCCAAGCGATTTGACTACCTCATCAAAGCGAATGTTCCAACTCCGAGATGCTTGCTTTAACCCATAAATGGATTTCCGACCTTTGCATACCTTTTCAGCATTAGCCGGGTTGACAAAATCCTCAAGATGTATCATATACACGTCCTCGGTTAAATTTCCATTAAGGAAAGCCATCTTGACATCCATCTGCCATATCTCATAGTCGAAATAGGCTGCTATAGCTAACATGATCCTAACTGACTTAAGTATCGCCACGAGAGAGAAAGTCTCATCGTAGTCAACTCCTTAAACTTGTCGGAACCCCTTCGCGACAAGCCGTGCCTTATAGATAGAAACATTTCCATCCATATCAGTTTTCTTCTTAAAGACCCATTTGCACTCGATGGGTCTTGCACCGTCTGGCAGATCAACCAAGTTCCAAACTTGATTTTCATCCATGGACTTTAACTCGGATCTCATGGCTCCAAGCCACGAATCAGAATCGGATCCCACCATCGCTTCCGAATAAGTTGCCGGCTCATCACTATCCAACAGCAACACATCACGAACACTTCGCAATCTGGCCGATCTTCGCAGTGTCGTTGCAGTTCCCGGCTCAGGTACCATGATTGGCTCAACCTCTAAGGCTTTTTCCGACTCGCTGCTAGCTGGTATCTCTCGAAGCTGCACCGTGCTCCCACTGACTCACCGACTAAGAAACTCTTTCTCAAGCAAGACACCGTTCTGAGCGAGAAACACTTTGCCCTCTTCTCGTTGTAGAAGTAGTAACCCAGGGTTTCCCTCGGATACCCCACGGAGATACACTTATCCGACTTGGCCGTAAGCTTGTCCGACTGAAGTCGCTTGACAAATGCTTCACAACCCCAAATCTTAAGGAAAGACAAACTCGGCTTCTTGCCAGTCCACATCTCATGCGATGTCTTCTCTAACGACTTAGATGGTACTCTGTTTAGTGTGAATGCTGCAGTTTCTAGATAATAACCCCAAAATGATAAAGTCAGATATGTCCGACTCATCATTGATTGTACCATGTCCAACAAGGTCCGATTCCTCCTTTCCGACACACCGTTTCTCTGTGGCGTTCCTGGAGGAGTAAGCTGGGGAACTATTCGACAACTCTTCAGATGGTCATCAAACTCATGGCTCATGTACTCGCCTCCTCGGTCTGACCGAAGAAACTTTATTTTCTTCCCAAGTTGATTATGTACCTCATTCTGGAATTCCTTGAACTTTTCAAAGGCTTCCGACTTATGTTTCATCAAGTAGATATATCCATACCTACTCAAATCATCAGTGAAGGTAATGAAGTACTCATAACCACCTCTGGTTGCCGTGCTCATCGGGCCACATACATCACTATGGACTAGTCCCAATAAGTCAAACGCCCTTTCACAACTCTTTGCAAAAGGTGTCTTGGTCATTTTGCCGAGAAGGCAAGATTTGCATGTTTCGAACGACTCCAAGTCGAATGAAGTTAGGAGTCCATCATCATGGAGCTTCTTCATGCGTTTCCAACTTATATGACCAAGCCGACAATGAAAAAATAAGTCATATTCAGATCATTTGGTTCTAACCTTTTCACATTTATGTTATAGACAGATTCACCTTCAAGATTCAATATAAATAACCCATCCCGGATGGGCGCAAAGCCGTGAAACATATCATTCAAATATAAAGAATAACCATTATTCTTAATATTCGACTCATAGCCTTGTCTCATCAAACATGAGGCAGAAATGATGTTTCGACTAAGCACTAGAACATAATAACAATTATTTAGCTCCATTAAGAATCCAGAAGGTAAATGAAGTTGCAATGTGCTGACTTCCAATGCAGCGACTCTCGCTTTGTTGCCGACTCTAATATCAACCTCGCCTCTTGCAACGCTCCTAGTTCTTACCAGTCCCCGCAACGAATTGCAAATGTGAATGACTGAACCAGTATCATATACCCAAGAACTACCTGGTGCATCAGCAAGATAAATGTCTATAACATTGCAAACAAGCGTACCTGAGCCGGAAGTCACACGTCCGCTCTTGGCTTTGTCAGCCAGATACTCGGTACAATTCCTCTTTCAGTGACCATCCGACTTGCACTAGAAGCAAGTGGATCCGGCTATAGGAGATGGCCTAGTCCCTAAGGAAGCGCTTTGGACTGGGTCCTCCACCTTACCTCCCGACTTTGCCTTCTTCTTCTTAGTCCAAGAACTCTTCTTGAACTTAGCCTTATTCTGCACCATCAACACTTGACTGGCACCTTTCTTGAGATCCGCCTCAGCCTGCTTGAGCATCCCATGTAATTCAATGAGCTTCTTATCCATACCATGCTTGTGGTAGTTCGATATGAACTGACCATACGCACTAGGAAGAGAGTTCAGAATTATGTTCGTAGCAAACTCTTCGCTAATGGGGTAGCCAAGCCTTTCCAGAGACTACACGTAACCAACCATCTTGATCACCTGTGAACTCAGTGGATCGCCGTCCTTAAGGTTGCAGCTCAACAAAGCCTGAGAGACTTGATACCTCTCAGTCTTTGCCTAAGCCCGGAACATACTTTTGAGGCTTTTGATCATATCGTAGGCCTCAACATTCTCGAACTACTGCTGCAAGTCCAATTCCATGTGAGCAAGCATAAGACAGCTAATCTCCGTGGATTCATCACAAATCCGATGGTAGGCATTGTTGGCTGCAACAGTCGCATTCTCATCCGGCTCATCCGGAAGTGGGTTGTTTAGGACACGGTCCCTCTTTTCTTCTTTGAGAACAATTCTCAGATTACGATACCAGTTCCATTTAGCTTATCTTTCTCTAAGATGGTTCTCAAAGCAAAATCAGAAATTTGAGGGAGACTGCTACGTGCCATTGATCTACAACAGAAAATATGCAAAACACTTAAGACATGTATACATAAAAGAGCAAGCATATTAAACACTTTAATATTTATGCTCCCACTAGAACCAACACCCCCCTCGATGGTTACTTAGTGATTAAGGACCCTAAATAAGCAAGTCGACTAGTGAGCTTTAGCATCACCGCTAGTCGTCAAGTGATCTAGGTAGAAAACTCCTTGTCAATCGCATCTCATAAGACTCCTGTTTTATGGGTGGCATCACATGCCCCGACTCCCATCTGACTTTTCCCCGAGTCCCATAACCGTTGTGATAGACTCGTCTAGATTACCATGTGCTATCAATTCTTTCCGACTCAAACCCACATAGTCGGAAAGAATTGATAGCACCTCAATTTTATGAGCCCACTACCATAAATGTCCAACTTGTGATGGTGCAGCACTGGCGAGGAAACCGACTAGACCTTCTTTGAGGGATTACTTTCTACCAACTATCTAATAGAGGTAAACAGAGGCATAACAATAACACAAAATAAAGCAATTATAATGTGAAATGGTATGGCTCTCTTCATGGTGATCTCAATCTCCATAAAGTCTGTAATCCGACTCGTGCCAACTCTTGTCACGTGTCGCCTTACACCATGTAGTCGACTTGTACATCGACTTGCATGTCTTCCAGATTCTCCAAATAGATACACTTGCTGATAATGTAAAATTCATATAAAATCTGACACGCAGGTCGTTATACAATAAAGTGATAGCACCTAGGCTCCAGCCGGCTGACAAAAATCGTGATTCGTAGATCATGTATGGATTACACACATCACATGCACATAAGCCATACCATTCACAACAACATCCTACAAAAACAAGTTATGCATAGAAACGATATCTACCGGTGTTGTGAAACTCGCAACGACATCTAAGGCGCTACGACAGGGCGAAGCTGGCGGTCCCAAATCCAGACATGGATTTCGTCATCGGATAAAACAATTTTGCCCAAATCCGATCTGGACTCCGATTCGACCAAACTCTTTGATCTTCGATCACCGCATCCGGATTTATGTGTCATAGTCTACCCCGATGGCGAAAACCGACCGGTAGGGGTATGTCATTCCACGACCTCAGCAGTAAGATCATGGAAAACGGATCATCCAATTCCCTGACTACAGTTGATCCAATCAACTCCGTAGAAAACCAATCTATCTCATAGATCGACCACCAATACAGAAATTAGGTCCAATCTAACGCCAACCGCATATCCCATATGCAAGAACTCGAGCCTAAAACCAGAAGCTATCGCTCTGATACCAATGTTGGGCCACGAAGAGATAAAAAAAACTTTTTTCCTACGCGGTGATCTCAAGAGCCAGCTCAGATAGAAGGCCACGAGGATTAATACTAGACGCGCAGTTGCGGAATCGATGAAGCACGACGCTTGATGCAGTGCAGTCCTCAAGATCCGTTCCGGTTCCACGCCACACGATCCGTTCTGGTTCCACGATCGTCGAAGTCCTGAACGTACAGCACCTCCGCCAGTATCCACACGTACGAGGAGGAGCACTGGCGGTGGACTACTAGGTCTGGTACGGCGGCAACAGATGGACTGGGGCTAGGGTTTCCAACACATGGAGTGACCTAACCTTTTTACTCTAAGCACCTGCGCCCCAGCTTATATGGGGAGTGAAAGTGGGCTCCACTTACTTGTGGCCCATTCACTAAAAGGCCTATATTAGCCATTCCAAGTCCAACTTGCTGACTAAGTCCATGTCTCCATTTGGATCCAACCCAAATAGATTTCCGGTTTGGGTCTAACCCAAACTTGCTCCCGCTCTTAAGTGTGTGACCCGACAGGCTCATGGTAACCCGGACATGATTCCGGGTCTCACTCATGATCGATCAGTCGGTTGCGGCTCCTAGCAGAACGTGCCGACTCCCAAGAACCAATAAGTCATGACGACATACCTTTACAATGCGAGTTTCGTCTAAGTCCCTTTTGCCTCACGATATACCTTGTCGGACTATAGGTGAATGATCGTCATCCCTTAAATAGTCCGACGCTCTTTCTCGATCTGAGATAAGTGATTCATCTGACTAACTCTTAGTCGGTTGTCTCGGTTAACACTTAACCGAGACGCGCATGGCCATGCTTTCCAAATCATATCTTCCGAGAGGGACTAGAGAATATCTCTCCAAACGGAGGGGCAAAATCCCATATTGGTCATTCACATCACGCAGCTTGATTCATAGTCGACCCGAACTCCGCCTTTATAACTACCCATTGACGGAACAACGTTTGACAGAACCTTAGTCGGTGATCCTCAACTCGGACTGTGCAATAACCTTAGGTCTAAGGATTACATTAATTGAGACATTCAAATGACGACTTGTTCATTGCATCTCAATATGGGTTAGTCCGACTTGCTAAACTCTTTAGCCGAATCCGTTTAAGTCGGAATAGCATCTCCATGCCCATGACAAGTGGAACCTAGTCATCTGTTGACTTTCACATTGGTCTAAGTTGTGTGTCCAGGACAACTTCAATGACCAAGGATAATTAGTATGAACAATATGAATATATAGTTCCACAATCGAATCACATATTCGATGATACATATCAGAAGTTCATACATGGATCATAACTCTATGAATACATTGGGAAATATCATCAATCATGATAGCCCCTAGGGCATATTCCCAACAACCCGCTCGTTGTCATTGAGCTTGATCAGCATGCGTTCTGTGGCGTGCTCATTCATTGGGAGGTTCGGGTTCCCATCCATCGCGTTGTTGACGGGTGTGCTGTTGGTGGGTGCTTTGTTGGTAGGCGCGCTATTGGTGGGGGCTCCGTTCCTGCAATTGGATGTACCAGTACTGGTGTTGTCGCGATTGAAACCGGTGTCTCCTGCGTTGATGACGGCGCACATGAAGTGATTGGGGAAGCTGTTGCTCCCCCAACTCTCAGATCTGGAGCCGCTAGCTCCATCTTCTATGGCCAGGTTACCCAAATCGGATCCGCGACTGATGTCGCTGTCCTTACCCTCGACTGTTGTCGGGGCGTTGAGCTCGCTCAGGGTGCTGATTGGTGGTGGAAACCACGATGTTGGGGAAATTGCGGGACGGCTGGTCGGGGAGCTGAAGCGTGCCCAGCTGACCCACTTGGAAGTGTAAGCTCCTGATCGCCAGGCTAATCCCATCGCCTACGGACTCGTAATCCGGGCGAGTGGCAGGCGTGTTATTGGTGAAGTCAAAATGCCGAGGAGCTGGTGAATCTCCGCTATTGCAGATTTGTAGATCACGGTTGTCGGGGCCAAAGAAGTCGCGACATCAGCACTCCCAGTTCCCACAGACGGCGCCAATGGACAAGGGTTTAACTCATCAATGCCCATTGTTATGGACTTGGGTTTTGGAGAAGGAGGGAGCGATGGAGGCATCAATCGGCTAGCAAACAAGCACACAGGGACACAAGGTTTACCTAGGTTTAGGCCTCGTAGAGGTCCCTACTCCTGCTTGTCTGCTCTTGGAATTATCGAAGGAATTGAAGATTACAGTGGGTGCAGAGATGCAATCTGGCGATGGTTGTGGAAACTAGGGTTGTGATTGTCCTCCTCGCCACCTCCTCCTAGCCTTTATATAGATAGGCTAGGTCTTAGGTAGCAAGTTGAGATGGTTACTGATTAGGGTTCGACCCTTTGAACTTTCTATCTTAAGCTTCTTCTTGTGGTCCAAGCAATCTGAGTCTCCTTGGGTCACTCGAATCTTGTATTGGGCCTTGGTAATGTCGTGGGTTTCCATCATATCTAGGCCATTATACGAAGATCGAGTACCTGTAGGGTATGCCCATGTCACCCATAGTTTATGAACATGGGTTTTTAGGAAGAGGGAAGCGCTGGAGACTATCTTCAGCTAGTGGGCAAGCAACTCAGGGACACGATGTTTACCTAGGTTTAGGCCCCTGGAGGGAAAACCCTACTCCTACTTGTCTATTCTTGATTGATGATGAACAAAAGGTTACAGGGGGTGCCTTGATGGCGATGGTGCACAGATGTAATCTGGCTGGTGTATGCATTAGGGTTTGTGATGATCCTCCTTGTTGTTCCCGCTAGGCCTTTATATGAGGAGGCCGAGTCTCGGGATACATCTAAGTTGGTTACAAGTTAGGGTTAACTCTTTTAAACTTACTATCTAAAGCTTGCCATATTCCCCAACGAGTCGCATCCTTCATAGACTTGGGGCCACCTGAATCATCATGGGCTTCATCATTGCCGTTGGTTTGTCACGTGGGCTCGTACTGCGCTGAACTGGGTAGGCCCATCTTAGACACCCATAAGGCATACCCATGTTAGTAGCCCCCAAGTGTCATTCGAATTGTAGATTCAGATGGAGACTTTGAAGTTTTCAAGTCATAGGGATGATTGATGCATGCGCCTCGCTCATCCAATGGATCGGAACCATTTAATTGCTCTTGGGAAAAAAGACGTCACCTACTCAAATGAGAGTCCGGGGACTCGAATCGGGAAATTGTTGATGTAATTCGACTCGTGATGTGGATGCCTTACCGAGTTGAATTCCATTGATAGTAGTTATGTACCCAACGCGTCCATCAGGATATTTTATCACACATGTTGGTATAGTACATACGTGGTAGAGCATAGCAGATGCGATTGCTAGGACAACATATTATATATGTAGGTCTTATATTTACATCGTAGATGTAGCACCCAAATGATTGCCACCATGGAGGTGATTCTGGTGGTCTTCAGAGATGTTGGCTCTGAACTCGACATCGCAGTCAAGCGGAGTCACCCAGAGTTTCGATTGCAGATGTATAAACCCATGATGCGGACACATTCCACGTAGAGGTTTGAGTCAATAAATACCTGTTTTTACTTGCTTTCACAGGGTGCATGACCAGAGCTCCCTACGGGAGTAGCCCCCGGGTGCTTGTTCGAGTCATAGACTCAGACATGGAATTTATAGTCGTGGAGCCTTGCGAATGTCATCAACTTCCGTACTATGTCGAATGCGTGACCAACGCTCCCTATGGGAGTAGCCCCCGAGTCTGTAGTCCAAATGTTGATTCTAAAAGGAGTTGAAGCGTCCCATCTCAAGGCATGTAACTATTGGGATATAGACTAGACCCATAATTTCTTCGAGTGCGCGGCCACCACTCCTGTTAGGAGTAGCCCCTTAGTGTTTGATTGAGTCGTAGACTGGAACAAAAAAAAGTATTTCAATGTAGTCTAAGAAAGATTTGTTGTCAGATCCATCCCTCTTTTGAGAGTGTGAGCAATGATGATATCATTGATGATGAGCAGTGAGGTCATTGATCGGTGTGAACGGTGTGATGGAACCTTACGCTATGGGCCCCTAAAGCTGACCAAGATTTGACTAATCATTGCCTAAATTAGGGTATTAATGGCTTCTCCTCGATTTCTGTGTGTAGTGGAGATCATGTGATGACATTTCATTTTTCACACTGCCTCGTGTATGCGTTGATGCCTGCCACATGTCAGAAGGTGTGATTTAACCGCTGAGATTGCGCATCTTCCCTATTAACTAACATGTTGCTACAGTAAAAAATTCCCACCTTCATGTTCATCTCTCTTACTCCCTCGTATTTGCTCCTCTTCAGACCACGCGCTTGTTCTTTTAGCTACATCTTGCACTAGACGTGCTACGTGTTTTTCCTAGTTCGTTCCTCTGGTCTCGGCTCAGGAGGTGTGCGACGACGATGGGGAAGGGAAAGATGACCACTGGTGCTAGATCAAGCCGCCACGCCGCCTCTAAGAAGAAAGAAGATGGGTGCGGTGTCACCAATGGCGCATGGCGGCGCTCCTCGGTGAGGGCCTCCGACCTGTGGTCTCTCCACCAAGCCGGCCTAATTCCCACAGACTAGGATGATTGCAAGATTCCCGGCGCCGAGGTAATCCCAGATCCTCCTGCTAGATTTTGGGTGATGTTTATTGCCTTCCTCACGTTGAGGGCTTTCTCTCCCTCTCCACGAGTTTGTGCATGGTTTTCTTTTTTGTACGGGATTCAGCTGCACCAGTTGTATCCCAATTTAATTCTTCATATGACCAGCTTCATCACCCTCAATGATTATTGACTCAGAATTGATACGCACTTCGGGATCTTCAAGAAGATATATGGGTTAAGGAGGCAGTCGGGTTTTGGGTCTATGGTGTATGAGGTTGGTGGATGCGGCATATCCATTCGCTCAGGCGTGCAGTACTTCAGCTTTAAAATTGTCGACTCTCCTCAAGGATGGAGCGATAATTGGTTCTACATCCGTGATCAGAAGCTGGCAAACTAGAAGTATGGCCTGGCCCTATTTGACGCAAGTGCGGAGACAAAGAAGAAGTGATCCAGGAAGAACGATGTTCCTTCAGGTGAGACGTGGAATCTTTGTACCAACAGGTGTTGAATATGCAACTAGTCTGTGGCAAAGAGGTCATCAGCGTCAACATCGTCCAAACCTTCTTGATACGTCATGTACATCCTCTGCAGGTCAGAGGGTATCCAATGTTACTTTATGTTGGCTCCTCTGGCCCTACCTTCATGTCTCCAAAAGATCTCTCGTCCACGGAGTTGGAGAACAAAATTAGGTCTTTAACGAAATTAACTACTGAAGAGGTTCACCCCGCAGATACGTCGACTGTGCCGTTAGCGCCACCAAGCCCGTGCAAGAGGTAATTTTCTTGCTAGTATTTCCATTATCCTTGATTACTTGTCGGAAACTTGTTGGTGCTATTGCTGCTATATGACTGCAAGTGCACATATCATTTGTAGCTAGTTTCTAAAGAAAGATATCGATCCCACAGGGAGCAGGAGTCTGAAGTCTATTAATTCTTGAAATAGTTATTGTGATAGAAATTCTAGATAAAGTTATAAGTAACAAGATAAAATGCAAGTATTGTGTAAACAGGTGTGTTTGGGTTTTGGTTATAAGAGCAATAATAAAGTAAATCAAAGTAACCTAATACAGAAAGTAAGTATCACGTAGTAAGAGAGATTTGAACTACAATAGGGAAAAAGCGTTCTCACGGAGTAGCGGATACACCACTAGTATTGTAAAGATCTAAGATAAAGATTATCATCATGAACATTCTCAACTTTGTATGTGTGGGAGGAACTCCGTATGTGGACGAATAGGCAACAACCGCTACTCACATTATCCTCATAACCACAGCAGTCAGCAATCGACATCAATCGAATTATTGCGCTATTAAGGGACGTAATACCGTAGGACGTATCCCATGGCATGGATAGTGTTCCGTGAGTTTCCTCAGTTTCCCAAGTTGATACGTAAGGAGTGCCAACAGCTTTATAGTCACTTTAAGTCCTAGCACGCCTCCGTCTACCAACAAGTAGTTCCCTCCATCAAGTCCCCGCAAGAGGCAAATATTGAGAGGTCAACATCTCTCAACATCAAGATGTAGAGAATCTAATACAACGTCACAGCAATGAATATAATAATAGAATTTATCTTATTTCAATCTCATACTAGGGTTTCTCCACCTCCCCAAGAACTAATGATCTACTCAGACATGGAGGCAATCCACATCATGGCAATGATAATCGAAAAAATCATAGATTGATAATACTTGTATAAATCCAAAACCAGTATAGGAATTACAACAAGATCTAGAAAAGATGTAGATGGGATGGATGGAGATGGTGGTGATACAACGGTGGATGATGAAGATTGATGCCTTAGGCTCCCGGATCTGCGCAGGGCGAAGATGGATCCCTTGTGGATGACTTCGCCCTCTAGATGCCTTCCGGAGGTGAGGTTTCTTTGATTTCTGGGTGTTCCGTTTGTCGTCTCCTCGAACCAATTGCACAGGGTGAAACTATTTGACGAGGAGGAGGCGGCACCAGCTATACGGTTGGAGCTATACGGGCAGAAGGGTTTCTTCTGTCGTATAGTTGGTCATTAGGCTCTCTGCCTCCCTTGTTCGCTTCTGGTTTTCTTCTAGTATTATAAATATTTCCCAAATAAGAGATTTACGTTGTTTTCACTCCTTTTCTCCATAGTGCAATTGCTTCAATAATTGTATCAATTGGATGCATCATTTGTCCTGGTCCTAGTGAAAATACACATAAAATGTGCGTCCGAGCGCTGTAAAATACCAAGATCCTACATCTACAATGCAAAATAATAATGTAAAACATGATGCAAATATGCACTCATCAACTTCCCCAAGCTTAGACTCTTGCTCGTCCCGAGAATTTTTTTACCTTAATGGATGTGATCCTCATATTCATGAAGCTGAGTCGATGAAATAAATGAGACAATTGCAACATGTGTTTATCATGTACGATACAGGGGAATAAGTTCATGAATAGTACCTTACTCAAACCATCTGAATAGTATTAGAAGGCTTCCACACCTTAGTTATCAATAGTTCATAAAAGATGAATCTCAACATAATGTAAAAGAATCTGGTTCAACCGACTGAGTTAACGAGGTAGTCCCAAGTGTTTTAGATCAACGTATTCACTTGGGATTCAAAATCTTAGAAGTGTATGTTTGTCATACTACAATAAAGTGGTATATTCCTATTTGCTCTTTGCACATTTGCTCTTTTTCTTCTTTCTTTTTCTTTTCTTTTGCATATATGCTGACACTTTTTTAAGTGTTGTGCAAAGGAGCTAGCCATATATTCCACTTCATGTAGGAATTCAAAGTTCAATGATCTCAATTATCAAATTCAAACTATATATGAAGCATTCTTATGACTTAAGATTCTACCATGACCTGTTCTCACTCTATTTGGATAGCACTTTCATTTCCCTTTGTTCAAGGTTTTCTTTTTCAACTTAATTTTATAGATACTTTTTCTTTGTGAATCAAACTGTAGACTTATAGCATATTGAACAAATTATCTTTATGTGTTCCATTAATACCAATGGTGTGGAAGACTCCTATTGCTATCATCAAGTGCAAGTAAAATCATACTCAAGTGTTTCATATATCAAAAAAGCAAACACAAACTCCATATTGCTCCATATATAATAATAAACTCGCAATTTCATAAAAGGGATCGACTATTCCTGAAGGGAATTCTAATGATGCAAACTTTATTTGTAGTTTGAACTAATGCAAGAATAATAATAAAAACTTATAAGATAGATTACAAGGTCTTAAAGATCTCCCCAAGCTTGGAATCAAGCCAGGCGGGATCAAATGATCCCTTGCGATTATTTAATACCGTGATTGTTGTAGATCACTGTGGCGCCATGGCACGTGGTATCTTCTCCTCACGGGCCAGCCTGAGGCGGAGGGATTGATTGACAACTTTTAATTCCTTAACACGAAGCTTGTAGAAAAGATTGTTCCTCTCCAACACTTTCACTTGTTCTTTAATGAACTCGTTGTTATCTTGGAGTGTTTGTAGCGCTTTAAGACTCATGGAAACACCCTCTTCGGTTGTCCGCTTGATATCTTCATCAAGTTTATGAAGATAAAGTCGTAGCAATCGAAAGTGTTTGGGCATTCCTGGCTTCTCCTTGTCCAATTCTTCAATCTTTAGCTCCAAGGCCCTCAAATCCCTCTTCCGACACCCATGGTCAGCGTCGAGGAACTCTATAGGGATGGTCTCGATCTCCTTGCCTTGCTTGCTATTTCTCCCAATCTCCATAGGAGCCTTTCTTCTTGGCTTCTATCCCTCAATTGAGAGTCCTCACGTGTGAATAAGAGGTAGATTGGTTTCTGGAGATTATGATTAGAGATGGAGAGACAATGGGAGTATATAAGAGGGGTCAGAGGTCGGTAAAACTCATGAGAAACACCAAATTGTCGTCCAAGAAAAGAATCCAAACGAAACAGGGAAAGAAATCACGGATTTGGAAGTGTCCTGCCGTGTAATGACCAACTATACGAGTGCAGCCCATATAGGTCTGGCCGTATAGTTGGTTCCGGGTAGATATTTCCAAATATCTCGAGTCCAGGTCAATTAAATCACGACATGGAACTGACAATAATGTTTTTTTTGGTAAACGTAAAAGAAAGATCGAACGAAAAAGTGTTTGAGATTTTAACGGCCAACTATACGTCCGGAAGTTTTACTCCGGTCGTATAGTTGTGACCGTATAGTTTCAAACACCGAAAATACAAAGTGCATGGGAGTTCAACGACCAACTATATGGCCAGAATTTTTTCTCTGGTCGTATAGTTGCGACCGTATAGATACAGACACCAAAAAGCAAAACTATCTAAGAGTTCAATGACCAACTATACGGACGAAATTTTTGCTCCGGTCATATAGTTGTGATCGTATAGGCTCATATATCAAAAACAATTTCACAAAGATGATACATAGAGTTTAACAACCAGCTATACAGTGGGATCCCCCTCTCCGGTCGTATAGCTCTGCCTGTATAGTTTGTGAAAATAGAATTCGAAAAACAGAAGGAATTCGAAAAACACAAGGAATTCTAAAACAGAATTTTCAAGAGTACAAATTGTGAAAATAAATCACTTATCTGGGTAAGAACACTTACCTTGCACTTACCATTTTCATAATCGGGGATGAAAAGTTCCTCCCACAACAAGGACTCCTTCTCTCTTGGAGGAATTGACTTTACTTCATCAAATAATTCTCGTAAATGAAAATCACCAGGACTAAAGTTCCTCTCGATAAGATTGGTGTCTTCCTGGACAAACATGAACACTGCATCTAACATCTTTATTTCCTGCCTTTGCATAATATGCAACTCCAATACTTGACGTGAAAGAATCCAACGGATTAGTCTTGGCTTATGGTCTTTCCTTTCAAGGAGTTCTTTTAAGCCATCAAGATCCGTGTGAACTCTTACCTTTGCATCAACTATATAAGAACGAAATTTATCGCAAGAGAAAAATACAGCAAACAGTTCCTTTTCTTCCTTCGAGTAATTCTTTTGAGCACCATTAAGAGTTCTACTAGAATGATGTATAATATTAAATCTACAACCAGTCTGTTGTCCAAGATTTAATCCTACAACATCATCGCTAGATTCACATATTAAGTCAAAGGTTTGTATCCCAGATAGGTGGTTTAATGATCGGAGCTCGAGTTAAAGCATTTTTAAGTTTATCAAAGGCTTCAAGACACTTATCATCAAATTTAAATCTCATTCCGTTTTGCAAGGGTTAGTTAAAGGTTTAGATATTCCAGATAAATTTCTAATGAACCTTTTGAAAAAACCCACATGACCATGAATACTCCTTATACCTTTAATATCCCTAGGTGGTGGCATTCTCTCTATTGCTTCAACCTTAGCTCTATCAACTTAAATTCCCTTACCTGATACCTTGTGTCCAAGGACTATACCTTCTTTGACCATAAAGTGGCACTTCTCCCAGTTTAGAACAAGATTTGTTTCTTCACAACGCTTGTCGTTGTATTGGGAATGGCAGTACCTGAGAAGGTTAGATAGAGGTGTGGGACTAGCAGGGAAGCTATCGACGGCGTCTGCAGGCGGGATTGGATACAAGCGAGCATAGCTGGACCTAGGAAGTACCTAGGTTCGGAGCCCTTGTGATGAGGTAAAACTCCTACTCCTGCCGATCTGACTATGAGGGATATACGAACTACAAGCGCTCCTGGAGCTGTATTCTCTAGCTACTGTCTTAAATGCACTGAGACCAACCCTTTCTACTGAGGCCTTGCCTCTCCTTATATAGGCAGAGAGGCAACGGTCATCTACAGTATCCGGTACGACATGTCCCCTCAGAGTATGAGAGGTATGGCTATTGTAGGCACATTGGACGTCGTGCAAGCCTGTCATCAGCATCGGGCCACAGTTCCTACGTCATCCTCGCAAAGTCTTTGGTATGGCCGAGTAGTTGCCAGTCTTGTCGTCGTACAGGGCGTACCGCGCACTGTTCCGCACGTCGTCTTGTCTCCTTAATTGGTTCTGGCTACGTTGCCGTAGCCGGCTGCTTCTCATCGATCCGGCTACCATGCGGTAGCCGGCCCGACCTGTCTTGTCCGGCTGCACTTGGTCAACCGGGCGCGATCCGACTGCCCTGTTTCTTGTCCGGTTGGGGTATCTGGGGATCATCCCCTCGGCACTAGCCCCCGAGCTTGTGTGGATTCCGCCCTTAGGTGAAATGTGCACGCGCTCCGTCTTCGTTTTGAATTTGTGACCAGCTACGCCTGGCAGTTGCACCACCCGTGACGTCAGTGCTGACGCCGGCCACGTGCGCACGCGCCATCATTGCTCTGCGGCGGGCAGCGTAACGTCCCGTCGCACGTCGCCTCGGGAAACTGCCGCTTGATGCTTCGGTTTCCGCCACCGGATCTTCCGCGCATCCCGCGTCTGCACACGGGATCTGGGCGGCGGTTGGGGTGAGGGTTGCCTGGATAGGTGACACGTAGCGCCGTGGACGGTTGCTCTTCCGGCCCTTTAATGGGACGCCCTGGGGGAGCAGTTCCTTTCCTCCGCTCCCCTGCTTCCAGCTGCCCTCTCCCCTTCTACGCACCTGGCCTCTACGCCTTGCCTTCGCTATCGCTGTAGCCCGCCGCGCCGCCCCTTTGTCGTCATCGGCGGTATGGGTCACCGTCAGTCATCCGCCACCGCGCCCTCCGATGAGCCAGAGATGGCCGCTGAACATGGAGCGTGGTGTGGCTCCTCCGTCATAGAGGACCACATCTAGAAGTACCACGCCAACCGCGTCCTTCCGCCGGAGGAGGAAGTAGAGGTGCAGCTAGCGCCGGCGAGAGAGGTGTCGCCGCACCCGGCGGAGGGAGAGCGGGTAATCTTTCTCTCGCATCTGGCACATGGGTTCGCACTGTCGGTGCACCCGTTCTTCCTCACGTTCCTCGCTTTCTTCGACCTCCGCCTCCACCATCTCGGCGCCAACACAATCGGCACGCTGGCGCACTTCATGGCCTTCTACAAGAGTTACCTCGGGATCCAGCCAGATCTCGGGCTCTTCTGCCGGCTCTTCCGATTCCGGCCGCAGGTCCAGTTTATGAAGGGGCTGCTAGTCGTCTGTGGCGGTGCCTCCATGGACCGCAGGTCCAGCAATCGTACTTCTATGTCAAGAACCGCACCAACATGGACCGGATCAACCTTCCGGTGTTCCAGGATGTCGAGTCCAGCCGGCAGCACTGGGAGCTGAAGATCTATGGCGAGAAGGCGGAGTCGGACGCGATGCTGCAACGCATGCGCTCCCTCATCACTTGCCGGCTGACCGGCCTGGACATCACCCTCAGCTGGATGTCCCGGCTGATGATGGCGTTGCAACAGTGAGCACACAAGATGTGCTTCTACTCTGGCCGGCTGGACCCGACCTGGCTGTCGCGCCGCGATCCCCGCTACCACAACCTGAAGGAGTGGGTGTGGACGATCACCAAGGAGCGGTTGCCGGAGGGCTAGACCTTCAGCCTGGCGTCCTATAGCCAGGACAACCGCGCGCCCCCAGTAAGCTCTTTCAGTCGGAATTTATGTTTCTCTTGCTCTTCTTTTTTGTTTTATCTGACTAATCTCTTGTATTTAGCAGATCTTCCCTTGCATCCTTCGTGAGGAGGGCGAGGCCCCCCTCGAGACGTTCACGCCTGACTTGCCTGAGCCGCGTGCTCGGCGGCCTAGCAAGGAGTAGGACGGGGACGGGGATGCCTTCCCCAGCCGGAACGACGAACCGGCCGCCGACCCCCACTCGGAGGTTGGCGAGGAGGAAGAGGCCGCGCCGGCCTCCGATCCGGTGCAGTGCCTTGTGACGGAGAGCGACTCTAGCCAGTCTGCCGCTGGCGGGAGCGGCTCCAGCCGTTCCAGCGCCAGCCGGCCTACCGTAGAGGAGCCGACCCCCAAGAGGAGCTAGACCAGCGCCCATTCGCTGAGTCGCCTTGGCCGGAAGAAGGGGTCGTCTCCGGTGGTGCAGGGGTATGTCTTTCTTCCTTTTTCTTTTACCATCTTCTGTTTCTTTCATTTTCTCCCTTTTTGCCTTGGGCTTATTTGCTTCTTTTTCCTTCTTCTCTTCTTCTGTCTTCTTAGCACGCTGGTCTCCTTTGGAGCTGCGAGCCCGGCGCGAGCGCCGACCAGGTCGCCACCGCACGCCCCGACCATGTCTGCCAGCGCCCCTCCTTCTTCCGAGGCACCGCCTCCGCCGCCGCCTCGAGCTGAACTGGCTACCTCAACCGGAGCAGAGGGTCCTCAGCCAGACGGCTCTTCAGCAGGCAAGCGAGGGGCAGCAACCGGCAAGGAGCTCGTGGTTGTCGGCAACGACAACTCCGAGGACGAGCCGGGGGAGGAGTGGAGGACAGTAGTGGTTGCCGCGAAGGAGTCCTTGGTCGTCAACACCGTAGATGACGACGCCTCCTCCGCTGCCTCACTGACAGACCTCGCCGCCACCCTCGAGCTGGCGGTGAAGGAGATCCGGCTGCTGGAGGCCACAGCCGGCGGGAACCGGTCCTTGGAGCAGAAGCTCGCGGCTGCCAACAGGACTTCCCAGAGTAAGTTTGTCTCAGCCGGAATCGTCTCTTTTTTGCTGATAGCCGGCTCTGTCGCAGCTATCCTCGTGTGCGCTCAGCGCGAGATCAATCGCTTGAAGAAAGCGAACGACAGGTTGAGCAAGTCCAACTCCATTCTACGACTACAGAACAAGGATTGGCACGCGAAGGTGGACGGTCTGGAGGCCACCATCAAGGAGCGCGATGCCTTGCTCGCCAGCCGGATCGAAGCCTTCAACCTTCTCGAGGCCCAGAATAAGGACCAAGAGAAGGAGATCAAACGGCTGGCGATGAGGGAGAAGGCCTTGGTGGAGACATTGATGCAAGTCGGTCACACAGCTAAGGGTAAGTTCCCTTTTTCGTCTCCCTGTCTTTCCGGATCTGGTAGCCGGATCTGACTATCTTTTTTCTAACAGCATTTTATCCCGGCATAGACCTCCTTCCGTACAATCGGCTGCAGGAGAACAGGCTGGGAGCGCAGCCGACGGCCCAGGAGCTCATCGTCCTTCTTGGCGAGGAAGCTGCCAAGCTTCGTCAAGCGGCGCGGGACATCTTCTCGTTTTAGTGGCCGGAAGCTCAGGTTCCGGAGACAATGGCGCAGCTAGCTACGAAGGTGGGGGAGGTGCCGGTTGCGGTGGACCGGCTGCGAGACCTGGCGGCACAAGCTAGAGCGGAGATGGCTCTAGCCCTCATGCTTTCCTGGTACAAGGACACCCACGTCGAGAAGATCGATAGAGGCTTCTGCGCCAGCGCCAACCTTGCCGCCATCCGCCAGGCTCATCCGGAGCTCCGGGGCTCCGCCATCAAGATCGCAGACTACGTGGATCCCGAGGAGGTGCTCACCGATTCCAAGTCCGTGAGTACTCCGGATGCGGAGGCTTCGGTGTAGCCGGCTGGGGGTGCCAGAACTGGGTCAAGCGCCACGCCTCCTCCTCCGCCTGAGGCTGCCGCCATCCAAGATGCTCCACACGGCAAGGGTCCTGCCGCTTAGCTACCGCCCCGGGATTCCGGGTGTATTTGTTTGTCTTGATTTGCTTTAAAACTTGTCTGTCTGTACCGGCTGCCTCTGGCGCCGGGTAAACTTATGGGAGCTTTGCCTCCTCTTTTTCTTTCCATGTTAATTTTGAACTAGCTTGGTTTCCCTTCAACTTGTGCACTTTGCATTTTCTTTCAATATTTCGCCGATTGACTATATCCGGCTGACTTCGCCCGGCTACACGCCTTTAGCCGGGGGAACTACACCTCCAGTGGGGGCGCGCTAGCGCACCCACTGGGTGTAGCCCCCGAGATTCATAGTAGCTGGCGTAGCCAGGTGCTTCAAATCTTCCTTCTTTTCCCAAATCTTCTAACTTTATCCGACTAGACCCGTCTCAGTCCGTTGCTTTCGCTGGCTGAACACCTTCAGCCAGGGGAACTAACATTCTAGTGGGGGCGCCCGAGCGCACCCAGTAGGTGTAGCCCCGAGATTTGGAGTAGCTGGCGTAGCCAGGTACTTCGAATCTCCCTTGTCTCCTCTTGCTCCTGCCCTTGCCCTCACCTAGGCTCCGGATGCCCCGCTAAACGCCTTTAGCCGATCGAGAAACTACAAGATTTCACTGGGGGCGCGCGAGCCCACCCAGTGGGTGTAGCCCCCGAGATTCGGAGCGCTTGATGAAGGCAAGGACTTCGAATCTTCTTCTCTTTTCTTCCTGAGTTCCTACTCAAGGTAGTCATACAAGAGTATACATACACATACGTTCTCACACGTTAATAGGTTAGTCTGCTAAACTGTAGCCAGAAGGCGGATTTGCTTTTTGAAAACTAGCTTGCTCCTTTATGGACACCTGGTCGCTTTCCCGTGCGCTCTTCTATTTTCGTTGCGTCCTTGCCGGGCAGCCGGGTTGCGGTCTGCAGCCAGAATCGAAGGGAGCTGACAGTACATCGTGCACGGTACTAGCGGCTTAGCAACCAGATTGTCTTAAGCTAGTTTCGAGGGCGGGACGCCAGATCTGTTGCGTCTTCTCCCTGTTTTTCATGTGGGATGCCTCGGGCTTTTGCTCTTGCTAGCCGGACAGCCGGGTTTCGGTCTGTAGCTGAGACGAAGAGTGGTCCTCTGACATCGTCGCACACTACTGAGTCTGTTTGTTTACTTAGCAGGTCAGGCCAGCCGGCAAGCCCCCGGGTAGGGGTTGCCGGAGCCGGAAAATCATAAGCGGAAAATAGGTACAAACACATTTCTAGCAAGGAGCCCCCGAGCATCTCACAGGGGTCCGCATTTGCATTCACAGGGTTTGCGGGATACATACACTGTCTGGTGACTAGGTGTAAAACGGGCGCAGCAGGGCCGTGTTCCAGGGACGCTCGGTCTCCTCGTCTGATTTTTCCATCTTGTTCTTGCGCGGCTGTTGCGCGTCGATGAGGTAGTAGGAGTCGTTGGGAAGCCCCCGGCTGATGATGAAGGGGCCCTCCCAAGGTGGCGATAGCTTGTGCATGCCCTTCGTGTCTTGTACTACCTGGAGGACTAGGTCTCCCTCGTGAAATGCGACTGGGCAGATCCGGCCTGAATGGTAGCGGCGTAGTCGTTGCTGGTACAGGGCCGACCTGGACAATGCCAACTCACAAGCCTCCTTCAGGAGGTCCACACCATCCTCCCGCCCCTCTTGGTTGGCATTTTCGTCGTAAAGGAGCTTACAAGGGGAGTCGAACTCGATATCCGTGGAGAGGACGGCTTCCGATCCATAGACCAGGAAGAACGGAGTGTAGCCAGTTGATCTATTCGGCATGGTGCGGAGGCTCCAGAGTACAGCTGGAAGCTCCTCGATCCCGCATCCGGGTGACCGCTCCAACGGCTCGATGAGGCGCGGCTTGATGCCGGCTACCACCAAGCCGTTTGCCCTTTCGACCTGCCCATTGGACCGCGGGTGTGCGATAGAGGCCAGGTCCAGCCGGATGCCCTTGTTGCTATAGAATCAGGCGAAGTCCCCTTGGCAAAGTTTGTGCCATTGTCGGTGATGATGCTGTTGGGGTAGCCGAACCGATTGATGATTTCGGTGAAGAAGGTAACGACTGTCGCCCCGTCCAGCTTCCGGATGGGCTTGGCCTCGATCCACTTTGTAAATTTGTCCACCGCCACCAGCAGATGGGTCATGCCCGCGCGCGCTCGCTTGAAGGGACCGACCATGTCGAGGCCCCAAACCGTGAAGGGCTAGGTAATTGGTATGGTCTTGAGCACCGAAGTTGGCATGTGCCTGAGCTTCCCAAAGCACTAGCACCCATTACACGCGCGGACCAACTGTTCAGCGTCCTCGATGGCGGTGGGCTAATAGAAACCATGGCGAAACGCCTTGGCGACTATCGCCCTTGACGAAGCGTGGTGCCCGCACTCGTCCTGGTGGATGTCCTTGAGTAGCCGATAGCCTATGTCCACATCGACACACCTTTGGAAGATGCCGGATATGCTGCGCTTGTACAGTTCGCTGTTGATGGTGGTGTACGTGTGTGCGCGGCACCGGATTTACCTGGCTTCCACCTCGTCATCCAGAAGATCACCGTTGGCGATGTAGTTCATGAAGGGCTACGCCCAGGATGGTACTTCCCGAATGACGAGGATGCTCCTGCTCTCCGGTTGATGGTCATCGGGGGGCCGTCCGGATGGGGCACCCGGGACGGCATCCCCCGAGCCGCTTGACGAGTCGGCAGCCCCCAGGTCTTGCGACCCGGAGGGTACTGATTTGTCGGAGTTGGTGCAGGTCTTCTTCTTTGGAGGCTCTACCGGCTTTGCTTCTGCCGCCCCGTCAGCCGGAGCGCTCCCCACCCATATGATGGAATCCGACTCGGGTGATGGGTTGATGGAGGGCTTGCGCAGGTGCTCCAACGAGACCCCGGTGGGATCGCCTGCCTGGTGGATCCGATTCGGGCCAGCGAATCGGCTGCCTCGTTGTTGACATGGGGGACATGATGGAATTCGCATCCGTCGAAGGAGGCGCTGAGCTTCTAGATGTGGAACCGGTAGAGGGCCATGTTTGCATCTTGAGCGTCCCATTCTCCGGAAACTTGCTGCACTACCAGATCCGAATTGCCGAAGCAGAGGATGCGGTTGACACCGATCTCCCTGGCTAGCCGGAGTCTGTGTGCCAGTGCCTCGTATTCGGCTACATTGTTGGAGGCCTCGAAGTGGATCTGCAGGACGTACTCCAGCCGGTCTCCCTTGGGTGAGGTGGGCACGATGACGGCTCCCAAGCCCCCGAGCATCTTCGACCCGTCCAAGTGCATCTTCTAGTGGTCCGAATCTAGAACTGGTGGGAGATACTAGGTCTCGGCCCAGTTGACGAGGAAGTCCGCCAGTGCCTGCGACTTGATTGTGAGCCGGGGCTCGTACTGGATGGAGTAGGCGGTGAGCTCGATGGCCCACTTGGCGACTCGGCCGGTGGCGTCTTTGTTGCCGATGATTTCCAAAAGGGGTGCGGTGCACACGACCTTAATTGGATGCTCCTGGAAGTAGTGCTTGAGCTTCTTGCATGCCAGGTACACGCTATAGCACATCTTCTGGTAGTGGGGGTAGTTCTTCTTGGAGAGGGAGAGGACCTCGCTGAGGTAGTAGACGGGCCTCTGAACCGGCTGAGCCTTGCCTTCCTCCCGGCGCTCCACCACTAGGCTTATGGCTGTTATATAGAGCAACATCGGCTCCTCGCTAGTCGGCGTGGCTAGAACCGGCGATGTGGATAGCATGCGCTTGAAATGCGGCGTCGGCTTGCAAAGTCCAGGAGAACTTGTCCGGCTTCTTCATCAGCTGGTACAATGGGAGTGCCTTCTCCCCCAACCGGCTGACGAAACGGGATGAGGGAGGCCAGGCATCCGGTGAATTTCTGGACTCCAAGCAGGCTCCTGGGTGGCTGCATCCTCTCGATGGCCACGATCTTCTCCGGATTTACGTCGATGCCTCGTTGTGATACGAGGAAACCGAGTAGCTGACCGGATGGCACTCCGAAGACGCACGTCTCCAGGTTCAGCTTCATCTGGTACCGACGGAGGTTGCCAAATGTCTCTCCTAGGTCCTCAAGGAGGGTGTGCTTCTCCTTGGTCTTGATGACCACATCGTCCACATAGGCATGCATGTTTCGTCCTATCTGCGAGTGCAAGAACTTCTGCATGTAGCGCTGATAGGTAGCGCCTGCATTCTCCGGACCGAAAGGCATGGTTACATAGCAGAAAGCCCCGTAGGGGGTGATAAATGATGTCTTAATCTGATCAGCCGGGTTTAACCGCATCTGATTGTAACCAGAATAGCAATCTAAAAAAGACAACAAATCACAGCTGGCCATGGAATCGATGACTTAATCGATATGGGGCAAGGCGAAAGGGTCTTTCGGGCATGCCTTTTTCAGGCTGGTGTAGTCGATACACATACGCCAGGTCTTGTTCTTCTTCAGCACCAGGACTGGGTTCGCCAACCAGTCCGGGTGGTACACTTCCATGATGAACCCGGCTGCAAGGAGCCGAGTGATCTCGTCACGGATAATCTTTCTCTTCTCCTCCACGAACCGGCACAGAGGTTGCTTAACTGGTTTAGCATCTGGCCGCACATGAAGTGAGTGCTCGGCGAACTCCCTCGGTACACCTGGCATGTCCTTTGGTGACCATGCAAAGATGTCCCAATTCTCACGGAGGAAGTCGACGAGCGCGCCTTCCTATTTGCTGTCCAAGTTGGCACCGATGGTGACGAACTTGGTCGGGTCAGAGGGGTCGAGCAGGATCTTCTTCGTCTCCTTGGCCGGCTGGAAGGCTCCTTCTCTAGCTGGTTTGCTGCTAGCCGGTATGTCCAGTTGGGCCATGGACACATTACGCATGATCACGCGCTTATCCTTGGTTATGATGAGGGCCTCTGCCAGTTTGGAACCGGCTGAGGCGTACTCCATCAACCGCCTGAAGCAGGCAGCGACGGTGATCACGCCGTTGGGGCCCGGCATCTTCGTCTTGAGGTATGCATAGTGGGGGACGGCCATGAACTTGGCGAGGACGGGGCGCCCGAGGAGAGCATGGTAGGAGCTCGTCAGGTTTACCACCTCGAACCAGATCGATTCGCGGTGGAAGTTCTCCTCGGTCCCGAAGATGACATCCAGCTGGATTTTACCCAGCGGGGCGCAAGCTGGCCTTGGCAGCATGCCGTGGAACGTAGTGGTAGTCGGGCGCACGTTGCATTCGCGAATGCCCAACTTCTCTAGCGAGGACTGGTAAAGGAGGTTGAGGTTGCTGCCTCCATCGATGAGGACGCGCGAGAAATGGCAGGTACGCATGTTGGAGATGATGAGGGGGTCGAGCAACATGGCGTAGCCCCCAGGAGTCGGTAGCTGCTCCGGCTGGTCTTCATGGCTCCAGGTGATGGGGGTTTCCGACCAGTTCAGGACTGGGGGACCGGAGAGACGATGGCGTTGACCTCCTTGGAGCGTCGCCTATGGATGTGCTTGTCGTCCAGCTCCGTCTCGAAGATGTGGTAGGCGGCGTGCGGCTGGGGGTAGCCGTTGTTGTTGTTGCCGCCGTTACCATCATTGCCGGCTCCCCTAGCCGATGGTGGTGGTCCACCAGGAGGGGGTGGGGGAGATGTGCCTGGCCACCCTGGTCTTTTAGCTGGCGAGTCCAGCAGCAATTCTAGGTGGTATGCGTAGCCGGTTTGAAGGGACCATTGTGCCACTTGCACGGTCCGTCAAACATCTGGTCGAATGTGAGCCGTGGCTTCTGCCTTCTTGCATCGTTAGCTGGCGCGTCGGGCGCCCCTTCCACGGCATTGACCTGCCGCGCGTGGTAGCGAGGCTTCTGTTGTCCGGCTTGGCGGTCCCCATGGAACCGGTTGTCATTGCCGTGGTGCCTGGAGGATCTGGTTTCTCCAGCCGTATTGCTCGGATGGTCGCGAGCCGGCTCCGTAGGAGTTGTACGCCCGTTAGCATTTACTCAGAGGGGTTTCTTCATGGCGGCATCCGCCATGGCATACTGGTCCGCAACCGTCATGAGCTCCGCCATGGTTTTCGGCTCGTCACACAGTAGCCGGTGGAGAAGCATGTTGCCTTCTCGGCAACCCTCGATAAAGAAGCTGATGGCCTGGCTCTCTAGGATGCCCTCGCAAGTGTTGCGCAGCTCCGTCCACTTGGCGAGGTACTCGCGGTCAGTCTCGCAGTCACCCTGGACGCACAAGTCCAGGTCGCGTGGGCGTCCCAGACGCTTGTACGTGCCATTGAAGTTGCGGACGAACACCTTCTCAAAGTCCGGCCAGGCGTTGATGCTGTTGGGTGCAAGGATGTTGAGCCATGTGCTTGCCGACCCAGTTAGCATAAGAGGGACGTAGCGCACGGTTGTGCACATGTTCCCATGGGCGATGCCGACTATCGTAGCATAGTCGGTCAGCCAGTCTTCCGGCTTCATACTGCTGTCGTACTTAGGGGTGTCCCTGGGCAGGGAGAACTTATCCGGAAACGGCTCGTTCTGGATGCGGGGTCCGAAACAAACCGGTCCGGTGGAGTCTTCTTCCTCCATGACGCGCGCTTGAGCGAGGAGCTCGATGCGGTCACGAGCATCCAGAAGATCTGGGTTGGGCGCTCCCACCCGGCCTGAGAGACAGGAACCAGCAGGTCTTGGTGCTCCGGTTGGTGCAGGGGGAGGCTATGGGTTGTTGTTCACTGTTTGCTCCTGGCGTGGCTAGCCCTTGTTGCCAGAGGTGCGACGCTTGTTGCAGGCCTTAGCCGGCTGAGGGGATGATGCCTGTTGGGTGTCGCGGGGCGCGCCCTTGCTGTTGACAGGCAGTTTGCTCCCCCTAGAGTAGCTAGGGTCCTCCTGCATCTATCGGTTGGCATCACCCTACTCATCTGCGATGCGGAGGAGCTCCTGTACGCGAGCGTGCTGGTGGGCTCGCTCCTCGCCCTCCTGGTTGGGCAGTTCTTTTGCCGTGGCTCGTGCCGCGCGCAGGTTCTTGATGGGCGTGCTATATGTGGGCCGAATGAGGGCGGGCGTGGGATCCGGCTCCCCATCCTTTCCCATCCTTCCACCCAGCTCGCCGCCCCGGCGTCGCACCTAGCCACGCCGGCTCAGCTCCGCTGTAGTCGGAGTGAAGCCATGCGCACGGTCGTACTCGCGTCGGGTGATCACGAGTTGCCTGCGGGTTGCCGCCAGCTCCATGGCCTCCTGGAGGAGGATCTATCTCTCCATGGCGAAGTTGGATTCTGCTTCCTCCGGGTTATCCCCAAGGTTAACCGGCGTCAGGAGCCGATCAATGGCATCCTTCACCGGATTCCGAGGCTGCGGAGGCGCGCAAGTTCCGCCTTCGTCCGCGCCTCGCTCCCGCGGCTGGCAGGGGTGAGAACTGGAACCGGCCATCATGACCTCCACGCCGCAGGAAGCGACGGAGGTGCTGCTTCCCGGATGCGGTAGCTCCATGACGGAGACGATCTCCCTAGGGAAACACTCCGGAACGGTGGTGACATAGGCGGGGAGGTCGCTGAAGAGCAGGATGGAGCCGTTCGCTGGGAAGGAGGTTCCGGTGAAGCGGGAGGCGTTGTCGACGACGCAGTCGAACTTGCCGAGCGTGAGGACCAGGCCAGAGGCCACGCGCTCACCGGCTGAAGTGCGGGGTCCCGTGCGGAACGTGACTCCGGTCGAAGCCATCTGCCCTACGGTGGGCGCCAACTGTTGTTGTATTGGGAACGGCACTACCTAAGAAGGTTAGATAGAGGTGTGGGGACTAGTAGGGAAGCTGTCGATGGCTTTTGCAGGCGGGATTGGATACAAGCGAGCGTAGCTGGACGCAGAAAGTACCCAGGTTCGGAGCCCTCGTGATGAGGTAAAACTCCAACTGCTGCCGATCTGACTATGAGGGATATACGAACTACAAGCGCTCCTGGAGCTGTATTCTCTAGCTAATGTCTTAAATGCACTGAGACCAACCCTTTCTACTGAGGCCTTGCCTCTCCTTATATAGGTAGAGAGGCAATGGTCTCACTGTCTAGTCCGACTGGCGGGCCCCACAGGCGGGTCCCAGACGGCTGGTCATCTACAGTATCCGGTACGACATGTCCCATCGGAGTATGAGCGGTATGGCTGTCGTAGGCACAGTGGACGCCGTGCAAGCCTCTCGACAGCATCGGGCCACTGTTCCTACGCCATCTTGTCGGTATGGCCGAGTAGTTGCCAATCTTGTCGTCGTACAGGGCGTACCGCGCACTGATTCGCACGTCGTCTTGTCTCCTTGATTTGTTCCGGCTACGTTGCCGTAGCCGGCTGCTTCTCGTCGATCCGGCTACCATCTGGTAGCCGGCCCAACCTGCCTTGTTTGGCTGCACTTGGTTAGCCGGGCGTGATCTGACTGCCCTGTTTCTTGTCTGGTTGGGATATTTGGGGATCATCCGCCCGACAACGCTGCAAAACTCTCTTGAGATTATCCAAGCAACTAGTAAATGAAATTCCATAAACAAAAAAGTCATCCATAAATACTTCCATTATAAGTTCTATAAAATCAGCAAAAATAGTAGTCATACATCGTTGAAAAGTAGCTGGGGCATTACATAGACCAAAAGGCATACGTCGATAAGCATGTAAACCATAAGGACTTATGAAAGTTGTTTTAAGTTGGTCATCTGGATGAACAGCTATTTGAGAGAAACCAGAGTATCCATCCAAGTAAAAAATGAGTATGGTTTTCTAACCTTTCTAAAGTTTGATCTATGAACGGTAATGTATAGTGATCTTTCCTAGTTTATTTATTTAATTTCCTTAAATCTATGCACATCCTATGCCCAACAATAGTTATAGTAGGTATTAGTTCATTGTTTTTATTAGGAACAACAGTACAATCGCCCTTCTTAGGGACACAATGAATAGGACTTACCTAATCACTCTCTTTGATAGGAAATTATACTTGCGTACAGTTGGCGTACAATTTCTTTTCTTACCACTTCTTTCATTCAGGCTTCAATGTTCTATTAAATTCCGCAACCGGTTTTGCACCTTCTTCCATGAATATTCGATGGACGGCTATCATGGGACTAATGCCCTTCAAGTCATCCATTGAGTACCCAAAGGCTTGGCGATGCTCCTTGAGTATCCTCATGAGTTCTTCTTCTTCTCCTGAAAGTTTAACACTAATAATAACAGGGAATTTATTGGTATCATCTAAAAACCTGTTTTTAAAATTATCTGGTAGAGTCTTCAACTCTGGGGGTGGTAAATCCTCATCCCCACTCTTTTCTGTATCTTCAAAAACCTCATTAGTTGGAGGTCCCAAAATAGGAAGTGGATCGAATTCATCTTCTAGTTCTTCTAGGGACTTGTCCTCCATAAATATTTCTTCATAATTTGGATATTCTTTTATTTCTTCTTCTTGATTAGCAAAGAAAAGAGCTGCCATTTCCTCAATGGTTATCTCTTCCTCTTCTTGTATTTGTGGAGGTCTGTCTTTAAAATTGGCAAAATGGAATTTATTTTCCATTCCTCCAAGCTTAAGAGACACAATCTCCTTCTTGAAATTAACATAGGCACCTATATCACCCAAAAAGGTTCTTCCAAATATAATAGGGCAAAAAGTGTCAGTTGGAATATCAACAACTACAAAATCGATTAGAAAGTTTTTGTTGCCAATTGTGATAGTTGCATTGTCAACTACTCCCATTGGAATTCTAATGTTTTTATTAGCTAACATAATTGTTATATCAGTATTTTAAATTGTAGCCAGTTATATTTCTTCTTTTATTTCTAGGTACAAATCATAAGATATAACATTAACTTCGGTGCCAAGATCACATAAACCGCAATGAGAGGTTTCTTTAAATATGCAGGGAAGAATAGGCTTACCCACATCTTTTACGTTTGTTTTACCTTCAACCAATATTGAAGTCTCTACATCAAGTTCAACTATGTTACAATGTGAGTACATAACCATAATTGTTTCCTTGGTTACCTCTTCATCTTGGTTTCCTTCAGATGTTCCACAACTTTTGGCATGCTTTCCTCTTCCCTGTTTTCCTGTACTGCTTTGACCTGTTCATATTCAAAAATATGCTTTTGTGCAGTGTTAGGGAAAGGCACTTCACATATTGGTTCTACGGAGGCATGTGTTTCTTTATCTTCTCTTTTCTTTTCTGGTTCGGGTGGTGGATCATACTTGACTGGATCTTCCTTTGGAGCTTTAATATGTTATATAAAAGCTTTAACAACTTGCAACACAAGATCTGAATCCAGATAAAGTTCTTTACATAATTCTTTAACATGGCCTTCTTTATTATAGTCATGAATACAATCATTCTTTATTTCTACGCCTCCGTCACTTCTAGACCAAAATTCCATGAGACTCTATGATCACGAACTCTATTAAGTAAAGCCCAAGCTTTAGGTATAGGAAGATTCATAAAGGCTCCTTCCGCGAAAGAGTCCATGTAACACCGCAAAAATGATAATCAAGATTATCAATCTAATCACCCAAGTTTAGGGTTAACAAAAACTTTTATTCCAAAAATCAATGTGAATGCATGTGTGTGTTTGCATTAGTGTAGAATTGATTGAATTTGCCATGTTGGTTTTCTAAAAATGATGAGAAATGGTTTAATGATGAATGCTACATCATCTAGGCCAATTACAAACAAAACCAAAAGAAAAATAAATCAAATATGAATAAAAAGATCAAATGGTCATTTTGACCAAAGTTAACCACTAGGCCACTTTGAGTGTTCCTAGAAGAGAAATTTTAACAAAAACTTTTCTACTTCTTTTCACCCCTTGCTAGAACAAGTAAAAGTGAACCAAGGCCCACTTTACAAGCTCACCAAAACTATTTCCAAATCTATTTAAAGGACATTTGAAAATCGAATCAAGTGTATGTACTAAGATCACACTTTTTCAAAAACGCATCAAACCAATTCCCCTTGGCAAACCCAAGCAACCAGAGACTACCAAGCATAAGTATAGATCACTCACCAAATTTGATTGAAAATTTTCAAACTTTATTTCTTGCAGCCATTTCCACAAACACCTTGCAGACACAAAATAATCAACTACCTAACTTCACTGTTTAAGAAGTAATCCATCGACCATTTGATTCCCTCTTAACTCCCTTGGCTCCCCCAGGGTCGAGCAGCACCAGACCAGCCCCCTCTTTGCCATTGTGCACCAGTGCCACTCCGCCCGAATTTGGTCGTCGCTGGCCGACAGTGGACAGCGCGCCAGAAGCCATGTCGCCCTCACACACGACACGCACCAGACACGCCACAGTCTATCGCCACCCCTTGTCCAAGCCACGACCCCAGCCTAGCCCTGGACCACCCTAGCGACGCCGCGCCCACCGTCTTTGCGCCGTGCCCAGAGCGCGCCAGCACGCGTAGCCAACCGCCCTGCACAGACTACGCTTCGCCATCTCCGTGCACACGCCCACTCGCCATGATCACCACGGCCTCCCAGACACCCTCGTTCACCGCCGAGCGACCCGTAGCTCCCGTGCACCGTCGCAAAAACCGTTGCGTCCACACGGAGTACCGCACGCTCCCGACCAATCCACACCACCCCGTGCCTCGCCTTTAAGCCCACGATGATTCCTAGGGAACCATGCACCGCCCATATCCCCAGCCGCACCGCTAGCTGCCTGTAGCATCATCACCGACGAGCATGATCCCACGCCGTTCGGTCCACTTGCCATAGTATAAGTAGAGGCCTTCTTTGCCTCCATTCTCCACACCAACACCCTCCCCGCTCCTCATTGACACTCCCATGCTTCTTCCCGGAGCAAGGCGAGCTCTCCCTCGCTGGAATTTGGCCGAAGCCCGCCACTGCTGCAGGAGAAGGGCATCGTCGATTGGAGCCACCGCAGGACCTTCCGTGACCGCTCCTCGAACCACCGTCGTCGACAACCCCATTCGCCCCCATCACCGATTCTAGCTGGAGCCCAGGTGAGCCCCGCCAGACCCCCACCACCGCGTTAGGTTCAATTCCTCGCCGGAGCAGTTCATCGTCGATGATGACTCTCCGTCATTGGATCGTCCTTTAATCGTAGGGCTCAGATTCGCAGATACCGCTTCGAGTAGATAGACTCGCTGACAAGTGGACCCCCTCTGTCAGCAGCCCGATGTGCTGTGTTGTGCAGATTTGGGCCGGCCCATTTAGTTTCCCGCGCATAGCCTAGTGATTCAAAAATCAATTCAGGGAGATTCACTGAACCAAATTGCATTATTCAAATTTTGTTAGAAAGATATTTAAATTGTCTATCCAATCCGTTGGATTCAAATAATTTGGAGTTAGATATCACATGTAGTAAAAATAACAAGACAGGGACTTTTCCAACTTCAAACATTTTTCGAAAATCAACCATAAATGCTTTTGAGTTGATTCCAACTCTCAAAAATCACATTTGATAAGATCTATCTGAATATGTAAAAATATTTAGGTTTACATGCAGTGACATTGGACTAGTACCAAAATAATGCTATATAGTCATTTCTAGTCACTTTAAATATATTAAATGATAATCATAAACTTTATAAAATATGATCAACCCTTTGAATCACATTCCCATGTATTAGAATATGTGGTGATGACATGTGTCAACATGATCCCATATTTTAATCAGGGAATATTAAATCTTAATTAATTTCAATGAGTAGAAATTACTTTTCTAAAATAAGATACATAAGATTTAGACTTTATTTCATGTGATGATTGTGATGATGCTAGTTCATCAAGTGTGAGCCTTAGTGTGCTAAATAGAAATAGTTAAGTATTGTTTATTGATTGTGTACCCCGTATTCCTTTATAGATGAAAGTACCGACCAAGGATACGAGGAGGAGGAGTACTACCAAGAAGAAGAAGAATACAACTTCAACCACTTCTCTACTCAAAGAAAGCTAACACTTGCAAAACCTATTATGTGCAAGCTAGAACTATGCAAGTTAACACTTGCCCCCTTGATAACTTAAGTAAGATGCATTAGGCATGCTTCGATTATACCACTTTGATTATACCAATCCCAAGTTTTACTTGCAAGATTTATTCTTTTTACTTTACTAAAGTTCTTTACTTTTAGTTAGTGCTTTGTGAGTATTGGAAAAATAGTATAGATAGCATAAAGAGTATAAAACTAGGCCTACACTTAGATGTCATTCTATGGCATGAGATTGAATATTTGCACCCCTCATTAGTGAACACTCTTAACCTTAGTGGCTAGTTCTAAGCATAAAAGTTGATCACTTTAGATGAGAATACTTGGTGAAAATGATTATGAAAACCTTGGAATGATGCTTCATTCTATTGAAATGTTTTGACATGTGTTGAGAAGCACCAAAGGATTTGATGATGAAAATTCTGAGGCATGAGCTGAGCCCTTTACAAAAACTAATGGTTGGGTTTGGATGTGATACCATTCCAATTTTACCGTACAACCACAATACCTAAATTGGGTAGGGCTTAGACGGAAGTTTATGTGCCTTAGTATGGGTTCCCTTGCGGAAGATGTTTGAGCTGAGGCTACCTCGTGATGATTATCCACCTATGCAGTGCCCAGGATGGCAGATGGCCATGGCTGGGAGGCCAAGCTCATAGGAGAGGTGCCTATACTAGGGCGTGTAATTGAAAGGTTATGATTGATTATCCACATACTAACAAGGATTGGTTCAGGGTTATCCCTGACGGATGTATCGAATTTTTTGGTGAAAGTGTACCACCTCTGCAGAGTGTCAAACTATTCGAATAGCCGCGTCCGCGGTCATGGACAGTTGGAGTGGCCATATTGTTCCGTCATCAGATGTTTTCAAAATGATTTTTTAAGTGAACTAGGACTTTGACTTGACCACAACAAGGTTGTGAATATGAAAACTAGTTTCCCACTTAAGTGATTTAGAACATTAACTTAGTTTTCTTTACTTCTAAACTCAGTTTAGATAAACCTGGCCTTTTGCAAATAAACCTAGAGCTTAAGATTCCTACTAGAACTACCTTACTTGTTAGTGATAGTTTGCGAGTACTTAAAGAGTACTCATGGCTTTGTCCCTGGCTATTCCCGTGGCCAGACTATGAGGAGGACTACCAGGATGATGGATAGCAGGAGGTCTACGACAACTAGGATCATCTCCCATCATCAACATTGCATGTGACCCTGAATATGGAGCCCACTACTACGTTTATTATTGTGTTGCTTTGATTGTATTAAGACTGGATCATGAGATCCTTTATTTGTAAGACCTTATTATGGTTTTAATGCATGATGTACTGTGATATCCAATCTATTATGTGTCGCAAAAATGGTAATCCTGGGATTGCGAGGTATGGCATAACAGGCATCTAGGATTATAAATCCGGGTGTTGACAGTCTAGTTCAAATTTAATAGGTTCAATTAAACCGCCATAAAAGATATATAACAAATACCATTTAGGCAAATCATGATGAGTACATAGTCGTATTAAATCTTTGAATCTAATATAATATCTTACAAGTCCTTCATTAGAACGATTCTTCCAAGTCATTATAAGACGTCTGATTCCAAAAGATTTTGATAATGGATAATATTTTGATAGAAATTCACAGACTAAATTATCCAAGTAGTAGTGGCTTCAAGGGGTAGACATCTATACCATGAGAGAGCTGTACTTGTCAAAGTTTGACTAATAAGTTTAACCCTTACCTCATCAGCAGTATATCCCGTCAATAGAAAAGTGCCACATATATCTTTAAAACATGCAATATGCTCATATGGATCAGGATCTTCTTCATCTCTAGCAAATTGCTTATTATGTAGAATACTAAGTAGTAGAGGATTTATTTCAAACCCCCTTGTCTTCTCATTGGAGTTGTCTCTTTTATAAATATCATAGGGCTTCCCAAAGTGGTTGAGTGGGTTAGCACTAGTCATATGCTCAAACTCCATCATGTTGGTGGAACCTGTAACTCAAAACAAAATTTAGCAAGACAAAAAGAAATAAGCAAAAACTAAAAGACCTACAACGCTTAGCTCCCCGGCAACGGCGCTAGAAAATACCTTGATGACTGCAAGTGCACAAATCGTTTGTAGCTAGTTTCGAAATAAAGATATCGATCCCACAGGGAGCGGGAGTCTTAAGTCTAGTAATTCTTGAAATAGTTATTGCAATAGAAATGCTAGATAAAGTTCTAAGTAACAAGATAAAATGCGAGTATTTTGTAAAAAGGTGTTTTTGGGTTTTGGGTATAAGAGCAATAATAAAGTAAAGCAAAGTAACTTAATACAGAAAGTAAGTATCGCGTATGTAAGAGAGATTGGAACTGTAGTAGGGAAAAAGCATTCTCAGGGAGTAGCGGATACACCACTATTATTGTAAAGATATAAGATAAAGATTATCATCATGAAAATTCTCAACTATGTATGTGTGGGAGGAACTCCGTATGTGGAGAAAATGGCAACAACCACTGCTCACATCATCCTCATAACCACAGCAGTCAGCAATCAAAATCAATCGAATTACTGCACTATTAAGGGACATAATCCCATAGGACGTATCCCATGGCATGGATAGTGTTCCGTGAGTTTCCTCGATTTCCCAAGTTGATACGTAAGGAGTGCCAACAGCTTTATAGTCACTGTAAGTGCTAGCACGCCTCCGTCTACCAACATGTAGTTCCCTCCATCAAGTCCCCGCAAGAGGGAAATATTGAAAGGTCAACTTCTCTCAACATCAAGATGTAGAGAATCTAACACATGGTCTCATCGATGAATATCATAATAGACTTTATCTCATTTCAATCTCATACTAGGGTTTCTCCATCTCCCCAAGAAGTAATGATCTACTCAGACATGGAGGCAATCAACATCATGGCAATGATAATGGAAACAATCATAGATGAATAGTACTTGTAAAAATCCAGAACGAGTATAGGAATTACAACAACATCTAGACAATATGTTGATGGGATGGATGGAGGTGGTGGTGATGTAGTGGTGGATGATGAAGATCAATGCCTTAGCCTCCCGGATCTACGTAGGGCGAAGATGGATACCTTGTGGATGAGTTCCCCCTCCAGATGCCTTGCGGAGGTGAGGTTTCTGCGATTTTTGGGTGTTCTGTATGGCATCTCCTCGAACCAATTGCACGGGGTGAAACTATTTGTCGAGGCGGAGTCGGTGCCAACTATACGGGCGGAAGGGTTGCTGCCGCCGTATAGTTGGTCGTTGGGCTCTCTTCCTCCCTTGTTCGCTTCTGGTTTTCTTCTAGTATTATTAATATTTCCCAAAAAAGTGATTTACGTTGTTTTTGACTCCTTTTCTCCACAGTGCAACTGCTTCAATAATTGTATCCATTGGATCCATCATCTGTCCTGATCCTGGTGAAAACAGACAAAAAAGTTCGTGCGAGAACCATAAAATACCAAGGTCCTACATCTAAAATGCAAAAGAATAACGTAAAACATGATGCAAATATGCACTCATCACTTCTCTTTGTGGAATTGGAAGGTTAAAGGCATGATGCCCCCTTTACCCAAGAAACGAGACACCCCTAAGGGTGTAGAGCTGGATGAGTCGGACTCCACAATCTTTGTTGCGTAGTCACAAGAAGCCCCAGAGTCTAGCGATGATGGCACTCGCAAGTGGGGCTAGAGTGAAGATCACGGATGTCGCCTAGAGGCGGGTTGATACATTGCAAATGTATCTATAATTTTTGATGTTCCATGCTTGGTTTTATCTACTTTGTTGTGTTTTGTCCACACTTTGGAGTACTTTTCATATGATTTCTTGGACTAACCTATTAACAAGATGCCACAATGCCAGTTGCCTGTTTTCTGCTGTTTTTGGTTCCAGGAAGTCAGAAAATGAATATTCTTGGAATTGGACGGGACAAAAGCCAAAGTTACTATTTTCCTGGAAGACTCACGGAGCCAGAAGGAGAGTCGGAGAGGGGCCACAGGGTGGCCACACCACCCCATGGCGTGGGTCCACCTAGGCCGCGCCAGGGCATGGTCTGGGCCCCCTGGCCACCCACCGTCATTGCCTCTTCGCCTATAAGAACCCTCCCGATGCGAAAACCCTAAATAATCAAGCCTCCAGCCATGAAAAGTTCCGTAGTGCTGCCGCCACCGAAGGGGAGATTCGGGGGACAGAAAGTCTCTGTTCCGGCACCCTGCCGGGACGGGGAAGTGCCCTCGGAGCGATCTCCATCAATCTCCACAACCATCTCCATCACCATTGCTGATTCCCATGATGAGGAGGGAGTAGTTCTTCCTCGAGGCTAAGGGTTCTACCGATAGCTATGTGTTCATCTCTCTCTATGCATGATCTTATTGAGATCATGATCTTGTAATCTATAGATCTACCTTGCTACTCAAGTGCTTTAATGAATCTCTGCTCTCCCCATGTGTGTGAAAGTGACAGCGTGCTCACCATGGTGGCACTTAGGCTAGAGATTACAAATACTTGTTATGAGTTATATTTGGAGTTGTATATCTTTATGAAATTGTGGTGTTTGTTGGACTCATCTAGTACTCAAGGTGACAGTGTGGGGTTTTCTAGATGGGAAAGGCTTACTTTGAGGTGTGTTGTTATAGCCCTACCATGGATTAGAGTGTCCAACCGAAGAGTAGTTAAGAGTAGTATCATGAAGATAATATATTTATATGAGAGTGTTCACTAGTGAAAGTATGATCCCTAGGCCTTGTTTCTAAGCATTGATACACCGTTTGCTACTAGATCTATTACATGTTTTCTTGCTTTCATCTTTATTTCAGTTTGCCTTTAGTCTTTTCCATGCCATCAAGTTATTTTCTAGCACCGTTACCACTTATAATTATCCATACCACTTGTATTTCACTATCTCTTCGCCGAACTAGTTCACCTATACACCTGACAAATGTATTGGGTGTGTTGGGGACACAACAGACTTCTTGTATCTTGATTGCAGGATTGCTTGAGAGGGGATACCTTTGACCACTTCCTCCCTGAGTTCGATAAACCATGGGTGATCCACTTAAGGGCTTGTTTGATTCATAGGAATTGCATAGGAATTGTGTAGGATTTGAATCCTATGGGAATTTTTCCTATGTTATTGTTTGATTCATAGGAACACATCCTATAGGAATTAATCCTATAGGTATCTTGTAGTGCAATTCCTATAGGAAATAAACATTAGATCATACCTCATGGAAAAATTCCTTTGCAATGTCAAACAGAATTCCTCTTCCCATAGGATTCAAGTTGGCATGACATCTCAATCCTATATTTTTCCTATTCCCATACTTTTCCTATCCTATGAATCAAAGAAGACCTAAGGGAAAACTTGCTGCTATTCTACAAACTTCTGCACTTGGAGGCTCAACAACTGTCTACAAGAATTGAAGTGCGTAGACATCAGGGGTGAATAGGCGATTAAAACTTCTACGAGATGGGCTTAACAAAGGCGGAATAAAACTAGCGTTTTCTTTTGTTAAGCACAAAGCCTAGATATACTAAGGTTCACCTATGTGCACCAACGACTTATGCTAAGAAAGACAAGCGACAATATGATAGCAAGATAATTAGTTCAAGCACGTTGGCTATCACAATGTAAATTGCATAAGTAAAGAGCTCTGGTATAGACATAACCGAGGCACGCGGGGACGACGATATTTTACCGAGTTCCTCCCAACAAGGGAGTACGTCTCATTGGAGGGGTAGGCGGTAATAAGACCACCAACGCCACCGAGGCCTCACCCTATTCTCCCGAGTACCCACCACGCGGGCAAGCACCCGTTTCACTATGGGACACTTGAGGGTGGTCAACGAACCCGTACAAGATTGGGGTTATCTCCACAACTTAATTGGAGGCTCCCAATAATCGCCACCAAGGCCTCAATCTTGGGGGAGCTTCACAACTTAATTCAAGACCCCAAGAACACGCCACAAAGGCCACAAAACCGTCTAGGGTTCCAAGAACCCAAGAGGGACAAGCTCCAATGAATATCACCAAACAAATCCTCCAGAGAGAACACAAACCGATGCACCTAATGCAAAAGGCAAGAACACCACAAAGATGCCCCAAATATTCACTCTCAAGTTCCAACAAGGCTACTAAAGCACTGAAGGGGAACACAAAATGCCCCAAAGATCTAGATCCCAAAGTTTCACTCACAAAGAGTGGATTTGGTTTGGTCAAATTGTGGATCTAGATCTCCTCTATCTTTCCCTCAAATACTGGCAAGAATCATTGGAGGAGAAGGATTAAATCAAGATAGAGATGAATCAAATCAATAGGGCCAAAGCTTGAAGAAAGAGGGAGAACAAGCAACTCAAATAAATGAGAGAGAAGACTATATAAAGGGGGGGTCTGTTTTTGCCCGTTGGGGAGATTTACAGGGTGGGCCGGTAGTACCGGTCCAAACCGGTACTACCGCACCTCACCAGGCGAGCCAAGCAGCGAAACGAGCGAGCAAGGGAAATTGCGGGGCACGCGGGAACTGCTGGGCCAGCCCAGAGTGCGAGCAAGGTAGAGCGAGGTAAAGGGGATCGGGCGAGGGAGCAAACGGCGGCAGGGGATCGAGGGCATGCGATCGAGCAGAGCGAGCGGAGGCGGCACAAGCAAGCGGCAGCGGCACAGCTGGGCCATGCGTGGGAGCGGCCCAAGGGGGGAGGAAAAGCGAGGCTCGAGCGGGCGAGCAAGCCAGCGCCGCGCGCAAGGTAGTTGGGCAAAGAAGCTTTGCTGGCCGTCCCGGTACTACCGGTCCGCCCGGGCGGTAGTGCCGTGCTGGGCCGGTAGTACCAGCTAGGCCTACCGGGTGGCACAGAGGATACGGGCACGCGCGTCAGACTGGGCCGGTAGTACCCAGCGGTACTACCGCTCGGTCCAGGAAAATAGTTTTTCTTTTTCTTTTTAAAACAACTAGGCAAATACTCCAACGGCGATAACTTTTGATTGGTAACTCCGATTGACCCGATTCCAATTGCGTTGGAAAGAGGACGACAAGAGATATCCAACTAAAAGTGAGAAAGTATCAAGTATAATAATGTGAGATACCTCACTCCGTGAGTATCCGAAAAACCGCCAAGATCAAAATCGCAACAAGATATAAAAGGGAGATCCGATTTTGATGAACAAGATATTGTTATGAAGATTACCACAAGCTCTATATCCTCACCTGGATAAGAAAAAACAACCAAATATGATGATTCAAGTATGCAAAGGTTTTAGCTCTCCCTGAACGATATGATCAAGATACTCACTCAAGAGCCTCTCTTGATAGTACGGCTATCTATCCTAAACCCGGTCAACACGAGACCGGTAAAAGGGAAAACCTATCAAGAATACCTTTGCCTTGAGCATCCTTTGGCCTTGTATTCATCGATCCATAAACACCAAGTATGACAAGCACCAAACATGAGATCTTCTAGGAATGGCGCATATTGAGCTTCCACAACGCATCTTCTTGTTCATTCCATCGACCTTGAAGCCAACACATGCTCCAAGCGATGCCAATGGACAAATCCTACAAGTACACCTTAATACACACATTAGTCCATAAATATTGTCATTAATTACCAAAACCACACATGGGGGCTCACATGCTCTTTCAGGATAGCTCGACTCTCAATATGCCGAAGGGTCCTCCCCTTGATGCGGGTGCTACTAGGCTGATTCCAGCAGTACCCCTCCGGACTATGCCACATGTGCCTCCATCCAAGAAGCAGAAAAAAGAGGTGTTCGACCTTGACAACTTTAGCACGTGAGAGTTTTTGACTTATACCATGCCCTTATAAGTATGTTGGATAGGTCTTTGAAGGATGGTTTTATTTTCTAATCATTAGGGAGTCCTCCTAGAAGAATCTATCAAGGGCAATATGGAGGAGGGATTCATAGACTCTAAGACTACTAGCTTGCGGTCGGTTGCTCCATCTCCGGAGATGGTGGCCACCGATGATGACAACTGCTCAAGCTCCTCCAAGCTAGGTGGGCATAGGGTCGTCGTCGTTCGTAGTGTGGAGAAGGATCTACGGGAGTCTTCGGGTGCACATGTAAGTTTTCATTTGTGTTTCCTCTTGGAAGATCCCGAGTTCTTTGAATTTACTCAAACACGTGTGCAATCGTATATGCGGAACATGGTGCATATGGGCATGTAGTACGTGTGGCTAGAATATGACTTCATGCAGCTCCAAGGTGAGTTTTTCTATTTTCTGTATTGGTTAATTGCTATGTTCATCGTTTGATGGACGGTGTTGTGGTGTGTGCCATATGAGAACAAGAAGGCTCTGTATCGCCCAGAGGCTGTCGAACAAAGTCTTAGCAACTCCGAGGTGAAAGATAAGAGCACACTGGAGGTCGTTGAGCGCCTGAAGTTGGAGTCGAAGCAGCACAAAGAGGTAGGTGCAGTAGTTGCGGCGAAGAAGGAGAAGGAACTGACTGAATAAGTCATGAGTGTTGCACAGGCATTGTCTGGTGAGTGTCCTTTTCTTGTTACTCGCATCTTCCTCTTACTTGGTGTGTTTTCTTAGTACACTTCCCCTTGCATCTGTAGATGCGGCTGGTGTTTACTTCGACCGTCAAGCGCTTTAATGTGAGGACTGTTCGGTCGGGGCCATGAGTGTAATCAATGATCGCAACGCCTATGCCAAGGAGGATCTCCTCAAGTCCAAGGTTGTGCTTAGTCGCTTCCACCGGGAGATATTCCCAAAGGTTGTTGCGCTTGAAGATGTTGACGGCCTTTCAAATGCTTTTGCAGATGGCGGTCCCAAGGAATACAAGCATATGAACAAGGCCACAGGTGCCTCCTTGGGATTGGCTATGGAAAATGCTTATGGCGCCAACCTGGATGACAGAAAGGTCACCTCTGCAATGCTGGTGATAGCAGATGGCAAGGAGGTAGCTTTCGACCCTTTTGCCAAGCGCTGCAAGAAACATGGCACTCGACTAATTGATTTTCTTGCCAAGTACACCGAGGAGCAAAAATGGTTAGCCACGGTGAACGCCACCATAGGGGAGAGGTACCTCAGCGCCGCTTGCAATTGCATTTCTTTTGTAATCCTGGTACTTGTTTGTAGTTGTAGTAGTAGTAGCTAGTGGGTAGTGACTGCCAATGACTATGATGCTTTTGGATGGATTTGCGTAAATGCCATTTGGCAGCTTCTTGCTATGTAGGTATGTGATATATGGCTGAGTCAACGAGGGTTCGATGAGCATGACCGCCATGGGTCCCTCGGGTGGAGGGTCTGGCTCTGCTTCAGCTGATGCCTCTGTCTTGTCGGTGGCATTGCCCCAAAGTGCGTCATAGGTTTTGGTGTTAGTGGATGGCTTGATCTTGATGGAGCACTCGCATATTTTCTCCAAGAATATCTGGGTGGTACTAGGATGAGCATAGCAGCCAGAGGAAGAAGAAGCAAGGTGGCGGGCAGAATAATAGTCGTGTTGGCCACCAAGGAGGAGGGAACTCGAACAAGAACCACAACAACATTGGCGCCCAGCAGCAAGGCCATCAGCTTAATGCTACCCAATAGCATCATAGGGCCACGGAGAGAGGCCTCGCCGAGGAAAACACTGGGGGCTACCAGGAGCCAAAGGGTTCCATCACCTGCATCCTTGGTGTCTCTCAGGCACCTGCATCCAACAAACACTTCAAGCAGCTCACTCATGAGGTTGTCGCTGCTCGGGTAAGTACTCCCTGTCCAAAACTCAAGTGGTCCGAGGGAGCCATCACCTTCGACACCAACGACCACACCACCTCTTCCAGAGACATGGGCACCCTCCCAATGATCTGCACCCTCACCATCAACAACATAGCGGTAGCCAAGACGCTCATCAACGGTAGAGCCGGCTTGAACTTGATCTCCACCGAGACATTTTCGCCAAGCAAAATGTACCAAATCACAAGTTGATGCCCACCATACCGTTCTATGGAGTCACTGACGGGACCACCATACCCATCAAGCAGGTACGCCTCATCGTCTCGTTTGGGACCCGAAACAACTACAGGACCGAGCTCATTGATTTCGACATGGCACACATCGACCTCCCCTACAATGTCATCCTGGGCTACCCAGCGCTGAGCAAGTTCATGGCGGTCACCCATCACGCCTACAACATAGTCAAGATGCTCGGTGGCAATGGCAAAATCATCACCATATGGTGCGACGAGAAGGAGGCACTACGCACCCTCGAGTAAGCATGAAAGGCCACATCTACAGCATACCCAAAGGATGTGGACACCCATGACTATGTCGGGGGTACCATGTAGTGACCTAGCATACCATTGCCTGATGTAGTACACTATAGGTATTGACATAAAACCAAGGAAACACCCTTCTAGTACTATTACATCCCTGAGAGTGGTACAACAGAAACATCGCGAGCTCAACACATGACTATAGATTACACCTCCAATCTTTACAAAGCATCTAGAGAGACTCTTAATTACAAAGAGGAAGAATAAGCTTACAAAATAAGAACCAGAAATAACAACTCCAAATCTATACCCTGAATAAGAATATTTCTAATACTATTTGGTTACTATTGCTGCTACTGCAATGCTCTACACAAATCGGTTCTATGGCTAGAGATTATACTCCAATCTAATCAGGAACTTCGTCTTCACTTTAGTTGTTGTATGTAGACTTCCTTGACTTCATTTAAGAACTTTAGCTTCTTGTAACGAATCCTTTTGAGCATCATTTGGTGTTGACATTGTCTTCATCAGCTTTTGAATCTAGCAAGGGTTAAGAAGGTAAGGTTGAGGGGTCAAGTACGAGCATACTCAGCAAGTTCACTAAAAAGGAGTGTTGGATGCACTATCTACAGCCAAATAGCAAACGTCATAGGCTATGCAGGTTTTCATAAACATTTCTTCAAAGGTTCCTTTTATTCTGAAAAGCTATGTCCGTTAGCCTTCACGGGTTTACCGGAACTTCATGGAGCTCCTTTCCTTCCGTGTTCATAGCTCCTTTCCTGTTGAGTTTGTAGATCCTTCCCGGAATAGGGAGTAACATGTTACAATTATTACACTCTTCATAGGTGCCTCACTTTACCCATAAGAGATCTTAAGCCTTGTTGCACAACAAGGAGTATGTCCCCGTTCAAATATCCTTGGTTTGAGGCCTAGTCTAAGATCCAAGCCATTCACTGCCCCTCTCCGCGACCCCACATACCAACATGAACCTTCAAGCTGCCTCATATCTCTTAAGCCCTCTTTCGGACCGCTATAACTCTGATAGGGCCCTAAAGACTACGTGAGTCGGTTGTGCCCCTAGCAAGACCCATTAAAATGGTCGGCCTCCCTCCGACAGCCTTACACCGATAATCCAGCCAACAAAACTGCAGTCCTCTAAGGGTGCCCACCCATATGCTAGATCTGCATAAGGAATCCAAGCATCACGTTAAGGTCGTCCGTTGACACAAGAAAGGACGAAGATCCAGATGACTTTCCCATCCCATTCCATTTATTATGGTTAACTCCTATTATACGACGTAAGAATCACGGGTGATACTGGTTGTTAAGTCCTATATGATACATTCCCGTGCAATGGTGATTCCATCGATAGTTATAATAGATTAACTGACCACCTCGATCAGTAACCAATAGTTCACATTATTCTGGAAAATAGTGTTTTATGTCATCCTTTTCAAAATGTAGGTGATAATAATAATAGATTGAAAATACTTGATAGAAAATAACCAAAGGACATGAGAAAGTGTGAACTTTCCTTCATGATTACAAGATTATGCAATCACGGTCTTCGAGATGATATAAAATCCAATATCTGAAATCAGCATCATTGATCTGGTAAGAACTAATGTTTAAATAAGCAAGATGATGTGATGCATAAGTAATGCCATGTATTTTGTAAAACCCTGAAGTAATATACATTTTAAGATTTGGTTTATCTTGAAGTTTACTTCGCAAACAAATGTAGCATTAAAGATTTTAAGACTTAACATACAAGATACAAAAGTAAATGCAATAATAACATATAATTGGGGTTGATTAATATCACACTACAAGAAAAGTGTTCATCCGCAATGACTTGTCCCGATGATCGTCGTAGAAGGTGTTTCTTCCGCGATGAAATTCCTGGATCGACCGTGGCTGATGGAATTTTTTTTCCGGTTTTGCCGCCCTCTACTATGATGGAACCGCTAAAAACATAGAGGAAGCTCGGCTGGCACGTGGAAGAAGCGAGATTTTCATTTCCTCATGTGATGTTGACTCACCAAAGTATTTTGAGGCGTGTGGGTCCCGCATGTCAGTGTCTCTAGCGGACCATACTTTTTGGTCGCGCCTCCCTAATTTGAACTTGATAATGTTGCTCGATGTGTCTACCGTTTTGTCAGGCTGCTAGGTCCCATATATCAGCCTCTCATTAGCAGAATCGTGTGTATCATGGATTTTTTCCTTCGCTCGTGCTACCTTGTTCCGAACTTGATAGCGTTGCTCGATGCATCTACCGTTTAATCAGGATGTTGGGTCCCACATGCCACCCTCTCATTAGAAGAGATGTCTGCATGATGGAATTTTTTCCTTGTCTATTGCCTCCCTGATTTCAACTTTATAACGTTGCTCGATCTATGTACCGTGTAGTCACGCTGCTAGGTCCCCCATGTGAGCCTCACATTACAAGAATCATGTGTATGATGGGATTTTTTTCTTCGCTCGTGCTATCCTGTTCCGAACTTGATAGCGCTGCTCGATGCATATACCATTTAATCAAACTCCTGGATCCCACATGCCATCCTCTCATTAGAAGAAAGGTCTATATGATAGAATTTTTTCCCTCGGTCGTGCCTCCGTGTTCCGAACTTGATAGCGTTGCTCGCTGCATCTACCATTTAATCATGATGTTGGGCCACACATATCATCCACTAATTAGAAGAAATGTGTGTATGATAGAATTTTTTCCCTCGATCGCGCCTCCATGTTTCGAACATGATAGTGTTTCTCGATGCACTAGCCATTTTTTCAGGCTGCTCGGTCTCTAATGTGAGCCTCTCATTAGAAGAAACGTGTGCATGCTGGACGTTTTTCTTGCTCATGCCTCCCTGTATCGAACTTGGCAACGTTGCTCGAGGCAACACCTATATAAGGCCATGCTACTGGGTCCCACATTTCGGTCTTTGTGTAACTGAAACATATCTATGATGGACTTTTTCTTCGGCCGCGTCCGTTGTTTTGACCTTGGCAACGTTGATTGATGCGGCATTCGTGTATGGTCTTGCTGCTGAGGCCCCATGTCAACCTCTCTGGTATGTTCTAGCTTGTGGGTCCCCGATACAGCCTTGTATGTTCTGGCAGGTGGGTCCCTGATGCCAGCCTCTCTGTATAAGTATTTAACTTTTTTTCAAACCCGACCATTAAACTCGAGGGATGCTATAGGCTGGTGGCTCCGTGATGCCAGCCTCTCCGTAATACGATATTAAAATGTAAAACCTTTCTAAAAAAGTTTAAACCCAAGATATATATAAATATGTACACATAGGGGATTCAAACTAAAGACCTTCAAATCAAATCAAATAGATGTAACCTGAGTGTTTTGCCACTACACCAAAGATATTTATAGATATTAAATCATTAAACATTTATTAGTACTAAACCTTATGTATCGGTCTTCTAAACAAATTGTGTGTCTACGTTTATCTCTTTTCAAATATAAAATGGCAGCTCAGGCATATCAATTTGTAAAATGCTACATAATGGAGCAGTTTAAAATATGGGTAGGTAGAGTTTTTTATTTTAAGATCTGGAGGAAATGCCCAAAAGGCCGAATTAAAAAGAGTTTGCCTATCTACATGGGCTTCTTTCTCAAATTTCACTATGATGTGCTCAGCAATCCCTGACTCCTAAAAGGCGGAACTAAAATATGTTCAAGGTTATGCTCCATGGGCTGCTTTCTCAAATTTCTCTGGGTTGTGGTCAGCAGTCCCCCATATCAGCCTCTCATTAGAAGAAACGTGTGCATGCTGGACTTTTTCTCTCTCGACCCTCCCTGTTTCGAACTTCTTAGAAGCTCAGGAAAGAGCGAATCAACAAGGGAGAGCCTTATAAGCGCTTCATTGGCTCGCGTCAAGTCTTCCGCTCATTTGGTAAACATTGCTAGATGCAGCACGTGTATAAGGTCTCGCTACTAGGTCCCCCATGTCAGTATCTCTGTAAATGAAATGTGTGTATAACGAACTTTTCTTCAGCTACGTCTGTTGTTTTGACCTTGGCAACGTTGCTCGATGCGGCAGTTGTGTATGGTCTTGCTGATGGGCCCACATGGCAACCTCCCTGGTATATTCTGGCTTGTGCATGTCAGTCTCCCTGGTATGTTCTGACTTGTGGGTCCCCGATGCTAGCATCTCTGTATAAGTACTTAACTATTTTTTTCAAACCCGCCCATCAAACTCGAGGCACAATGCAGGCTAGCGGGTCCGCGATGTCAGCCTCTCTATAAAGCAATATTCTTATAAGAAAAAAATGTAAACCCAAGATAATTTTATGTCAAGCACAGATAATCGAAGTCATGACTTCAAAACACGTATAAACCATGTGCGTTGCCACTACGACAAACAAATAAGATGAACATTATCGTTAAAAGATTTATAGTACCTATAACTTATGCATTAGTCTTCTTAAAAACATTTTATGTGTCCATGTTATCTCTCTTAAAATAAAAGGGAAGCGATCCTGGCATCTCAATTTATTAAATTCCACATAATGGAGTTGTTTCTTAAAAACATGGGTAGGTGGATTTTTATAAAGATAAATTCAAAAACGCTGAATTAAAGATTTTGGGCTATTTTACATCTACTATACTCAATGGGCTATACTCCATGCACTATTCACCATGGGCTCCTTGATAAAAAAATAAATGGGTTGTGGTCAGCAAGTCCCCTAACCCAAAAAAGGATGAATTAAATTGTTCTGGGCCAAAGAGGGGCCGCATGGGCTAGTTTTTATCTCCTCGTAAGTAAAATTTGCATTGTGCTATGGTTTGGCCAGATTCGGAACACAGACCTCACTACTAGAGAAAAAGGCGATAATTCTTTTGACAAATATTCGTGTAAAATATCTAAAGAACAAGGGAAACAGACCGCGGACGCAAAAACTAGACTGGTATCCAATGACTTCACTTAGTACCCTCTCATCTCTATCCAGAACACATCCAACGGTTCTGATGACACACAGGCGAAAGCTCTAGTGCAAGTAGACCAACAGTAGTGACAGAACTTTTCAAAAATTTCGTAGCATTTGAAAGATCCAGTAGTACAGAATAAGACAGAAAAAATATTGAGATTCCTAGTTCATATTCAGTAGCACTTGACCAATTCTGTAGCATTCCAAAGTGACTGTTTCAGCAATGTAGACACTAAAACTCAATAGAAGTACAGAGGGAACCCGTTCATGTTTTAGCTCTAAAAACCTTGTCACGTGATCAATTTTCCCTTTTCTCCAAACACACTCGATATTTGGAGCATCCAAAACTAACAATCAAGTATGCTTTTGTGTGCATACCTCCTCTTCATATCAATACTAGTGTGACCCCCATATATGCATCCAAAAATGCACAAGCCTCATCTAGATTGTGACAAGGCCAAGTTTAAAAAGAAAAAGCAAGTCCATCTATTGCACTTGATCTAAACAAGTACCAATACATCAGTATTAGTCCTAGAAAATACCTTAGTAATAGTAACAACATAACACTTGACAGATTCAGTAGAATTTGAAGGTTGAGAAGTATAGAATAAGATATAAAAAATATCGACAGATTCCCAGTTCATATTCAGCACCACTTGATAGATTCAGTAGCATTTCAAAATGACCGATTCAGTACAAACAATGACCACAAGAAATGATAGATTCAATAATGCATGCATTGAAATTCAATAGTTGTAGGAAGGTCGTGACTCAAAAGGAAAGAGAGTCCATATTCAGCACTCGATCGGTGGATCTGAACAAGTACCAGTACATACGTATTACTACAAAATATATTAGCAGTAGCAGACCTCCATATGAAATACTCAGCATAACACAACATCGTGTCCAAGTGCTGGTCGGGTAGCACTTTCTTTCCTGCCTCTTATGCTTTCCTTGTCCCACCGTCACCTGTGGGCCTACTATGTCAGCAGCGTATATTGGAAATAGGTATACATTGCCGCAATCTTGTTCCACCTCTCCCGATACAAATTGAATCTATCACCAACATAAAGTAGTAATTAATTAGTATGACGTTATATATCTTAACATTGGAATCATCACAAGAAGATTTAGATGTTTTATCTCACTTTTGAAACTTGTTGATGCAATACTCCTAATCCACATGGAATTCTGACAAAATGTTTAGAAGCTTCTAGGTAACACTGTGGCTGCGACATGTATGACCTGAACCCATCTAGGACGACTTTGGCCGATGATGGCCTGCTCGTCAGCTCAGATGTCGCCACCATTTCGACCGCATGGAGCTCATGCCACAGAGACAATGACCAAAGCTTCACCTTGTACCGCAATGACTCGCACGCCCCTGAACTGACGAACCTAGGGGATATGACAATGTCTGTGGTGTGTCCGTCAATTTGGGAGACAAACATGGTGCCCTATTTCCCGATGTCGATGATATCCGCTCTCCGCAAGCCTCTTGTGGGCACATGCTTAGACAACTCCTAGTGTTTGTGCCTATAGGGAATATTGGTCGCAGTCCTCAAGTGGGTAACTCTGAGGTGGCAGACGAGCTCTACCATAGGTGTTAGCTCTACCGACGAGGTGATGAACTCACATCCAGGCTCCATGCAAACTTGCTGGCCGTGAAAGCACCAGATTATGTGGTCATAAATGTCGTTGTAGGGGACGAATGTCCTAAACTGGTTGTTGGGGCATCTGCTACCTTTTCCTCCCGCGACTTGGCTGTATAGCTCCTTAGAGCATGTGGCTAGTCGGGCGGTGCTAGTAGTGTCCAGAAGCATAGCAATTTCATTGAAAACATCGTCATTGACCTTGCTCCAGAAGCTGTGCAGCGGGTTGTGGGTCGATTGCGACATCAGGATGGATTGGGGGAAGAGGTCAGACTAGAGTATGACTGTCGAGGGACTTTTGGAGAGGGGTGGCACGGCCTGCAAGATCCAATGGAGTGGGCGATATGACGTGGAAAATGTGCGAAGAGTGCACTAGAGATGATCCCAAATGCAGCCAGGCAGCATTAGCGAGTGGGGATAAAAACAGTCGAGATGGGGAAGATGGGATGGCTCTTTGAACGAGGTTTTTTTCAAGGTCTCTAGAGATGCATCTAGGATGCCGACTATAGCTTGGCTGGCACGCTGTAGTGCACTAAATTAATTTAGCATCCCAATTGTCTAACAATTGTAATGCTACTTGTCTAGCCTATAGATTGCTACTCCCTACATATCATTAATTGCATCATCGTTATATCATCCTCATGTCACCATGTCATCTTGCATTTGATCAGCATATAAAACCCTTTTCATTTGATGCTTCTCTCATCTTCCATTTGCCTATTACTTGTAGTTGCCTCTTGTTACATTGTATTTGGTTCTTGATAAATACTTGATGCCCAAGTTGAGTTGGGGACATATCTTTTATTAACTCCACCCCCTTTCTTTGACACCACCTGATAATTCCACCATCCAAATTATATGTGGGCAGTTGCACTTACTTTGGTTCTTGTCTACCTCACATATATAAAGATGGATCCACATCTATACCACATGCTCACATACATGTTTTTTATTGTTTTCAAAATATAAATGATGTAGAGCCATATGTGGAGAGGCTTCTATATCTTTTATATGGTTTGTTTTAAAAGGGTGAGCATGTCTAAATATAAATGTGGCCAAATATTCTTCTAGTGGAACCACACACTACCATGGCCTATTTATATTCACTTATGCTTGTTTTAAACCATAACATATGAGAGAGCAAGCTTGTCTAAATTTTTGCTTGGCCTTTATTCAAATTTGCATGCATGCACAAATAAATTGCCATATGGGTATCTGGTTGTCTTCACAACTAGTAATGGTGATCAAATGGAACCATGCATGGCCCATGCAAGATCCCACCACCTTCCCTTTATTTGACTATTTTGAATTTATAGAGTCATGTTGTGGAATTTGAATAGTTACACTAGGTTCCCTTCAAATCCCATAATCTCACCTTCTCATGTTCTTTTGCTTCTAGGTCTTTTGGTTCTTTTGGTTCATCTTGGTTAGCTTCCACATTTCTTCATGTGATGAGAATAAATAGATGCCAAGCCATATGAAAAGAGAGCTACACCTATGTACCTTCTATTCTAGCTAGTCCAAAAATCTACTAACCTAGCCCGGCTGCACCCTGTCCATACCTGGCGAAAAAACCCACCCGAGCCCAACCTTGGACTCCTCCTCCCTTCTCCCTTGGCCAGCTAGACCCTTTTCTTTTTCTCAACCGAGCGATCATGTTTTCCTTCTATGCTTCTTCTCTCTTGTACGGCAAGCATCATAGTGAGTTGCACGTTGCTTTCTTCGATCGGCTGCACAGAAGCTCCAAGCCCGAGGATCCTTAAGAAGCTCCAAGTGATACCTCCTCAGCCCTAGCGCCTCTGTCCCATCCATCCCCTCACGCCGCCACTCTCCTTCCTCCTCTTTTGATCTCCATGAAATTCCACTGAGAGCACCATTGACGCCCTCCAAAAATTTGTCCGTGTCATCTCCACGGTCATCGCCAAGCACCCTTGGGCACTAGATTTGATCCGCCACTCGTCTACAAGCCACTAAGAGAACGGAGTCACCAAGGTCTCCAAGTGCTTCTTCCCGAAGCGTTCATCGCGCCATGGACGTCATCACCATCGCCTTCGACCTCTCACCGTCGCCTCCATCACCTCCGACCGCCTCCGCCCGAACCGGTCTTCTTCGACCACCTCGCGGTGAGCGCCAACTTTTTCCTCCTTCCTTCTCGCTGCCACTCACCGCGCACACGACCGACGCACAAACAGACGCAGCACTGTCCGCCCCGGTCCCGAGCCACCTACCCGCTCGCCGTCCGCTGTCGCTGAAGCCACAGGAGACCCGTGCCGCACGACCAATCCTTGGCTCTAACAAAAACTTCCACCGGAGCTAGCCGTCTCGCTGTCGACTCCCGCGCCGCTCGCCCAAGACTGCTACCAGCGCGCGCACAGACAGCAACAACCAGACACCTCCTATTTTTCCTTTCAATTTTTGAGCAAGCACACTTTCGGCACATGGGATGTTATTGAAGTTTCTTTGCATCGTTGCAAAACTGGATGTACCACCTTTCCAATGCACCAAACGACGCTTCAATCGGAGCTCTGAGCCGCTCGTTATCATCTGCACAAGATCAGTCGAACATACTGTTAAAATTGCAGCAAATCCGTCAGTTTTCGTTGTGCTTTTTACCTCTGTTCCTTGCCAGATCCCGTCCGCTATAGACCTCCGTTGGAGAAACCCCGAACACAAGAGTTGAAGGTCCAAGCGAGAACTACACTTTTCATTTTTACCCATAGCTAAATTCTGCATAGGTTGATCGCCATCTTCGTCCAAATTTTCGTCCAGCTAGCCTTTTTCCACGATCGGAAGTCCGTTCTGAGAGGAACTAATCTGATTAGCTCATGTTCTTTTGCAGCAAGGTCCTTAGACTTTTTCTTTCCTCAACCGCAGTCCCTCCCTGCCAGCGTGTCGCCTCCTCACAGGCTCTCGTGCGTAGTGGCCCCGCCAGCCCGCTGCCCCAATAATCAGTGAGCGTGGGTAGAGTACGTCTTGTGAGAAAATCCCCAGAGTTTTTTAAAATCAAATAAAATTCCAGAAAATTGTTTTAATCCAAATAATTTATTTTTTATATAATTCGAATTTGACAATATTTTCAAAAAAATGTGTTTCAAATTTAAATGTGAATTCGACTATAAATTCAAATTTGACTAGAGTCAACTCTAACTAGTCAAACCTGTGACGTTTGACCCCTTTTTGAATTACTTTGCACTTAATAATAATTTTAAATTCATAAATTCAAATTATGTATATAATATATGTTTTCTGATCAGAAAAATGCCAGGAATTCAAATATGCCGTCCAAAATAATTTTTGAATAATTTAAAATTTCGAAACCATTTAAATGTCATTTTATGCCTTTATCTTGAATAAATCATATCTTTAATTTTGTAATTCCAAATTTAACGAATTAATATGTTTAAATCAATCAGCACGATGAGTCTGTTCTAACTTAATAAAATGCTTTGTTCTTGTACCACACACCTCATCCATGCCATGTTATGCTATGCCATGTAAATTGTGCTTTATTCCATCATAGCATACTTGTTTGCTTGTCGCATATTATTTATATGATTGTGCAATATATTATTTTGGTCCATTGTGTGCTTGGTTTTTATCCGGATAGACACTGAGCAAGGAGAATACCAGGAGCCTCAGGAGTATTACCCGGATCCTTCCTATTCGATAACAGAACTGCTAGGCAAGCAATTCCCATGCTTGCATACATATAGTACATATGCTTCTATCTTACTCTTGCATCGTTGAGTTGTGATTGCACTAAATTGAATCCCAAGTACTACATAGCCTTTACTTTTAAACCCCACCGAAGCTTGTTCCTCCATCCCATGAGCCATTACTATAGGAGTTGATTGAGCCATACGAGTGGTAGAATTGCATGTGTAGGGTTTGTGCCAGTCGTTGGATAATGAGATACCTAAACAACTTAATCTGACTAGTAATGGGATAACTAATGAAAGAGGCATCCGTGGGCATTAACTGCTATTTGATTCTTTAATCTCACTTATGTCCCATAGCACCCCTGAGTACTTGATTCATGTTCCTTGCCTATTCGCACTATCCATATACGGGAGAACCTATGGATCCCCTTTACCCGAGCTTGATTCATACTTTATTTTTTGGGGCCACAAACTAGTTTAGGACTCTATTACTATCATGTACTTATGCCATGCTTTACTGCTTTATTTATGATTGTGCGTGGAGCACCTATACTATTTAGGAATTGCGGAGTGCTTTTGAAGTATCGACAAGCCTAGTTACACTTTTGGATTCCTAGTCATTTACATCCGTATCGGAGCCGGCCAACTTCGTTGCGGCAAACTTAATTTCGTGGCCCTCTGAAATAATTTATGAATCATGTGAATGCCTTGTCGTGAGGTCTCGTTGTGTTTTATTTGGTTCTTACCGAGGTTGATCGTGTGTGTGTTGCTATTTATGCACCCCTGCAGGGTAAATCTTTCTGAAAGTCGTGTCCGCAGTTATGGATGACTTGGAGCATAGTTTCTCAATCATAGACAAGCATAACTAAAGTACCGTCTTTAATTTGACTAAGACATGACTAGTAAATAGTGCATCACTCCTGGAATGGTTAATAAAATTCCCAATGGACGGGATGTTCTTCTGCCTTCTCATCGATAAGCGAGAAGGAGGGCGAGCAAGGTTATTTATGTTGCTTATATAATTGTTGTTATTAATTAACGGGTGTCCATCCATCTCTTTGCACATATTATCTTTCGTTGCAACTGCGTCACCCCAGGTTATTCTCTTTAGATGTATTAATACTTGCTAAGTACCCCTAGCTTCTCATACGATAAATATTTGGTTCGGATGGACATGTATACTCTCAGGAAAGTTACTGGATTGAGGAGACGAATGATGGTGACAACGACTATCAGGTGTAGATATTCCAGGGATGGATATCCGTGAGATTAGTGGGCGGGATGTGCTTACTATCAGGACATCTTATGCCGATTTGCTTCTTATCCATACTCAGATCATGTTTTCTGCTTCCGCTTGATACTCTGTTGCGTGGTGTATGAGGAGATATCCTAAACTATTATATCTATTTAGGATATTTGGATCTTGTCGTATGGCGTTGAATATTTCTATTTCTATTGTTTCTAGATGGTATAACTCTGATGTCTATTGTAAGTCGCAGACATATATACTCATATGTGTATGTCATGGTCATGTTACCTGTCACTTACGCCGATCGCTCTTGTCCCAATGTTCTTGAAAGTGGATAAGGTGGTCGGCCGGTACCCTGTCCTGCTCCGCTTCGATGGGCCTACACGTGGGTGGCCTTGGACCTCCGCGATAAAATCCCTTATCAAATTTTGGTTCGTCCAGGCTTGAGCTTAGAGTGTAATGTCCGAGGTATTACAATTGCTTTCAGAGCCATTCCACCCTTCAGGGTCTCAGCCAAGATGGTCATTGTCAGTTTAGAAAATATTTTGGTAGCTATGTATACTAGGGACAAACTAAACGTGAGAGTAGGACTGCTTCCATTTTCTTCTTACCCACCCACCCACTCACCCTTTTCTGGTAAGGAAGTGTAACGTTTATCTATACTCTTCTAAAAATTCAAACTAGGATTCACGTGTTTGGGGTTCTCGTAGTACCATAGGAAGTGTGTGTAATTCCTTATCTATCTGTTGCATCCAACCTTGTTGTCACAATTTGCCTCTTGGTTATCAACAGTTGGTACATTCTATACCGACAGGCTTATGTGTAAACCGACACGATATATACGACTCTTTGTTAACCGGCATAATCTTGCTAAGGATGTTCTTCCTTTCTGGACGCTTTCACATAATATGGAGTTGTTAATCTCTATCTGTTAAGTGGTTTTCACATATATTGATATTGTAATGCCGAAAAATATGGAAAAAATTTCTTTGATACATCTGTGTTTCCACACTCCTTTTCAGTCGTGTGGGATACGATATCCATCTTATTTTCTCGGCATGTCCATGCTAACTTGATCTTTAGCTACCGACGCTTTAGTCTAGAGTTTCTACTTCATCTTCAATTTTTTCGGGACTAAATACATAATTTGTGTCGATCCGATGCATATGATTGTAATTGGGTTCTGGGTATAGCTATATGGCACATATCATGAGTGAAATATGGTCAATACTATCAATATAATCCTCCAAATGATGGTGGTTATTTCTTATGATTTTAAGTTACACCTCCTGTTTTTCCCTTCAAACATTCTCGGAGTTTCTTTGCATCGTTGTGAAGCTGGATGTACCACCTTCCCAACGCACTGAACGGCGCTTCAATCGCAGCTCGGAGCCGCTCGTTATCATATGCACAAGATCAGCCGAACATACTGTCAGAACTGCAGCAAATCCGTCAGTTTTTGTTGTGCTTTTTACCTCTGTTCCTTGCTAGATCCCGTCAACTGTAGACCTCCGTTGGAGAAACCTTGAACACAAGAGTTGAAGATCCAAGCGAGAAATACACTTTTCAGTTTCACCCCATCGCCAAATTCTGCATAGGTTGATCGCCATCTTTGTCCAAAGTTTCGTCTAGCTAGCCTTTTTGCGCGATCGGAAGTCCGTTCCGAGAGGAACCAATCTAATCGGCTCATGTCCTTTTGCAGCAAGGTCCTTAGACTTTTACTCTCCTCAACCGCAGTCCCTCCCTACCAGCGTGTCGCCTCCTCAGAGGCTCTCGTGCGTACTGGCCCCGCTAGCCCCACTAATCAGTGAGCGTGGGTAGCGTCTTGTGAGAATAGTCCCAGAGTTTTTTCAAATCAAATAAAATTCCAGAAAATTGTTTTAATCCAAATAATTTATATCTTTTTATATAATTTGAATTTGACAAAATTTTCAAAAGCAAGTGTGTTTCAAATTTAAATATGAATTTAACTATAAATTCAAATTTGACCAGAGTCAAACCTAAATAGTCAAACCTATGAATTTGATCCCTTTTTTGAATTACTTTGCATTGAATAATAATTTTAAATTCATAAATTCAAATTCTGTATATAATATATGTTTTCTCATCAGAAAAATGCCAGAAATTCAAATTTGCTATCCAAAATATTTTTTGAGTAATTTAAAATTTCGAAATCATTTAAATGCCATTTAATGCCTTTATCTTGAATAAATCATAACTTTAATTCCGTCATTCAAAATTCAAAAATAATATGTCTAAGTCGATCAGCGCGACGAGTCTGTTCTAACTGTGCATTCCATGATATGAATTGAATCATACATCATATAAATATTAAGTATACAACAATGTTTATGGGAGCAAAACATGACTAAAAACTTAATAAAATGCCTTGTTCTTGTACCCCACACCTCACTCATGCCATGTTATGCTATGCCATATAAATTGTGCATCATTCCATCATGGCATACTTGTTTTCTTGTTGCATATTATTTATATGACTGTGCAATGTACTTATTTCAGCCCCTGTGCGTTTGGTTTTTATTCGGATAGACAATAAGCAAGGAGAATACTAGGAGCCTTAGGAGTATTACACGAATCCTTCCTATTCGACAACAGAACTGCCAGGCAAGCAATTCCCCATGCATGCATACATATAGTACCTATGCTTCTATCTTACTCTTGCATTATTGAGTCGCGATTGCATTAAATTGAATCCCAAGTACTGCATAGCCTTTACTTTTAAACCCCACCGAAGCTTGTTCCTCCATCCCATGAGCCACTACTACAGGAGTTGATTGAGCCATGCGAGTCGTAGAATTGCATGTGTAGGGTTTGTGCGAGTCGTTGGATAATGATGTACCTAAACAACTTAATCTGAGTAGTAATGGGATAACTAATGAAAGAGGAATCACTGAGCATTATCTGCTATTTGATTCTTTAAGCTCACTTATGTCACATAGGACCCCAAGTACTTGATTCCTGTTTCTTGACTATTCGCACTATCCACATACGGGAGACCCTATGGATCCGCCTTTGCCTGAGCTTGATTCACACTTTATTTCTTGGGGCCACAAACTAGTTTGGGGCTTTATTACTATCCTATACTTATGCCGTGCTTTACTTCTTTATTTACGATTGTGTGTGGAGCACCTGTACTGTTTAGGAATTGCAGAGTGTTTTTGTGGTATCGAAAAGCCCAATCACACCTTCGGGTTCCCAGTTGTTTACAACCATTGGCGCAAAACTTGGGTCCGTCTCGGAGCTGGCCAACTTCGTTGCGGGTAGCTTAGTGGGGTGGCCCCCTGAAATAATTTATGAATCCTGTGAATGCATTGTCGTGAGGCCTTGTTGCGTTTTATTTGATTACCCCCGAGGTTGATTGTGTGTGTTGCTATTTGTGCACCCCTGCAGGGTAAATCTTTCTGAAAGCCGTGTCCGCGGTTATGGACGACTTGGAGCATAGTTTGTCGATCATAGAAAAGCATAACTAAAGTACCGCCTTTAATTTGACTAAGACATGACTAGTAAATAGTGCAACACTCCTGGAATGGTTAATAAAATTGCAAACGGACGGGATGTTCTTCCGTCTTCTCGTCGGTAAGCGAGAAGGAGGGCGAGCGATGTTATTTATGTTGCTTATATAACTGTTGTTATTAGTTAATGGGCATCCGTCCATCTCTGATTGGGCGGATGTGTAGTGAGTCTCTATAGCTCTTTGTAGATATTATCTTTCGCTGCAACTGCGTCACCCCAGGTTGTTTCCTTTAGATGCATTAAGACTTGCTGAGTACCCCTAGGGTCTCACACGATAAATATTTTGTTCAGATGGACATGTATACACTCAGGAAGGCTACTGGGTTGAGGAGACGGATGATGGTGACAACGACTATCAGGTGTAGAGATTCCAGGGATGGAGATCAGTGGGCGGGATGTGCTTACTGTCAGGACATCTTATGCCGATTTTCTTCTTATCCATACTCGAATCATGTTTCCCGCTTCCGCTTAATACTCTGTTGCGTGATGTACGAGGAGATATCCTAAACTATTATATCTATCTAGGATATTTAGATCTTGTCGTATGGCGTTGAATATTTTTGTTTCTATTGTTTCTAGATGGTATAACTCTGATGTCTATTGTAAGTCGCAGACATACATATTCATTTGTGTATGTCGTGGTCGCGTTACCTGTCGCTTACGCCGCTCGCTCTTGTCCCGATGTTCTTAAATGTGGATAAGGTGGTCGGCTAGTACCATGTCTTGCTCTGCTTCGAGGGACCTACACGTGGGTGGCCTTGGGTCTCCGCAGTAGAATCTTTTATCCACTTTTGGTTCGTCCAGACTTGAGCTTAGAGCGTAATGTCCGAGGTATTACAATTAACCATCTGAAATCCTAACACATTTTATAGCTTGGCTGGCATGCTGTCATGCATTAAATTAACCATATCACATCCTGGTCCATTACATCTAGCCTGGGACGCTGCCGTGTACTTCGATTAGAGTTACTACTGTCATGTTTGACCAGATGATGTTTATTTACAACTTCTTCAATATTTTCCTAAAAATAGTACACCTACCTAGTAGTAATACACTTGTACAAGTACAATACTAGTACTATTAGCAGTAGAGTACAATGAATAATCATCTCGTTATTTCCACTGCATTTAGTAGTTGTACTACACCTACCCACTTGATTATTAGATACACCAACATAGTACAACTCTTGTATGCGGTGGAGCTAACAAGTTGATTGTTTAGTTTGCCAAAATTGATTTTATAGTGGAACAGAGGTAGTACAATACTAGCACTACTACACTAGATGTTTGTTTTGAAGTTTTACTACAAACATAGTACAGTAAATACCTCCATATTAGAGCCTAGCGCTATCAAGTACCACAATTTTCCAACACAATGCATGGCTAGTGGGATATAGTTATAAACAACCTCTTTACAGAATAGTTATAATTAGAAGCGAATGGTCACTGTATTAATACACCTACAATATAGTAAATTGTTCATCAAATGATGGGTGATAACCTGCACATCTGATCACCTTCTCACAATTACCATGATCAAATACTATCACCTTAAAGGAAGTGGTGGCAAGCTTCTTGAATACCAGAAAGTATCCTACCTTCAATTCATGTGCTTTGACAAAATCTAGCCATCCTTTGTCAAGGATTACCTTGCCATCTTGCTTCTTCAGGTCGACATCCCAGTTGTAGGCTTAACATATCTTCAGCTTGATGGCCTCTGGATACTCTCCGCCAAATGTTGGCAAAAAGGAGTTGGGTATGCTCCACAAGTCTAACCCTCCTGGTATTAACAACATCTTGCAGAACTCATCACAGGTGTTCTCCACGTGGGTGTTCCTGGCTCGCCCACCATCCAGACTGCACAGGGCTCTCTTGTCTTCTTCGATGATGAGTCTCTCCAAGCTTGAGCTTCTTGCCCGAACATTGCAAAAAAATCCCATTGACAGATAATGTCTCTACCAGCTGTGAATAATTGTGAAATAGTACAGTATTAGCTAATAGAATACAATACAAGATCAACTAAGAAAGTAAAGTGGAGAAATTTTCTTATCGAAGTACACAAAGTTTTAACTCTAGCTAGCATGAACACCAGTTATTAGTATTGCCAATGTCTAGGCATCACATTAGTGCAGTTTATTATCGAGCAGTACAAATACCAAACACCCAGGAACAGACGAACAAGATGAACTCTATCTGCTGCCGATGCTAGAGATGCATACATATACTTGAAATTTTGGCAAAAACCAGGGTAGGGCAGCAGCTTATCTAACTTTCCCAAATTAAAGGGACCTCTGCCCCTGAGACGAGCCAAGCAAAACATGCCAAGTGGCCTCCCAAATCATCATCAGCCATGGATTGATCAATACAAAATATGAACTTATTATTATAGTTCAACGTAGATCTAGCCCTAGAACTAGCTTGCATGTGTAAAACTGTACTGTAGCATACAAACGGGTTAAATGCACTAGATGAGAACTAATCAACACCAACCCAATGTTAACCAAGCGTTAATAAAAGATTGACCGCATCTCATCATCAAGATCAAGTGTTTCGGGGATTATGTACACTCCCCACTGCCACCGCGATATTTGAGGGATGCGATAGCTCTATAGTTGAGGTTGCAGGGCCCGCCTCCTGCAGCCGACTCGCCTAAGACGAGTAAGTTGCGGCGGTGGTGGTCGTCAATGGAGGGAAGCGCAATGGCGATTAAGGAGTTCTGTGTGAGAGAGAGATGGGGATGGGGCTGGGGCTGGGGCTGATGAGGGAATAAATGCGGTGAGGTCAGACATATGTTGTGGACAAAGCAAACCTTGCCTTTATTTCGTGGTAGTTTTGCCGCAATATCCACCGTATCACAAATCCAACAGCCACCAATACAGTACTACTAATTGTCATGCCAAAATTAATAACATAGAAAATTGGGCACGACAGCTTGAGTGCTTGAATAGGGAAACATCAAACACATACCACGAAACTATTATTACGTACATGGTTCCTGGTACAAGCAATAGTGGAAATAATGTTGCAAGTGCGGATACTACAATACAATATGAAATTACTACGTATGTATAATATTGTGAGTGTTGATAATTAACTTTTCTATACTTTGGTCAAACTTCATATAGTTCTAACGAGACAAGGTTGGAACGAACCACATTGGTGCATCGAACATTTGCTCCCTATGTTCCTCTCTAGTGTAGTTAACTGATGAACCTATGTTAGCCCCCCATTGACCTGCATGCGACTCTAGTCTGGAACTAGTTGTGGGCGATGTTGGCAATGCACGTATGTAGAAAACACATAGTCTACTCTAAACACTTGAAGAGCTTCGTCAACGGCAGCACTAGGTTCGGGGTTTTTTGGGGGCTCGAGGATGAATGGATGGTTGGTGCTAACTCGTGTACTAACGAGCTTCTTGGGGAACCCCAATAGGAAGGTATGATAAGCACAACAGTAAGTTTACCTTAGTTATGAAACCAAGGTTATCAAACTAGTAGGAGCAAGGAAACACCTCCAAGGTGTTGTTTCCAACTTGGAATCCTACACAACACAACCACAGAACTTTGCCCCCAACTTACAGTGAGGTTGTCAATCTCATCGTTTTTGCTGAAAACAAAGGATTAAACGTATTGTGTGGAAGAAAGTAAAAGCTTGCAGAAAGTAAACAGTAAACAGTTGTAGATTGATTGTAAAAGGAAGGACTGGGGTCCATAGTTCACTAGTGGTGGTTCTCCTTAAGATAGATAACATGTTGGGTGAACAATTTAAAGTGGGGCAATTGACAAATATCGAGAAAGCATACATGCATATACTAATCATCTTGACTCCTTTGAGATTCGATTGGGCATTACAACATTATACATAGACCGCAATCCAACTGCATCTATGACTAATAATCCACCTTCAGGTTATCATCCGAACCCCCTCTAGTATTAAGTTGCAAGCAACAGATAATTGCATTACGCATTGCATGTAAAGTAAACAATACGATTGTTCTATGAACAAAGGATTCTAGTTTTCTCCCTAGTAGAAACAACACATCTAGTACCTTAGAGATTTATGTCACTTCCCCAGATTACTAGAGGCATGAACCCACTATCGAGCATAAATACTAACTCTTGGAGTTGCTAGCATCTACTTGGCCAAGATAGCTACTAACAACAGAAAGCATGCAAGATCACAAATAACAAAGACATGATAGAATCAATAATCAATCTGAAATAGCATCTCAATATCCATCAGATCCCCGCAAACACAACATGTAGGATTACAAATAGATGATCTTGATCACGAACTAAGCTCACAAGATCTAAACATGATAGCATAAAGGAGAAGAACCAGCCATCTAGCTACTACATGGACCCGTGGTCCAAGGATGAACTACTCACGCATCACACCGGAGGCTTGCATGGTGATGAAGAAGGCCTCCAGGGTGATTTCCCCTCTCCGGCAGGGTGCCGGGAAGAGCTTCAGATCCCTCCCGATCTAGGGATGGAGATGACGGTGACTATAGAATCTTTCGTGGAATTTTGGTCGGGTACTTAGGGTTTTTGTATCGGAGGCATCTTATAGTCGGAAGGGGAGGTCGAGGGGGTGCCCTAGGCGGCCACACCACCCCCTGGCACGGGCCAGGCCTGGCCGCGCGGCCAGGTGGTGTGGCGGCCCTCTGGCCCCTCTCCGTCTCGTATTCTGGCTCCATGTCCACCTCGGTCAAAAACTGACTTTGGCTTTTGTCCCGTCCAATTCCGAGAATATTCATTTCTGACTTTCCTGGAACAAAAAACAGCATAAAATAGGCAGCTGGCACTGTGGCATCTTGTTAATAGGTTAGTCCAAGAAAGTGTATAAACATACTCCAAAGTTGGAACAAAACATAAGAAAGTAGATAAAAACCAAGCATGGAACATCGAAAATTATAGATGCGTTAGCAACGTATCAGTTGGTTCCACAAACACTGACCTCCCTTCAAGATTATCCCTTCTGATCCAGTCCGGTGCTACAGGGTCATCCAGATTAAGGCCCTCTGGAAAACATGGTAGTGGAGCGAGGGATAAGAGAGCAGCTCACTAGCCATCTACGATACATGATCACCATGGTTGCTGGTTCATGCACCCCTAGTGTGAATCCACAGGATATCCCAGCCAAGCTCTACCAAGTAACAGCTGCGTAATGCAATATCTTCAGCCTCAGCATTGTCACCAGCTTGGACATTTGCTGACTCTTCAATTACTGGAGACTATATGACACGCGGGCCTGCAAGTATACATGTGTGTGCATTTTAGTTAGCAAAAGTATCATGAACAATGAAGTTGTAAGTAATTTATAAATTTTACTTTTAAATAACAGGACTCAGTCCACTTGTTTGGTTCCCAGACAAGAACATCTCCTCGCGGTTCTATCACCGCATATATGTGATCAGTAGAACCACTGATGAGACTCGTGGCAATGGTATCAAAATATGTTGCTGGTGCAAGATAGTGGTTTCAAAGGATAATCTAGTCCCTATGACTATGAAAATCTATGGTAGCAATGAATTTGTCAAATACCGCCATCACGTTGTAGTGCCATTGGTTGTCAAATATGTATAGTTTTTTTGTTATTTGTATCTTCAGCAGCTCGTACTCAGGTTCTTGTAGCTATAAGTCCATGGGGGTCGGGGAAACACTGGTTACCTGATGGATAAATATCAACATGTTGCACACGTGGCATCTTGATGCATGCCATAATGTAGACGTTTTGGAGGTTCCAGCACACCGGGTGCTTTGCAATCGCAATCCATTTTTCGTTGGCACTAACACAGTGACCCTTGTTTTCAAATCCTTCATCATCCCAAATTCTACGTATGTCATCATCAACTGGTACAAATTCTTCTACTGTTGGATTGTCTAGTGGTATCAGCAACGCGTCAATGCCCTGCAATAGATTTTCTTCATATCTAGGGGCATGTAAGGTGTTCGACAAAGTGGGGAGTGCTAGCTAGCTTTGCGGAAAAACTACTATCTGAAAGAGGCAGAAACGTGGTGAATAAATCATAAATGCATGCATACAAAGACACCAAGGAATAAGGTCTTGTTTGCATTAAAGAAAAAGTGTAGGAATAGGAAAGTTTCTAATGCTTGCACTGTTCAGACGTTTGGTTCAGAGGAATGGACCAGAGGAAAAAATGCAGACAATTTTTCTATGATTGATTGACAAGATTAGGGGCCTCTTTCTATCAATGGTTTTTTTAAAACATAGGAATAGGAAAAACACATGATTGGCATGGAAGGTACAGTAAATTCATATTAGGAATTAAAAACGCAGGAATTTTGTAAGAGGTGTCTTTGGATGGTGAATAGGAAACAAACACATGAGTTTTTTTGGAATATTGTGTGAGCGCATTGGACTTATGAAAGGAGTAATAGAATGAGGTTGGAGCTCATGTTTAGATTCTTATGGAATGGAGGGCATAGGAACAAAGAAGGGACTCCATATGAATTTGATATCTTCCAAGATCCTTTGGGTTAGAATCCCCCAATACTCATATGAAATTCTTCCTATCCAACTTGGACCTCATTTTCAAATTCCTACATGCACAAAGAACAAGAATGAGGACCCAAGAGACACGATAACATCATAAATATACTCTCCTATGAGGTTTGACTTGATTTTACCATGTTTTAAAGTAATCCTATGTTTTTGTATTCATGTAAAGAAAACAACCAACTTTTTACAGAAATATTGTGTTTGTAAAACACATGACACTTAAAATATAATGACATCCTTGATTGGCCAATACACCTTCCGTTATGGGTATCATTAGTCTTGGGCCTCTTTGGATTGTAGGATTGACAACACAAGAATGTCACAGGTTTGCTGGTGAAAAATAGGCGATTGTAAAACGTAGGAAAACTACCTACGTGAATGGCATGTTGCGATCCTACACACGTGATGTGAGTTGAGGCTCAAGTAGATGTTCCAAGTCCTACGGAATTTAAGCATGGGTTGGGGGTGCAGTTCAAAAGAATTTGGGTACAACGATTTCTTTGATTCAAATGCAATCCATAGGAAAGAATCTAAGGATTCGAATCTTACAAAAATCATGCAAAACTGATTTTTACCTACTCATCACGGTCTATTGGCCATGTATGTGGGTGAGGGTAGGGAGGGTAAACCAAACGGGATACTAGGATCTTCCACAATCCCTCGATGCATTCCAACCATGCCGTGAGCCAGGCGAGCGGTGCTCAGAAGATCGACGCGACTGGTGATGTTGCTCAGCAGTCCATAGTGGAGGTTGCCCAATCCCATTGCCTGGCTGTAGCGCTCAGATATCTTACGCTTAATCGCTCCAGATGTTTTTCCAGGGAAGAGTAATGTGGAAGATTAGTCGGGATGGGTTGGCGGTTTCTACCTTTCTGCAAGGGTGGAGAGGGGCTACGATGGTAGACAAGCGGCCGGAGTGGCATAGGAAGATGATGAGGGGCGCGTGGTTTCTCGACAAAAAAAAGATGGCGGTGGGCGGTTCTCCTGCGGTTGTCGGATCGACTCCTCCGACCCACTATATTACGGCAAAACTAACGTGTACGTTATCATAGATGCTTATGAAAAAAGGAATAATAATAAAAAATTAGTATATTTCTTAAACGCTCCGGCCTGCAATGCTAGCCGCTAGTTTGAGGCTCTACTATTTTTTCCTGTCGGCAGCTAGGGCTTAGCAAATCGCACCATGCCAAAGAAAAAAGTTTGAAATATCCTCAAATTTGTTTTGCATGTGGGGATGGTAATGAGGCACTAAAGGAGAGACAAAACAAAATTTGTTTTGAGTGTATATATACTACTCCCTCCGATCCATATAGTGTTCTCAGATTTATCTAGACTCGAATGTATATAGTCATGTTTTAGTGCTCGATACATACGGATCTAGAAAAAATTGAGAATGTTAATTTGGATCGGAGGCAGTACTACTATAGTAAAGGTCATGAAATTTACTACTACTCTTTACTACAAGTACTACTAGGTTTTTTGGCGAATACATGTACTACTAGGTGACTGTACCATGTACCTCGTGTCAGGAAGCCATCCCAACTTTGCTCTGATATCGCATTGCCTTCAACTCCTCCTCTTTGATGCTCTCTCGAGCTGCCTCCTTTGTGCGGACAGTTTGACTTCTTGCTCTCTTTTCTTCTATAGAAAAAACATATTCTTCCTACTTGCTATACATAAAATACACTCCTATCACTTGGGATTTTTTTCTTTTCCCAATGGTTAGAAACACCAGTGGCAACATTGTTTACCATGCCAAGATTCGCCCATCTACTCCCAAATATGGGAACATCATGGATGATGGGACTATATTTTACATCAAGGACAAAAAAAGATAAAATTACATCAAGGTCCATACATTTCCCACGAGGCGCTCTAAAATTATGCAAAGAAAACTGTCGGGTTAGCCCCTTCTCGAGAGAGCAGCTGATCGAACCATAATCTTCATACTAGTTCCTCTTCAATTGTTTTCAAAATATGGCCAAATTTGGCGTCATGCAAATTCTTGGATCTCGGATCATCATCAGCATAAAGTATGATGTAGATATGGCCACGACCTTGGTCGTTTGGCTTGAAATCCCAGAATGTTCATACTCATTGACAACTAAGCTTAAATTCATTTAAATTTTACAACTTACTTTTAGGTTCAAATTTGACACGGACGGTGGGAGTACATTTTACATCAAGGACCTAAAAAGGTAATATTACATCGAGGTCCATACATTTAGCACGAAGCATCCTAAAATTAAGTAAGGAAAACAGTCGGGTCGGCTCCTTCAATTCTCGAGAGAGCATCTCATCGTACCATAATTTTTATACTACTTCCTCTTTGATTGTTTTCAAAATATGGCCAAATTGGCAGCATGCAAATTCTTGGATATGGGATCATCATCAGCATGAAGTACGATGTAGATATGGCCACATGAACTTCGTCGTTCGGCTTGAAATCAAAGAATCTTCATACTCACTGACAAGTAAGCTTAAATTTGTTTAAATTTGACCACTTACCTGGACGGTGGGAGTATATTTTACATCAAGCACTGAGAAATGTAAAATTACATAGAGATCCATACATTTAACACGAAACACCCTAAAATTAAGCAAGGAAAACAGCCGGGTTCGTCTCTCATTCTTGAGAGAGCAGGTGATCAAGCCATACTATTGATACTACTTCCTCTTTGTTTGTTTTCAAAATATGGCAAAATTAATTAGACGACATGCAAATTCTTGTATATGGGATCAAGCAATACTCTTGGATAGATGTTCCTTCTTAGCTCCAAAAGTTTTTTGGAAAATTTTAAGAGCAATCTACCACGCTTACTTTTAGTTAAAATTTGACATGGTCGATTGGAGTATAGTTTACATTGAAGACCTCAAAAAATAGAAAATTACACAGAGGTCCATAAATTTAGCACACAGGGCCCTAAAATGAAGCAATAGAATGAAAAGCAGTCGGGTCCGGTCCTTCTTGAGTGAGCGGTTGAGCCATACCCTTCATACTACTACTCCTACTGTACTTTCTAACGAGAGTGCTGCGGGTGTGCTTGGCGGCTTCCTCTTCGCAGGGTCTGAAATGGAACGAGAATAGAGTAATAGTGAGTACAGTAGGAAAGTTGGCCAGATTATAAAGAAGTGCATCGAATGTGATGGTACGTACTGTATACAGTATAAACAATCTCTTGTGCACCACTGTCTTTTGAATAACCTTCCCTCCGGATGTTTGGGAAGGAAGTGAAAATTTCAAAACCGAGAAAGTTTAAACTCCGACTCTAATACTATCTTTGGCAGGCAAGCTCCAAAATGGTTCTACATATAGATTAGATACTATTAAATTCAACAGATCATTTAAAAAATTATAAATATTGGATCAATTATTAAACTTTTATGAATATATGTAAGTTTTTACAAATTTGTTAATTAATGAGAGTACTGACAAGGCGGACCCAACTGTTTGTTATGTTGTCGATAAATCTAAATATGTTAGATGACCAAGTGGTGGAAATTACAATGGATCGGACCAATAGCTAGTGAAAACTGCAAAACAAAACTATCCAAGTGGTGGTTTGTGCAACACACGGAGGAGGACATGGTGAAATCTGCGATGTCCTCTTCCTATATATGCACACCAAGGCAGTTGACCAACATGCTAGATACTCTTCTTTAAAAAATCACGACGTAGACACACACAAAGGACGACTGTACAAAGGCACACTTGCGCGGTGCCGCACTGTGGGATGAGGGAGAGATCTGCCGGGCGGTGCATGGGGGGCTCTACATAGGATGGGAGAGGGAGGCTGGATGGTGAGAGACATCAAAGGAGAGAAAAAACATATACTACTAATAGTAGTAGGTACCTGAACCTCGTGTTAGAAACCTGTCAAACTAGGTTTACTCTCACATCACAGCGCCTTCAACTCCTCCTTCACTGCACTCGTGCTGTCTCCCGTTTAGTATATTCTCATATAATATCTTCTTGCTCTTTGTTTTTCTCCTATTTTTATTTGGCATCTTTGGGGTTAATTTTATGGTGCCTCTGGTTCAGTAGAAGTACAGACTACTTGAGTTTTGCACAATAGTCCTCTTTGTCTGAAAATTGGATCTGTGGAATTCAGATAAAAAATATTCGTGCTTGCTTTACAACAAAATAATTCCGGTCACTGTGAACATTTTATTTTTATTTCTAGCGAGGAATCTTCCCCGAAATACCAACAAGGTGCATGTTAAAATCCAAGGATGGGCCAGAAAGAAAACCAAAGTACATTTGGGACCTGCAATTTTACAACACGGACCCTAAAGACACACTCCGAAATTTGAACATATTTTTCTTAATACTAGTTCGAAACAACCACCCCCAACATTGTTTACCATGACCAGACGCATCCATCTACCAAATATGGGAACATTATCATGAACTATGATGTACATATGGCCATGACCTAATCGGTCATTCGGCTCGAAATCCAAGAATGTTCGTACTCAGTGACAACCAAGCTTATCAAAACCAAAGACTAATTAATAATGTGTATTATAATTTTTTATAACACGTGTTTCTGGATACACGTAATAGGATGCCACAGAAAAAACATTATACTTTCTATTCTTTATTTGAATATTTTCAAAACCATGTCAACTTTGTCGGGATGCGAATGCATAGCAAGAACATGAATTTATCAGAACTTTCGGTGGTTTTCCATGTACTGAATTCCTGGTTAGCTTCCAAAGATTTTTGGAAAATTTTAAGAGTAAAATATTGCGATTACTTTTAGGTTCAAATTTTACACGGACGGTGGTGGGAGTACATTTTACACCAAGGACCCTAAAAAAGGTAAAATTACATTGAGGTCTATACATTTTGCACGAAGCACCCAAAAATTAAGCAAGAAAAATAGTCGGGTTCGGCTCCTTCTCGAGAGAGCAACTGATTGAGCTATACTCTTCATCTTACTTCCTCTTCATTTGTTTTTTAAATATGGGTAAATTTGGCGGCATGAAAATTCTTGGATATGGCCATGACATTGGTCTTTCAGCTTGAAATCCAAGATTTTCATACTCATTTACAACTAAGCTTAAAATACGTTCAAATTTTACGTAAAAATGGGGAAATCACATCGAGGTCCACACATTTAGCATGAAGCACCCTAAAATCAAGAAAGGAAAAAAGTTCGTGCTTAGCTCCTTCTCGAGACAGAAGCTAATTGAGCCACACTCTTCATACTACTTCATCTTCGTTTGTTTTCAAAATATGACCTAATTTTGGCGGCATGCTAATTCTTTGATATGGTATGATGAATCATCAGCAAAAAAGTATGATGTAGATATGGTCACGACCTTGGTCGTTCGGCTTGGAATCCAAGAATATTCATACTCATTGATTAAATAATCTTAAATACGTTTAAATTTTACCACTTACTTTTAGGTTTGAATTTTACATGAACGATGGGACTACACTTTACATCAAGGACCTAAAAAGGGAGAAATTACATTGAGATCCATACATTTAGCACGAAGTACCCTAATATTAAGTAAGGAAAATAGTTGGGTTTGGCACCTTCTCGAGAGAGTAGCTGATCGAGCCATACTGTTCATAGTACTTCCTCTTCTTTTGTTTTCAAAATATGGCCAATTTTGGTGATATGAAATTCTTGGATATGTGATCATCATAATCATAAAGTATGATGTAGATAGGGCCATGACCTTGGTCGTTTGGCTTGAAAGGCAAGAATATTCATACTTATTGACAACTAATAATCTTAAGTACCTTTCAATTTTACCACTTGCATTTAACTTCAAATTTAACACCGACGGTGGGAGTATATTTTACATCAAGGACCTAAAAAAGGTAAAATTACATCGACATCGCTACATTTAGAATGAAGCACCTGAAAATTAAGAAAGGAAAACAATCAGGTTTGGCTCCTTCTCGAGAGATAAGCTGATCGAGCCATACTCTTCATAATACTTCCTCTTCATTTGATTTCAAAATATGGCCAAATTTGGCGGCATGCAAATTCTTGGATATGGGATCATGAATCATCAACATAAAGTATGATGTAGATATGGGCATGACCTTGGTCGTTCGACTTGAAATCCAAGAATGTCCATATGCATTCACAACTAACCAAAAACTCGTTTAAGTTTTACCACTTACTTTTCGGTTTGAATTTTACACGGATGGTAGGAGTACATTTTACGTCAAGAATCTAAAAAGGGGAAAAATTATATCGAGGTCCATACATTTAGCATGAAGCACCCTAAAATTAATGAAAGAAAATAGTCGGGTTCATTTCCTTCTCAAGAGAGTAGCTGATCGAGCCATACTCTTCATATTACTTCCTCTTCTTTTGTTTTCAAAATATGGGCAATTTTGGTGATATGAAATTCTTGGATATGTGATCATCATTAGCATAAAGCATGATGTAGATATGGCCATGAACTTGGTCATTTGGCTTGAAAGGAAAGAATGTTCATACTCATTGACAACTAATAATCTTAAGTACCTTTCAAATTTACCACTTGCATTTAGGTTCGAATTTAACACCGACGGTGGGAGTACATTTTACATCAAGGACCTAAAGAAGGTAAAATTACATCGACATCCCTACATTTAGAATGAAGCACCCTAAAATTAAGAAAGGAAAACAATCAGGTTTGGCTCCTTCTTGAGAGAGAAGCTGATCGAGCCATACTCTTCATAATACTTCCTCTTCGTTAGATTAATATGGCCAAATTTGGCAGCATGCAAATTCTTGGATATGGGATCATGAATCATCAACATAAAGTATGATGTCGATATGGGCATGACCTTGGTCGTTCAGCTTGAAATCCAAGAATGTCCATATTCATTCACAACTAACCTAAAATTCGTTTAAGTTTTACCACTTACTTTTAGGTTTGAATTTTACACAAATGGTAGGAGTATATTTTATGTCAAGAATCTAAAAAGGGGAAAAATTATATCGAGTTCCATACATTTAGCATGAAGCACCCAAAAATTAATGAAAGAAAATAGTCGGGTTCATCTCCTTCTCAAGAGAGTAGCTGATCGAGCCATACTCTTCATATTACTTCCTCTTCTTTTGTTTTCAAAATATGGCCAATTTTGGCGGTATGAAATTTTTGGATATGTGATCATCATTAGCATAAAGCATGATGTAGATATGGCCATGACCTTGGTCGTTTGGATTGAAAGGAAAGAATGTTCATACTCATTGACAACTAATAAACTTAAATACCTGCCAATTTTACCACTTTCTTTTAGGTTCGAATTTAACACAAACGATGGGAGTACATTTTATATCAAGGACCTAAAGAAAGGTAAAATTACATTGACATCCATACATTTAGCACGAAGAACCCTGTAATTAAGAAAGGAAAACCATTAGGTTTGTCTCCTTCTCGAGAGAGAAGCTGATCGAGCCATACTCTTCATACTACTTCCTCTTCGTTTGATTTCAAAATATGGCCAAATTTGGTGGCATGCAAATTTTTGGATATGGGATCATGAATCATTAGCATAAAGTATGATGTAGATATGGCCATGATCTTGGTCGTTTGGCTTGAAATCCAAGAATGCCCATACTCATTCACAACTAACCTAAAATTCATTTAAGTTTTACCACTTACTTTTAGGTTCGAATTTTACACGGACTGTCGGAGTACATTTTACATCTAGAACCTAAAAAGTAGGAATTACATCAAGGTCCATACATTTAGCATGAAGCACCCTAAAATTAATCAAAGAAAATAGTCGGGTTCAGCTCCTTCTCAAGAGAGTAGATGATCGAGCCATGCTCTTCATAGTACTCCCTCTTCTTTTGTTTTCAAAATATGGCCAATTTTGGCGGTATGAAATTTTTGGATATGTGATCATCATCAACATAAACTATGATGTAGATATGGCCATGACCTTGGTCGTTTGGCTTGAAAGGGAAGAATGTTCATACTCATTGACAACTAATAATCTTAAATACCTTCTAATTTTACCACTAGCTTTTAGGTTCGAATTTAACACCAACGATGGGAGTATATTTTACATCAAGGACCTAAAGAAAGGTAAAATTACATCAACATCCATACATTTAGCATGAAGCACCCTATAATTAAGAATGGAAAAAAGTCAGGTTTGGCTCCTTCTCGAGAGAGAAGTTGATCGAGCCATACTCATCATACTACTTCCTCTTCGTTTGATTTCAAAATATGGCCAAATTTGGCGGCATGCAAATTTTAGGATATGGGACTATAAATCATCAGCATAAAGTATGCTGTAGATATGGCCATGACCTTGGTCGTTCGGCTTGAAATCCAAGAATGTCCATACTCATTCACAACTAACCTAAAATTCATTTAAGTTTTACCACTTACTTTTAGGTTCGAATTTTACACGGACTGTGGGAGTACATTTTACATCTAGAACCTAAAAAGTAGGAATTACATCGAGGTCCATACATTTAGCATGAAGCACCATTTTTCACCTTGCCAAGATGCACACATCTACCAAATATAGGAACATTATAATACAATACGGTGTGCATATGGTTCTTACCATTCCATTCGGCTTGAAACCCAAGAATGTTCATACACTATGGGCCATATATTGTGTAACTAATTTTTCGTAGTTTATTATGACTCATGGTTATTAATTATTTTTCATTGCAAATAGTATTACACGCAAGAGAACGCCATGAAGGAGGCTTCATTTTTAGGGTTTTCATCATTTTTGTTCACAGCTAGTGAGGATCAAATTGTCAACATGCATATTCATAGTAAGAACTTTAACCCTAAAGAACTTTCATTGGTTTTTGAAGTATTGACCTCCTCTGTACCATAAAGACTCAAAGGATGTTTGTAACTTTTTAAGAGCATTCTATCACATTTACTTGTAGTTTTGAGAACGATTTTTTATTCCTAAATTTTGGAAACTCCATAGCATTATTGTTCACCATGCCAAGAGGCACTCATCTACAAAATATGGGAACATTACCATAAACTATGATGTACATATATAAAGCCATTTAGCTTGTCTTGCGGCCTAAAGCTAAGGATGTTCACACATGGCAGGCCATATTCTCAATTAGTATGTTTTTTAAATGATGTGAACTCTCTTGATAATAATCATTTTTCAAGGAAAGTAGTACAAGTCTGAGGACATCATGCAATGTTTTTTATTGTTTTCAAATAAAAGTCAAATTTTCTACATGCAAATTCTTAGCATGAAGTTGAATTCAACAAATTCATTAGTTTCCTATATATTGACAGCATGGGTGGGTACCTTCAAAAGATAATTGTATAACTTTTAGAGCAATCTACTACTTACTCATAGTTAAAATTTTATCTAACATTGATAAATTAGCTTAAATTAGTTTAAGAGTGAAGTTTGCTAGAAAACCTTGAGAACTCCAAAAAACTTCATAATCGTAAGTGAAACATGTATAAACTTTGTATGGAAACTGGGCTTGTGGCATTCCAAGCCATATTCACCGTGCTTGCTCTCAAGAAAATAAATCTCGAGAAAATAATTATCTGCTTACAGTTTATGATAAATTGGGGTGCTTTTTGTGTGAGGTGTAATAAACAAACATATATCATTCATCCCACACTTTAAAAGATACTCTTAGATGGACATTTGGTTATCTGAATGAAACGTCAAATCTTATGTACAAACAAGTTATGTTCAAAAAAAAGTTTATTACAACCAAATAAATCCTTCACAAATTAAATGTGCGATGGGCAAATATTTTGGTACCTTTGTGTAAACATTCATGTTTCATATGAAATAAGTCTCTTACATCCTAGCTACATGCATCTAAAATGTATTGTGGGTGATAATTATCGTTAGTATCCAGTTTTTAGCATCATTCAATCTTTGTGTGTCAATGGGAGAAATGACATTCGGGGACGATTGTCAATATTGCTACCAACGTGGTTAAATCGGTCATTATAGGACTAACTATCCAAATTTGTACATATTAGGCCAAAAACTATTAAAATGTGCAAAAATGACGTCCACCAAGTGTTTTGTGTAAAAGTGCATTGAAAAGATGGTGGATCGTGCAATTTCCTCTATCTAAAAAATGTTTTATACTACGATGGAGGGTATACAAAGTATTGTACTTTACTTACTACTAGCAAAAAAAGTACCAAATGGAAGTTTGAAACCTAAAGGGTACCCACTATTTTAGTCGGTTCAAAGAAATGAACTAGTTTGTCAAAAAGTGATGATATGTGAAATGTAGTTCTTTTTTTTGTAGTACGGTACTACTAAAGCGGATAGATGGTTACCCACTCCCATTCTCTAACTCCTCCCCCACCATTCCCTCTCTTGCTATCACATTCCCACACTCACCTCTCAACTCTCAGTCATTAACCCAGCCGTTTCTTTGATGAAACCAATGCCAAAATCTTTGTTTGTATTTGAGCTGGGGTCCTCATCAAGCTCTGCTTCGGTGCTGCAGGTGGCTTGTTTGATTCCGCCGGCCGCAATGCATTTTCTAAAGCGTCTTTGCCTTTCACGTGTGTGCGGTCGCGCCCAAGGTGACGTGTCCATCACCCTTAGGGTTTTGACTGGCCACGCTGAAACCCTCATCGCCCGCTGGGCAGTTGTCCAAGCCTCCAATACCGCGTGCGTTGGGACCAAATGCTCGTGCAGCGGCGGACGCGTCTTTTTTGTCTGTAGGTTGGACTCTCCTTTCCAATGTGCCAAATTTCAGAGCATACGTGGTGAAACCTCAATTGGTAGATCTCCCTTCATCCGCCATTGTCTGTGCTTCATCGGTGTATGTGGTTAGTTTTTCGTCAGTGGCACCCTATTCATATGCTCAACCCATCGACCTCTGTGCAAGTTCGCGCCCCCAACTACAACAAGGTTATATCAGGAGGATTGGAGCTTTAACCCAAATCCGACGTGCATCTAGTCAGATATTTGCAACATGTACCGTAGGTCTTTTGTTGAACTTCTTAGCTACATGACATATTCTTAATAATTGTGTTTTGTGCTGTTCTTTATATGTCACATTCTTGTTAATTGTCTTTTGTGTTGTTCTGCTTAGTTATGGAATATTCTTGATGACCATGATGCAGGGTGCTGTTTTGGTACTTAGATGATGCGTCGTGCTGTTTAGGAATTTTCCATGAAATGTTGTGTTATTTTGGTATTTTTTATGATGCATTGTGTCCTGTCTCCTTACTCTATTGTCTCATCCATTGTGATCTGCGTTTTGCTATTTACGCTTAAATGATCTGCCTTCTAGCTGTTCAAATTATTTCAGCGACCCATCAGTCTAGGTAATTTTGATTATGTAGACACTGTTTATTAAATTTAATTACATGATACCTTGTATTGTTTTGGTATTTTTGATGATGCACTACATATATGTTGTTTTGTCTACCTAGATAATGCATTGTGTTGTTTTATCCATTTAGATTATGCATTGTGCTGTTTAATCAATCTAATTAAGTGGTATACCTTCTAGTAGCAGTTCAGATAATTTTGAGGACCCATCGGGTCAGGTGATTCTGATGATGCATTGTGCTCTGTAAGCAATTTATTTTACCTGATATGTTTTTGCTGTTTAGGTAATTTTGATGGTGCAATGACGCATTATGATCTTTAGTCAATTTATACAATGCATTGTTGTGTTTTGGTAATTCCAAAGGATTGACCCAATGATAATTTTCATGTAGGACGGCCTAGTTGTAATGCCGAAATTAGACTACATTCTTGACCGGACTACTCCAGCTCTAGGTGACTATGAAGATGCTCTCCCCATCATACTAAGGGACTGAAGCTGACGGATAGGAGAGTGGAGGCCTTGGCAAGGGCAAGTGCTGCCTGATCGGTCGCTAGTTCTGCCAAACAGAGAAGATGCCCTAGGTCGGTCAGACACCATGCCACCACGCATCGTCCTAGGCGCTTCTACATCTAGTTAGTACAACATGACTTGTATATGCTTAGGGCACCCGTAATGAGTAGCCAAAAGTGGTTACATATTTTATTTTTGGCTTTTGGAACTAGTTGCTTACACTATGGAGGTGGTTCCAAATGAGAGAAAACTAGCAACCGGAGCAAGTAGTTGCTCCGATGCTAAATTTGCTTTTTGGCTTTTGGAACTAGTTCCCTACACTGTGAGGATAGTTCCATATTTTCTTCATGTGTTGTTTTAGCTAGATAGTGGGACTCATGTTATAAATATTTAGAGCTACTACATTGTGCAGCTCTTGCTATATTTTATACCAAAGCCAAATTGACCTTTACGTCAGATTTGGCAATGGCCATTGTGGGTTCCCTTATCATCCCGACTTACTCCAAGACTTACGTGAAGGGACGCCCGTACCCACAACTAGTGGTGGTCCACGCATGCGAGGAATGTGAGTGGGTTGTCCATGCCAATCGCAACAAAGACTAGATCGTCCTAGTCAAAGAGTGGGCTACCTTTGATGATTTCCATGAGTTGAAGGAGAGTGACTTCCTTACGTTCAAGGTCACCGCAGACAGGTTCAAAATGGAAATCTATGACCGCATCACCTCCTGTCGGAAGATGTTCGTCTGTCGTGAGCACGCACATATTGATTATGGGCCTCTTTGGATCAAAGGATTTTCAAAGGAATTTTGGAGGAATTTGACTCATAAGATTTTTTTCATAAGGAAGCCCTATGAATGAAAGGAATCATACCTCCAAAATTCATATGGATTGCATTTCTACACCCTAGTCCCATAGGAATTTCAATATCCACTTTTTTACACTCATTCGCATAGGATTGAGGCAATTTTACCACGTGTTTCCTGTGTTTTATCAAAATGACTTTGAGCCTACAGATTTCCTCGTTTTTGTACCTACGACCTTGTTATCCTATGTTTTAAAATCATGTGATCTGAATAAAGCTATTTCCTCTGTTTTGCAATCCATTTCTTTGTACATATGACCTAGTCAAATTCCTGTGTTTTTAAATCCTGTTATCCAAAGAAGCCCTAAGTTATCTTTAAGTTTTTCGTTAGATTTTGGTGACCGTTTGTGATGATTATGAATCAAGTCCTAAGTATATTCAATGTGACTACTACTACTATGAGCAAGCACATCGTGAGCCATTACTAGATATTGCTAAGAAATGTACGTACTAGACTCTTTTCCGAATCTACTAGAATTCTACTAAATAGGCTGGCAAAAACAATCCTTAAGATGGGACTGACTTAGTACAACATATATAAGCCAATTGATTGCACCACTATGTATCTAGCCAAATTTTTCCATAAGCTAGGACGCAACTGCCGTCTCACACATTGTTGTGATTGGAATTTGTTTCTATTTCTATTTGTACCTAATAATAATATTTTAATACTTATGGACTATCCTCAAGGGTCACCTTTAAGCTCTTGAGCTTATGGATAAGGTCCACTATGTATGTCAAACTCCTTATCCATTTCTCCTTATGGATGGCTTGTGGCCAACATAGTGGATGTACTAAGAAAATATAATCTGCTCCAGCGTTTAGACCAGGTAGGGGACCCACTCATTTGAGTAGAAAGAAATAATAAAGAAAAACTTTTTATGAGTTACTCTATCGCACGTACTGGCTGAACCAACATGTAAAAAACACGTTTATCAGATGGAATATTGTCCACTGCTTTGACAAGACATTATTACTACTAGTATAGAACATTAGGTGGGTGGTAAATATTTATAGCTAGTAGCTTGATCGCTAGTATGATGGCCTACCCATAGTCTACTCTAGTACACATAAGTTTTATTTGCTACTGCGGTAGAGCCTTCATCCTGTCCACTGGGTCTTGGATGGACCAACGAGATTGCTCAAAGGACGGCGACGAGACATAGACCATGACATTTTTCTTCCACTATTCACTCCCCTCTCTCCTCCTACTAGTACTACCTCGCTCCACCTTCACAACAACCATTTTATTCCACTGCTCCTCCCTTGCTTCTTTACTTCTTCATCCAGCGATGTCAAAAATTAACCTGTCTCGTCAGAAGAATAGCAAGATGGCGTGGTTATAGCCATGGAGAAATCCTGTCGGCAGGGTGACCTGTAGGCTCAGACCAAGAAAGGAGACTAGCCATGGGGCAAGGGCTTGTCTTCGCGCATGTATCCAAAGAGCGACTAACATCAGGGACCAAGAGTCCGGGTAGGTTTGTACTTCCATTGATTCCTGGGCTATCTGCTCCTACTATTGAACCGTCTCTGTACATCTTCTAGGGCAGGCGGCTCGAGCGTCGAATTTTCCACCCCACGGGTCGATAGGACGACAGATATCTCTGATGCGTCTGATACTATCATGCCTGCTCTCGGTCGAAGAAGATAGGTGCTGTAGTCACTATACATGTATTGGCATTTTATGTTATTCTCTGCATGCACTCCATGCTCTCTTACAGATGATGCATTGTCCATGTACGAAGTCAGGGCGAGAATCTCGGCCAAAGTTGATCAAATCAACAGCCATAACATCAACATTCTATAGAAAAACTTTGAGATCAACCAAGAGTGTGATAGCCTCTGAGCCGATTTGTATTTTCAAATGAATCTCGCACGATCTTACGAGGATGACTCCTCGACGCTTCGCGCTGAGTGTGAAAATTTGAAGAAGGAAGTCACAGAGCTCCGCAGCCAGCAGCTACCATTGCGGAGGTTGTCCAGGTCATGCCTCGCTAAGTAGGAAGAGAGAAGCCATCTCATGTTGGCCGTCGAGGTCGCGACCATTGCTAAGGTCGTCGATGTCGTGCCTCCGCAGGGTGGCCACAATGTTGAAATCGCCGAATGTGAGACAGGGAAAGATTTTTCATTGGAGTAGGAACTAGGAAGGGAGAATACTTCCCGTGGCCCTCCTTTTATTTTCTTTTGTGTGCATGGATCGTTTTTTCTCATCCGTCTTCGCATAATTATATTGCACTCTTAACAATCGAATGTGCTCTGTGGAGCTTTTATAATGATATAGTTTTTGTATAGTAGTCACTGTTTAGTGTACATATACATTCAAATTTAGACAAATATGTGACATCCTTTTTAATTAGGTTGGAGGGCATTTTTAGAAAAATTAGGATTGAGGGAGAGTATGTCTTATAAATCAAAACAATTAAATCATGAATGAGTGATCTTTAAATTTGGTCATATTTTCTACTTTGTCTGGTGTGTAGGGATCCAATGTCTTGTAATACTATAAACGGTTCTGCCTCCCCTATGTGTGTCCTCTACGTCGATGAGTGAGTTATTGGATGATTTTTTGCTCTTCCCTATTAAAATATTATGGTTATGATATAGGGAGATAATATAGGGTTGCTGCTGGAGATAAGAAAAATTTATGGGAAGAATGTTTTAGGCTAGTCACAGTGCAAATAACTTCATGAGTAACTAAGGGTCCAACTCAGTAAAAAATGCTTATGTGGCAGTGAGTTAATCACACATACCAAGGTGAAATGAGTCTATAACCTAATAAATAAACTACTCCTCTATTAGCATAGACTAATAACTTATGCATGTTATAGTCTATGTTACTCTCCACTATGCCTTTAGGGGAGAAAATGTAGGCATGATGTTGGACTTTCTCTTAACTAGACATTATGTATAGTAGAACTAGACTAACCTCAGGGAATCTTTTTATTACTCAACTGCTCCCCTATTTAGACATATACTATGAGGAGGCAGTGTCTATCTAGTATTGTAGTAGAATAGAAAATGCACCGTTAGTGTCAGGGACACCCATCTATTGTCTGGAGTACTTTTGGTCACAAGCTACCCCTATAGTCTACCTAGGGACACCCAACGATTCCTTGCATAGCCATCCGCGCTAGAGCCTTTGCAGGGAAGTTATCCTCTTTGACCCGTTGAATTTGGATTGGACGGACAAGATTGCTAGACACTGAACTTTGTCTCCCTGGATGATGTTCCTACTACTATTACCACTACTAATATGTAAAATACACTTCTAAAAAAGCAATGTAATTATGCTGATGAGTTACTAGTCTGATTTCATTAGAATTCTGGTTATGACTGCAAACTACAGTATGTGTGAGCTATGTTGATTAGCGAGAGTCATCGGCGGACATCGGCCTTGACCGCACATGCATGCAACTCAGTAACTAGACTGTGATCAACGCATATACGGAGAGAGAATACGAGTAATATGATCAACCCAATAGAATCCACTCATTACTACATGATGCATGCAACTCAGTATCCTAATAATATCATGCACGTAATCATGTAAGTACTTTTTTTGAGCCGCATGCATTCACTCATTAACACAATAAATAAATGTTTGAAATCATGGAGCGCCAAAATCAGATGTGCCCCAGCTAGCCCGATTAATGGACTGCTACTACAGTAACCTACACATCTACCCCTATAGTCGACTTTGGGATACCTAGTGACATGGGCATACCCTACAGGTACTCGTGATTAGCATATATGGTCCAGCCCACAAGAAGTCCACAACATTGCTAAGGCCCAGTCAAGATTCGGGTAACTTGGGAGACTTCGACTCCTTGCAGAACATGACAAAATACAAGATAGAAGTTTAAAGGGGAAACCCTAATATGTAACCGACTCGGCCCGCTATCCTGAGACCTAGTCTATCTATATAAAGGCGAGGAGGGGGCAGCGAGGAGGACATCGGTAACCCTAGTTTCCACACCATCGCCAGATTGCATCTGCATACCCCTGTAACTTTCGACTCCTCGATATTTCCAAGAGCAGACAAGCAGGAGTAGGGTCCTCTACGAGGCCTGAACCTAGGTAAACCTCGTGTCATCTTGTGCTTGTTTGCTAGCTGATCGATGCCTCCAGTGCTCCCCACTTCCTCGAACCTAAGTCCATCTACGATGGGCATTGATGAGTTAACCCCTCGTCAATTGGCACCGTCTGTGGGAATAGGGAGTGCTAATGTTGTGGCTTCCTCTTCCCCATCAACCGCGATCTACGACTCCACAGCAGCAGAGGCTCGCCTCCTCTTTGGTGCCTTTGACTTCACCGTCCACACGCCGACCACTCGACCGGATTTCGAGTCCGTGGGCGACGGAATTTGCCTGGCGATCAGGAGCTTACGCTTCCAAGTTGGTGAACTAGGCACATTTCGCCTCCCTGATCAGCTGAAGGTTCCCGCGATTTCTCATGCATCGTGGTTTCCACCGCCGATCGGCACCCTGAGCGAGCTCAATGCCCCAACATCATTCGGTAATATGGACAGCGATAGAAGTTCTGAGTCTGATCTCGTCAATCTGGCAACAGAAGACGGAGCCTACGACTTCGGATTTGAAAGCTGCGGGAGCAACAGCTTTCCCAGCCATTACATGTGCACAACCATCAACACGGACGGCAATGGCGGCACTCGGGATAACACAGGTACTAGTGCTGGTATCCTTGTCGCAAACGGTGGTCCCTCCAACAGCGCCCCCACCGACAACGGGCCAACAAGCCGTCCTCCTGGCGAAGGACCCATCCCAGAAGATCAGCCTCACCTCTCTGCGAATGAACATACCCGAGAGCGCGTACTGATCAAGCTCAACGACGCTGAGTAGGCTCGCTGTAGGTAGGCCCTACAGGGTAACCCCTACCACCAAACTCATCACAACAAACGCTGATGGGTTATCACTAGCTGCTTAAGGAGGAATTCAAGTGCCAGCAACAAGTAATTGCCCAGCTCGATGAGTGCAGAAGGGTAGCAGATGAGTCGAGCCTCCAACGAGCTTAGCTCTCTTCCATCGGAGGATCCTCCTCCAGAGGAAACAACCAGGAAGCCACCAGAAGACGCTCTCGACTGGCTCACCTCACTAGTAGGGAGCGAGAAGAGGCCACTCGAGTCCTTGACTTCTTGTCCATGATGGTGGACACGCGGGGCTACATGCTCCCGAAAACGCTGCAGGCAGCTGTGATGGCAGCCACCATATACCTGCTTAACAACGAGCCACCGACTGGTGACCGACGGTCCGCCATGCACCGATTTACGATCACCGGCCTGGGACTAGTCGAAGTTGTGCTCACCAAGGATCCAGTGCAGGAGCCAAGGAAAGGAAGGCTCTGGCCAAATACTACGCTCCTTCCTCCTCTACTGACGACAAGCATGACTTGTCGTGGTGACGCCGCTCACGATGACATGACTACGACTACAACACACGTGATGACATCACAGAGCGCAAGGTCGACAAGATGCACGCAAGGCGCGCCCGCTCGACGGACTCGGAAGATGATGGGACGGAGCTCTGCGGCGCCAGCTGCTTCAGTAGAGCCATACGACAAAAGCGAATGCCAAAATTTGACAGCCTCCAAGTCTCGAAGATCTGGCTGGAGGATCATATTTCCTCTATTAGGCTACACGGCAGAACCACGAGCACAGCTATGCAATGCCTCTAGCTACAGCTGCATCGCGCCGCCCATGCATGGCTTAACAACCTCCCACGCGGGTCGATCCGCAGCTGGTATGAGCTGGTCTACAGCTTTGTGTGGAACTCCAAGGGCACTTACAAAAGGCCCCGCATCAATTGAAGAATTCAGAGCCTACTATCAAAAGACTGGCGAGCCATTATGCTCATACATTCAGAGGTGGTCCATCAGCAAAACCTCTATAGAGGACATCTCCGAGGATCGCGGAATCGACGCATTCAATAGCGGCATACACCAAAGAGAGCTTAGGGAGGAGCTGGGCCGCTCGAAGCCCAAAACAATCGACCACGTGATGGAGATCACGAACAAGTGGGCTGATGGAGAGGACTCGGTGAAAAACAACCGTGCCCAATCAGATGATGATGATGACCTCGGTCATAGACGCGATCGCAAAGGAAAATGCCAGATGCGTGGTTACGAGGACCGCGAGGAAGTCAACATGGTTGCGGCTGGCTACGCCGATAAGCACGACAACAACAACCGCAATAGTGGATACCACAGCGGTGGATACCACGATAGAGGGAAAACCACGCAAGTATAGCAACGCCATACCCACGAAGAGGCACCGGGAACATCTATCCAGGACAAACTGTCCGGACCTTGCAACATACACTTCTACATCGACAAACACGACAGCAAGAAAAAATCCAGCCACCTCCTGAAGGACTGCCACGAGTTCCTCAGGCTGCACGAAGACCTGGTCTAGATGAATCACAACGCAATAAACAAAGGCTATGGAGCTGCCCCAGGTGCCGTGGCCCACGGAGCGCCACCACCACCACCACCCGGGCCACCCCCACCTGTGGTGGCCCTAGTCTAGAACAATGGAGGCGAGCAGTACCCACGACAGCTGGGGAATATGGGCATGATCCAAAGGGACGCCCCTCCAATAGAGTGCAAAAGTCAATCACTCGCCAAATAATTTTGGCGGTCAATTCTCCATCCCCAACAACTAGCAAACTTAGTGGGTGCGAGTCTTGTATCACCTTCGATAAGCACGATCACCTGCGCAGGTGCCTCGCCCGGGCCACTCTCATTTGGTGCTCGAGGCGCAAATTGGCGGCTTCGAGATGAGTCTGTCTTCATGGATGGTGGCAGCGGCATCAACCTCAGGTTCAACAACACCTTGCGCGCCATGCGAATCCCCCTGTCATGCCTGGAAACCTCAAACACAATGTTCTATGGCATCGTCCTAGGGAGGGCATATACCCCCTGGGCAAGATCAACTTGGACATCATCTTCGGCACGCCAGCAAACTTCTGGCGAGAACGCATCGAATTCGAAGTCATGGACTGGCCCTCGTAATACCATTGCATCCTCGGATGTCTCTCGTTCACGAGGTTCATGGCGGTGCCACACTACGCCTCCCTGCAGATGAAGATGCCGGGCCCTAATGGCATTATCACCGTCAACGAAAGCTTCGAGAGGCCAGACAGTTGCGACAGGGAGTTCAATAGAATCGCCCAGTCTTTTGGCATGCAAGAGGAGCTGGCGAGGCTGAAGGAGTCGACTGACAATAGTCTACCTCCTCCAAGGAAGCCAAACTCACCGGATTAGTTCTTCCACTCACCAGTCCACACCAAGGCGGTCCAGGTCCATCCTACAGACCCGACCAAGATGGCCCTCATCGCCAACAACTTGAGTCCCGCATAGGAACTCATGCTCATCGAATTCATCCATGAGCACTGAGAAATCTTCGCTTGGTGTCCAGCGGACATGCCAGGGGTTCCCAGGGAATTCGCCGAGCACTCACTCAACGTAAATCCTGAAGCAAGACCAGTGAAGCAAATGATACGTCGACTGTTAGAGCCAAGGGCAAAAGCGGTCGGTATGGAAGTCAACATACTCCTCGACGCTAACTTCATATGAGAGATCAAGGAAAGCACCTGGGTAGAAAACCCCGTACTCGTTCCTAAAAAGGACACAGATATCCTGCGGATGTGTGTGGACTTCACTTCCTTGAACAAACATTCCCCAAAGGATCACTTCCCATTGCCGCGGATCGACTAGGTAATCGATTCAACCGTGGGATGCGAGCGCCTCTACTTCCTCGACGCCTACCCAGGCTACCACAAGATTCGAATGAAGGAGGAAGACCAGGAGAAAACTGCCTTCATCACGCCCTTTGGTGGCTTCTGCTACACAATGATGCCCTTCGGGCTGAAAATGCTGGGGCCACCTACCAGCGGTGTATGAAGGCCTGCCTTAAGAGCTAGCTTGGCCGCAACATTCAAGTCTACGTCAACGACATTGTCGTCAAAACTAAGGAGGAAGCCTCGTTACTCGACGATCTCCACGATATCTTCGATAACCTCGACCGCTACCAGATCAATCTAAACCCGGACAAATGCGCCTTCGGCGTACCATCTGGGCAATTGCTCGGGTACCTCATCTCTGTGAGAGGGATCGTGGCTAACCCGAAGAATATAAAAGCCATACTGGCCATGGAGAAGCCAAAGAACATCAAAGGAATCTAGCAGCTAGCTGGGAAAATAGCGGCACTCAACCGATTCATTAGTCGAATGGGCGATAGAGCATTGCCATTCTACCAGCTCCTTCACAAAGCTAAAAAAATCGAGTGGACAGAAGAAGCACAAGAAGCATTTGAAGACCTCAAGCGTCTACTATCCACATTGCCGGTGTTGGTAACACCTCGCGAAAATGAGCCCCTATTGCTATACATCTCCGCCACCAACCAGGTGGTTAGTAGCATGCTCGTTGTAGAACGAGCCAAAGAAAATAAAGTCCACAGAGTACAACGCCCAGTCTACTACCTTAGCGAGGTGCTCACACCAACAAAACAATGGTACCCGCATTATCAGAAGCTGGCATACGGTGTCTTCATGACAGCCCAAAAATTGTGCCACTATTTCCAGGAGCACCCCATCATTGTGGTGAATGACGCTTGATGTGCTCGTCGTTCGACGTAGAGCTTGTTGGGAACCCCAAGAGGAAGGTACGATGAGCACAACAGCAAGTTTTCCCTCATTTATGAAACCAAGGTTTAATCGAACCAGTAGGAGCAAGGAAACACCCCAAAGGTGCTACTAGCTGAGCTTTGGCAGGGCGCACTACCGGTGCTAGTAGCAACGTGGAGACCTGCACAACACAACCACAGAACTTTGGCCCCAACTTGCGATGAGGTTGTCAATCTCACCGTGTTTTGCAGAAAACAAAGGATTAAACGTATTGAATGGAAAGAAGTAAAAGTTTGCAGAAAGTAAACACAAAGCAGTAAAAGATTGTAGAATGTATGTAAAAGACAAGGACCGGGATCCATAGTACACTAGAGGTGGCTCTCCTTAAGATAGATAACATGCTGGGTGAACATATTACAGTGGGGCAATTGACAAACACCAAGAAAGCAATACATGCATATACTAATCATCCTCACTCCTTTGAGACTTGATTGGGCATTACAACATAATACATAGACCGCCATCCAACTGCATCTATGACTAATAATCCACCTTCAGGTTATCATCCGAACCCCCTCTAGTATTAAGTTGCAAGCAACAGATTATTGCTTTACGAACTGCATGTAAAGTAAACAATACGATTGTTCTATGAACGAAGGATTGTTGTTTTATCCCTAGTAGCAATAGCACATCTAGTACCTTAGAGATTTCTGTCACTTCCCCAGATTACCAGAGGCATGAACCCACTATCGAGCGTAAATACTAACTCTTGGAGTTGCTAGCATCTACTTGGCCAAGATAGCTCTAACAATGGAAAGCATGCAAAATCACAAATAACAAAGACATGATAGAATCAATAATCAATCTGAAATAGGATCTCGATATCCATCGGATCCCCGCAAACACAACATGCAGAATTACAAATAGATGATCTTGATCATGAACGGAGCTCACAAGATCTAAACATGAAATCACAAAGGAGGAGAACCAGCCATCTAGCTACTACATGGATCCATAGTCCAAGGATGAACTACTCACGCATCACACCGGAGGCTTGCATGGTGATGAAGAAAGCCTCTAGGGTGAATGCCCCTCTCCGGCAGGGTGCCGGGAAGAGCTTCAGATCCCTCCCGATCTAGGGATGGAGACGACGGCGGCTACAGACTCTTTCGTGGATTTTTGTTCGGGTACTTAGGGTTTTTGTCCCGAGGGCAATATATAGGCGGAAGGAGAGGCCGAGGGGGTGCCGGGAGCCACCACACCACCCCTGGCACGGGCCCAGCCTGGCCGCGCGGCCAGGTGGTGTGGCCGGCCCCTGGCCATTCTCCGTCTCGTATTCTAGCACTTGATCCCTTTCGGAAAAATAGGCACTTTGGCTTTTGTCCCGTCCAATTCCGAGAATATTCATTTTCTGACTTTCCTGGAACCAAAAACAGCAGAAAACATGCAGATGGCATTGTGGCTCTTGTTAATAGGTTAGTCCAAGAAATCATAAGAAAAGTACTCCAAAGTTGGAACAAAACACAAGAAAGTGGATAAAACAAAGCATGGAACATCAAAAATTATAGATACATTTGCAATGTATCAACATCCCCAAGCTTAACTCCTGGTCGTCCTCGAGTAGGTAAGTGATAAAAAGAAAGAATAATTTTTGAGGTGACATGCACCATCAAAGACTTGATCAAAGTATTTGTAAAACATTGAAAGCTGGGATCATAGTACTTCAATCATAACATGAAAGACAAAGTTCTAGCAAATAAGCAAAGAAACTATGATGCAACATGAAAAGGCACAAACAAAAGATTCATGAATTATAATGCTTTGCAAGACGTTTGTTTGTTTCACATAAATAAAACATAGCATAGTAGTATTCATCTTGTCCCTCAATAGAGTAGCAAATATAAATGCATAGGACACCTTCAAAGTTCATAAGAGTGACTAGATACAATAGTTTAAAACAAGCACTAACAAGTTATGCATCAATCAACTAGTCTTGGGACAATGCACATAGAACTAAGAATGGCCACTATGCTTTCAAATTAGGTGCATAAAGATAGAAGGTGGAGACTCAATATAATGGTGGAAGAAAGGCCTTTGTAAAAGAAAGTAGGGGTTCAAGTCTCATAAAGAGCTTCCAAAAATTATGGTACTTATAGCTTTCAGCTCTCATTGCCCCTATCATAAGCATCTTGAAGGTGATTAAGGTTAAAGTGACACAACTAAGAGGATACGCTTGACAAGTTATAAACCGAAATCTCATGCCCCTTACCTACGAAGGCCGATCCTCATGCTACTCAACTTCAGTCACGAGTAAGCTCCTGTCATTGTAAGTATATGTGTATCATTAAGAACCGCCAACGGGGTACCCCTTGCACATGATACGAGAGCTTTCCCATAATCAAAATGACAAGGCAAGCAGACAATGAGCAACTAAGCGATCTTTTTATTTGCTATTTGCGTAGGGTTTTTATTGAGGATGCTTCATAGAGTGCTCATTATGATGATGCTGCAAGTTTCCACCATGATTAGGCATGGATTAGGCTAGCGGCCCAGGCGTTTCTCTAACACACATACAAACTCCATGATCATACAAGTTCCACTTTTATTTCACACCACCGGGATCCGTAAGCAAAAGAACATGATATCAACGGGGTACAAAGTACAAGTGCAATGTTGAAAGCATCCCCCATGGTACATGGTTCTGCTAATTTTAACTTATAAAGCGCAAGCATATACGCAACAAAGAAGGTCCCAATGGTTCAAGTTTATTAGAGGCAATAAAGTAAAGTGTGCCATCAAGTTCATCATAACAAGTGGAAGGTAAACAAAAGCATGAATATACATGGAATAGCATAGGCTAGTAGGTAGGTATGGTGGACTCTTTGGAATAACTTGGTTTAGGGAGTTGGATGCATGAGTGGAACTCATACTTTGTTGTGGAGGCTAGCAAAAGACTGGGACCGACAAACTAAGAGAGCAATAATGGCCATAATCATGCAGAGTGACAAAACATCATTGATAAAAGCATAAAGTGATACTACAAGTTGAAAACTAAAGGATCATAAAGGCTATGGTGACTTTGGATAGTTATAACATGGTGTGAGCATGCGCCAAGTCAACCCAAATAAAGCATCAAAGGAGAATACCACTATACTATGCTTTAATATGCTAAAACAACGCATGATTCATCCAAGGCACATTAAGCAATCTCAATTGTTTATAACAAGTCATGCTATAGCAAAGAATACTAAGAATAAAGCCAAAACAATATCAAGCATGGCATGACAAAGCATAGGCCATAGTCAGAAACAAGCTCTTTTTACCAAATAAGTATGAACTTTCCTACTCTTTTCCAAACCAAACCAAACTATTTGCAAACCAATGTATGAAAGAGGGGGTCCAACCAATTTATTCAGCAAACTAAGCAAACCAGGGCAAATGAAAACCAAAATGAAAACGAAAAAGAAGACGCTCCAAGAAAAACACAACTGTGCATGAAACAATAAAAATGAAGCGTTTAGAAGAAACCTGGGATTTTTATTGATGAATAAGGAGATGCCTTGGGGTGACACGTGTGGCATCCCCAAGCTTGAGCTTTAGTCTATCCTCCATCTCATTACTCATTCCTTCTATACACCTAAAATTTTTCCTTCATACAAAACTTCACACAATCTCATTAGCAACATTAGTGCACTCAAGATAAATAAGTCTTAAGGTTCAGTTCTAACACCAAATAAACTTCTATTAAAACACTAGATACTGTAGCACCTCCCTCAAAAAGCTCAATTCCCCAGAAAAATCAAGAAGGAACCAACAAGAAGCAAATGCAGAAAATGGCAGAAATCTGTCAAAATAGACCAGCAGGTAAAGATGAATTTTTTCGAAGACCTTCTGTTGCTCAAATAAAAACGTGTTGAACTAACGAAAGTTAGATAACAACCTGGGGAAGAAAAAAAAATTACAGCTAAATCCGACATACAGAGATCTCTCACGATTTTTTACGGAGAAGCACAAAAATCTGTTTCGGGACAGCAACTTTCCCAATCATTACTTCACTCTCATTAGAGGTTACTCTTGGCACAAAAAGCAAATAAAAAGGATAAGGAGAAGTTATTACAGAGGTAATAACTTCCAAGACTCATCTAAAACTTTTGTGTTATCTCCCAATAAGTACTTTTCTTTAACGTCTTTAAGTTAGGCATAAGAAGCAAAGAAAGAATCAAGTGTTCTCAAATGAAGAAGCATTAAGACCAAATTTTGTTTTCGTAGGAGAAGAAAAAGAAATCTTTTCTCTCTTTTTAGGGAAGTGTTCTATACCTTTCTTGAGTGGGAGTTGATATTTAATGGTGCCTTCTTTCATATCAATGATGGCACCAACAGTTCTAAGAAAATGTCTTCCCAAAGTAATAGGACAAGAAGCATTGTATTCAACATCCAAAACATAGAAATCAACGGGGACATAGGAATCATTAACCATAATAAGAACATCATTAAGACTCCCCATGAGTTTCTTTTTAGCATTAGCATCAAGTGAGACATTAAAATAACAATCTTCAAGTGGAGTCAAATCAAGCATATCATAAATCCTTCTAGGCATAATAGAAACACTACTATCAAGATCACACAAAGCTTTGAAATCAAAGTCATTCACTTTCATATTAATGATGGGTTCCCAACCATCTTCTTGCTTTATAGGAATAGAAGCCTTATGTTTCGTCTTTTCTTCTTTAATCTTTATGAGAGCATCAGTAATGTGTTTTGTAAAAGCCATGTTAATAGCACTAGCATTAGGACTTTTAGCAAGCTTTTGTAGGAACTTAATAACTTTAGAGATATTGCAACCATCAAGATAAAAATCAACTTTATCATCTAAAGTAGTAGAACTATTACTAGCCTCAACACTAGTGGTGGTAATAGTAGAAACACTAATGTTTCTAGTAATTTCATCTTCTCTTTCCCACTTAGCATGTAATTCAGCTAATAGTCTAACATTTTCATCAATTCTTACTTGTATGGCATTGGTAGATGCAAAGGGATTCTCATTAGTTTCAGGTTTAGCAGCTATTTTATTCAAAGTAGATTGAGCTTCAGCCAAAGTTGCTATATTTCTTTCAGCATTAGAGAGTTTTTCCTCAATAGTTTTATTGAAAGCAGTTTGTTTACTAATAAACTCTTTAAGCATAACTTCAAGTTCAGAGGGAGCACTCTTATTATTGTTGTAAGAATTTCCATAAGCATTACCATTGTTGGGAGGATGTGGCTTATAATTGTTGTTACCAAAATTGTTCCTATAAGCATTATTACCATAAGCATTATTGCCAAAATTGTTATTTCTTATGAAGTTCACATCAACTTGCTGTTCTTGAGCAACCAAAGAGGCTAAAGGAACATTATTTGGATCAATATGGGCTTTCCCATTAACAAGCATAGACATAATAATATCAATCTTATCACTCAAGGAGGAGGTTTCCTCAATAGAATTTACCTTCTTACCTTGTGGAGCTCTCTCAGTATGCCATTCAGAATAATTAACCATCATATTGTCCAGAAGTTTTGTTGCAGCACCCAAAGTGATGGTCATAAAGGTACCTCCGGCAGCTGAATCCAATAGGTTCCTTGAAGAATAGTTCAATCCTGCATAAAAAGTTTGGATGATCATCCAAGCAGTCAGTCCATGAGTGGGACAATTCTTTACCAAAGATTTCATTCTTTCCCAAGCTTGAGCAACATGCTCATTATCAAGTTGTTTAAACTTCATTATTTCACTTCTCATGGATATAATATTAGCAGGAGGATAGTATTTTCCAATAAAAGCATCTTTGCATTTAGTCCAAGAATCAATACTATTCCTAGTTAAGGAATTCAACTATTCTTTAGCTTTTCCTCTCAAAGAGAAAGGGAACAATTTCAGCTTAATAATATTACCATCTATATCCCTATGCTTTTGCATATCACAAAGTTCAACAAAGTTATTTAGATGGAAAGCAGCATCTTCATTACCAATACCAGAAAATTGCTCTCTCATAACAAGATTGAGTAAAGCAGGTTTTTTCTCAAAGAAAGCATTTAAGCCACAGGTGGAGCAATATGTGTGCTCATAAAATCATTTATGTTGGTGCTAGTGAAGTCACACAACTTAGTGTTTTCAAGAGTAGTCATTTTTTTGGGTTTTCAAATAAGAAAGCAAACTTGCAAAACTATTTTTTGTGTTTTTTTGATAAAGAAACAAGGAAACAAAGTAAAAATGAAATCTAAGCAAAACAAAAACAACAAAGTAAAGAGATTGGTTATGAGGGACTCCCCTTGTGGAGATGTCCTTGACTCCCCGGCAACGGCACCAGAAAAATCTTGATGTGCTCGTCGTTCGACGTAGAGCTCGTTGGGAACCCCAAGAGGAAGGTACGATGAGCACAGCAACAAGTTTTCCCTCAGTTATGAAACCAAGGTTTAATCGAACCAGTAGGAGCAAGGAAACTCCCCAAAGGTGTTACTAGCTAAGCTTTGGCAGGGTGCACTACCGGTGCTAGTAGCAACGTGGAGACCTGCACAACACAACCACAGAACTTTGTCCCCAACTTGTGATGAGGTTGTCAATCTCACCGTGTTTTGCAGAAAACAAAGGATTAAACGTATCGAATGGAAATAAGTAAAAGTTTGCAGAAAGTAAACACAAAGCAGTAAAAGATTGTAGATTGTATGTAAAAGACAAGGTGGGATCCATAGTACACTAGAGATGGCTCTCCTTAAGATAGATAACATGCTGGGTGAACAAATTACAGCGGGGCAATTGACAAACACCGAGAAAGCAATACATGCATATACTAATCATCTTGACTCCTTTGAGACTTGATTGGGCATTACAACATAATACATAGACCGCCATCCAACTGCATCTATGACTAATAATCCACCTTAGGTTATCATCTGAACCCCCTACAGTATTAAGGTTCAAGCAACAGATTATTGCTTTACGAACTGCGTGTAAAGTAAACAATACGATTATGCTATGAACAAAGGATTGTTGTTTTCTCCCTAGTAGCAACAACACATCTAGTACCTAAGAGATTTCTGTCACTTCCCCAGATTACCAGAGGCATGAACCCACTATCGAGCATAAATACGAACTCTTGGAGTTGCTAGCATCTACTAGGCCAAGATAGCTACTAACAACGGAAAGCATGCAAGATCACAAATAACAAAGACATGATAGAATCAATAATCAATCTGAAATAGCATCTCAATATCCATCGGATCCCCGCAAACACAACATGCAGAATTACAAATAGATGATCTTGATCATGAACGGAGCTCACAAGATCTAAACATGAAAGCACAAAGGAGGCGAACCAACCATCTAGCTACTACATGGATCCGTAGTCCAAGGATGAACTACTCACGCATCACACCGAAGGCTTGCATGGTGATGAAGAAGGCCTCCAGGGTGAATTCCCCTCTCCGGCAGGGTGCCGGGAAGAGCTTCAGATCCCTCCTGATCTAGGGATGGAGATGACGGCGGCTACAGACTCTTTCGTGGATTTTTTATCGGGTACTTAGGGTTTTCGTCCCGAGGGTAATATATAGGCGGAAGGAGAGGCCGAGGGGGTGCCGGGAGCCACCACACCACCCCCTGGCGCGGGCCTAGCCTGGCCACGCGCCTAGGTGGTGTGGCCGCCCCTGGCCCTTCTCCGTCTCGTATTCTGGCACTTGATCCCTTCCGGAAAAATAGGCACTTTGGCTTTTGTCCAGTCCAATTCCGAGAATATTCATTTTCTGACCAAAAACAGCAGAAAACAGGTAGCTGGCACTGTCGCTCTTGTTAATAGGTTAGTCCAAGAAATCATAAGAAAAGTACTCCAAAGTTGGAACAAAACACAAGAAAGTGGATAAAACAAAGCATGGAACATCAAAAATTATAGATACATTTGCAATGTATCAACGCTCCGCTAGGGCACATCTTCAACAACCCCGACGCCATCGGATCAATTGCGCTTTGGGGGATAGAACTGTCTCCATGAGACATCACATACGAGAAGCGAGACGCGATCAAGTCCCAAGTATTCCCGGACTTCCTCGTCCATTGGATGGAGAACCATCTCCCTGACACGCCATACATGTCCTGTCCATGGACAATGCCCTTTGACTAATCAAAATGTCGAGAAGGAGCTGGCGCCGGTGTCATCCTAACGTCGCTACAAGGTGATAAGATGAGGTACATTCTGCGAATGCAGTTCCACGCCTCCAACAATGAAGCTGAATACGAGGCCGTACTCCATGGGATGCGGATGGCCAAAGCGTGTGGCGCAACACGACTTGTCATCTGCGGCAACTCTAAGTTGGTAGTGGATCAAACCATGAACCAGTGCAATGCTCTGAGGGACAACATGATCGCCTACCACAACCTCTATGACGCACTCGAAGGAGACTTCGACGGTTGCAAACTACGACACGTTGGTCGCGAAAGGAACAAAGAGGCAGATACACTCGCCAACATTGGCTCCACCTGTGCCCCAGTGCCACCTGGAGTATTCCTAGAGCAAATCTGTGAATGCTCCATCAAGCCAAAGGCTCCTGAATAGCAAACTAGCACATCAAAGGACCTGAGGGCTATGCCACCCGACGAACTCAAGGCACTTGAGGATAAGGAGCAAGGGGCAGGACTTGAAGGCCCCATGGATGTCATGATGATTGAGCCATCTTGGACGCAACCATACATCACATACCTTCTTAGCAAAAGGCTGCCAGATGACCCGACAAATGCGTGGCATATCGCGCGATGATCCGATGCTTTCACCATCATCAACGGCGAACTGTATAAGCGCAGCATCACATGAGTCCTTCAATGATGTGTCTCCAATGGAGATGGAAGAGCCATCCTCCTCGAGATACAAGAAGGAACTTGTGTCCATCACGCCGGAAGTCGCGCCCTTGTCGCCAAAGCTCTACGAGCTAGATTCTACTGGCCAACGACAATGCGCGACGCTAAGGACATTGTCTAGAGGTGCAATGCTTGCCAAAGATTTCTAGACAAACCGCACGCACCTGGTGCAGAGCTCAGGCCAATACCCGTGGCCTGGCCCTTCGCACAATGGGGAATCGAAATGGTCGGCAAGCTGCAAAATCTTCACCTAGAGGGTACGTCTACCTCCTTGTCGCAGTCGATAAATTCACCAAGTGGATTGAGGCCATGCTGGTGACAAGCCAATCGGGGTGCCGCACAACATCATCACGGACAATGGAACAAACTTCACCTCAAACGAATTCCCAGATTTTTGCAAAAACCTGGGAATCAACATCAGCTACGCTATGGTGGCACACCCTCAAACCAACAGTCAAGTCGAAAAGTCAAACGGCCTCGTCTACAGTGGCATCAAGAACAGGCTCCTCAGACCACTCGAAAGAGTTGTTGGGTGCTGGCCCGAGGAGCTACCGTCGGTACTATGGAGCCTAGGTAGTACTACCTATAGAAGTATGCTACAAGCCCCCAAGGGTCATAGCATACAGTGAGGCGGAATCAATTACCGCACTGGAACACTCTATCGACCTCCTCGACGAAGCACGTGAGATAGCAGCGGAGCGATCCATGATCTACCAGCAAAATCTCCACAACTATCATAGCCGAAGGCTACGCCCAAGGTCCTTCGTCAAAGGAGATCTCGTCCTATGACTGAAGCAGCAAGGACACCTCAAGCTCGAGTCCCCCTAGGAGGGACCCTATGTGATTACTGAAGTAATCCCAGGTGGCGCCTATCGCCTGAAAGACGTAGAGAGTGGAGTCACATGCTCCAACCCATGGAACGTCACGCAGCTGCGTCATATCTACCCTTGGATGTGTTTACTTTACAAATAAGGCTACCTAGCCAGGCTACTTAGCCACACATTGTATCTCCTGATATTCTGTGAATAAATAAAGCTAAGTGCCTCCAACCTTGTGTTTCTATTTTTTATTGCAATTACATCACTCGGGGGCTGTGCCGCCCTTCGACCTCGTTACACGAATAACGCAGTAACCTGCGTAGCTGACATACTATTAATCGAACCCTTGGTAAACCTAACCCAGCTGCAACACACCTGACAGGTTGACAAGGTGCTAAGATAAGTATGCGTCAGGCTAATGAAAAGGAACTGTAGAGTACAAGCTACTCAAAAAATACACAAGATAGCAAGCTTTACATAATAACGGGTAACAAAAACACCCAACTCACTTATACAAACTTTAAAACACCTATACATATCCGTGCAGGTCCAAAACTACTCTACTGGTGTAAAAGGAGAACGTTGGTACACTCCTCGAACAACTCGACAATGTCTTCAGCTGGCTGATCAACCGCCTGATAATGGGGCACCATGTTCCGCGCCATCCCGTCCGACGGGGGTGGCGGTCCTGCATCAACAATACCAAATCTAGATCGGGTCGATGCAGGCGCACAAGTGCCAGTGCAGCCTTGGCATCCGTGACTAACTGCTGACGTACACACTCATAAACTGCGCTCGCATCCTGGAACTTCTTCAATAAAGCTAACAAGCTTGAAGGCACCGCGTCCAAGGGGAACATTTCCCGAAAGATGTGCTTCAAGCACGACTACGCCTTCTTCCAATAAAGCAGCACCTGCGACACATGATCCTGCAGCGTCGCCAATGTGACTGTGCTATCCCGGTTAACCCAAAAGTAACCGCTAGCTTCTAGTAGCTATTGATATGAATGGCGACTCAGTCCCTCTCTTCCTGCGGACGGTGAGTATTATCAACTGCAAAGAGCAGCAAAAAGCATAAGGGAAACTCGCCGCCACAAGTGGCTTGAAAAGGAGAAGAAGCCAAGGAAACTAACATTCCAATTGCTCATTCAGCTGAGCCACCTCGCCCAGAAGATATTTCTCCCGCTCACCGGCTTTTTCGGCCTTCGACTTCCACATGTCAGTGCTTCCAAGGATCATGGGCATCTCTCGCTCCAAGTGTTTTATGCGATCACGCAATCGAGACATCAGCAAAAATTCCTCCACCTTTGAACGTGGTTGCACCATAGGTTCATTGGTGGGAGGTGTGTTAGATGGATCACTTGAAGGACCGTATCCAAGCAGAGGAACATACTGATAAGACCAACCATTCAAAATAACACTGAGTTTAGCAAGTTGCATGGGAGCACCCCCACAAGCACAACCTAACTCAAAAGAAGTCCGAAGAAGCTAAAATATTACAAAAGGACGACAAATGGACAGCCTATAGCTACGCATTTGCACTCGGGGGCTTTCTCGAGTCGGTGGCAGCCTCCAATGCCACGGCCTTTTTAGTTACAGCCTCTGATGCTGTGGCTTTCACCGTCTTCGACCGCCTCAACTCCGCCGAGTAATTTGCGAGTGTTTCAATGAGCCGAGGTCCATATTTATGACAACAAGTGGCGAAGGGAGCAAATACTACCTGCTGGCCATCTATAGTAACCGGCATCGCCGTGGAGACCGTGCTAGGGTTGAGATCAACACCATGGGCTTGCGCCATTGCAAGTCCGATGGTAGCTCCGACCCCCCTCTGTGCATTCTTGAAATCCATAGGCATGCCTCTAGCAAAAGACTCCACCAAGCCATCAAGATCTTCGATAAGCTTGGCCTTGGGGACCATCTCCTCTCGAAGATGCCCACGCACACCCTTGGCCTTCTCGAGGGAATCCTTGACGGAGACGCTGCGGTCTTCGACTGCAGCTACGGCGCCCGCCAAAGCATCTTGGCGAGCCAAAGTTTGGGAGTTGAAGTCCACACCAGCAGCGTCTACAGAAGACACAGATGAGCACAACCAAAAGCACTGGCAAATGTAGAGAAAAAATAGCGTAGCATCATACCTAAGAGTTCCTTAGCAACAGAGAGAAGATATTCCACGAACACTTTCTCCCTATCAGCTGTAGCAGAATGCAGGTCCTCCTCGCGCTTCTTTGACTCTTGGGCGGAGCATTCCAAAGCTTCGAGTGCCTCGTCGCGTTTCTTCTCCGCTGCGGCAAGACCCTTCTGGAGGTATTGACGCGATGGAGGAGCTCATTGTTCTCACCTACAAAGGATGATAGACAAAATTCAAGCCTGGCGATTTTCTATGCCAACAATACAAAGATAAAAAGTGAAAGTTCACCTTCGAACGCGCGATGCTGGGTCTCCAACAAGGCATGCTAATGGCCCATCGATGTATTCTTTTCGGCGAGGAAAATACATTCCTTCAAGACAGGCTGCAAGAAGAGAAGCATTAGCACCAACCTAATTTCAACTAAAATAGTCAAGAAAACTAACATGCTCCTCCAGGGACTCCGAAGTTTCCTTCTGCATAGATGTCCGGGAAACCATCTGGTGCCCCCCTAGTGTGGGGGGGACTCGAAGAATTGGCATTGGAGATGGCCGCCACCTGGGGAGACTGCGACTGCACTACCACATCCTTATCTTTGAAGTTTGTGACTCCAGTCTCCTTCACAAAGCAACAATCGTCGGACGATGATGATGCAATTTTGCTACAACAGAACATATAGAACAACTTCAGAGGGAAAAATATTCTAGGACATAAGGTCAAATTGGAAGAAGAACAAACTTACCAGTCAAATTCATCGAGCTCGAAAGAATCCTCAGACACCTCCTTCAGGAGCCACGACACATACAGGCACCGTGGGGATTGGCTCCTCTACCTTAGTAAAAGGACCATCCGACGTCGCCGGCCAAGAAGCATCTGAGTCCTCGCTTCGTGAATATTTGTGAGTTCCGTTCTCGCTAGACTCGGGGGCTTCCTTCTCTTCAGCGACGGGGATAGTGGAACCCGAGTAGTCCTCCTCCTCCGCTTCGCAAGGGATTACTCCCTCAGGTTGAGGAGGCAGAACAGTAGCCCCTTTCTAGTCCTAGTACAAGGGGTAGCGTTAGTATAAAGGGAAACCTATAGGCAATCGAAAAACAAGAAGAGATAACAAGAAAACTACCTCAGGCGGAGGGCGACTCGCACAAAACGGAGGCACATTTTAGTCGCCAGGGAGTTTCTCCTTGGCTATGAACTTGGTCAGCATCTGAAACCTCCTGTCTACTTCACCCGAAGAAATATTTTCTCGGGAGATGCGGGTGACGTCTTCCCACACCAGTCCAATAGCACATCGGATGCGCCCTAGCCTGTAGCGGTTGCACTCGATGATGCATCCAGGTGTGAATGAGGTCTGGGACGCCCACTTCGTTCCCTTAGAAGAGTTGAAGGTCGCAGACATGCTTGTACAGAACCTCAGTTTCTTCGGCTTCACCGGCCATCACCGTGTTCTTCCACGACCTCCTCCTTTTGCACTCCGCCTTTGAATCAAACAATGCGAGTCCGAAGTGTTCGTCGTCGGCCTTCTGGTCACGGATGTAGAACCATTTCTCCCTCCATCTTTGACGGAGGCATTAAACTTGATGGAGAAATATTGGACATTGGGGTCTACATGGATCCCGCAGCCTCCTATATTGTAGACTACCGACCCAGAGCCTGACTACCGCTTCAATTTGAAAAGTTATTTGAAAATACCAAAGTGTGGCTTGATTCAGAGCCGACACTCACAAAGCGTGATGTAGCAAGAAATGTGGAGAATGGAATTGGGGGTGAGCTGATGGAGCTGGAGCCCGTAGAAGCTGAGTAACCCTCGCACAAACTTGTGGAGGGGGAGAGAGGCCACGAATGTCAAATGCGAGAAACATCACCTGAAATCCGGCAGGGGGATCAGGGATTACCTTGTCGCTGGGCATCTGGCAATCAGCTTCGGTAGCTGGGAGACTGCCATCCTGGTGCCAGTTGATGATCTTCATCTCGTTTATGGCGGACCACCGCCACGATCCATTCGTGATGCGCATGCCCGCACCCTTCTTCTTGGCAGCTACATCAGTAGTACCAGAGCCAGTAGCGGTGGTGCTTTTCTTCTTGGCCGCAATGGTGGTGCCTGCAGATCTAGCGATGGAGGCACCCTTCTTCTCCCCCATCTTACGCTTGTGGTGGGAGCGCAGAAAGTAACTGGGGAAGGTTTTGAGGCCGTCCCGCACATCAATGGAGGCATGAGCAATGGAATAGCAGTGAGCAGCAATGGAGGTAGAACGCAAGGGAGAAGATGAATTGTGGGAAAGTTACCGCACAGAGATCCCTACTTAACCTCAGCACTGATGCAATCTAACAGGCAGAAGAATAGCAACCAGACGCGTGGCGTAAATCAAGGTGGACGCGTGGCGATGCAAACGGTAAACCGTCGCCCCACTTTTCCCATTACACGCGTGAATCAAGGAGACGCAGTTAACACCGAAGATTACACAGGCCTGGTCAAATCCAAGTCAGAAATGGGGTCCCACCTTTGTCACGTCCCGTAAAAACCGCTCACGCGGGAAAACGAGATCATCTCATCGTCAGCACCAACGTCATCCACTCCAGCAGGAGCATCTTTTGACTAATCTAGTCCTCACTCGACTCTTCGATTCGACCAAGAACTTGGGGCTACTCCTAATAGGAGCGCTGGCCGCACACCCGAAAACTACATGGATATAGAAACTCTTCGACAAGGTAATTGCACTTAAACCCATCACTCGAATCAAAGATTCGATTGTGGACTCGGGGTTACTCCCATAGGGAGCACTAAAAGCATATTTGGCTAAAACAAGCAAAAGACGACAACAGTCAAAAAACATTCATAGTCCCCACTCGAGTCTACAACTCGAATAGGCACTCGGGGGCTACTCCCATAGCGAGCGCTGGCTGCACACCCTATGATTTTCTTTTACTAAATGTATGATTCACTACGTCTACAATTGAAAGCATTGGCGACTCCGCCTCATATTTTCCCTGTAAGGAGACTGCATCTCCTATGCCACCTGAATCATCTCCGCGATAACAAAATTTGGATGCCATGCTTGCAGCATTAAGATAAGACCTAAAGAAGGCCTAGCAATGCACCTGCTGCGCTCTACCAAAAATAATCCGTGCCTGCAGGTATGATGAAATAAGCCTTGACGGACGCGTCGAGTGCTCACACTTATATACTGTGATTCGATTCTATAATACCTCTGTGGTATGAGTCGAATTACGCTAGCACTTTTCCGAATTCGAGTCCTGGGACTCGAGTATGAGTAGATTGCATTGTTCTTCCCTAAGGCAATTAGCTGATCCTGATACATCAGGTGAATCAGGCACATATATTGACAATCCCTATGACATAAATTAAAAGCACCCAAAAACATATTTGGCTATGCACTCGAAGGCTTCATAGTCTCCAGTCGAATCTGCGATATAACTGGACACTCGGGGGCTACTGACGTGGGCATACCCTATAGGTACTCGTGATCAACATATACAATCTAGCCCAGAAGAAGCCCACGACATTGCTAGCACCCACTCGAGATTCGGGTGGCCTGGGAGACGTTGACTCTTTGCAGAACACGACAAAATACAAGATAGAAATTTAAAGGGGAAACCTAATATGTAACCGATTCGGCCTGCTAGACCGAGACCTAGTCTATCTATATAAAGGCTAGGAGGGGGCAGCGAGGAGGACATCCGCGACCCTACTTTCCACACCATCGCTAGAAGGCATCTGCACACCCCTGTAACTTTTGACTCCTTGATATTTCCAAGAGCAGATAAGCAGGAGTAGGGTCCTCTACGAGGCCTGAACCTGGATAAACCTCGTGTCACCTTTGTGATTTTTTGCTAGCCGATCGATGCCTCCAGTGCTCCCCACTTCCTTGAACCTAAGTCCATCTACGATGGGCATGGATGAGTTAGCACCTTGTCACCTAGCGATTTCTTGCATAGGCGTCCGTGCTAGAGCCTTCGAAGGGAAGGTATCCCCTCTAGCCCGTTGATTTGGGATGGACGGAGAAGATTGCTAGACGGCCAAAATCATGTGGTCTCCACTCCCTCGCGACCCTCCATTTGAAACACTGTGAAATTTCTCGCGCCCCTCCATTTCAAACAATACCAAAATCATGTGGTCCCCACTCCCTCGCGCCCCTCCATTTCAAACACCGCGAAATTTCTCGTGCCCGGAACTTCTAGCAGCACTTCTCACCCAACAGTATACCGGAGCTGCATCAGCTCCGGTCTCATCCAAAGGACCATTGCTGCTTCACCGAAATCCAGCACACCCGATCCAGGTCTCCCAATCCTTCATCCTCCACCGCAGTTGATTTCCTTTTCCCACTTTCCCGTCCACGGTGCTGAATTTGTCAATGACTGCCCAAGATCTGCTTCAACGTTGCCGACATCCTAACCACCCATACCGTACCGGAGCCACTATGTAGTGCCCCGATTTTTTCCTTGTCCACCATGATCAAGCCGGCATCGAGTGCCCAAGATCTGCTTCCCCGATGCAAATAACCGGCGCAACCGCAGCAACCTTGGTGACAACGATGTCACCCGCACCGGTACGGATGATGCTTAGAAGCCTATCTGACCATGGTAACCAAATACCCAACTCTTTTTTGTTTTTTCAGCAGTCCACAGGTTCAAGACTATCGCAGTGAACTGCATTTTTGTAATCGTGTTGTACACCAAGTCAAAACGCATGCATGTTCTTCATGCTACATAGTACGGAGTAGGTCACTAGACATGTTGATTTTCATTTGCAAGTCATGCACATGTTCTTAGCTACCCCGAAAAATAGTAATTGCCTGCTATCGTGTAGTTCTTGCAAAATGTAAAATTAGTGGAAAATATTAGTGTGGATTCCCTGCTCCGCAGTTACTGGATCTATCTGGTTGTCCCTAGATAAGTTCCTGTTATTATTTCCTGTTTGGCATCGTTCTACAATCCTCTAGTACCCATTTAGACTCTTCATACTAATTCGATTATAATTTAGTTGTTGCCATGTGGTTCTTCAAAAGTTGCAACACTAACTATTTTCTTTTTGTTGCATAGAGCCCATAATGGAACAATGAACATGTTGGTTTGCATAGCTGATACCTTCGATCCGGATTATGGATGTAGTATAGCTCTTTTTCCCTATTAGACCTAGGTTATCGAATCCTCGAGAAGCGAATGCGTAGTGAAGTTACTTTAATGGACCTTCGGGACTTTTAGAATTCGTTTTGTGTTTTCACTGGACCAGTAGCTTGCGTCTTTTTGTTGTTTTTGATGATGGAGAGAGAGGTCCCAGGGCGTTCGGTTTCACCTGTAGCTGTGCAAAAACATCTGATGGAAATAAAAGATAGAAATAAAGCATGCGTGTACTTGTTAGAGCAAGACAAATTATATGTGGGTAGTGCATCCATAATTGCTATTGCCTCCGCAACCGCTTATAGCAATAACCTACTAGTCTCATTCATAGAAGAAAGAGAACTAATGATATTCATAGTGATGTCACCGTTAATCCCAAGCAAATCCCTTACATATATCCGTACTACCCCTTTTGTCACTAGGGTTCCCAACCTGCAGATCAGTCATCACTCATACTCCCTATACCTGGATCAACCCTCAGGGTCTTGGGTACTTGACAAGTCCTTAGATTGAGGCAAGAGAGGATACAATAATCATCATGTCATACAAACTAATACACAATCCCATCTATGATAAATCACATGCACAATTGCTACATGGCCAGGCCAAAGCCCTTATCCCAAAGAGAATTACTCACACATAGAGATGAGATCAACAATCACAAACATTGTAATGAAAATCATAAGATTGATAGCAATAGTCTTACAATGTCGCCAATCGGAGAAGAGATCCACTATTACAAGTGGTGGAAGATTGCTATGGAGATGGACAAGGGTTTGGAGATTGTGAGACCAGGCACATGGCTTAATAGGATTGATAGAATACTCATAACAACAAGTTGCAACTTCTTTTCCGGAAGCTCATTCGAAAAGAACTCTAAGGTTAAGCGTGCTTGGTCTAGAGCAATTCTAGGATGGGTGACCGACCGGGAAGTGGGTAACCGGGTGCGCACGAGTGAGGACAAAGTGCGCAGAAAATACTAGTGTTGGTCTGTGGGGCCAGTCTAGATATCATATTAAGCTGCCAGGAGTGACACCCCCCGGGCCCAGGAGTGGACGGGGTGTTACAAGTGGTATCATAGCCGACCCTTGCGATTACACTGGTGTGTGCGGGTTAGTGGCGAGACATGTTGAGCATGGCGCGTGTGGCCCAGAGTGGAAACGGCATGGCACATGTGCCAGCACTAGATGCACAAACGCGTGCCAAGAGGGAATGTTCCTGGGGTGTGCTTGATCGATGAGGGCATCGATCTTCTAAAGGGTGGGTGTATGTGAGACCAGACACATGGCTTAATAGGATTGATAGAATACTCATACCAACAAGTTGCAACTTCTTTTCCGGAAGCTCATTCGAAAAGAACTCTAAGGTTAAGCGTGCTTGGCCTAGAGCAATTCTAGGTTGGGAGACCGACCGGGAAGTGGATAACCGGGTGCGCACGAGTGAGGACAAAGTGCGCAGAAAAGACTAGTGTTGGTCTGTGGGGCCAGTCTAGATATCCTATTAAGCTACCAGGAGTGTCACCCCCCGGGCCCAGGAGTGGACGGGGTGTTACAGAGATCTGGAGGCGGCTTTCTGGCAAGGTATGGCTTCTGGGGTGTGGTGTCTCTCTGTTTTCTCGTTACCTGAGGCCTCTTTATATAGGGGTCCCTTCATGGAAGTTGTTCTGTTTGACCTAACGGAGGCGGCGCCAACTATACGGCCAGAGCTATACGGTCAGTATCGTGGTATTGACCATGGCAGATGCTACAGGGTAGCTTACGTAGAGGAAAGGGCAAGGCGACGTAGGAGAATCCGGGAGCGAGATTGGCACACGATGTTCCCAGGTTCACGTCCCCTCGATGGAGGATCGCTACGTCCTGCTGTCAAACCAGTATATGTTCATAGATTCGATTACAATGGAGTCGCCGGAGGCGGTGGGAGGAACTAGATCTAATGAGACGTTGGAGATAAGTCCCCCAAAGGGGTGCCCCTGGTGGCTTTATATATGCAGCCAGTTAGGGTTTACAAGTGCACTAATGGGCTTTGTATTAGAGTCGCTATCTTGGGCCTCCAGTCGGCGAGTCGTTTGCGCCAGTCGCCATATTCGGCGAGTTGACCCTCTCTAGGATTGGCTTAAGTCGGATCGATATAGCTGGCGACTACGCTTCATGGGTATACCGCAATTGGTATTTTCCCGTCAGTAGCCCCCGAGCGTGTCAAGGACTCGACGATGACTTCAAGCCGTCGAATCGACGTAGGTGATTCTAGGGTGGAGTCGATGGTGAGTCGTTGGCGAGCTCCTGAAACAGAGAAATAAATCATGAAGTTGCCCAATCGCCAAGGAGAGTCGATGCGTCGGGGAATCTTCATTGGACGGAGTCACCCTTTGGAGAAGTTTGGCCGGTGCCTTGTCAACTTGCTACCATAGAGGATGTAGAGGCCACAAAATTATTGATGGTGAAGTCGCCAAGTCGGTTTAGGGGAATACGCGAGACGAGTCCGCGAGGGGACGAGTCCTCGAGCGTGTTGAGTACGCGAGAGCGAGTCCGCGATGTCAATTCCCCGAGCGTGTTGAGTACGGGAGGGCGAGTCCGCAACGGCGAGTCCCCGAGCGTGTTGAGTACGCGAGGAGGAGTCCGCGGCAGCGAGTCCTCGAGCGTGTTGAGTACGCGAGGGGGACTCCGCAGCGCCGAGTCCCCGAGCATGTTGAGTACGCGAGGGCGAGTCCCCGAGCGTCTTGAGTACGCGAGGGCGAGTCCGTGATGGCGAGTCCCCAAGTGTGTTGAGTACGCGAGGGCAAGTCCGCGATGTAGATTCCCCGAGTGTGTTGAGTACGCGAGGGCGAGTCTACGATGGCGAGTCCGCGATGGCGAGTCCCTGAGCATGGCGAGCCATGATCATGGAACCACTCGCACACGCAGTATGCCTAGGAGTAGTCCCCGAGGCTCGAGTTGGCTTGTAGAGGCGACTTGAGGCTCTTTAGAGATGCATGGTAGAGGTTGTTCTCGAGCATGGCGAGTAGCACTCGGCACTGTCTGGAGTTCGGCGAGTCCGCATAGGGAGAGTTCGCGGTTAGTGAGTCCGCGAGGGGAGAGTCTCCGAGTGTGGCAAGTCCGTGATGATTGAGAGTCCACGATGGGAGAGTCCCCAAGTGTGGCGTGTCCGCGATGATTGCGAGTGCGTGAGGGGAGAGTCCCCAAGTGTGGCGAGTCCGTGATGATTGCGAGTCCGCGATGACGTTGATTGTGTTGTTTTTGTTAGCGAGTCTCTCATCTTGGCCCGGGGGGGCCAGTCGCATGGCGACTCCAAAGTTGGCTCTCGGCTTAGCATTCTTCCTGGACGATCTGAGGCTCGGTTTGCGAGTCCTCGTCCGCAGTACTTGGCCGTGCGAGTCGCACTATCTAAGATTGAGGAGGACATGGTGCTGTTTGTAGAGCACTGCCATTTGTCTTGGCCTGGAAGGCCAGTCGAGCAAGGAGACTCCAATGATGGCTCTCGGTTAGCGTTTTTCATGGACGACCCGAGGCTTGGTTTGCGAGTCCTCATCCGCACTACTTGGCCATTCCGAGTCGCTCTTTCAAAGGTTGAAAAAGGCGAATTGATTTTTCCTGAAGGGAAGAGACACCCAGTGGTGACTCCATGCAGCGTGGCATACGACCCTCTCTGGCGACTCGTACGATTAGGGCCCTTAGAAGGCGCGGCGTACGCATTGGACGTAGCGGAAGTATATGCGCGCTTTGGCGGAGTTGACACGGCGGCCATAGAGTCGACGCGGTGGACGGAGGTCGCGTTATTGCAAAGTCGACGCGGCAGACACGGGGTCGACGCGGCGGACGGAGGTCGCGCTATGGCACAGTCGACGCGGCGGACACGGGGTCGACTCGGCGGACGGAGGTCACGCTATGGTGAAGTCGACGCGGCGGACACGGGGTCAACGCGGCGGACGGAGGTCGCGCTATGGCGAAGTCGACGCCACGAACACGGGGTTGATGCGACGGATGGAGGTCGCGCTATGTCGAAATCGACGCAGCGGACAAGGGGTCGATGCGGCGGACATAGGTCGCGCTAGGGCGAAATCGACGCGGCGGACATGGAGTCGACGCGACGGAGTCGTACGACATTTAGCCGGTAGCATGGCGAGTAGTGGTAGCGAGCCCGATCAGACCATTGGTCGGACGGGGTCGCGTGGCGGAGTTGCTTTGGTGGAGACGTTGGGTAGCCAGTAGCATGGAGATCCGCCGGACGTGGCGAGTCCACAGCGGGTGAGTCCCCGAGCGTGGCGAGTCCGTGACATATGACGGGGTCGACGCGGGGGATATCGTCGGGTTGGCCCGCCGCATGCCTCCGGGCCACGAGGGCGAGTCTGGTTGTTCCTCGCACATACACATCAACATGCATTCAGTAGCAAGGTTATCAGTGTACAAATAAATATTTGAAACAATATATGAAATTATTGGCCATAGCCGAGTTGTCATCGGCGAAGTGGTATGCAGCCGTGGCGGCGAAGAGTCGAAACAGTTTACGGTAGCGCGGTCGATCAAGCCTTCAGACGAGGTGGGGCAGCATGTCCGACCAGACCTTCGTAGGGCGGAGTCATGGCGGCGGAGTCAAACTTGCGTGCCACCAACGTGCTCGCGTGCGCCGCTTAAGTCGACACGACTCAATTTCTGCGTTGCATTACATAGACGTGAAGTGTCGATCCAGTATATTCCTCGTGCATAGGTTAAATAAAGCGAGAGATTAATATTTATGCCTAATTATATGATCTCATGAGGGTAAAGCCTAATCATGCAAACAGGATGATACAAAGTAAGCAAGCCCTAGCTATTTTATAACCAATCTTCACATGTTTTCCATGGAGTACTGTTTACCATCGATTTAATTGTGCTGCTGGCACTAGACTCAAAGTACTTCGTACGTATATTGATAACTAAAGAGGGAAGAATAGGTGTCACCGATTATGGATTGGGCAATCTTCCCTTCGAGTGGGGGGTTGTTGTCGTTGCATGCGTGACCAGCTTCAGATCGGTTTGTGTTTTTTCAGACATCGCGATGGTTGATCTGGCGCACTGCTCCGCTAGGATTTCATGCGAGCGTGGAATTGCACGTACTCTGAGGAGATACCATCGCCGATTGAGGTGGTTGCGGCAGAATGGATGGTGACGAAGTTGGCCGCACCGGTACAAATGATTGGTGAGATGCGATCTCTTGTTGCTTCCGCTTCAGTCATCGGCCGGCAACAGCGGTCATACACCAATTCTTGTCCTGTATTAGAAATCGATACTCCAAAAAATTCATGTAAGCAACTCGTGCATGCAGGATTAGATCCAAATTAATTAATCAACTGGCAAATCAATAAACAGGAAATATGAGACTTATCAGGAACCAATCGCATTTGTAGTTTTCTGAGTCGAATCGCATGGGTCTATTCCGCTCGGCGGACAGCAACGGGATCAGATCGACCGGCATCCAACCCACGACTGATCGGATAGCAGTTCTCGGACGCCGCAGATGCAATCTGGCCGCCAACAACGGTGAGGGATCCTGCCCAGATCGTCATCTCTAAGCACCGCTTACCCCACGGTGGGCGCCAACGATCGTGGTATTAACCACGGCAGATGCTACAGGGTAGCTTACGTAGAGCAAAGGGCAAGGCAACGTAGAAGAATCCGGGAGAGAGATTGGCACACGATGTACCCAGGTTCACGTTCCCTCGATGGAGGATCGCTACGTCCTGCTGTCAATTCAGTATATGTTCATAGATTGGATTACAATGGAGTCGCCGGAGGCGGTGGGAGAAACTAGATCTAATGAGACGTTGGAGATAAGTCCCCCAAAGGGGTGCCCCTGGTGGATTTATATATGCAGCCAGTTAGGTTTACAAGTGCACTAATGTGCTTTGTATTAGAGTCGCTATCTTGGGCCTCCAGTCGACGAGTTGTTTGCGCCAGTCGTCGTATTTGGCGAGTCGACTCGTTCTGGGCTTGGTTTCAGTCGGATCGATCTAGCTAGCGACTATGCTTCATGGGTATACCCCAATTGGTATTTCCCCGTCAGTTGGAATTTTTTGCACCGGCCGTATAGTTGGTCGTTACGACGTATGTCTTCGTTGGACGGCTCCTGGTTTCTTCTGGTTGAAGGAAATATCATATCTTTGACTTTAATGGAGTGATTCTCTCCTTTAAACAACATTATCTGTGCAGGAAAAATACAAGAACAAAGGATTGCATACCCTTTCAATATTATCATTAGTGGCAGGGTTTAGAGAGATATTTCATAAAAAATATGATTAATATCCAATTTAAATGTAGACATAGATGGCTATATTTCAGAGCCATCAATCTCCCCAAGCTTAAACTTGATCGTCCCGAGCAAGAAAACCAAAATCAAAAAGGAACTCAGCATTCAAAGTGACATAACAGATGGTGATCTTACTCATGATTAATAGTCTCATGTTTGCTCCACTTTCATAAATCTGAAAAACTTCAGCATAGATAGAGTAATGGCAAGCGTATCATATGGGTTTTATGCATCCTTATAGCGCATCAAAATTATTATAAGCATGGATGATTCAAATGAGTAAATTGTATTCCATGTCAAGTAATCAACTCATAGGCTTGCCTTTGAACAGTAAAGTATAATCAAGTAAATTAAGAGTGTGAGCGTTGTCATGAAAAGCATATATACTAGACTATCACGGTTCTCCCACATCATTGAATCGAGACTTTGTAAAAAATACTTTTATATCCATTATCCTTCAAGAATTTTAGTTTTTAAGTAATTGAGAGCATGTCAAAGATTTTATTAGTTTATCGGGCTATGATGGACACTCGTGGCATCACTAAGGTTTTTGTTCCTTTTGCATAATGATTACTCATAACAGCCAGAGGAGTGATTCCATCATGATTACAGCCACCCGGGAGTGCCAAGAATCTTACCCACTATAGCATTGCTACTACAAGTGTTTAATCAACTCATAACTGAAATCTAAGAGTTTCCTCCATTAAGATCGTTCGTAGGCCAGCGGAGTTGTTGGCATCCCAGGAAGTTTGACACGTATAAAGCTATATCATTATTAAAAAGTGGTGAGTCATAAGGCATACCTCTGATGTTTGGTTCCACTTCTCTCTTCCCTTTTTATTTGTTTCTTGGAAACTCGAAGTCGATCACTCTCCTGCAAACATACGAAGACCTCGAGGCGACAATAAAAGAAAGAGGGAGAATAAGGAAAAATGGAGAATCTTTTTGTGATTTTTAAGTGAGGGAAATAAAGAATAGAAAATTGGCGGCAAAGCTTGGCTAAAAAATTTCGAAAGCAAAAATAAAAAGAACTAAAGATAAAGTGTTAGGGAAGAAAACATGAGTTTTTATAAACTCAAATAAAAACGTATACTCGAACAATAAAAGCAAATGAACGCCAAATAAAGATACATGAGGAAACTCCCCTAAGCTTAGGCTTTTGCAAGCCCTTCAAATCATTGTGGTGGTTGGAAAAAGTCGTTACTCCAGTTCGCGAATTGAGTGGAGAGGTTACTTGTTGATAAGTGCTTTGCAATGAATTTAGGAATTCAATGGTTAAGCGGCGATAAGTAGGTACATCATTGTATACAAATTTTTGCAGGCCAGCTCTATTGTAAAGTAAATTAAAGTCATCAGAAATACCGAGCTAGTTCATTATAATGGGGCAAACCCACTTGGTGGACTTTACTTCACGGTTCATGATCTTGTTGAAGTGTTCATGATGAGCATGATCCATGAACCGTATCCCCATGCGTTCCTGGGTGATTGCCCGAGAAGCACTAGCGGTGGCACATGCACGAGTTTGGCTCCTTGTGTTCATCATCTAAAACATTGAAGAAAGGCAAAAATAAAACTTTTTGACCTCACAATAGTAAGTATAACATGTTCCTCATCTAGGCACACTAAAGAATCTCCTCCAGATAAAAATATACGTAAGAAAATCATGGCAATTAGTTCATAATAGGTCTCACCCTAGATTTATAATAACAATAGATCGAAGATGAATTTGCAAAAAGTAATTGGAGGATCAGGGGAGGAACATACCGTAGATCACTTGTGTGCGAGGAAATCGAACAAAATTGAGTAGAGATGAAGATCCCTTGAGGTTTTGAGAGAGTTTGGAGGTAGAAGAAAGAAAAATGATTGATGTTTTAGAGTTAGGAGTACCTTCCCATGCGATTTTATGGCCGGGCGTAACTATACGGGCGCAACTACACGGGCGGGGCATGCATTCCGATTGTATAGTCGGCGTTCTGTCAAAATATTAGGTCTTCCTCCTAGCGGTGCAGCTATACGATTGCAACTATACGAGCGAAACAAAACATTCTGGCCATATAGTTCTTCGTTAAACTGTCTGCCCCTGCGAAAGAAAATTTGCAAAGGCCTCGATATATATACGATTGGAACTATACGACCTGAATTTTTATTCCCGCCGTATAGTTGGTCGTTAAACTCCTAGTATATATGAACAAAAATTGTATAGAGGTATTGATATCTATACGACCGGGACTATACGGCCGGAATTTTTATTCCCGCTGTATAGTTTGTTGTTAAACTATTTTTACATAAGAAAATAAATTGTACGGAGGCATTGATATCTATATGGACAAGACTATACGGCCATAATTTTATTTATTCCTGCCGTATAGTTGGTTGTTAAACTGTCTATACATAAGAAAAGAAATTATACAGAGGCATTGATATCTATACGGCCAGGACTATATAGCCGGATTTTTTAATTCCCGTCGTATAGTTGGTCGTTAAACTCTCAATACATATTGCAGAAAAAATTTCGATGGCAAAGATAACTATACGACCGAAACTATACGGCCGAATTTTTGTATTCCCGCCATAGAGTTGGTCGCTAAACTGTCTGTGTGCATCAAAAAATTTCTGTTTCTTCATAAACTATTTCCTTTTCCTGTAACTTAGCGATATACCTTGTTTTTGATAGAAAATTGACAGAAAATATTGTCGACCAACAATAGCATGAATAATGCAAAAATTCAAGTACTACCAAATTTCTTCTTCCCAAATGGAGTTTTCTAGTACTTTTTATTGAACATGAACTAAAACTAAAACTAAACACTTAATTCAAACCTTAATTTAACATGGGATGCCTCCCATGGAGCGCTCTTTTACGGGGAATAGCTTGACCTTGATGATATTCACTTGGGCCAGATGAGTGGAACACCCACTCCAAAGTAATTGGTCTTCAAAGTGATGGCCTACTTCTTGTCATGTTTGGCTTTCTTCTTCCTGGGGAAATGAATAACAAAAGTATACCGCGAAGGCAATTGCAACTTCACATTCCCTTCATGTTGGTTAATTAAAGCTTTTATAGTTCTTAAGAAAGGACGGCCTAGTATTATAGGAGCAACAGTATCTTTAGGCATGTCAACTATAACGAAATCATTGAGAGCAGGACAACCTTTGATTTAAACTAAAGTGTTCTCCTTAATCCCTACAGCTTGTTTGTAGGTAGAATCTGCTAGATGCAATTTTAATTCAGTAATTTCAAAGGGGCCAAGATTTAACTTGTTAAAAAGACTCTTTGGAATTGTTGAGACGCTTGCACCTAGATCACAAAGTGCAGCTATCTCATTAGTTCCAATCTTTATCTTAATAGTAGGCTCAAATATGTCATCTAGTTTAACAGGTAACTTTTCAGCGATTTTCTTGTATTCCTCTTCCAGCTTGCATACCTTAATTGCTACTTGATCAACAAAGTGTTCATACATGGATTCATAATTACCTTCACTTACCGGAATTTTTACATTGATCCTTTTTACGAGATCTTCGATGGTGTAGCTTGGTGAAGGGGCATTACTATAGTCAAGTACTTTAGGCTCCTCCCTTTGGATTCTCATCATTTTGAGTTCCTCAACAGGATTGGGCTCAACTTTTCCTGCAAATTTAGCTAGAATGAGAGTTTGACTCTCAGTTATCTTACCTAGTTGTGCCTCAATGATCCTTGTTCTCTCTTGAAGGGTGATGACCCACAAATATAGAGGGTGTATTTCAGTATTTTCGATAAGTAAGAGTGTCGAACCCACGAGGATCAAAAGGTGTTGTCAAGTGGTTTGGATCAGGAATTCTCTGTAAATACTTAGCAAATGGATTTTTAGGGGTTTTTGATAATGCAGATAAATAAAGTACGAGTAAATAAAAGACAATAATAATAATTGTAGAAAGTGGCCAGTCCTTTCTTTAGCAAAGCACAAGCTGGTTGTACTACTTAAGATGACCAAACGTTGTCGAGGAAACATGGGAATACTGTCAAGTGCTTTCGCTTCATACAGTTGATTAATCTTCTTTAGTTGGATAAGTGTTGTGTGGGTGAACCTGTGCTAATGTACTGACCTTTCTAGGACTAATACATACTTGTGATTATACTCCTTGCAGGCATCCGCAACTACAACAAAGTAATTAAGATAAAACCTAACCACAGCCTTAAACTTTGAGATCCTACACTCCCTTATGCAAAGGTTTCCTAACGGGGGTTCAGGTTTCTATCACTCCGGAAACCCCATGATTAGTAGCCAAATACAAAATGCATTCCCCTAGGCCCATAAAGGTGAAGTATCATGTAGTCGACGTTCACATGACACCACTAGAAGAATGGCACCACAACTTAAATATCAAACCATTAAATCTTTCTCAACTCAATTCCACTACTAACAACATGACTTCTCCCATGTCCTCAAGAACTAAACGAACTACTTACGAGACATTATATGGATCAAGATCAGAGATGAAATAATGATAAGTAACAATACAAACATGAACAATAATTTGATGGTTCTACTCGATAGCATCAACTACAACATGTAATCAACACCGGGAAAGTTTCCCCTAAGAACTATGCAACATTCAACCAAATTGTTACAGCGGTACGGAGTGGTGGTGTTGGTGCTGGTGGAGATGATGGTGAAGATGATGATGATGATCCCGATGAAGTCTAGCTTGATGACGATGCTGATGGCGACGATCTCCCCTCTCCGAGAAGGAATTTCCCCAGCAGATTTCTGCCTGCCGGAGAGCTCTTTCTCTCTCTGTAGTTTCTGCCCCGTAGAGACGGCGGAACCTTTCTCTTGTCGCTCCCCGAGTCTTAGTTTTTCGAGGAGATTATATACGCGAAAGGGTGATGCCAGAGGTGGGCCAGGGTGGCCACACCACCTGGTGGCACGGCCAGGGGGGGCGTGCCAGGGGGTGGTGTGGGGCCCCTGTGCCCATCTCCACTTCCCCTTCTCGTCTCCTTCGTCTTCTGGAAAAATAGGAATTTCCGTATATTTTCTGGGATTTTCCGATCTTCGCCAATATTGCATCTGGATAGTGCTTTTTCCATCAGAATCCGAACTCCAGTTTTTCATTCTCCAAAAGTCATCAATCATGCAAAAATAGATGAAATAACATAACTATCATCTCTTAATATGAAATATATAAATGAATAACAGTAAATTATGATATAAAATAGTGATGCAAAATGGACGTATCAACTCCCCCCAAGCTTAGACCTCGCTTGTCCCCAAGAAAAAACTGAGCTCAATAAACATGACCACAAGTTTATGGAGTGAAGTGTCGATAAAGAGAATACGGACAAGAAGCATCACATTCATCAATACAAAAATCATAATAGAAAACAACTCACTATTATATAACTTAACTTGCAATGAGTAAAGGAAACAATAAAGATACACAAAGTAAATCATAATTGGTAATGGCAAACTTTGTTCTTGGTAAGAAAATGGTTAACAAATTAGATAACTTTCAAAGTAATATTCACTCGGATAAGAGAAGTGTGCAAAACAAGAAACATAAGAAACATGATTAAACAAATCATCATATGAATGAGTGAATCACAACAACTCAAATACTAGCTGAAGATAGAAAGGAATAGGTTTATTGATTCAACTAAAAAGTAAAAGATAGGCCATTCGTAGGGGCAAGCAGGGATTTCAAGTTTCATAAAGAGCTTACAAAAATTATGGTACTTACTATCTTTCAGCTCTCATTTCCCTTATCATAAGCATCTTGAGGTGATTAAGGTTAAAGTGACACAAATATGTGGATATGCTTGACATGTTATAAGTTGAGAATCTCATGCTACTCAACTTTAGTCACATTTAAGTTCTTGTCATTGTAAGTACATGTGTATCATAGAGAACCGCCAATGGGTACCCCGGGCCCCATGACACATATCAAAATGACAAGGCAAGAGACAATGAGCATCTCAACGATCTTTTTATTTGCTATTTGCATAGGTTTTTCTTGAGGATGCTTTATAGAATGCTCAATATCGTTATGCTGCAAGTTTCCACCATGATTAGGCATGGCTTAGGCTAGTGTATTATCCCAAAACTTCTAATCAAGATTATCAATGTTTAATCACACAATTTAGGGTTAACAAAAACTTTTATTAAGAAAAAGCATATGAATGCATGTGTGTTTGCATTAGTGTAGAATTGAGTGTATATGCCATGCTTGATTGTTCTAAATGTTGTGAAATGGTTCAAAGGTGAATGCCACATCATCTAGACCATTTACAAATAAAATCCAAAGAGAAAGAAATCAAATAAGTTGAAATAAGGCAAATGGTCATTTTGACCATTTTAAAGCACTAGGCCACTTTAGGTGTTCCTAGAAGACAATTCCTAACAGAAACTATTCTAGTTCTTTTCACCCCTTGCTAGTGCAAGTAAAGATGTACCAAGGCCCACTTTACAAACTTACAAAAACATTTAGCCACTTCATTTAAAGGACATTTGAAAATTGAATCAAGTGTATGTGTCAAGATCACACTTTTCCAAAAACACATCAAATGAATTCACCTTGGCAATCCCAAGCAAACCTAGTCTCTCAAGCTTAATACAAGATCACTCAAAAAGTTTGAATCAAAAATTCAAAAACTAATTTCATGCGGCCATTTCATCAAACACTTGGTAGGCACATAATAATCACTAGACTAGCTTCACTGATTCATACAGTGATCATCGACCCATTTGTCCCCTAGTTACTCCCCTGTTCCCTCTAAGCCTAACCCAGCCCTAGACCAGCTCCCCCCTTCGCCACTGGCATAGTGGAGCACCACCGAAAAGTGGTCATCACCGGCTGACCACGGCCAGCTCGCACCAGACTGCCCCACGCCCAAACATCATGTCCACTAGCATCGCCGCAGCCTACCGACACCCCCTGTCCACCCCATGGTCGAAGCCTAGCCCTGGACCACACTAGAACCGCCGCGCACCGCCTCTTTGCGCCGTTTCCAGAGCGCACCAGTGCACCGCGCCCGACCAGCTCGCACGTGCCGCGCCTTGACCTCCCATTGCATGCATAGACCCGCCATGATAGCAGCACCTCGGCAGACACCCCCGTTCGCCGCCGCGCGACCCGCAACAGCCGCATGCCGTCACAAGCAGCTCTGCCTCCACCTAGAGCACCGCACGCGCCAGACCAAACCCAACCGCCCCCACACCTCGCCTTTAAGCCCACAACGACCGCCAGGAGACACCGTATCGTCCGCCTACCCTAGCCATGCCCTTAGCTCTCTGTGTCGCCCTCGCCGGAGACGCCAGTCCGCACCGTTCTGTCCCCTCGCCGAGCTATAAAAGGAGGCCACCCCAGCCTCCAATCCTCACACCACTCGACTCCCCACTCACCCCTGAGCCTCCCACACCCCTTCCCGGAGCAAGGCGAGCAGCACCGTGCCAGAATTCCATCGGAGTCCACCGCTGCTGGAGGAGAAGGACACCGTCGATTGTGACCACCCTGAGCCTCGCCGTGACCGCGCGTCGCCTCGTCGTCGTCTACCACGTCGTTTTCCCCTGTTGCCGAGCCTAGCTGGAGCCCAGGTAAGCCCCACTAGACCCGCACTGCCACGCTAGGTCATCTTCCTCGCCGGCTTAGTTCGTCGTCGACGATGAGCCACGACCGTTGGATTAGATTTAGATCGCACGACTCAGATTCGACCATACTGTTTCGCTTTGTTAGTTTCGCTGACTAGTGGGTCCGCGCTGTCAGCAGCTCGCTGCGCCGCGGAGTGCCACTGGGCTGGCCCGTTAGTTTTCCCGCGCTTGCCCAAAAATTCAAATAAGTGCTTTTCCAATTTAGTGGAAATCATATTCTGTCCACTTATTCAAAGTTCAATTCAGAGAGTTTTACTTAACCAAATGGCATGATTCAAATTTTTCTAGAAAGGAAATTAAAGTATCTATGCAAGACCATTGGATTTAAATCATTTGGAGTTATAGATCACATATAGCAAAAAAACAAGACAGAGACTTTTGCAGCTTCAAGCATTTTTCAAAAATCAACCATAATAGCTTTTGAGTTGATTCCAACTCTCAAAAATCACATTTGATAATATCTATATGAATATGTATAAATATATAGGATTGTAGGTAGTTACATTGGACTAGTACCAAATAATGCTATGAGGGAATTTCTAGTCACTTTAAATGTATTAAATAATAGTCTTAAACTTTATAAAATGTGACCAACACTTTAAACCACATTCCCATGTATTAGAATATGTGGTGATGACATGTGTCCACATGATGCCATATTTTAATTGGAGAATATTAAATTTTAATTAATTTCAGTGAGTACAAATTACTTTTCTCAAATAAAATAAATGAAACTAGCTCTTTAAATCATGTGATGATTGTGATGATACTAGATCATCAAGTGTGTGCCTTAGTGTGCTATTTAGCAATAGGTAAGTATTGTTTGGTGATTGTTTACCCGGTATTCATTTATAGATGATAGTACCGACCAAGTCTACGAGGAGGAGGAGTTCTACCCCGAAGAAGACGAGGAGAATTTCAATCACTACACCAACCAAGGCAAGCCATCACTACTAAGCAAGCTAGAACTAAGCAAGTTATTAGTCGCCACCTTATTAACTTAAGCAAATGCGTTAGGCATGCTTGGGTTATATATATTTTGATTTATACCATCCCAAGTTTTACTTGCAAGCTTTACTTTCTTTCTTTACCAAGGTTCTTTACTTTTAGTATAGATAGCATAAAGAGTATAAAACTTGGCCTATCTAGTTATACTTAGATGTAATTCTATGGCATGAGATTGAAGATTAGCACCCCTCTTTAGTGAACACTCTTAACCTTAGTTGCTAGTGCTAAGCATAAAACTTGATCACTTTAGATGGGACTACTTGGTGAATATGATTATGAAAACCTCAGAATGCTGAGTCATTCTATTGAGATGTTTTGACATGTGTTGAGAAACATAAATGGTTTGACGATGAAAATGTTGAGGCATGAGCCTTAGCCCTTTTCCAAAAACTGATGGTTGGGTACGGATGCGATACCATTCCAATTTTACCGTACAACCACAATACCTGAATTGGGTAAGGCTTACTGGAAGTTTATATGCATTAGTATGGGTTCCCTCGCGGGATAGGTTTGAGCTAAGGCTACCTCTTTATGTGTGTCCACCTATGAAGTGCCCATGATGGCAGATGGCCATGGCTGGGAGGCCAAGCTCATAGGGGAGGTGCCTATACTAGGGTGTGTAATTGAAAGGTTATGATTGATTATCCGCATACTAAGTATGATTGATTCAGGGTTATCCCTGATGGATGTATCGAATTTTGTGGTGAAAGTGTACCACCTCTGGAGAGTGTCAAACTATTCGAACAGCCGCGTCCGTGGTCATGGACAGTTGGAGTGGCCATACTGTTTTGTCGTCATGTTTTCAAAATGACTTGTGAAATGAACTGTGACCTTGACTTGACCACAACAGGGTTCTGACTATGAAAACTAAGTTCCCACTTAAGTGATTTAGAACATTAAATTAGCTTTCTTTACTTCTGAACTCAGCTTAAGATAAAGATAGATTTTGCAAATAAAATTAGAGCTTAGTATTCCTACTAGAACTACCTTACTTGTTAGTGATAGTTTGCGAGTACTTAAAGAGTACTCATGGCTTTCTCCCTGGCTATTCCGTGGCCAGACTATGAGGAGGACTATCAGGAAGATGGATGATACATTGCAAATGTATCTATAATTTTTGATGCTCCATGCTTGGTTTTGTCCACTTTCTTGTGTTTTGTCCACACTTTGGAGTACTTTTCATATGATTTCTTGGACTAACCTATTAACAAGAGCCACAGTGCCAGCTGCCTGTTTTCTACTATTTTTGGTTCCAGGAAAGTCAGAAATGAATATTCTCGGAATTGGACGGGACAAAAGCCAAAGTGCCTATTTTTCTAGAAGACTCACGGAGCCAGACTACGAGACGGAGGAGGGCTAGGGGCTAGCCGCACACCCCCCAGGAGCGGGCTGGGCCTGGCCGCACCAGGGCATGGTGTGGTGGCCCCATGCACCCCCTCGGTCTCCCTCTTCGCCTATAAGAAGCCTTCTGACCTAAAAACTTCGGGGGTTAGACGTTTTTCCACAAAAAGTGCCGCTGCGCTCCCGCCACCAAAGTGGAGATTTGGGGGATAGAAAGTCTCTGTTCCGGCACCCTGCTGGGACAGGGAAGTGCCCCCGGAGCCATCTCCATCGATCTCCACCATCATCTTCATCGACCATCCATGTTTCCCCCATATATGAGTGAGTAATCCCCCGCTGTAGGCCATGGGGATGGTAGGAATTGGATGAGATCGTTCATGTAATGGCATCAGATTGTTAGGGCATATTGCCTAGTATCTTTTATTAGTGCTTTATGACTTTGTTGTGACTTGTTGTGCTTAATTATTGTCACTAGGGCCTGAGTGCCATGATTTCAGATCTGAACTTATTATTGATTCATTATGATAGTATTGTTTCTGGTCTTATCTACAAGTTGTATACACATGTTGTTGTCTGGAACCTATGGCCCCGAAGTGACAAAAATCGGGATAACCGGAAGGGAATGGCTTTGATGTGAGGATCACATGTGTTCACTGAGTGTTAATGCTTTGCTCCGGTGCTCTATTAAAAGGAGCACCTTAATTGCCAGTAGTTCCCTAGAGGCCCCGCTGCAAACGGGCTGGCAGGACAAAATATGTTGTGCAAGTTCTCATTGCGAGCACGTATGACTATATATGGAACACATGCCTAGGATTGTCTAGTACTTGGGTGCTTTATCTTATTTATCTGCAATTGCCCTATGTTCTGATTGCTATGTGAATTGTCTTGTCCATGCAACGCCCGTCCATCCATCCCTATGCCTACCGCACTCGAATCCCATTGTTTACTGCTTTTGTTACTACTGTCTTTGCTTTACTACTGCTGTTAGTTTACTATTCCTACTACAAAACTGTTGCTAATGATAAACTGCTTTGAGCAAGATTGTTTCCAGGTGCAGCTGAATTGACAACTCAGTTGTTAAGGCTGATAAATATTCTTTGTCTCCCCTTGTGTCGAATCAATAAATTGGGTTTCACATCCCTCGAAAATACTGCAATACACCCCCAATACTTGTGGGTCATCAAGACTATTTTCTGGCGCCGTTGCCGAGAAGCATAGCTTTATTTATCAAGTTCACTTGGAATCACTATTGTTCAAGCTAAGTTTATATTTCTCCTTGTTTGCTTGTTTCTTTATCAAAAATACAAAAAAATTAGTTCCTACTCTAGTTGTTATTTTCGTTGGTGTGTTATTGCCTTGCTTTATCATGCTTGTTGGCAATGGTTGGTTTCTTCGAAACTGAAGCTTATTGGCAAGGTGGGTTCACGGAAGATCAAAAATATTATTATAAGGAACACGGCTTGTCACAAAAAGGGAAACACTTATGGGAACAAATTGATAGATTGTATACCATTGCTAGAAATGTGTGCTCTACTTATAATGTTACTTATTGCTGTGATGAATCTCGTTGCTGAAAGAGGTATAAACACCTCCCTTTTTAATGTGAGTATAATGATAATGATACCATATCTTCCTATGCTAAAGGAATTTATGACTTTTATGATGCGGAACAAATTGAAGAATTTATTGCTTGGAAGGGTGCTTTTGAACTTGCTAGTTTGCTTGAAAATATTGATGATTCACCTTATACGTATGAGGTTTATGGTATACTTAAATTTTTCTTTGATAATTACAAGGATGAAAATGGCAATATTCTTGAATATTTTAATAGATGCTCTCCACAAATGGAAGAGACTAATGCCTTGCTGGATCCTATGGAAGAAGAAATTGATGAACCTGAAATCTCATTAGATGAAAAAGAGGAGGAGAGTTATGAACAAAAGGAGGAAGAATGGATTAGCTACCCATGCCTACCTTCTAATGAGAGTAACTCTTTATCCCTTACATTATTTGATTGTCCCCCTTGCTTACTAAAGGAGAATGAATGTTATGTTCCTGAGGTTTCTCTTGAAAATGTTTAAAATAAAGCTCTAGTGCTTGTAGATCATGAAGAGCATGCTTTATGTGATAGTTATATTGTTGAGTTTATTCATGAGGCTACTGAAAATTATTATGAGAGAGGAAAATTTGGTTGTAGATGTTTTCATGGTATTGAAACACCTCTCTATGTGCTGAAAGTTTTGAAGTTACTCTTGTTTTATCTTCCTATGACTGTCACTTTGTTATTTGCTTACATGATTCCTATGCATAGGAAGTGGGTTAGACTTAAATGTGTTTTGAATATGCTTCTTGATGCTCTCTTTTACTTCAACTCATATTTCTTATGAGAGCATCCTCTCAAACTTTTATGCCTGAAGATGATAATATGTCTATTATTCTTGGGAGACCTTTTCTTAAATCCTGCAGGAGCTGTTATTAATTGTAATGAAGGGAAGGTGACCTTAAATGTTAATGACAAGGAACACATTGTCTATTTCCTCAAGAATGTTGAAAGGACTTATGGTTTGTCCCATACCAAGAGAAAAATTTGAAACTATTATTATTGGGACCATTGCTATCAAGGTTGAGGTAACATAATCATTAGTGGAATACAAAGTTTTGTCTCATATGAAATTGTTTTGGTAACAAGACCTGATAAACCTTGTTAACAAAAGAATTTCATTGAACAAAACAATGTTTTCACTATGATTATCTCTGCTTACTTGTATTCTATCCATTTAAGTTTTTGCTTATGCATAACTTAAAGGCGTTAAAGAAAAGTACTTGTTGGGAGATAACCCAAAAAATTTAGATGAGTCTTGGAAGTTATTACCTCTATAATAACCACTCCTTATCATTTTTTATTTGCTTTTTGTGCCAAGAGTAACCTCTAATGAGAGAGAAGTAATGATTGGGAAAGTTGTTGTCCCGAAACAGATTTATGTGCTTCACCGTAAAAATTCGTGAGAGAGCTCTGTATGTCGGATTGAGCTGTAATGTTTTGTGCTTCTGCCCCAGGTTGTTATCCAACTTTATTTAGTTCAACACTTTTTTATTTGAGCAACATAAGGTCTTCGAAAAAATTCATCTTTCTCTGCTGGTATGTTTTGACAAATTTTAGCCAATTTTTGCATTTGCTTCTTGTTGGTTCCTTTTTGAGTTCTTTTGGGGAATTGAGCTTTTTGAGGGAAGTGCTACAGTAGCTAGTGTTCTAATGGAAGTTTATTTGGTGTTAGAACTGAATCTTAAGACTTATTTATCTTAAGTGCACTAATGTTGCTATAAAGATTGTGTGAAGTTTTGTATGAAGGAAAAATTTCAGGTGTATGGAAGGAATGAATAATGAGATGAAGAATGGACTAAAGCTCAAGCTTGGGGATGCCACGCGTGTTACCCCAAGAAATATCCAAGAAGTACAAGCGTCAAAGCTTGGGTATGCCCAAGGCATCCCCTTCTTCATCAATAAAAATCCCAGGTTTCTTCCAAACGCTTCATTTTTATTGTTTCATGCATAGTTGTGTTTTTCTTGGAGCGTCTTCTTTTTTATTTTCGTTTTGGTTTTTAGTTTGCGTGGTTTGCTTAGTTTTCTGAATAAATTGGTTGGACCCCCTCTTTCATACATTGGCTTTCATATAGTTTGGTTTGGTTTGGAAAAGAGTAGGAAAGCTCATGCTTAAGTGGTAAAGAGAGCTTGTTTTTGATTGTAGCCTATGCTTTGGCATGGGGGGCTTGATATTGTTTTGGCTTTATTCTTAGTATTCTTTGCTATAGCATGACTTGTTATAAACAATTGAGATTGCTTAATGTTCCTTGGATGAATCATGCGTTGTTTTAGCATATTAAAGCATAGTATTGTGGTATTCTCCTTTGATGTTTTATTTGGGTTGACTTGGAACATGCTCACACCATGTTATGACTATCGCAAGTCACCATAAGCCTTTATGATCCTTTAGTTTTCAACTTGTAGTATCAGTTTATGCTTTGATCAATGATGTTTTGTCGCTCTGCATGATTATGGCCATTATTGCTCTCTCGTTTGTCACTCCCTTACTATTGCTAGCCTTCACTTACACTGAGTATGTTTTACTCAAGTTTCCAATTCCCTAAACGAAACATTGCCAAAGTGTCCACCATACCTACCTATTAGCATCATTTGCTACATCTGTGCATATTCAATATGCCTTGTTTTCTTCCGAATAAAATGTTTGCTTGTTTTGAGAAAGTTAGTTAGTAAAGCTCTCACAAACTTGATGGCACACTTTATTTTCTAGCACTTAATAAACCTGAACCATTGCGTCCTTCTTTGTTGTGCATATGCTTGCGCTTTATGAGTTGAAGTTAGCAGAACCATGTATCATGGGGACTGCTTTCAACGCTTCATAGGTATTCTGTACCTAGTTGATATCATGTTCTTTTGCTTATGGATCCCGGCGGTGTGAAATAAAAGTGGAACTTGTAAGATCATGGATTTTGTATATATGTTAGAGAAACGCCTTGGCCGCTAGCCTAAGCCATGACTAATCATGGTGGAAACTTGCAGCATAACTATAATGAGCATTCTATGAAGCATCCTCAATAAAAAGCTATGCACATAGTAAATAAAAAGATCGCTGAGATGCTCATTGTCTGCTTGCCTTGTCATTTTTATTATGGGATAGCTCCTGTATCATGTGTAAGGGGTACCCCGTTGGCGGTTATCTCTGATACGTATATACTTACAATGACAAGAGCTTACTCGTGACTGAAGTTGAGTAGCATGAGGATCGGTCTTCGTAAGTAAGGGGCATGAGACTTTGATTTATAACTTGTCAAGCATATCCTCTTAGTTGTGTCACTTTAACCTTAACCACATTAAAGATGCTTATGATAGCGGCAATGAGAGCTCAAAGCTAATGAGTACCATACTTTCAGCATTTGGAAGCCTTTCAAACTTTTCAAAACCTTTTTCATTTCCTTGGTTGAGTCTCCACACATTCTATGAGCACTTTCTTGAGAGCATAGTGGCCATTCTTAGTTCTATGTGCATTGTCCCAAGACTTGTTGATTGATGCATACCTTGATATTGCTTGTTTGAAGGTGTCCTATGCATTTATGTTTGCTACTCTATGAGGGACAAGCTGATTGCCACTATGCTATGTTTTCTTTATGTGAAACAAACAAATGTCTTGCAAAGCATTATTATTCATGAATCTTTTGTTTGTGCCTTTTCATGTTGCATCATAGTTTCTTTGTCCTATTTCTAGAACTTTGTCTTTCATGATATGATTGAAGTACGATGATCCTAGCTTTGAATGTTTACAAATACTTTGGTCAAGCCTTTGTGGTGCATGTCACCTCAAAAATTATTCTTTCTTTTTATCACTTACCTACTCGAGGACGAGCAGGAGTTAAGCTTGGGGATGTTGATACATTGCAAATGTATCTATAATTTTTGATGCTCCATGCTTGGTTTTATCCACTTTCTTGTGTTTTGTGCACACTTTGGAGTACTTTTCATATGATTTCTTGGACTAACCTATTAACAAGAGCCACAGTGCCAGCTACCTGTTTTCTACTGTTTTGGTTCCAGGAAAGTCAGAAAATGTATATTCTCGGAATTGGACGGGACAAAAGCCAAAGTGCCTATTTGTCTAGAAGACTCACGGAGCCAGAATACGAGACGGAGGAGGCCAGGGGATGTCCACACCCCCCAGGCGTGGGCTGGTCCTGGCCGCGCCAGGGCATGGTGTGGTGGCCCTAGGCACCCTCTCGGTTTCCCTCTTCACCTATAACAAGCCTTCTGACCTAAAAACTTCGGGGGGTTAGACGTTTTTCCACAAAAAGTTCCGCTGCGCCACTGCCAACGAAGGGGAGATTCGGGGGACAGAAATCTCTGTTCCGGCACCCTGCCGGGAAGTTGAAGTGCCCCCGGAGCCATCTCCATCGATCTCCACCATCATCTTCATCGACCATCCATGTTTCCCCCATCTATGAGTGAGTAATCCCCCGCTGTAGGCTATGGGGATGGTAGGGATTGGATGAGATCGTTCATGTAATGGCATCAGATTGTTAGGGCATAGTGCCTAGTATCTTTTATTAGTGCTTCATGACTTTGTTGCGACTTGTTGTGCTTAATGTTTGTCACTAGGGCCCGAGTGCCATGATTTCAGATCTGAACTTATTATTGATTCATTGTGATAGTATTGTTTCTGGTCTTATCTACAAGTTGTATACACACGTTGTTGTCCGGAACCTATGGCCCCGAAGTGACAGAAATAGGGATAACCGGAAGGGAATGGCTTTGATGTGAGGATCGCATGTGTTCACGGAGTGTTAATGCTTTGCTTCGGTGCTCTATTAAAAGGAGCACCTTAATTGCCAGTAGTTCCCTAGAGGCCTCGCTACAAATGGGCTGGCAGGACAAAAGATGTCGTGCAAGTTCTCATTGTGAGCACGTATGACTATATATGGAACACATGCCTAGGATTGTCTAGTACTTGGGTGCTTTATCTTATTTATCTGCAATTGCCCTATGTTCTGATTGCTATGTGAGTTGTCTTGTCCATGCAACGCTCATCCATCCATCCCTATGCCTACCGCACTCGAATCCCATTGTTTACTGCTTTTGTTACTACTGTCTTTGCTTTACTACTGCTGTTACTTTACTATTCCTACTACAAAACTGTTGCTACTGATAAACTACTGTGAGCAAGATTGTTTCCAGGTGCAGCTGAATTGACAACTTAGTTGTTAAGGCTTATAAATATTCTTTGGTTCCCCTTGTTTTGAATGAATAAATTGGGTTTCACTTCCCTCGAAAATACTACGATACACCCCCTATACTTGTGGGTCATCAATGGACAACAGGATGGCTATGCCAACTAGGATCGTCTCCCATCATCAGCATTGCCTGTGACCCTAAAGATGGAGCCCACTACTACGCTTTACTATTACCTTGCTTATTTGTATTAAGACTGGATCATGAGATCCTTTATTTGTGTAAGACCTTATTATGGTTTGTAATGGATGATGTATGGTGATATCAAATATGTTATGTCTTGCAAAAATGGTAACCCTGGGATTGCGAGGTATGGCATAACAGGCATCTGGGATTAAAATTCTGGGTGTTGACAAGTTGGTATTAGAGCCATCCGGATCATAGGAGACTCTAGTTAGAATGGACGTCCGAACAAAAACTTAGTTTCAAAACCAAAGAAGTGAGTATTTATGGAAACCTATTTCCACTCTTATCCTTGATTCTTTCAAAAAAAATCATGTTCCTCAAAAATTCTTACATTTCTACATAGAAATTGACACACTTGATCACCTCACTAACTTACTCATCCTAAATTCTTATAGATGGATGTTCAGTATTGCAAGTTCTACCAGTTGGGAAACGGAGGCCAATTGATCTTTGAGAGGGATCTCCATGCACTGTCAGAGTACCTTGAGCGCCTGCATCCGGAATTCTTCAGAGACCAACTCAATGAGCACCCAGGAGGAGATCTACAATGGCTAATAGTTGCAGATCTCCAAGGCAAGATGGAAGCACCCCTTTCTGAGAAGATTAAATTCACCGTGCAGGAGAACAACTGGCTAGATGGATTAGCCAGGGCAATGCATGAATCTCTCGCCCATCTTTGCGGAGAAAACATCAACTTGATCTAGGGAACTCGCTTTGCGCGCTACGCAAGGCGTGATTCTATGGGAATGCCATTGGAGATGCCAAGTCACCTAGAGAGGAAGCGCCAAGTGGAGAACCTTGACTTCCTGCTGTATGATAGGCAGAAGGAATTGGACAATGCTCGAGCCTACGCCAACCACAACCTTGCCATTGCCGCCTAGAAGGACCAGACTCTCGCCATGCTCGTCAAGGATCGCAAATCACTTCGACGTAAATGCAAGAAGAAGGATCGCACCATCGCTCGTCTTTGAAAGAAGGTGGCCGACCTCGAGAAGACCATCCAGGAGCAAGAAGCCCAGCTTGCAGCAAAGGAAGAAGAGGAAGAAGGTGCAGACATCCAGGGTGATCTTCACTCGTACCTCAGTGATAACAACGACTACCTAGAGGATGATGCCATGGATTTCTACACCGATGATGATGATGCCGACTTCATTGATGATGAGTAGATGCACTTGATCTCTATCGTAGGCAGGAGTTGTATCAGCCCCACTGTATCGTAGTTTCACATAATGGTTCTTAAAACCATATGTTTTCCTTTGTGTTGTGGTGGGTGTTGTATTGTGTGCTTGAATGAATGAATGAGAAGAAGTTAGTTTTCAAAACCCGAGTCAAACTCAAAGTTTAAAGCTTTTAAAACAAAAACATGAAGCTTAGAACTTTCCCTCTTATCTCATTATCTATCTCAATCTTCAGATGCCTCGTGGTAACCAATGAGGAAGCAGCTCATTGCCGGACCCGATGTTGCAGATTCTGCAGATGCTAGTTTCTGACCGTGAAGCTAGTAGAGCCGAGCACCAAGCTAACCTAGCCACTCTTCAACAGATAGCTCAGATGGCCCACAATAATCAAGGCCATGGAAACCAAGATCACCATGGATCCAATCTCAAAAACTTTCAGAATACCAATCCTTTATCTTTAGCAAGTCTTAAGACCCTTTAGATGTTGATGATTGGTTGCAAACCATGGAGAACAACCTAGAATTCGCCGGAGCTGAAGACAACGAGAAAGTTTTGTTTGCCACCCATTATCTGGCAGGAGATGCAAGAGCTTGGTGGAATCACACCCGTACTATGAACCACGGTCAAGTGATGACGTGGGAAGCTTTCAAGATCAAGTTCAGCCGCACCCATGTGCCGCAAGGTTTGGTCACTAGAATGAGAGATGAATTCAGAGAACTGAAGCAAGGAGGATGGCGGTTGTTGAGTACTGATACATTGCAAATGTATCTATAATTTTTGATGTTCCATGCTTAGTTTTATCCAGTTTCTTGTGTTTTATTCCAACTTTGGAGTACTTTTCATATGATTTCTTGGACTAACCTATTAACAAGAGGCACAGTGCCAGCTGCCTGTTTCTGCTGTTTTTGGTTCCAGGAAAGTCAGAAAATGAATATTCTCGGAATTGGATGGGACAAAAACCAAAGTGCCTATTTTTCCGGAAGTCATCAAGTGCCAGAATACGAGACGAGGAAAGGCCAGAGGCCGGTCACACCACCTGGCCGCGCGACCAGGCTGGGCCTGCGCCAGGGGGTGGTGTGGTGGCCCCTGGCACCCCCTCAGCCTCCCCTTCCGACTATAAGATACCCTTGGGACGTAAACCCTAAGTACGCGATCAAAAATCCACGAAAGAGTCTGTAGCCGCCGTCATCTCCAACCCTAGATCAGGAGGGATCTGAAGCTCTTCCCGGCACCCTACCGGAGAAGGGAATTCACCCTGGAGGCCTTCTTCATCACCATGCAAGCCTCCGGTGTGATGCGTGAGTAGTTCATCCTTGGACTATGGATCCATGTAGTAGCTAGATGGCTGGTTCTCCTCCTTTGTGCTTTCATGTTTAGATCTTGTGAGCTCCGTTCATGATCAAGATCATCTATTTGTAATTCTGCATGTTGTGTTTGCGGGGATCCGATGGATATTGAGATACTATTTCAGATTGATTATTGATTCTATCATGTCTTTGTTATTTGTGATCTTGCATGCTTTCCATTGTTAGTAGCTATCTTGGCCAAGTAGATGCTAGCAACTCCAAGAGTTAGTATTTATGCTCGATAGTGGGTTCATGCCTCTGGTAATCTGGGGAAGTGACAGAAATCTCTAAGGTACTAGATGTGCTGTTGCTACTAGGGAGAAAACAACAATCCTTTGTTCATAGAACAACCGTATTGTTTACTTTGCACGCAGTTCGTAAAGCAATAATCTGTTGCTTGCAACTTAATACTGGAGGGGGTTCGGATGATAACCTGAAGGTGGATTATTAGTCATAGATGCAGTTGGATGGTGGTCTATGTATAATGTTGTAATGCCCAATCAAGTCTCAAAGAGTCAAGATGATTAGTATATGCATGTATTGCTTTCTCGATGTTTGTCAATTGCCCCGCTGTAATTTGTTCACCCAGCATGTTATCTATCTTAAGGAGAGCCACCTCTAGTGAAATATGGATACCGGTCCTTGTCTTTTCCATACAATCTACAAGATTTTACTGCTTTGTGTTTACTTTCTGCAAACTTTTACTTCTTTCCATTCGATACGTTTAATCCTTTGTTTTCCGCAAAACGCGGTGAGATTGACAACCTCATCGCAAGTTGGGGACAAAGTTCTGTGGTTGTGTTGTGCAGGTCTCCACGTTGCTACTAGCACCGGTAGTGCGCCCTGCCAAAGCTCAGCTAGTAACACCTTTGGGGTGTTTCCTTGCTCCTACTGGTTCGATTAAATCTTGGTTTCATAACTGAGGGACAGTTGCTGCTATGCTCATCATACATTCCTCTTGGGGTTCCCAACGAGCTCTACATCAACCACGCACAAACACTTTTCTAGGCGCCGTGCATTAAGCCATCAAGTACCATGAGAAATTTCTGTCGCTAGCTTGATAGGCCCCTAATGAGATAACACTGAAGCCAAGAAGAAGGAACGGTTCTTGAATGGATTGCATGATGATATGCAAACAGTGTTAGTTAACATCCATTTGAAGATCTCGAAGAGCTTGTAGATTCCCCCATCAAGATGGAAGGGAAGATCGATCAAGCCAACGACAATCGCAAGCGTAGAATGATGCACCAGAGTGGATCCAACAATCACCAGAAGTATCGCCCCAACCCATCTGCAGGATATGCCCCAAGAAAGAATAGACCCCCGATGTCCCGCCCAAGCTACCCCAACCGTAGCGGAGGAAATTTGAAGTCTGGAGGAAACAACAACAATCCCGGCAACTCTAACAACTTCAACCGTGCACCACCCAAGTCCAACAACAACAACACCAAAACTTCCCCAAGGACTGGAAGCAATGCTATACCTATTGCAACCAAGGACAAGTCCCAGATTACTTGCTTTGAATGTGGAGTAAAGGGTCACTACTCCAACGAGTGTCCCAAGAAGCTTGCACCCACCACCAATGTGAATGCACCCGCTCAGCAACAACGTCGTGTTCAGCCCGGAAGAAGATTTGCCCCAGGGAATTCGCTCAACCACAACGGCCGTCTGTTCCACATGAATGCTGAAGAATCCCAGAAAGCGCCAGATGTCGTGCTGGGTTTGTTTTCTGTTAACTCAGTATTAGCAAGAGTGTTGTTTGATTCTGGAGCATCGCACCCGTTTGTTACAGAAGATTTTGCATGCACTAGTAAGATTCAACCAACAAAATTGAAGCATGTTATGATAGTTCAAATACCTGGTTCAACCACCAAAGCTAGAAAAATTTGCAAGGTTGTACTTATCAGAATCCATGGGATAGATTTTTATGCCAATCTAATAGTACTTGGAACCAAAGGTTTGGAAGTAGTACTAGGAATGGATTGGATGTCGAAACATAAAGGATGGATCGACTGTGCCAAGAAAGACATAACCATGACCAGTAGCTCTGGAGTATCAGTAGAGCATGTATCTGAAACCTTGCTCCGTCAATTCAAGTGCAACAAGAGTCTAGCCCTACCAACCATAGACCAAGTCAGAGTAGTCTGTGAATACCCCGACGTATTCCCAGATGAATTGCCCGGTATGCCCCCGGATCGGGATATCGAGTTCATTATTGAACTGATTCCTAGAACTAGACCCATAGCTCAGAGAACCTATAGTATGAACCCATCTAAATTAGTGGAGCTGAAGAAGCAACTAGATGCTATGGTGGCGAAAGGTTTGATTCAACCAAGCGCATCGCCATGGAGATCACCTGTTTTGTTTGTGGATAAGAAAGATGGAGGTAACCGTTTATGTAAGGATTACCGGAAGCTGAATGATGTCACCATCAAGAACAAGTACCCACTGCCCAAGATCGAGGATCTGTTTAACCAGTTGACTGGTGCGAGAGTGTTTTCTAAGATTAACCTTAGGACTGGTTATCATCAACTCAAGATTAGTGCAACGGATATTCCAAAGACTGCCTTTACCACCAGATATGGATTGTAGGAGTATACGGTCATGTCTTTTGTATTACCCAATGCCCCCGCTTCTTTCATGAATCTCATGAATAAGATCTTTATGAACTTCCTGGATAAGTTTGTCGTTGTTTTTATCGACAACATTCTTATCTATTCCAAGTCAGAAGAAGAGCATGAGCAACACCTGAGAACCATACTCGAAACCCTTAGAGAACATCAGTTGTATGCCAAGTTTAGAAAATGTGAGTTTTGGTTGAAGGAAGTAGGATTCCTCGGACATATCGTGTCAGCAGGAGGAGTCGTTGTTGATCCCGCCAAGATCAGAGATGTTGAAGCATGGAAAGCCCCAACCACTCGAACCCAAGTCCGTGCATTTCTCGGATTAGCGGGATATTACTGCAAGTTTGTTGAAGGATTTTCGAGCATCGCAAGACCGATGACCCAATTGCTCAAGAAAGATAAGAAGTTCGAATGGACGGACAAATGTGAAGCGAGTTTTCAAGAGCTGAAAAAGAGATTAATTTCAGCCCCAATTTAGATTATGCCAGATATCAAGAAGCCTTTTGATGTGTATTGTGATGCGTCCAAGATTGGTCTCGGATGTGTGTTGTTGCAAGAAGGAAAAGTCATAGCGTCCAACAACTGAAGCAGGATGAGCAAAACTACCCGACCCATGATCTTGAACTAGCAACTGTAGTTTTGGCATTGAAGACATGGCGTCATTACCTTATGGGTAACCACTGTGAGATTTATTCAGATCACAAGAGTTTGAAGTATATTTTCACTCAGAAGGAGCTGAATATGAGGCAAAGGAGATGTAACATCCCAAAACTTCAATCCAAGTTTTCCAAAGATCAAATCATCCAAAAATAGGGCTAAAAAACTTTTCCATTTTTAAAATGAAAGCATTCATATATGTGGGCATTTAAAAGAGGAGTTGTTTGATTGCCATGATTAAGTGATCCAATGCTTGTAAAATGCTTCTTAGGTGATTTAAACATCATCTACATCATTCCCAAACTTTTCCTAAAAGAAATCAAATAAAAAAGAATTAAAATCAAGGAATGGTAATTTTGACAAAATTAACTCCCATGCCTACTTTGGCTATTCCTAGTGCTCAAAAGTTAACAGGAACAATTCTGGATCTTTACACCCCTTGCTAGTACACATAATGAGGTACCAAGGCCCACCTTTTGATCTTCTAAAAACCTTCTGTAAACTATTTTAAATAACAGTTCAAAATTGAATCTTTATCATATGGGAAGATCCCACTTTTTCAAAAACCACTCAAACAAGCTCAACTTTCAAAACCCAAGCATCTGCAGACTCACCAGCACCAACTTAGCACACCCACCAAAAATCTTCTCAAAATTCAAAACTTGAGTTCTTGCGGCCATTTCATCGAACAGGTGGCAAACACAAATCAAACAAAAATCAAACACTATTGTGAGCAGTGATTTAAGCCTAACTTGTTCCCTCTCTAGCTCACCACCATCCCAGTAGATCAGGTAGCAAGTGAAACCAAGAACTAGACTCACTGTAAGCTTGGCATTGCCATCAATGGTGAGCATGCCGAAGCTCACCATGCCACCCCAGTGTTGACAGCAAGCTAGGAGGAGTTGTAGCCGTGCCAACCTTGTCTAGGAGGCAGCCCACCGTCCACCGCCACTCCCTGTCCAGCGCCCGAGCCTTGCCAACACCTGGACCACACGCACGGACCGCGCCCAGCCCGCCAGAAACCATGCCGAGAGCACGCCCAGTGCGCCACCCTTGACCGACGCCCACAGACCGCGCGCCGCCCTCGCCGCTTGCATACATGATCAGCACCGACCCAGGAGACCGCCAGACATCCCCGTTCGCCGCCCAATGACGCACAGCCACCGCTCGCCGTCGAAGACGCCGCCTCTGCCGCGCAGAGCATCGCGTGTTCCAGACCAAACCGCACCGCCCCTACGGCCGCATTGAAGCGTTAGAACATCGCCAGGGAGCACCGCACCGCCCCCTACCGTCGCCCATGCCGATAGCCGTCTGTACCATCGACCACGACGAGCTCACCGTGCGCCCCGTCGGTCCCGTCTCACCACTATAAATAGAGGCCACCCCCAGCCGATTTGAGCACACCATCTCACTCCCCACCTCTCACACTCACTCCCCACCGCCAGCCGGAGCCGCTCGAGCACCAGAGCGCCGGAATTGCAGCCGGAGCCGCCGCCTCGGAAGGAGAAGGGCGCCGTTGATCCAGGCCGCCCCAGGAGAAGCTGCCGGTACCAGGAGGTTCGCCGTCATCGACTTCGTCGTTCGCCCGCCTCGCCGACCCTCGCCTGAACCCCGGTGAGCCCCCAACGACCCCCACTGGCCGCGCTAGGGTTCTGTCTCGCCGGCGTTGCCCAACGTCGACGATGACCCTCAGCTGTTGGATTAGAACCAGATCGCACGGCCACCGTTCGCCCATACCTCTTCGCACCCCCCCTGTGCCACTGACGGGTGGGTCCTCGCTTAAGTTAGCCCGCGACGCCACGCGGAGCGCAGTGGGCCGGCCCATTTCGTTCCCGCAACGCGTTTAAAATTTAAATTAGGATTTTTTTTCTTTTTAGTTAGAATATAGTTTCTGTCCTTGTTTCAAAAATCAATTCTGTGAGTTTGACAAATCCAAATTGTATGAATGTAATTTTGTCTGAAAGGTATCGAAATGCTCTATCCAAGCCCGTTGGATTTAATTCAATTAGATTTATAGATCTCCCTAAATAAAAATAAGAAAATAGAAACTTTTACAACTTGCAACATTTTTATAAAATCAACCAAGTTAGCTTTTGAGTTGATTCCAACTCTCAAAAATCACATTTCATCGGATCTATCCAAATATGTAATAATATTAAGGTTTACATGCAGTGACTTTGGACTAGTACCAAAATAATGCTATATAGGCATTTCTAGTCACTTTAAATCATTAAATAATAAACTTAAACCAAAGTAATGTTGATCCAACCTTTAAATCTCATTCCCACCTATGGAATATGTGGTGAGGACATGTGTCCACATGATCCCATATTTTGGTGGTGAATATTAAATTTTAGTTAACATTTCAATGAGTAGAAATTACTTTTCTAAAATAAAAAGATTTAGAACTATTGAATTAAAACTTGTAATGTTTGTGATGATAATAGATCATCAATTATGTGCTTTAGAATGCTACTTAGCGTAGTTAAGTATTGTTTGGTGATTGTGTACTCCCTATGTATTTCTAGACGATAGTACCGACCAAGCTCTCGAGGAGGAGGAGTTCTACCAGGAAGAAGAAGAAGAAGACAACTTCAACCACTGCACCAACCAAGGCAAGCCACTATTAGCTGGGCAAGCTAACCCTTGCAAACTTACCTTAGCAAGCTAGAATAAACTAGATGGTTTAGTAAAGATGCCTTAAGCATGCTTTGATCACCCCCCTTTCCCTATTAATGCCCCAAGTCTCATGGATAAGTTTTAACCCACCTTAGATTATACAAAGTTCTCTACTTAAAATTGAAGGTAGCATAAAAAGTATAAAACTTGACTTACTTAGAAACCTTTAGATATCATTATATGGCATGAGATTGATCCCATCTTTCCACCTTAGTGAACACTCTTAACTTAGTAGTTTAGAGTAGATCAAAAACTTGAGTCACTTTAGATGGGAATACATGGTGAAAATGAGTTATTAAAACCTTGGAATGATGAGTCATTCTATTGAGATGTTTTGACATGTGTTGAGAAACACCACTAGTTTCTGATGTGGAAAATGATAAGGCATGAGCCTTAACCCTTTTATAAAACTGATGGTTAGATTCGGATGCGATACCATTCCAAATTTACCGTACAACCACATTACCGGAATTGGGTAAGGCTTAGCTGGAAATTTATATGCATTAGTATTAGTTCCCTCACGGGAGAGGTTTGAGCTGAGGCTACCTCTCAATGTTGTCCACCTATGCAGTGCCCACGATGACAGATGGTCATGGTTGGGAGGCCATGCTCATAGGAGAGGTGCTTATACTAGGGTGTGTAAAGGGAAGGTTATGTTTGATTATCTGCATACTAAGTATGATGATTCAGGGTTATCCCTGACAGATGTATCGAATCTTGTGGTGAAAGTGTACCACCTCTGCAGAGTGTCAAACTATTCGAATAGCCGCGTCCGCGGTTATGGACAGTTGGAATGGCCATACTGTTTCGTTGTCAGATGTTTTCCAAATACCTTGAAATGAATGATGACCTTTGACTTGACCACAACAGGTCTATGTTAATGAAATTAGCTTCCCAACTTAAGTAATTCTGGAACTTTACTTTATCTTTTCTTGCTTCAGAACTTAGTTTAGGTTTCAAACTTAACTTGATAGTTATTCTTTCATTTCAGCACTTTAACTTAGAATTATAACCCTTGTTAGTAGTAGTTTGCGAGTACTTAAAGAGTACTCATGGCTTTTGTCCCTGGCTATTATCATGGCCAGACTATGAAGGAGATTATCAAGACGATGGTCAACAGAACGGCTATGATAACTAGGACTATCTGCCTTCGGTAGCATTGCCTATGCCCCTGAAGATGGACCCCACCACTACGCCATCTTTATTTTTCCGCTGCTTGTTGTATTAAGATTTGGATCATGAGATCCTTATTTGTGTAAAACCTTATGTATGGTTTGTACGGGATGATTGTACTCTGATATCCAAATCCGTTATGTCTCGCAAAAATGGTAATCCTGGGATTGCGAGGTATGGCATAACGGGAATCTGGGATTAAAAATCCGGGTGTTGACAGGAGATGGATACAGTTAATCAAGGATTATGACCTTGACATTCACTATCACCCCGGCAAAGCCAATGTGGTAGCGGATGCTCTTAGCAGATTGCCATGTAGGTTAAACACCATGATCAAAGAGGCCACACCAAGTTTGCATGAAGAGTTAGAGCAGTTTAGAACGGAGCTAGTTAGCAAAGGATTTTTAGCTAGGATTGAACTTCAACCCACGTTGATTAGTCAGATCAAGGAAGCGCAGAAGGGAAATGCAAGTATCGATGGAATCAAGCGTCGTATTGGTACAGGGAAGGTACCCGGATTCACCGTAGATGAAGGAGTTTTGTGGTACAAAGACCTATCTGTGTGCCAGTAGATTCAGAGCTGAAACAATTTATCATGCAAGAAGCTCATAATACTCTTTATTCTATCCACCCCGGAGGAACGAAGGTGTACCAGGATTTGAAGGAGCAATTTTGGTGGCACAAGATGAAGAGAGAAATCGGAAGCTACATAGCCAAGTGGGATATCTGTCAGAGATTCAAAGCGGAACATCTAAGACCCGCAGGACAGTTGCAACCATTGCAGATTCCAGAATGGAAATGGGATTCTGTCGGAATGGACTTTATCATCGGTTTGCCTACTTCTAGTAGGGGAAATGACTATTTGGGTCATAGTTGATAGATTGTCCAAGGTAGCCCATTTTATACCTGTCAAGACAACCTACCAGAGTTCGAAGCTAGCAGAGCTGTACATGGTAATCCTGGGATTGCGAGGTATGGCATAACAGGCATCTTGGATTAAAAATCCGGGTGTTGACAAGTTGGTATCAGAGCCATCCTGACCATAGGAGACCCTAGTTAGAATGGATGTCAAACCCAAAAACTTAGCTTAAAAACCAAAGTGAGTATTTATGAAAAACTATCTCCTCCCTTACCTTTGGAATTTTCTTCCTCTCAAAAATTCATGTTACTCAAAATTCTTACACTACTACTTAAAATTTTGACACACTTGGTCACTTCACTAACTCCCTCATCCTAAATTCCTGTAGATGGAGACTCAGTTCAGCAAGTTTTACCAGTTGGGCAACGGAGGTCAGCTGATCTTCGAGAGGGATCTGGATTCACTATCGGAGTTACTAGGACGCCCGCACCCGGAGTTTCTTGGAGCTCAACTTCCAGGACCCCCAGGAGGAGACCTACAGTGGCTGGTCACCGCAGATCTTAGAGGAAGCATAGAAGCACCCACTTCCGGGAGAATTCAGTTCTCTGTGAGGGAGAACAACTGGCTAGATGGATTAGCCAGGGCAATGCATGAAGCTCTCGCACGTCTATGTGCCCTCTACGTCAACAAGACCCAAGGAACCCGTTTTTGCCACTATGCGAGACGTGACTTCATGGGAATGCCAATGGAGATGCCAGGTCACCCCGAGTTGAGGCGTCAAGTGGAGAACCTTGACTTCTTGCTCCATGACCGACAGCAGGAACTGGACAATGCCCGAGAGTTAGCCAACCAGAACCGTGCCATTGCTGATCAGAAGGCCCAGACTTTCGCACTTCTTGTCCAAGACCGCCAGTATCTTCGTCGCCAGCGTGCCAGGAAGGATCGCACCATCGCCCGTCTTCGTAAGAAGGTGGCAGACCTCGAGAAGACCGTCAAGGAGCAGGAAGCTCAGCTTGCAGCAAAAGAAGAAGAAGATGAGGGTGAAGACATCCAGGGAGATATGGATTCTTACCTCAGCAACGATGATGACTTTCTGGAGGAGGATGCCGTGGACTTCTACACTGAAGATGAAGACTCCGACTTCATCGACGATGAGTAGATGCACTGGAGCACTGTCGTAGCGTGAGATGTATCATCTCATGGTATCGTAGCTTGCAGAATGGTTCTTCAAACCATCTGTTTTCCCTTTGATTGCTGTGGTGTGTGTTGTATCGTGTGCTTGTTTGCATGAATGAAAAAGCAGTTAGTTGAAAAACCTAAGTCTAACTCAAAGTTTTAGCTTTGAAAACCTCAAAACCATGAACCTTAGAATTTCCCTCTTACCCCTATATCTATCTCAATCCTCAGATGCCTCGTGGAAACCAGGGAGGAAGCAGATCGTCGCAGGACCCAATGCTGCAGACCTTGCAGAATCTCATAGCGGATCGTGAAGCAAGCAGGGCCGAACGTCAAGCCAACTTAGCAACATTACAACAGATCGCCCAGATGGCTCTCAACAACCAAGGACATCGAAATCAGGGTCACCAAGGATCCAAACTCAAAAACTTTCAGAACACAAACACCCCAATCTTCAACCAATCTGAGAACCCACTAGATGCTGATGACTGGTTGCAGACCATAGAAAACAACTTAGAGGTTGTAGGAGTTGATGCAAATGAGAAAGTTCTGTTCGCCACCCACTATCTGGGAGGAGATGCAAGAGCTTGGTGGAATAGCATTCGCACTATGAACCATGGTCAAGTGATGACCTGGGAAGCATTCAAGGTCAAGTTCAGCCGCACCCACGTGCCGCAAGGTCTTGTCAACAGGATGAGAGATGAATTCCGTGAGTTGAAGCAAGGAAGAATGACTGTGGTAGAGTACCGTGACAAATTCCTGTCACTTGCCAGATATGCACCAGATGAGATCAACATAGAGGCCAAGAAGAAGGAGAGATTCTTGAACGGACTGCATGATGAGATGCAGACTGTCCTCGTCAACATCCGTTTCGATGACCTCGAAGAGCTAGTCGACTCTGCCATTCAGATGGAAGGGAAGATTAACCAGGCAAACGACAACCGCAAGCGTCGTATGATGCAGCAGTCTGGATCCAACAGCCACCAGAACTACCGTCCCAACCCTTCACCAGGTTATGCACCAAGGAACAACCGACCCTCAAATTCTCGCCCAAGCTACCCCAACCGTAGCGGAGGCAATGTGAAGTCTGGAGGAAACAATCACAACTCCGGTAATGCCAACCATTTCAACCGTGCACCTCCCAAGAGCAACAACAACAACAGCAACACTGCGCCTAGAACTGGCAGCAATGCTATACCTGTCGCAGCCAAAGACAAGTCTCAGATCACTTGTTTCGAGTGTGGAGTGAAAGGTCACTACTCCAATGAGTGTCCCAAGAAGGCTGCCGCCAATGCCAATGTGAATGCCCCAGCTCAGCAGCAGCGTCGTGTTCAGCCAGGAAGGAGGTTTGCCAAAGGGAACCCGCACAACCGCAACGGTCGTCTCTTCCACATGAACGCAGAACAAGCCCAGGAAGCGCCAGATGTAGTGCTGGGTATGTTTTCTGTCAACTCAGTTTTAGCAAGAGTATTGTTTGATTCGGGAGCATCGCATTCATTTGTCACCGAAGAATTTGTATGCACAAGTAATATTCGCCCAACCAATTTGAAGCATGTCATGATAGTTCAAATCCCCGGCTCAACTACCAAAGCTAGAAAAATTTGCAAAACTGTACCTATCAGAATACATGGGATAGATTTTTATGCCAACCTAATAGTACTTGGAACCAAAGGATTGGAAGTAGTACTAGGCATGGACTGGATGTCAAGGCATCAAGGACTGATAGACTGTGCTAAGAAAGCCATCACCATGACCAGTACTTTTGGAATAACAGTAGAACATATCTCGAAAACCCTACCCCGTCAATTCAAGTGCAACAAGAGTGTAGCCCTGCCCACCATTGACCAAGTCAGAGTAGTCTGTGAATACCCCGACGTATTTCCAGATGAATTGCCAGGTATGCCCCCGGATAGGGATATTGAGTTCATTATCGAACTAATCCCCGGAACCGGATCTATAGCCCAGAGACCTTACACCATGAACCCCTCAGAGTTAGTGGAACTGAAGAAGCAGTTGGATGCCATGTTAGCAACAGGCTTGATTCAGCCAAGCGCATCGCCTTGGAGATCACCAGTGTTATTCGTCGACAAGAAAGATGGAGGCAACCGTCTGTGCACAGATTACCGAAAATTGAATGACGTCACCATCAAGAACAAGTACCCCTTGCCAAAGATAGAGGATCTATTTGATCAGTTGTCTGGAGCTTAGGTATTCTCAAAGATTGATCTTAGGACTGGTTATAACCAACTTAAGATTCGTGCAACGGATATTCCGAAGACCGCCTTTACTACTCGCTATGGTTTATACGAGTATACAGTTATGTCTTTCGGATTAACCAATGCCCCTGCTTATTTCATGAATCTCATGAATAAGATCTTTATGAATTTCCTAGATAAGTTTGTAGTTGTGTTTATCGACGACATCCTTATCTACTCCATGTCCGAAGAAGAGCATGAGCAACATCTGAGAATCATCCTAAGAACCCTGAGAGAGCATCAGTTATATGCCAAGTTCAGCAAGTGTGAGTTTTGGCTGAAAGAAGTAGGATTCCTAGGTCATATTGTGTCTGCCGGAGGAGTCTCTGTTGATCCCACCAAGATCAAAGATGTAGAAGAATGGGAAGCCCCAACCAATCAAACCCAAATTTGTTCATTTCTTGGATTAGCGGGATATTATCGCAAGTTTGTAGAAGGATTCTCGAGCATAGACCGACCAATGACCCAATTGTTGAAGAAGGACAAGAAGTTTGAATGGACGGACAAGTGTGAAGCTAGTTTCCAGGAGCTGAAGAAGAGATTGATATCAGCCCCAATTTTGATCATGCCAGACATCAAGAAGCCGTTTGATGTGTATTGTGACGCATCCAAGATTGTCCTAGGATGTGTATTGATGCAAGAAGGCAAAGTCATCGCGTATCTGTCTCGACAATTGAAGCAGCATGAGCAGAACTATCCAACCCATGATCTTGAGCTAGCAGCCGTGGTTCTGGCGTTGAAGACATGGCGTCATTATTTGATGGGTAATCGCTGTGAGATTTACTCAGATCATAAAAGCTTGAAGTATATCTTCACCCAGAAGGAGCTAAATATGAGGCAAAGAAGATGGATAGAGTTAATCAAGGATTATGACCTTGACATTCACTATCACCCCGGCAAAGCCTATGTCGGCTTAACACCATGATCAAAGAGAAGCAACCAAGTTTGTATGAGGAGTTGGAGCAGTTCAGGACTGAAGTAGTTAGCAAAGGATTCCTAGCTAGCACTGAACTTCAACCCACCTTGTTTAGCCAGATCAAGGAAGCCCAGAAGGGAAATGAGAGTATCAACGGGATCAAACGTCGTATTGGTACAGGCAAAGTACCTGGATTCACCGAAGACGAAGAAGGAGTACTGTGGTACAAAGGACGTATCTGTGTTCCAGCAGATTCAGAACTGAAAGAAGTTATCATGAAGGAAGCTCATGATGCCCTTTATTCTATCCACCCCGGAGGAACAAAAATGTATCAAGATTTGAAGGAGCAATTTTGGTGGCACAAGATGAAGCGAGAGATCGGAAGCTACATCGCCAAGTGTGACATTTGTCAAAGAGTCAAAGCAGAGCATCAGAGACCTGCAAGATTGTTGCAACCCTTGCAGATTCCGGAATGGAAATGGGATTCCGTCGGAATGGATTTTATCACAGGTTTACCTACTTCTAGTAGGGGAAATGACTCAATATGGGTCATAGTTGATAGACTATCCAAAGTAGCCCACTTCATACCTGTCAAGACAACCTACCAAAGTGCAAAACTAGCAGAGCTGTACATTGCTAGAATTGTTAGTCTACATGGAACCCCCAAGACCATTGTATCAGATCGAGGAACCCAGTTTACTTCAAGATTTTGGCAGAAAGTCCAGGAAGGTTTAGGAACCAAGTTAAATTTCAGTACCGCCTATCACCCGCAAACGGATGGATAGACTGAGAGAGTCAACCAGATTCTTGAGGATATGCTTAGAGCCTGTGTGTTGGAATACGGATCAAAATGGGAAGACTGCCTACCATTCGCAGAATTCTCATATAACAACAGTTATCAGGCCAGTTTGCAGATGGCACCATTTGAATTCTTATACGGAAGAAAATGTCGTACCCCCTTAAATTGGTCGCAAGTAGGAGAGAGTCAAATCTTTGGACCCGACATTCTCCTAGAAGCCGAAGAGAAAGTTCACAAAGTCCGTGAGCACCTCAAGACCGCCCAATCCAGACAGAAGAGCTATGCTGACAAGAGAAGGAGAGAGCTGACTTTCAATGTCAGAGATTTCGTATATCTCAAGGTTTCACCATTGAAGGGAACTCAACGCTTTAGTCTGAAGGGAAAGTTAGCCCCCAGATATATCGGACCTTTCAAGATTCTGAACCATCGAGGAGAAGTATCATATCAACTGGAATTGCCAGAGGAGATGTCAACCATCCACAATGTGTTCCATATCTCGTTACTCCGCAAATGCTTAGAAGTGCCAGAGAAGACTGAAGTTTTCAAGAACATCGATCACAGAGCAGTGGAAATCAACAATGACCTGACTTATCGAGAAGTACCCATCCATATCTTAGAAGAAGCCTACAAGACCACCAGGACCAGGAGTATCAAGTTTCTCAAGATTCAGTGGAGCAACCATACCGAGGAGGAAGCCACTTGGGAACGCGAAGATTACATTAGGACAGAGTTCCCAGATCTTTTTAGTTCCTAGTTTTCTTTGTAAATCTCGGGACGAGATTTTGTTTAAGGGGGGAAGGTTTGTAACATCCCAAAACTTCAATCCAAGTTTACCAAAGATCAAATCATCCAAAAATAGGGTTAACAAAAACTTTTCCATTTTTAAAATGAAAGCATTCATATATGTGGGCATTTAAAAGAGGAGTTGTTTGATTGCCATGATTAAGTGATCCAATGCTTGTAAAATGCTTCTTAGGTGATTTAAACATCATCTACATCATTCCCAAACTTTTCCTAAAATAAATCAAATAAAAAAGAATTAAAATCAAGGAATGGTCATTTTGACAAAATTAACTCCCATGCCTACTTTGGCTATTCCTAGTGCTCAAAAGTTAATAGGAACAATTCTGGATCTTTACACCCCTTGCTAGTACACATAATGAGGTACCAAGGCCCACCTTTTGATCTTCTAAAAACCTTCTATAAACTATTTTAAATAACAGTTCAAGATTGAATCTTTATCATATGGGAAGATCCCACTTTTTCAAAAACCACTCAAACAAGCTCAACTTTCAAAACCCAAGCATCTGCAGACTCACCAGCACCAACTTAGCACACCCACCAAAAATCTTCTCAAAATTCAAAACTTGAGTTCTTGCGGCCATTTCATCGAACAGGTGGCAGACACAAATCAAACAAAAATCAAACACTATTGTGAGCAGTGATTTAAGCCTAACTTGTTCCCTCTCTAGCTCACCACCATCCCAGTAGATCAGGTAGCAAGTGAAACCAAGCACTAGACTCACTGTAAGCTTGGCATTGCCATCAATGGTGAGCATGCCGAAGCTCACCATGCCACCCTAGTGTCGACAGCAAGCTAGGAGGAGTTGTAGCCGTGCCAACCTTGTCTAGGAGGCAGCCCACAGTCCACCGCCACTCCCTGTCCAGCGCCCGAGCCTTGCCAACACCTGGACCACACGCACGGACCGCGCCCAGCCCGCCAGCAACCATGCCGAGAGCACGCCCAGTGCGCCACCCTCGACCGACGCCCACAGACCGCGCGCCGCCCTCGCCGCTTGCATACATGATCACCACCGACCCAGGAGACCGCCAGACATCCCCGTTCGCCGCCCCATGACGCACAGCCACCGCTCGCCGTCGAAGACGCCGCCTCTGCCGTGCAGAGCATCGCGTGTTCCAGACCAAACCGCACCGCCCCTACGGCCGCATTGAAGCGTTAGAACATCGCTAGGGATCACCGCACCGCCCCTACCGTCGCCCATGCCGATAGCCGTCTGTACCATCGACCACGACGAGCTCACCGTGCGCCCCGTCGGTCCCCTCTCGCCACTATAAATAGAGGCCACCCCCAGCCGATTTGAGCACACCATCTCACTCCCCACCTCTCACACTCACTCCCCACCGCCAGCCGGAGCCGCTCGAGCACCAGAGCGCCAGAATTGCAGCCGGAGCCGCCGCCTCGGAAGGAGAAGGACGTCGTTGATCCAGGCCGCCCCAGGAGAAGCTGCCGGTACCAAGAGGTTCGCCATCGTTGACTTCGTCGTTCGCCCGCCTCGCCGACCCTCGCCTGAACCCCGGTGAGCCCCCAACGACCCCCACTGGCCATGCTAGGGTTCTATCTTGCCGGCGTTGCCCAACGTCGATGATGACCCTCAGCCGTTGGATTAGAACCAGATCGCACGGCCACCGTTTGCCCATACCTCTTCGCACCCCCCTGTGCCACTGACGGGTGGGTCCTCGCTTAAGTCAGCCCGCGACATCGCGTGGAGCGCAGTGGGCCGGCCCATTTCGTTCCCGCGTGCGTTTAAAATTTAAATTAGGATTTTTTCTTTTTAGTTAGAATATAGTTTCTGTCCTTGTTTCAAAAATCAATTCTATGAGTTTGACAAATCCAAATTGCATGAGTCTAATTTTGTCTGAAAGGTATTGAAATGCTCTATCCAATCCTGTTGGATTTAATTCAATTAGATTTATAGATCTCCCCAAATAAAAATAAGAAGACAGAAACTTTTACATCTTGCAACATTTTTATAAAATCAACCAAGTTAGCTTTTGAGTTCATTCCAACTCTCAAAAATCACATTTCATCAGATCTATCCAAATATGTAATAATATTAAGGTTTACATGCAGTGACTTTGGACTAGTACCAAAATAATGCTATATAGGCATTTCTAGTCACTTTAAATCATTAAATAATAAACTTAAACCAAAGTAATGTTGATCCAACCTTTAAATCTCATTCCCACCTGTGGAATATGCGGTGAGGACATGTGTCCACATGATCCCATATTTTGGTGGTGAATATTAAATTTTATTTAACATTTCAATGAGTAGAAATTACTTTTCTAAAATAAAAAGAGTTAGAACTATTGAATTAAAACTTGTAATGTTTGTGATGATAATATATCATCAATTATGTGCTTTAGAATGCTACTTATCCTAGTTAAGTATTGTTTGGTGATTGTGTACTCCCTATGTATTTCTAGACGATAGTACCGACCAAGCTCTCGAGGAGGAGGAGTTCTACCAGGAAGAAGAAGAAGAACACAACTTCAACCACTGCACCAACCAAGGCAAGCCACTATTAGCAGGGCAAGCTAACCCTTGCAAACTTACCTTAGCAAGCTATGGTTAGCAAGCTAGAATAAACTAGATGGTTTAGTAAAGATGCCTTAAGCATGCTTTGATCACCCCCCCCCCTTTCCCTATTAATGCCCCAAGTCTCATGGATAAGTTTTAACCCACCTTAGATTATACAAAGTTCTCTACTTAAAATTGAAGGTAGCATAAAAAGTATAAAACTTGACTTACTTAGAAACCTTTAGATATCATTATATGGCATGAGATTGATCCCATCTTTCCACCTTAGTGAACACTCTTAACTTAGTAGTTTAGAGTAGATCAAAAACTTGAGTCACTTAAGATGGGAATACTTTGTGAAAATGATTTATGAAAACCTTGGAATGATGAGTCATTCTATTGAGATGTTTTGACATGTGTTGAGAAACACCACTGGTTTCTGATGTGGAAAATGATAAGGCATGAGCCTTAACCCTTTTATAAAACTAATGGTTGGATTCGGATGCGATACCATTCCAAATTTACCGTACAACCACATTACCGGAATTGGGTAAGGCTTAGCTGGAAATTTATATGCATTAGTATTAGTTCCCTCACGGGAGAGGTTTGAGCTGAGGCTACCTCTCAATGTTGTCCACCTATGTAGTGCCCAAGATGACAGATGGTCATGGTTGGGAGGCCATGCTCATAGGAGAGGTGCTTATACTAGGGTGTGTAAAGGGAAGGTTATGTTTGATTATCTGCATACTAAGTATGATGATCAGGGTTATCCCTGACAGATGTATCGAATCTTGTGGTGAAAGTTTACCACCTCTGCAGAGTGTCAAACTATTCGAATAGCCGCGTCCGCGGTTATGGACAGTTGGAATGGCCATACTGTTTCGTTGTCAAATGTTTTCCAAATACCTTGAAATGAATGATGACCTTTGACTTGACCACAACATGGTTATGTTAATGAAATTAGCTTCCCAACTTAAGTAATTCTGGAACTTTACTTTATCTTTTCTTGCTTCAGAACTTAGTTTAGGTTTCAAACTTAACTTGATAGTTATTCTTTCATTTCAGCACTTTAACTTAGAATTATAACCCTTGTTAGTAGTAGTTTGCGAGTACTTAAAGAGTACTCATGGCTTTTGTCCCTGGCTATTATCATGGCCAGACTATGAAGGAGATTATCAAGACGATGGTCAACAGAACGGCTATGATAACTAGGACTATCTGCCTTCGGTAGCATTGCCTATGCCCCTAAAGATGGACCCCACCACTACGCCATCTTTATTTTTCCGCTGCTTGTTGTATTAAGATTTGGATCATGAGATCCTTATTTGTGTAAAACCTTATGTATGGTTTGTACGGGATGATTGTACTCTGATATCCAAATCCGTTATGTCTCGCAAAAATGGTAATCCTGGGATTGCGAGGTATGGCATAACGGGCATCTGGGTTTAAAAATCCGGGTGTTGACAGGAGATGGATACAGTTAATCAAGGATTATGACCTTGACATTCACTATCACCCCGGCAAAGCCAATGTGGTAGCGGATGCTCTTAGCAGATTGCCATGTAGGTTAAACACCATGATCAAAGAGGCCCCACCAAGTTTGCATGAAGAGTTGGAGCAGTTTAGAACGGAGCTAGTTAGCAAAGGATTTTTAGCTAGGATTGAACTTCAACCCACGTTGATTAGTCAGATCAAGGAAGCGCAGAAGGGAAATGCAAGTATCGATGGAATCAAGCGTCGTATTGGTACAGGGAAGGTACCCGGATTCACCGTAGATGAAGGAGTTTTGTGGTACAAAGGACCTATCTGTGTGCCAGTAGATTCAGAGCTGAAACAATTTATCATGCAAGAAGCTCATAATACTCTTTATTCTATCCACCCCGGAGGAACGAAGGTGTACCAGGATTTGAAGGAGCAATTTTGGTGGCACAAGATGAAGAGAGAAATCGGAAGCTACATAGCCAAGTGGGATATCTGTCAGAGATTCAAAGCGGAACATCTAAGACCCGCAGGACTGTTGCAACCATTGCAGATTCCGGAATGGAAATGGGATTCTGTCGGAATGGACTTTATCATCGGTTTGCCTACTTCTAGTAGGGGAAATGACTATTTGGGTCATAGTTGATAGATTGTCCAAGGTAGCCCATTTTATACCTGTCAAGACAACCTACCAGAGTTCGAAGCTAGCAGAGCTGTACATGGTAATCCTGGGATTGCGAGGTATGGCATAACAGGCATCTTGGATTAAAAATCCGGGTGTTGACAAGTTGGTATCAGAGCCATCCTGACCATAGGAGACCCTAGTTAGAATGGATGTCAAACCCAAAAACTTAGCTTAAAAACCAAAGTGAGTATTTATGAAAAACTATCTCCTCCCTTACCTTTGGAATTTTCTTCCTCTCAAAAATTCATGTTACTCAAAATTCTTACACTACTACTTAAAATTTTGACACACTTGGTCACTTCACTAACTCCCTCATCCTAAATTCCTGTAGATGGAGACTCAGTTCAGCAAGTTTTACCAGTTGGGCAACGGAGGTCAGCTGATCTTCGAGAGGGATCTGGATTCACTATCGGAGTTACTAGGACGCCCGCACCCGGAGTTTCTTGGAGCTCAACTTCCAGGACCCCCAGGAGGAGACCTACAGTGGCTGGTCACCGCAGATCTTAGAGGAAGCATCGAAGCACCCACTTCCGGGAGAATTCAGTTCTCTGTGAGGGAGAACAACTGGCTAGATGGATTAGCCAGGGCAATGCATGAAGCTCTCGCACGTCTATGTGCCCTCTGCGTCAACAAGACCCAAGGAACCCGTTTTTGCCACTATGCGAGACGTGACTTCATGGGAATGCCAATGGAGATGCCAGGTCACCCCGAGTTGAGGCGTCAAGTGGAGAACCTTGACTTCTTGCTCCATGACCGACAGCAGGAACTGGACAATGCCCGAGAGTTAGCCAACCAGAACCGTGCCATTGCTGATCAGAAGGCCCAGATTTTCGCACTTCTTGTCCAAGACCGCCAGTCTCTTCGTCGCCAGCGTGCCAGGAAGGATCGCACCATCGCCCGTCTTCGCAAGAGTTGTACATGGCTAGAATCGTCAGTTTGCATGGAATCCCCAAGACCATAGTATCGGATCAAGGAACCTAATTTACCTAAAGATTTTGGTAGAAAGTCAAAGAAGGATTAGGAACCAAGTTGAATATCAGCACAGCTTATCACCCGCAGACTGATGGATAAACTGAAAGAGTCAACCAAATCTTAGAAGATACGTTGACAGCTTGTGTGTTAGAGTATGGATCAAAATGGGAAGATTGTCTGCCTTTCGCAAAATTCTCCTACAACAACAGTTATCAAGCCAGTTTGCAAATGGCCCCATTTGAGTTCTTATATGGAAGGAAGTGTCGTACCCCCTTGAATTGGTCACAAGTAGGAGAGAGTCATATTTTCGGACCCGACATCCCACGAGAAGCCAAAGAGAAGGTTCACAGAGTCCATGAGCACCTCAAGACCGCCCAATCAAGACAGAAGAGTTATGCTGACAAGAGACGTAGAGACCTGACTTTCAATATCGGAGATTTTGTGTATATCAAAGTGTCGCCGTTGAAAGGAATGCAGCGTTTCCAGCTGAAAGGAAAGTTAGCCCCCAGATATATTGGACCATTCAAGATTCTGAATCACCGAGGAGAAGTATCTTATCAACTAGAACTGCCATAGGAGATGTCAGCCATCCATAATGTGTTCCATATCTTGTTACTCCGCAAGTGCTTAGAAGTTCCAGAGAAGACCGAAGTTTTCAAGAACATCGATCATCGAGCCATTGATATCAACAAGGATCTGACGTATCGTGAAGTACCCATCCGTATTCTAGAAGAAGCCTTCAGAACCACCAGGACCCGAAGTATCAAATTTCTCAAGATCCAATGGAGCAACCATACCAAGGAAGAAGCTACCTGGGAGCGAGAACATTACATTAGGACTGAGTTTCCAGATCTCTTTAGTTCCTAGTTTTTTCTTAAATCTCTGGACGAGATTTTGTTTAAGGAGGGAAGGTTTGTAACATCCCAAAACTTCTAATCAAGATTATGAATGTCTAATCCCCCAATTTAAGGTTAACAAAAACTTTTATTAAGAAAAAGCATATGAATGCATGTGTGTTTGCATTAGTGTAGAATTGAGTGTATATGCCATGCTTGATTGTTCTAAATGTTTTGTAATGGTTTAAAGGTGAATGCCACATCATCTAGACCATTTACAAATAAAATCCAAAGAGAAAGAAATCAAATAAGATGTAATAAGGCAAATGGTCATTTTGACCATTTTAAACCACTAGGCCACTTTAGGTGTTCCCAGAAGACAATTCCTAACAGAAACTATTCTAATTCTTTTCAACCCTTGCTAGACCAAGTAAAGATGTACCAAAGCCCACTTTAAAAACTTACAAAAACATTTAGCCACTCCATTTAAAGGACATTTTAAAATTGAATCAAGTGTATGTGTCAAGATCACACTTTTCCAAAAAACACATCAAATGAATTCACCTTGGCAATCCCAGGAAAACCTAGTCTCTCAAGCTTAATACAAGATCACTCAAAAAGTTTGAATCAAAAATTCAAAAATAAATTCCATGCGGCCATTTCATGAAACACTTGGCAGGCACATAATAAACACTAGACTAGGTTCACTGTTTCATACAGTGATCATCGACCCATTTGTCCCCTAGTTACTCCCCTATTCCCTCTAAGCCTAACCTAGCCCCAGACCAGCTCCCCCCTTCGCCGCTGGGAGAGTGGAGCGCCGCTGAAAAGTGGTCATCGCCGGCCGACCACGACCAGCTCGCACCAGACCACCCCGCGCCCAAACAGCATGTCCACTAGCGTCACCGCAACCTACCGCCACACCTTTCCACCCCACGGTCAAAGCCCAGCCCTGGACTACACTAGCACCGGTGCGCACCGCCTCTCTACGTCGGGTCCAGAGTGTGCTAGTGTGCCGCGCTTGACCAGCTCGCACGCGCCGCGCCTTGACATCCCCTCGCATGCATAGACCCACCATGATAGCAGCACCCCGGTAGACACCCCCATTCGCCGCCGCGTGACCCGCAGCAGCCGCACGCCATCGCAAGCACCTCTGCCTCCGTCCAGAGTGCCGCACACGCTAGACCAAACCCAGCCGCCCCACGCCTCGCCTTTAAGCCTGCAACGACCGCTAGGGGCCACCACACCATCCACCTACCCCATCCATGCCCTTAGCTCTCTATGCCGCCCTCGCCAGAGATGCTAGCCTGCACCATTCTGTCCCCTCGCCGAGCTATAAAAGGAGGCCACCCCAACCTCCAATCCTTACACCACTCGACTCCCCACTCACCCATCAGCCTCCCACACCTCTTCCCGAAACAAGGCGAGAACCACCATGCCGGAATTCCACCGGAGTCCGCCGCTGCTAGAGGAGAAAGGCACCGTCGATTGCGACCACCCGAGCCTCGCCGTGACCGCGCCTCACCTCGCCGTGACCGCGCCTCACCTCGCCGTCGTCTACCACGTCGTTTTCCCCCGTCGCCGAGCCTAGCTGGAGCCCAGGTGAACCCCTCCATACCCCCACCGCCGCGCTAGGTCATCTTCCTCGCCAGAGTAGTTCGTCGTCGACGATGAGCCACGACCGTTGGATTAGATTTAGATCGCACGACTCACATTCGCCCATACCGTTTCGCTTAGTTAGTTTCATTGATCAGTGGGTCTGTGCTGTCAGGAGCCCGCTGTGCCGCGGAGTGCCACTGGGCCGGCCCGTTAGTTTTTCCGCGCTGGCCCAGAAATTCAAATAAGTGCTTTTCCAATTTAGTTGAAATCAAATTCTGTCCACTTATTCAAAATTCAATTCAGAGAGTTTCACTTTACCAAATGGCAAGATTAAAAAATTTCTAGAAAGGAAATTAGATTATCTATCCAAGCTCATTGGATTTAAATCATTTGGAGTTATAGATCACATATAGAAAAAATAACAAGACAGAGACTTTTGCAGCTTCAAGGATTTGTCAAAAATCAACCATAATAGCTTTTGAGTTGATTCCAACTCTCAAAAATCACATTTGTTAATATCTATCTGAATATGTAAAAATATCTAGGAATGTAGGTAGTGACATTGGACTAGTACCAAATAATGCTATGAGGGCATTTCTAGTCACTTTAAATCTATTAAATAATAGTCTTAAATTTATAAAATGTGACCAACACTTTAAATCACATTCCCATGTATTATAATATGTGGTGATGACATGTGTCCACATGATCCCATATTTTAATAGGAGAATATTAAATTTTAATTAATTTCAATGAGTAGAAATTACTTTTCTCAAATAAAATAAATGAAACTAGCTCTTTAAATCATGTGATGATACTAGATCATCAAGTGTGTGCCTTAGTGTGATATTTAGCAATAGATAAGTATTGTTTGGTGATTGTGTACCCCGTATTCATTTAGAGATGATAGTACCGACCAAGTCTACGAGGAGGAGGAGTTCTACCCCGAAGAAGACGAGGATAATTTCAATCACTGCACCAACCAAGGCAAGCCATCACTACTAAGCAAGCTAGAACTAAGCAAGTTAACAGTTTCCACCTTTTTAACTTAAGCAAATGCATTAGGCATGCTTGGGTTATATATATTTTGATTTATACCATCCCGAGTTTTACTTGCAAGCTTTACTTTCTTTCTTTACCAAGGTTCTTTACTTTTAGTATAGATAGCATAAGGAGTATAAAACTTGGCCTATCTAGTTATACTTAGATGTCATTCTATGGCATGAGATGGAAGATTAGCACCCCTCTTTAGTGAACACTCTTAACCTTAGTGGCTAGTACTAAGCATAAAACTTGATCACTTTAGATGGGACTACTTGGTGAAAATGATTATGAAAACCTTGGAATTGTGAGTCATTCTATTGAGATATTTTGACATGTGTTGAGAAACACAAATGGTTTGATGACGAAAATGTTGAGGCATGAGCCTTAGCCTTTTCCAAAAACTCATGGTTGGGTTCGGATGCGATACCATTCCAATTTTATCGTACAACCACAATACCTGAATTGGGTAAGGATTGGGCGGAAGTTTATATGCATTAGTATGGGTTCCCTCGCGGGAGAGGTTATAGCTGAGGCTACCTCTTGATGTGTGTCCACCTATGCAGTGCCTAGCATGGCAGATGGCCATGGCTAGGAGGCCAAGGTCATAGGGGAGGTGCCTATACTAGGGTGTGTAATATAAAGGTTATGATTTATTTTCTGCATACTAAGTATGATTGATTCAGGGTTATCCCTGATGGATGTATCGAATTTTGTTGTGAAAGTGTACCACCTCTGCAGAGTGTCAAACAATTTGAACAGCCGTGTGCGCGGTCATGGACAGTTGGAGTGGCCATACTGTTCCGTCGTCAGATATTTTCAAAATGAACTGTGACCTTGACTTGACCACAACAGGGTTGTGACTATGAAAACTAAGTTCCCACTTAAGTGATTTAGAACATTAAATTAGCTTTCTTTACTTCTGAACTCAGGTTAAGATAAAGCTAGCTTTTGCAAATAAACTTAGAGCTTAGTATTCCAACTAGAACTACCTTACCTATTAGTGATAGTTTGCGAGTACTTAAAGAGTACTCATGGCTTTATTCCTGGCTATTCCGTGGCCAAAATATGAGGATGACTATTAGGAAGATGGACAACATGACGGCTATGACAACTAGGATCATCTCCCATTGTCAGCATTGCCTGTGACCCTGAAGATGGAGCCCACTACTACGCTTTACTATTCCACTGCTTGTTTGTATGAAGACTAGATCATAAGATCCTTTATTTGTGTAAGACCTTATCATGGTTTGTAATGGATGATGTACTATGATATCCAATCTGTTATGTCTGGCAAAAATGGTAATCTTGGGATTGCGAGGTATGGCATAACAGGCATCCGGGTGTTGACAGCTAGCCACCTAGGCATTTCTCTAAAACATATACAAAATACATGAGCTTACAAGCTCCTCTTTTATTTAACAACGCCGGGATCCATAAACAAAAGAACATGATATCAACTAAATAATAAGTCCAATGTTGAAAGTGTTCCCCATGGTACATGGTTCTGCTAATTCAGAACTTATAAAGCGCAAGCATATAAGCAACATAAATGGACACAATGGTTCAAGTTTATTAAGTGCAAGAAAATAAAGTGTGCCATCAAGTTTGTGAGAGCTTTAATCACTAATTTTCACATCAAAAGTTTAATTTGGAAGATATATAAAAACATGAATTTACTTGGAAAATAAATAATGCTAATAGGTAGATATGCTGGACACAAATGGCATAGGTTTTGGCTCAAGGATTGGATGCACGAGAATTAGTCCCTCTTAGTACATGTTTTTGGCTAGTAAGGTTGGGTAACAAGCATAAGAATTGAAGGAAACAAACAAACATACAAGTGATAGAAACAATCATGCAATCTTCCTTGGAAGCACAAAAGATCTTAACTAGAGAATACTAAGCTTATGAGCCAAACAAGAAATAAAGATAATGTCAATATATTTCTAAAAGTAATTTTCTCTTTTCCATTCAATCCACAAATAGTGTTGCTACTGACCAGAGCTAGGTTTTCCAAAACCAACTAAATTTACTTAATGATCCCAAAGTGATACCAATACTAACAACAAGATCAATCATATACAAGAAATTGCAAAATAAAATAAGATGTGCAAAAAGTAAATGATAGAACTTCTTATTAATATTCCATAACAGCAACTCACACCAAGGGATACATAGATAACTAACCAGAGGAGAGATACTTCCACAATGCAGACCATCCTATATGATAACTTCTCTATTCATGATATGACTCTACTAAAAAGGTAAAAAGATAAAAGATAATGATGTGATACCGCGGCACTCCCCTAAGCTTGGAACAACCCAAGGGGATGCCAAAACCTGATGACGAATTACTCCTTCGGTGGTGGTGGTGTTCTCTCGATAAGCTTTTCAATCAATTTCTTTCCCCACTCTTCCTTCTTAAAGTGTTCTTTTCCTGCATGGTTAAAACGAGGCATATCCCAATTGGAGGGTAATTGTTCCTTGGGCATATTTTGGAATTGATGCTCGTGTATAAGGGTATGGAAGGGATTCTTGATGCGTGGATGAAGTGACCGTGAAGCTAGACAAAGGCGCGAAACCATCCCTCTAGTGGACGTCCGTTCAGTCCTTTTGAGCTTGAAATGTTTTCCACCACTCTAATGCTTGTAATGGTGGTGCTTGTGCGTGGATGCTGTCTTCCTTCACTTCCTCTTAAACTTCACCCTTGATCTCCACCTCCTGCTTGGGGTCTTGGAGGTCATCTTCCACAGGCTTCTTGACCTTATCGTTGGTGGAGACCATCGTTCTTCTAAACTTGAGATTAGCTCCTGACAGAAATAGATCGAAACAAAAACACGATGAGAGCATGATATACAAAACTCGGGGGATCCGGGGGATTATATATTACAAAGTTTAACAACAAAAGGAAGGTACTAGGAGAAAACGGGTCGGAGACGGGCTCCGGGGTGGCCACACCCCCTGGTGGCGCGACTAGGTGGGCCTGCGCCATGGGGTGGTGTGAGCCCTTGGGCTCCGTTTTTGTCCCTCTTTCAACTCATTATCTTCCATGTTAGATAAAAACTGCAAAAAAATATAAATTCAAAGGTTTTTTCGCGGACCTTTTCTTACCAGAACTATTACTTATTCGAAAACAAACTCTGTAGGTTTCCGAATTTGTTCTTTAATAATTTTTTCTGGAGTCACCACTTGAATAACATCAATATCTTTGTTGTAAGAATCTCCAACAATATAGTGCTTGAGTCTTTGACCATTCACCACTTGTGTAGTGTTGTATCTTAAGGAAGAAATTTTGATTGCACCTAAATGATACACATCTTTAATAAAAAAAGGTCCTTCCCATTTTGAAAGTAGTTTTCCTGCAACAAATCCGAGACGAGACCTATACAATAGAACCTTCTCACCAACATGAAATTCTCTCTTAAGAATTCTCCTATCATGCCATCTTTTAAAATTTTATTTCAAGAGTCTAGCATTTTCATAAGCCTCACTTCTCCACTCATCTAAAGAACTCAAGTCAATCAATCTTTTCTTACCAGCTAGTTTAAAATTTCTATTAAGTTCTTTCACTGCCCAATAAGCTTTGTGTTCTAATTCTAAAGGCAGGTGACAAGCTTTTGCACAAACCATTTTGTAAGGAGACATTCCCATATGATTTTTATAAACAGTTCTATAAGTCCATAAAGCATCATTCAACTTTTTAACCCAATTTTTCTAGATCTATTAACAGTCTTTTGCAAGATAGATTTAATTTCTCTATTTGATAGTTCTACTTGGCCACTGGTTTGGGGATGATAAGCTGAAGCAATTCTATGATTAACATCATATTTAGCAAGGGTCTTCCTAAAACCACCATGAATGAAATGTGAACCTCCCTCAGTCATAAGATATCTAGGCACTCCAAACCTAGGAAAGATAACATATTTAAGCATTTTTAAAGAGGTATCACCATTAGCACTTTTTGTAGGTATGGCTTCTACCCACTTAGGAACATAATCAACAGCAACAAGGATATGAGTATAACGTTTTGAAGGAGGAAAAGGACCCATAAAGTCAGATCCCCAACAGTCAAATGGTTCAATAACAAGACAGTAACTCATAGGCATTTCATTGCGTCTAGAAATATTACCAACTCGTTGACATTCATCACATGATAAGATAAACTTTCTTGCATCGTTCAAGAGGGTAGGCCAATAGAAACCTGATTGTAGAACCGTTTGCGCGGTTCTATCTCCAGCATGATGCCCTCCATAGGCACTACCATGATATTTCTGCAATATCTCCTTTTGTTCATATTCTGGAACGTATCTTCACATAATACCATCCACTCCCTCTTTATATGAATGTGGGTCATCCCAAAAAGAATTCCTCAAATCATAAAAGAATTTTCTTCTTTGCTGGGCTGTAAAAGTTGGAGGCAAGTACTTGGAAACAATAAATTTAGCATAGTCAGCATACCAAGGACTCTCTCGCGATCTTACCTCTATTGCAGCCAACTGTTCATTTGGAAAACTATCATTAATAGGCATAGGATAAAAAGAAATGTTTTCCAATCGAGATAAATTATTAGCAATAGGATTTTCAGCACCTTTCCTATCTACAATATGCAGATCGAACTCTTGTAAAAGTAACACCCATCTAATAAGCCTCGGTTTAGCATATTTCTTTGTCATATGAATGGTAAATTTTGAATCCACAATATAAGGTCTAAACTTATCACAAGCAGAGACAACAACTAAGAACTCTTTTTTCAGTAGTAGCATAATTCTTTTGAGAAGCATCAAGAGTCTTACTAGCATAATGGATAACATTCAACTTTTTATCTATTCGTTGTCCAAGAACAACACCTACAGGAAAATCACTAGCATCAGACATAATTTCAAAGGGTAAATTCCAGTCAGGTGGTTGGACAATAGAAGGAGTAGTTAAACCTTTCTTTAGAGTTTCAAAAGCTTCCTTACAATCATCATAAAAAAAAAGGTACATCTTTTTGGAGAAGATTAGTAAGAGTTTTTGATATTTTGGAGAAATCTTTAATAAACCTTTTATACAAACCAGCATGACCAAGGATACTATGAATACCTTTGACATCCCTAGGACATGGCATTTTCTCAATTGCTTCGACTTTGGATCTCTCAACTTCAATGCCTCTATCAGAAATTTTATGTCCAAGGACAATTCCTTCATTAACCATGAAGTGGCATTTCTCCCAATTAAGAACAAGATTAGTTTCTTCGCATATCTGCAAAACTTTATTAAGGTTGTGCAAACAATTATCAAAAGAAGTTCGATAGACGGAAATACTTCCACAATTTCCTCACAAAAACCATGAAAGATAGCAGATATGCATCTTTGAAAAGTAGCAGGAGCATTACACAAACCAAAAGGAACACGCCTATAAGCATAAGTTCCATAAGGACATGTTAAAGTAGTTTTTTCTTGATCTTGTTGTTTAACAGCAATTTGACAGAACCCAGAGTATCCATCAAGGAAGCAAAAATGAGTCTTCTTAGACAACCTTTCTAACATTTGATAAATAAAAGGCAGTGGGTAATGATCTATCTTAGTAACTTTGTTAACCTTTCTGAAGTCAATGCACATCCTATAACCAACTACTACTCTTTGGGGAATAAGATCATTATTCTCATTAGGCACAACAGTAATTCCTCCTTTCTTAGGGACACGATGAATAGGACTAACCCATTGACTATCAGCAATATGATAAATAATACCAGCATCAAGGAGTTTTAATACCTCATTTATCATCTTAGGATTTAAACGACGTTGATATTCTACCACTGGTTTTGCATCAGGTTCTATATTAATTGTATGCTGACATATAGTAGGAGAAATCCCGTTTAAATCATCAAGAGTATAACCCATAGCTCCTCGGTGTTTCTTCAATTATTCTAATAATCTTTCCTCTTCATTTCCTGAAAGTTTAGAACTAATAATAATAGGATATATTTTGTTATCATCGATGTAAGCATATCTAAGATCATTAGGTAAAGGTCTTAGATCGAAAACTGGATCCTTTTAAGGTGGTAATGTGGTACTCAAATCTTCCACAGGTAAGTTATGCTTAAGCATCTTGGGTTGACGAAGGAGAATATCGTCAATCTCATTTATTTCTTCCATGAAGATCTCACTTTTGTGGTCTTTCCTAAATTGCTGCAAAAACATTATTAGGTGCAAGAGAAATAGAAGCAAGTTATTCAACTCTAAAATCCTCATCAGGAAATTCATTTTCATAAGGAACTTTAGCAAATTTTGAAAAATTAAACTCATTAGATTCTCCATCGAATTTAGTTAAAATTTTCTCCCTATTACAATCTATAATGGATCCACAAGTGTTCAAGAAAGGTCTACCAAAAATGATAGGACATGTTTTGCTAGCAGCAGAACCAAGTACTAGAAAATTAGCAGGATATTTAATCTTACCACACAGGACTTCCACATCTCTCACAATACCAATTGGAGAGATGGTTTATCTATTGGCAAGGTGAATAACTACATCAATTTCTTCTAGTTCACATGGACCAATTTCATGCATAATTTCTTTGTAAAGCTCATAAGTAATATCACTTGAACTTGCACCAATATCACATAAATCATAATAGCAATGATCACCAATTCTAACAGAAAGCACAGGGACACTAGCTTTCCTAGTTCTACTAGGATGTGAAACAATATTAGAAGCATCCTCACAAAAGATAATGTGTGCATCTTCTACACTTTTAGTGACCAGGTCTTTCACAATTTCTACTGTAGGTTCAACATTTATTTGTTCATCGGGTTTTACAGCTTTCTTTGTACTTTTGTTAACCACACTAGTTATCATAGAATGCTCCTTTACCTTAATAGGGAAAGGTATTTTCTTGATGTAAGGTTTAGGTAAAATATGATCAACGGTGCAAACTTCAGTATTTCTAGCAGGAACACAATCAACAATATCCTTATATGGTGCATGATACTTGTTCCATTCCTTTTTGGGAATTTCAATATAAGAGGCAAAAGCCTTTAAACAATTTTCAAGAACTTTAGAGTTAATACCATAAGAAACACTAATATTATGAAAGTCATCAGTTCCCATAAAAGATTTAATGCATTCATAATCATAATTTATACCTGACTTTCTTCCTTTATCATTCTCCCATGCTTTAGCATTGTCTTGAATACGGTCTAGAAGGTACCATTTAGCTTTTTATTCCATACGTGTAAATGATCTAGCACAAGAAGCATCCAATAGATCCATATCATGAAGAGAAAGCCTTGCATAAAAGTTATTCATAATAATATTATTAGGAAGCTCATGAATAGGAAATTTGAGCATTAGTAACTTCAATCTCCCCCAAGCTTGGGCGGTACTCTCTCCATCACGAGGCCAAAAGTTATATATTTGATTCCCATCTTTATGAATCTCACTAGGAGGATAAAATTTGGAATAACAGAGAGGTATAATTTCCTCCCATTCAAGAGATTGGCCATTCTTCAGCATCTTATACCATTCCTCAGCTCTGCCTTTCAATGATAATGATAATAAATTTTTCTTAACTTGATCTGTTGTAATACCTGCACACTTGAACAATCCGCATAATTCATGTATAAAGAGCAAATGATCACTGGGATGGACAGTTCCATCTCCAAAATAGTAGTTATCCATAACACGTTCAACAATTTTTGTAGGTATTTTAAAAGTATCATTTTCAGCTGGTGGTGGTTTATCTACTAGCTTAGAAGTGGTATTAGCATTACGAAATAAGAAACTAAGTTAACTATCCGTATTGACAATAAATTTACAAATAGAAATAAACAATACTCACAGTAGAAGTTTCCTTTACCAGTTCCACTCTTCAATAACGCTTCACTCCCCGGCAATGGCGCCAGAAAATGGTCTTGATGACACACAAGTATAGGGGGTGTATCGCAGTATTTTCGATAAGTAAGAGTGTCAAACCCAACGAGGAGCAGAAGGTGTTGACAAGTGGTTTGGATTAGGAATTCTCTGTAAATACTTAGCAAATGGATTCTTAGGGGTTATTGATAATGTAGATAAATAAAGTACGAGTAAATAAAAGACAATAATAATAATAATTGCAGCAAGTGGCCCAATACTTTCCTTAGCAAAGAACAAGCCGGTTGTATTACTTAAGATGACCTAACGTTCTCGAGGAAACATGGGAATACTGTCAAGTCATATTGCTTCATACAGTTGATTAATCTTCTTTGGTTGGATAAGTGTTGTGTGGGTGAACCTGTGCTAATGTACTGACCTTCCTAGGACTAATACATACTTGTGATTATACCCCTTGCAAGCATCCACAACTACAAGAAAGTAATTAAGATAAAAACCTAACCACAACCTTAAACTTTGAGATCCTACACTCCCTTATGCAAAATGTTTCCTAACGGGGGTTCAGGTTTCTGTCACTCCGGCAACCCCATGATTAGTAGCCAAATACACAATGAATTCCCCTAGGATCATAAAGGTGAAGTACCATGTAGTCGATGTTCACATGACACCACTAGAAGAATAGCACCACACCTTAAATATCAAACCATTAAATATTTCTCAACACAATTCCATTACTAACAACATGACTTCTCCCATGTCCTCAAGAACTAAACAAACTAATCACGAGACATCATATGGGTCAAGATCAGAGATGAAATAATGATAAGTAACAATATAAACATGAACGATAATTCGATGGTTCCACTTAATAGCATCAACTACAACAAGTAATCAACATCGGGAAAGTTTCCCCTAAGAACTATGCAAGATTCAACCCAATTGTTACAGCGGTACGGAGTGATGGTGATGGTGCTGGTGGATATGATGGTGAAGATGACGATGATGATGATCTCGATGAAGTTTAGCTTGATGATGATGCTGATGGCAACGATCTCCCCTCTCTAGGAAGGAATTTCCCCTGCAGATTTCTGCCTGCTAGAGAGCTCTTTCTCCCTCTATAGTTTCCGCCCTGCAGAGGCGGTAGAACCTTTCTGTGGTCGCTCCCCGAGTCTTAGGGTTTTGAGGAGATTATATATGCTAAAGGACGATGCCAGAGGTGGGCCAGGTTGGCCACACCACCTGGTGGCGCGGCCAAGTGGGCCCGCGCCAGGGGGTGGTTTTGCCCCCTTGTGGCCCATCTCCACTTCCCCTTCTAGCCTCCTTTGTCTTTTGGAAAAATAGAAATTTAAGTATATTTTCTATGATTTTCTGATCTTCGCCAATATTGCATCTAGATAGTGCTTTTTCCATCAGAATCCTGACTCTAGTGGTTCATCCTCCAAATGTCATCAATCATGCAAAAATAGATGAAATAACCTAAGTATCATCTCTTAATACGAAATATATCAATGAATAACAGTAAATTATGATATAAAATAGTGATGTAAAATGGACGTATCAAAGGGCCTGCAAATCATTTCTCAAACTAACAGCTTGGTTATATAATTTACCAAGCATAGCATCATGGTTCTCCGTGATTTTGACTACAATATTGTTTTGTTCATTTTGCGAGCCTATGAAAGACTTAAGCATTTCTTGAAGACTCGGGGGTGGATCTTACCTGAGTTTCCTTACCTTTTATGGCTGATATGAGCTCATACAACTTAGCATTGAGATCTTCGTTCTCTTGTGGTGAGACAAAGTTCACCTTCTTCGTGTTTGATCTTTCAACATGCCATTGGGCATGGTTGTCTTTCATATTGTCTAGCAGCTACTTTTCTTCGGTAATATGTTTACCCATGAATGTTCCTCCAGTTGCAGTATCAAGCATAGACTTAGGAAAAGGATTAAGATCATTGTAAAATAAATGGAGGATTAACCAATCTTACATCCCATGACTATGACAGTTTCTTAGGCATTCTTTCATCCTTTCCCATGCAAGCGCTAGTGGCTCACGCTCTTCCTGTCTAAAACCAGTAATATTAGATCGGAGTTGCATAGTCTTTGTAGGTGGGAAAAATTTAGTCATAAATAAAGAAGTACATCCCACCCATGATGTAATAGTATTTTTAGGCAAAGATAGCAACCATTCTTTATCTATTCCTCTTAGAGAGAAAGGAAATAGACGTAATTTGACCGCATCAGGGTCAACATCTTTTATATGCATTATATCACATATTTCAGTGAAAGTATTTAAGTGCATACCTACGTCTTCAACAACAGAGCCTCCAAATTGATTCTGTTGAACCAAACTTAAATAATGGGGCTTAATTTCATAGTCATAAGCAGCAATTGTTGGCTGAGTAATAGGAGTAAAAAAAAAAATTATTCGGAGTTTTGGGGTTTTCTTAGATTAAAAATTAAAGACTCCCCAAGCTTCTTTTCAGCCATACATCCTATGTTTTGGGGTTTTCTTAGATTAAAAATTATAATAGTAAAAACAAGAATTTAAAGACTAACTAATTTTGTTTTATCAAATAAAGACTAAAAGCAAACTAACAAAATTAAAAACAAGAATTAAAACTAGCAAGGTTCGTAATAACCTCACCAGGGTAGCTATTGCTTCCTCGGCAAAGGCACCAGAAAAGGGTTGATGCCTTCGATCCAGATGACGGATGTAGTATAGCTCTTTTTCCCTAGTATACCTAGGTTATCGAATCCTCGGGAAGCGAATGCGTAGTGAAGTTACTTTAATGGACCTTCGGGAGTTTTAGAATTCCTTTTGTGTTTTCACCGGACTAGTAGCTTGCGTCTTTTTGTGGTGGTCGATTATGGAGAGAGAGGGTCTAGGCCGTTCGGTTTCACCTGTAGTTGTGCAAAAACATCTGATGGAAATAAAAGATAGAAATAAAGCATGCGTGTACTTGTTAGAGGAAGATAAATTATATGTGGGTAGTGCATCCATAATTGCTATTGCCTCCGCAACCTCTTATAGCAATAACCTACTAGTCTCATCCATAGAAGAAAGAGAACTAATGATATGCATAGTGATGTCACCGAGAATCCCAAGAAAATCCCTCATATACAGATGTACTACCCCTTCTGTCACTGGGGTTCCCAACCTGTAGATCAGTCATCACTCATAGTCCCTATACCTGCCTCAACCCTCGGGGTCTTGGGTACCTAACAAGTCCTTAGATTGAGAGAAGAGAGGATACAATAATCATCATGTCATACAAACTAATACATGATCCCATCTATGATAAATCACATGCACAATTGCTACATGGCTAGGCCGAAGCCCTTAGCCCAAAGAGAATTACTCACACATAGAGATGAGATCAACAATCACAAATATTGTAATGAAAATCATAAGATTGATAGCAATAGTCTTACAATGTCGCCAATCAGAGAAGAAATCTACTATTACAAGTGGTGGAAGATGGCTATGGAGATGGAGAAGGGTTTGGAGATATGGAGGTGGCTTTCTGGCGAGGTATGGCTTCTGGGGCGTGGTGTCTCTCTGTTTTCTCGTTGCCTGAGGCTTATTTATATAGGGGTCCCTTCACGAAAGTTGTTCTGTTTGACCTAACAGAGGGGGCACCAACTATACGGCCGGCACTATAAGGTCGGCATTTTTGCTCTGGCCGTATAGTTGGTCATTACAGCGTCTGTCTTTGTTGAATGGATCCTGGTTTCTTCTGGTCGAAGAAAATATCGTATCTTTGACTTTAATGTAGTGATTCCCTCCTTTAAATGATATTATCTACGCAGGAAAAATAAAAGAACAAAGGATTGCATACCCTTCTGAATATTATCATTAGTGGCAGGGTTTAGTGAGACATTTCATCAAAAATATGATTAATATCCAGTTTAAATGTGGACATAGATGGCTATATTTTAGAGCCATCAATAGCCTCTTCTATAGTTTTACAAGTGACGCCATTATTTCCTTTTCTGGTGCTGGTTCATGCTAAGCAATGGCATAACTATGCTCTACTATGTAGTTCACTCGTGGTTTGCATTGCTGCTCTATAAGTTCTCTTATGATGCCATTATATTTCTATCTGGTTGATTCTTAGCTATGACAGTAACTCCATGCCATTGTGTAGCTCACTACAAATTCTAGGTCACCTAAAGTCTCTTGCATTCCAGGAAACACCACTGCTTTCATATCTATTTGCTGAAATGACCTGGCTAGTTTATATTTACTAAAATTCTAAGAAACACTTTATTTGATTGCTCATTTCATTGTAGGCACACTTATCTAATGATTTTTATCCTATTATATACAGTCATCAGCGACAATATTATATCTCGCATCTGGTTCTGGTTCGTCCTAAGCAACGACATAACTATCCTCTACTATATATAGGTCATTCATGGTTTGCATTCCTGCTCTACAAGTTCTCATATGATGCGATTATAATTTCTATCTGGTTCATTCTTAGCTACGACAGTAACTGCATGCCATTGTGTATCTCAACACAAATCCCGAGTGACCCAACGTCTCTTGCATTCTTGGGTATACAACTGCTTCCATATATATTTGTTGAAATGACGTAGCTAGTTTATATTTGCTGAAATTCTAAGGCACACACACACACATTGTTTGATTGCTCATTTGTCATGGTGGGCACACTTGTTTAATATGTGCTTGCTTTTGCTTTTTGTTTGACGTGTTGATCAACAATTGAACCATTGACCAATTGTAAACTCCAGTTCGTAGCTCCTGTCATATTAGTCAAATGAGTAGTTTGTCTTGCTTGATGTATTAACTTGTTGTTACCTAGTTTCAGACTGCAATTATTGCTATCACCTCCAACAAGGGGGCTGCAAGATCATGTCTCCTCCAATGTAGCTCTCACACTCAAAGGAAGATGCGGGTGATAGATTGGGAAAGCAAATTGAGGACTCTGCTATCAACTCGATTGTCAACTGAAATGCCAAATTTTCTTTCTCTTGAGTTGATAATATGTAATAATTTTAAGTAGTTTGCAGGTAATGTAATATCTAGATAACTCGCATAGGACATGTTGGCATTTAGTTAATGCTGCCCATACATGGAGGTAGGCTGTACCATAACTATGCCAGCCAGGTCAATTAGGGAACAATATTGGGATTTTTTTGGCTCGTCTTGTATTCGGTTGTCAATGAATAGTAAAAGACGCTCGCTAATTATACACATTTTATGATATTAGCATGGGTTTAAGAAAGGCCAAAACTGTAAAAGACAGTAAACGTAATGGGCCGACCCACATGTGGGAACTAGTAATAGTAATAGGCCGCAATAGTAATAGGCAAGAACAGTAATAGGCCAGGCAGCAGCGTGTCAGAACAGAAACATGCTAGAAAAGTAATAGGCCACAACAGTAAAAGGCAAGACACTGTAAAAGTCTGGAACAGTAACATGCCAGAGGATTAATGGGCCAGAACAGTAGCATGCCACAATAGTAAGGGGTCACAACTGTAAAAGGCCAGAATAGTAATAGGCCATAGAAATACCGGACAAGAATAGTAAAAGGCCAACATAATTACTAGTATTAAACAGTAACTGGCCTTGTGTCCTGAACCATTAACGACCAGAATAGTAACGGACCATCTCAAAGAAGGGCCATTAGTAGGCGGCCCACGATGGGCCGAGAGAACAGTGATGGGCCAACCGCTTGCCTTAACGGTACATGACCGACTTTGCGTAAGCTGCTAATGGGCCGCATGGTGTTGGACCAACTTGGGCCTTATGTAGGCCGAAACAGTACCTGGCCTGAAAGTTCATGGGCCGCTGCTGGCTGCATTATTGGGCCCATTTCAAGTAGTGTAGTATGAAACAGTAACAAGTCGTCTTCTTAGGCTCTCCTCATGGGCCGGCCCACTTAGTAATTAGTAGGCCTTGTTGGGCCTAGATTCTGCCATGGGTTTCTGCGGAAGTTAACGGTGGTAACCGGTCGTTAACGGTACCATCCACGTGGCAGTTTGCATGACGTTAGTAGTTAATATGGCTGGAGAATAAATCAACAATGGAACACATTTTCATGGCTAAAGGGTGCGATCCGCCACTTTCGAAAAAAAACCGTGGTAGATTCTTTTGTGACGGGGCTTTTACCATAAAGGCTATCCATCGTAGAAGACTTTTTAACCAAAAAAAATGAGCCTTCAACCACGAAAATCGTCAGTTTTAAAAGCCAACTTTTTTGTAGTGTCATGTAACTCTTATAAAAGCTTTTGTTTTAAGTTAAGTTTTAAAAGAAAGAATATAATTTTTTTGTTTGAAGTGGCAAAAAGAAAAACTTTTGAAAAAATGGTGTTTATGTTAAGTTAATCAATCCTGAATATTACAAGGATTTGGACTATAGGTATTGATAAAGTAAAAATGATCTTGACTTATTATACTTCTAGTAGTTGTATATTAGACCAAAGTTAACTATAAAAATATAAATGGATTTAAGACATAATGTTTCTGGCATTCCCAAGTTCTATTGTTTTCCTAAGAATAATCAAATATGTGACATCATCCATCCTCAATGTAAGTGGATGATATGGTTTAACTTTTAACTGAATGCCTTACATTTACGTGTAAGTGTTGGAAATATTACATAAGCAAGTTCAATAACCTAAATACTAAGTTGATATAGCTATGGACTCAAATGTATGTTGTTTGAGTTTTTATTTGTAAATAATTCAACGTGATTCTTTGGAATAACATATTTTAACTTGGATTATTTATAAATGTCTAAAGGTGAATTCATTGTACATAATGATTCCTACTTTGACTTTATATATGGTAGAATGGATACTTTAACCCTCTTTGTATGTTTTACCCAAGTTATAAAGGTCAAAGTAATTTTTAAACATTATAAAGATCTTCTTTACAATTGCTAAGTAAATAATATCAATTATTCATGGCAATAAATTCTAAATACTCAAAGTAAAGTTAAAAGGAATTTATTTGATTTTTAGGTGATAAATGAAAATATATTCTATTTATCTAAGTACAAGAAAAAGTATTTAACACCCTTTTATCTCATTTATTTTCTAGAAATACCAAAATTAACTGGAATTTAATATTTAGTATTTTTTTAGATTGATGGATGCATTTTCATTCAGAAAAGTGATTTTTATTCATTTTTATGTTTTTTCTTTATTTTTCATATCTCATTTGACATGTTTAATGGTTTTAATATCTAGTTGCATTTGTTATATTTTTCTTATGTAGATATCATTTTTGTGATCATTTTTAGATAACATATGTATTGTTAGGGTTTTTGTACATTTTTATAGGGCTTGAAATGCTCAAAGGGGATTCTGGTAAGTTACTTTTTATTGTTCTATTTATTTTTCTGTTTTTATTTTCTACCCTAGGCATATCCCATCTCCAGCTCAGCCCACTAGGCTATAGAATTGGGTACAATCCTAACCCTTAGGGTTAGGTTGACCCATCCACCCCCACTCGTCCCCAACGTTCTCTCCTCTCTCTTGTTCTCTACCTCTCTAGTGATGCCATGTCGCAGTCGTGATTTCTTGCCCGTTTCGGGGAGCTTGGACATCCTTGCTGCCGCCGATGGTCTCAAATGATGCTCTCTTCTCTGGTCCATCGACTGATCCAAAAGGACTCATCTAGTTTCCCCTTTTGTGACCGTGCTGACCCCCTACTGGTGGATTAGGTTCTGGTTATGCGGTTGCGGTAGTGCTTGGCCATTGTGCTTGAGGTTGCTAGGATCTCAGAAGCTACCTCCCCGACATCGATGAGCTGCCTGCTGTGGTTTGGCGCAGGTGAAGCACCACCATTCTCCCTATGTCATCGTGTCACAGTCGTTGCCTTGGTTTGTACTACCTCTACTTCGCCTCTTTCGAGCTACACATCACCCCAGGTCGGTGACCTCCTCCTTCTACCTTCTCCTCCATTAGCCCTCTTATTCTCACTTGGATGCTATTAATCTAGGAATATTCCCCCCTTTGACTGAACTCTGAACTTGCAACATCTCGTGTTATCTAGTTACTAATTCTATCATGTTCTAGTTAATTTGGCTTAAGAATCACTTAGGAGTAATCTTAGTTGGAGAACAGGCTATACTATGTCTGCGATTGTTGTCTGTTGATATATTGTTAGCAGTATAGGTTTTGGTACTGGTGGTATTGTTGCTGTTAATGCAACCTACTATTCTTTTTTATTTTAAAATAATAATAATACATGTGGATATTATGGTAGTGATAATTAGGTACTAGAGCATGGTTCTATTCTGTTACTTTTACTAAGAGGAAAATATCTTGGTTGATTTAAATAGAAATGTATGAGATGTGCTTGAGAGCCTAGAACAGGTATGTGTTGTGTATGAATCATATGCATGTGAACCCAGAGTTTAGTGCTGCTTATTTACTTACCTCAATAGATATTGTACTGGTTTGCATGCTCTATTAATTTTTTATGACTAGAAATAGAGTTCTTGAGATATACACATTATTTTAGAAGTTATAAAGATATTGTCTTGTTGTGGTTTAGTTCTTTTGGTGTGTTCTTGAGTTTGTTAATGAGCCCATGACCAACCAGGTATATTTAATATGGCTCCAAATGGGATAGATGCTTTTATAGATGATTTGGTAATTTTTTAGGGCCCTGTAGTTGACCTTCTTGTAAATGACCTTGTTTTCTTTAAGAATTGTACATCTTATCCCACTGCCAATAATGGCCTATACTATACTATTACCTTCTATGGTTGTGACCTACTACTAAGATATCTCCAATGAGTGTGCGTAGTAACCAGATCATGACCATACTATATGCTGCTAGTAAATAGTTGCAGATGGGTTAGGTGTTCACGTGTATTTCTTATGCCTTAACTATACTTTGAATTGTTTCCTGCCCCTAATGCAAAATCTTTGTTGTATAAACTGTGAGCTTGGATATTATACTCTAGTGGCTTCTACTGTTTCGAATATGCTACTATGGTGCCTCACTAGAGTGTGCATAGTTATTATCCCATGATGGTATGATTTGCTGCTTTTGCCACTTCTAATGATGCAAGAAAGGCTGAGGCTTTGATTCCAATGAGAACATATGCTAAATAGATACTTAGTAGCTCTAGGATGAAATTATCATAACACTTTTATGCTAATCCGAGAGCTCCCTCTTCCCTAATTACATTTTCTAAAAAATGATAAGGATTGATACTACTAATGATCTTGATTGTTAACCTGCTATGCAAAGTGCACAAGCTTCTGGGATGATATGTTCGATGAATTGGTAGTTGACCTTGACAAAATGCTCCTTATCTCGTGACTTTCTTCTCCTAGTCTAGCTCCATCTGCTCCTACTAGCACTTGGATCATCTCCTCCTTGATTTGCTATTCGTGAGGCCTTCTTCTTCAGAGTTGCTACCTTAACTAGGAAATCCCCTCATAGCTCGTGGATGGATTTCTAGGCAACCATGGTGATATGGCTATGAACTACAAGAACAAATTGTGTTCTTGGTAGCTGTATGGCTTGAGATAGGAAGTGGATCTTGGTGTCCTTGTGATGAACTGGTTCTTAGTGGTCTACTCTTCCTTGAGCTTCTTGTGGTTGTGTGGGTAATATGGAAATGGCGTGACAAAGACTATTAGCCTAGCTGCTATGGTTGAGTGATATTTTATCTACTCCCTGGTTTCTCTATTATGTTGACAGCACACGCACATGCAACTTTGTGTGAGTTTCTTGCTTGCTTGCTGCGACTTGTGGATCAAATCAAGTGAAAACTTGATATTGTAGGCTATTTATCTTTTGACCTTTACTAATTTGGTGAAACATGCCCCACTTTATTGCCAATGTTGTAGCACTGAGGCAAAATATTGGTAAAGAACATATTCTACCTTGGTGAAACTTGCCCCTAAATATCTGCTCAATGATGTAATGAACATTGCATTACACTGTTAAACTAAGGGCAACTTTATAAAACTAACCAATTCTCAATTCTGTTTTTCTTGTCTAATTCTTTTGTATTTTGCTGCAGGAACCCAAGTGAAGAAGATACAACAGAATACAAGAAATAGATAGGAAATTTTAGTTTAAGATTTTCTGAGAAAAAAAACTTTCTTCTCTATTTTTTTTTGAGAAAAAAAAACTTTCTTCTCTATTTGGTCAATAGTAAATACACTATAATATGGTTATTGGAATAAAGTAGTTTTCCTTTTTCTAAATGATTATTGTAAAGACAGTGTAATATTGTTATTGTAATAAAAATATTATTTTATTCATTCTTATATTTTTTTCTTTGTTCCAATCTTTCTTTTCCTTTTAAACATTGTAACATTTGTATTATTGTACTAAAGTTATTCATTGATTTATTGGTAAACAAATGTATTATTCCTTATTCTTAATTGTATTTCATTATATTCTCTCATTTATTGTAATTTTCCTTATTATTTCACTTGTAAATTGTACTATTTAATAATTCTTGTAAAACATTATTTTGAGTATAAATATTGGTATTATTAAATATTATGGAATTATAATATCTTTGTTAACCGTATTTAATTTATGAATGATTTGATCCTTGTTATTCAATTAATAAGAAAATTATTTATTTGCATTTTAAATTCCTTTGTAGAACTTTCTTATTACTTGGAATCTCATTCCTTAGTTATTATTATAATTCAATTACCATTTATAATTCAATTAATTTTTTTTGAATTCAAATATATATTTTACATTCAAATTTGAACTGTTTTCTCCTCAAAACCCAAAAATTCAGTAGAGGTCATGCCGAGAAATATCGCAACTGCCCTAATATTTCCATCAGAACAAGAGAGACATTGATCCCTCTATGGTTCTTTTAGTTTTGCATGAAAATTCCCCAGATTTTGTTATGCATGAATACAATGCACACACATGTGGGCTAACTATTTCTAGATGCTAACCCTAGGTTGTTACAATCTCTCCCCCTTAAAATAAACTTCGTCCCCGAAGTTCGAACTCTCTTCCGTTTCAAATTAAGAAATGTTCGTTATAATAATATTTCTCGAAATCCGTGGTAATTATAATTGATGTACCTTTTCTTGACTCCTCTTCTAACTTGACAATGGCCAGCTGTCATTTCCAATGGATTCCATGGTTCCTTTGGATACCATCCCTCATGTATATGTAATTTTAGGAGGATCCTTAAATTACATATACTATTGCATATTTACCTTACTAGCAAACATATTTACTTGATCATCAACCTTCTCTTTCTATACTATTTAAGATATAGGAGGTCTCACTAAAATAGGATTTTAAATTCCATTAAATGATATCAGTGCTAACAATACCATATTTCGGTTGGTCTCTACATGGTTGTCCTTATAGTCTTTCATGAGATTTGTTTTGGACACATTTAGTCCATTCCAATCAGGGATACCAACTAATTTACACCAATCTATCTTGATACACTAGATTCAATATTAATGCTAATTTGAGAATTAGTACATTTCAAGTATAGTCTACCTATGTCAACTTGTCTATATCCTTCGATCTTAAACCTTACCAAACGTTAGTAGATCACTTGACATGTCTTTCATTCCTTCTTTACTTCCTTGCATTGTTTATCTTAAGATCTCACCTCTACTATCTCTAAGTATAAACTTTGATTTTCGATCCAAACATACTTTAGAGCACACTTCTATAGTGATGACTTCTGATAACTGTATGAAAATGAGGCCAATTTTCATCATAGTTTAGTACTTCTTCTCTAGCCTTTACTCAGAATATCGAATGTTATTATTTCCATTTTACTGTTTAGTCCCCCCTTGGGTATTTCTAGCAATCTCTAACCTTCGTGTGTATCAACCATTGAAACTATAATTAGGATGTAGTCTTTGTCCAACTTACAACATCCCTAGTTAAGATCTTGCGAAGGAATTTGTGGTATACCGGAATAATTTCTTCGAACAACTAATCATATATATAAGGTTTATTTAGTTCATTTAAGAGTATATAACTTACCTAAGTGATTTTTTAAAATGGTCTTTAATATGGTTCTACCTTATCCATCTACCTTAACATAGGCTAAGTTTTATGCTCTTTATGTCATACTAAGATGATCTGGTTAATTAAACCAACAAAATGCCAGTTGCGGAACGTTCTAGGGTGTATGATCTATGGATCACCTATGGGATTTTAGAGTTTCAGTACCACTTATTGTTCCAACATCTCTTGTTTATATAATTTCATGATACTGCCATGAACCTATGTATTACTACTTCTTCAGCTCCACAGTAATAACACCTACTTCGGTCTAATCAAAGTTCATCCCTTTATGTTTTCCATATCTTTATTGCACTAACATTCCTTCTTATTGCCAACTAGTAATGATTTGGAATTGATTTTCGCTTCCAAGCACCAGAGGAAATGTTTCCTTCTACAACGACTAGGCCCGATGGTCGTCATAGAAGGCGCGTCTTCCGTGGAGAATTTCTCAGCTTGACTGTGGCCGATGGAAAACATTTTTTCCGGTTTCGCGACCCTATACTATGACAGAACCGCTAAAAACATGGAGGACACTCGGCTGGCTTGTGGTAGAAGCAAGATTTTCATTTCCTCGCGTGACCTTGACTCACTGAGTTCTTTTTAGGCGTGTGGGTCACAGACGTTAGTGTCTCTAGCATACCATACTTTTCGGTCGCGCCTCCTGATTTGAACTCGATAACGTTGCTCGATGTGTTTGCCATTTAGTCAGGCTACTAGGTCCCACATGTCATCCTCTCATTAGAAGAATCATGTGTGTGATGGAATTTTTCCTTTGCTCGTGCTACCCTTTTTTGAAGTTGATAGTGTTACTCGATGCATTTACCATTTAGTCAGGCTGTTGGGTCCCACATGTTAGACACTCATTAGAAGAATCCTGTGTATGATGGCTTTCTTTCCTTCGCTCATGCTACTGTGTTCCGAACTTGATAGCGCTGCTCGATGCATCTACCATTTAATCAACCTCCTGTGCCCAGATCTCATCCTCTCATTAGAAGAAACATTTGTATAATGGATTTTTTCCTTCGCTCATGCTACCCTGTTCTGAACTTGATATCGTTGCTCGATGCATCTACCGTTTGCAGCGGCTCTTCTATCTAGCACCGCACTAATCTTAGACTTCACAGTATCGCTGGTAGCTCTTCTATCTAGCACCCTGCTAATCTTTGCAGCGGGTCTATGAGCCGGGGTTTTATCCTGGACAACACCAGTACATTGGATCTTTCCACTTTCCCATTCGATGCGGGGTGGGCCATGGAGCCTACATCTAATCGGATCTTCTTTTCTCGGCAAAACCTCGCAAATTCTCCTTCAGGAAAATTAGTGCCATTATCAGTTATGATACTGTGGGGGTAGCCATATCTTAGGATTATATCTTTGAGGAACTTCACCGTTGTTGCCCCATCACATTTCCTATTTGGCTTCACTTCAATCCATTTATCAAATTTGTCCACCATAAGTAGGATATGGGTCATTCCTCCTTTAGCCGGCTTAAACGGTCCTACCATGTCTAGGCACCATACAGCAAATGGCCAAGTGATGGGAATAGTTTTGAGCTCCAACATTGGTAGGTGGGTTTTTGTGGCATATCTCTGGCAGCCATAGCATTTCCTCACCAAATCCTCTGCTTGCTCCAAAGCACTTGGAAAATAAAATCCATGCCGGAAAGCCTTTCCCACTAACGCTCTTGAGGATGCATGGTGGCCACATTCTCCGGATAAACGCGTCGCTGCAGCACTGTGGTTACACTTCTCTTGTATAGTTCGACATTGATAATAGTATAGGCCTTTGCTCTTCTCTGCATCTACCTTGAGAGTACCTCATCATCTCAAAAGATTCCCTCTTTTAGGAAGTCAAATATTGGCTTGGCCCAAGTGGGTATAGCTCGGACAGGAAAAGGTTTCTCGTCAATTTCTATCGCATCCACCGACATAACTCCTGCCGGGTTTGACTGAACAGTCCCCGGGTTTACCGAAGCAGTCCCCGGGTTTACTGAAGCCCCCCGGGTTTGCCGAAGCAGTCCCCGGGTTTGCTGAGGTGCCTCCCCAATCTATCTCCATGGGCGTAGCTTCTGACCCGGAGAGAGCCAGGATATAGATTTACTCGGATTCCCGTGATGGGGTAATTGATCGTTTTCTTAAGAGTTCCAAGGAAACATTTGGCGGGATTGGTTGCCAGGATGAACCCAACTTAGACAGTACGTTGGCTGCCTCGTTTTCAATCCGAGGTACGTGATGGAATTTGCATGCTTTGAAGAATCCGCTTATCTTTTGCACATGAAATCTGTGAAGGGCCATGTTGGCATCCAAGGCATCCCAGTTGCCAGATACTTGCTGCACAACCAAATCCGAGTCTCCAAAGCATTGTATCCGACGTACTCCTACTTATTTTGCCACTTTGAGGCCATGCACTAGTGCCTCATATTCTGCGACATTATTCGAGGTGCTAAAGTGGATTTGGAGGACATATTTTAGTTGATCTTTCTTGGGCATTCGCCAATAATTAGAGTCCAGCAGAGGTTGTTCGTACTGCATCTCGGCCCAGTCCACAAAGAAATCCACCAAAACCTGCGATTTGATCGCATCTCTTCTGTCAAACTGTGGTGCATATGGGGCCAGCACGATTGCCCATTTTGCTATTCGGCCACTAGCATCTTTGTTACTCATAATATCCGATATGGGTGCCTCACATATCATTTTGATGGGATGTTCCTCAAAGTAGTGTTTGAGTTTCCTGGCCGACATATACACGCCATACGCCATCTTTTGATAATGAGGGTAGTTCTGTTTTGAAGCTGATAACACTTCACTCAAATAGTACACCGGCCTTTGCACCGACTTTCCTTCTTCTTCGCGCTCCACTACAATTACTGCACTTACGACTCGGTTCGTCGTGGCTACATAGAGCAACATTGGCTCCTTCGGTAGTGGTGTGGCTAGGATTGGTGCACTAGACAACATCTTTTTAATTCTCGAAACACGTTATCCGCTTGTGGTGTCCATGTAAACTTGTTTTCCTTTTTCATTAACTGGTAGAGGGGCAGTGCCTTCTCTCCTAGCCGACATACAAACTGACTTAGCGATGCTAGGCACCCAGTGAATTTCTGCACATCGTTAAGGGATTTTGGCAATTCCATTCTCTCAATGGCCCAGATCTTCGTGAGATTAGCTTAGATATCTTGGATTGATACTAGGAAACCAAGTAATTTCCCCGCGGGTATGCCAAAGTTGCATTTCTCCGGTTAAGCTTCATCCGGAACCATCTTAGGTTCGCGAATGTCTGTCGGATATCATCAAGGAGCGTATTGCTTTCCTTAGTTTTTATTACCACATCATACACGTAAACTTGCACATTTCGACCTATTTGGTCATGTAAACATTTTTGCATGCATCGCTGGTATGTTGCTCTAGCATTACGTAACCCAAAGGGCATAGTGTGATAGCAATAAGCCCCATACGAGGTAATAAATGCAGTCTTTATTTGATCATCTGGGTTCAGGGTATCTGGTGGAAACTAGTATATGCATCTATGAATGACAACAACTCACACCGTGCAGTTGAATCTATGACCTGATCTATCCTTGGAAGTGGGAATGGGTCTTTAGGACATGCCTTATTCAGGTTCATGTAATCAATGCACATGCGCCATACCACGACCACGTTCGGATAATCTTTCTTCTTTTTCACAAGCACCGGATTAGAGATCTAATCCGAACAGAGTACTTCCATGATAAACCGGCTACAAGGAGCCTGGCTATCTCATCCCCAATGACTTTTCTTCTGTCCTCGGCGAAACGTTGGAGAGGTTTCTTCACCGACTTTGCAATGGGTCTCACATTCAAAGAGTGCTCGGCCAACTCCCTTGGCACACCTTACAGATCCTGTGTGGACCAAGCAAAGATATCCTGATTCTCATGGAGGAAGTTGACGAGCTCACTTTCCTATTTGTTGCTTAACCCGACACCAATGGTCACGATGTGCTCTGGGAACTGATTATCAATTGGTACTTTCTTGGTATCCTTTGTTGCTTGAAATGATACACTTCCATGCGGGTTGGTCAGGGCCGGCATATGTTGCTACGCGGACTGAGCCAATGCCGCCACTTCCATGATTCTCCTTTTCTCCTGAGCTATCACAAGTGACTCGGCTAAGTTAGATCCAGAAGTGGCGCGCTCGATCGAACGCCTGAAGTCCCCTGATATGGTTATCACTCCCCCTGGTCTGGGCAATTTCATCTTTAGGTAGCTGATGTGAGTACTTGCCATGAACTTGTTTAGTGCGGGCCTGCCGAGCAACGCGTGATAGGCCCTCTCCAAATTCACCACTTCGAACTCCAAATTTTCAGTCCGGCAATTATCCCTTGTACCGAACAACACATCAACCCGGACCTTACCAATTGGCTCACAGGAGATACCTGGCACAATGCCATGAAAGGTGGTACTTGTAGCTTGTAGCATATTATCTGATATCCCCAACTTGTGCATGGTATCCTTGTACATGATGTTAATGCTACTGCCATTATCTATTAGCACCTTGGAAAACCTCACATTAAGGTTTGGCCCGATGAATGTCGGATCGAGGACTAGTGCGTAGGTCCCAGTGCTAGGAATGAGCTTCAGGTGATCCTTGATACTCCATGTAATCTCCTGATCCGACCAAGGCATATATCTCACCACATCTGGCATTACCGCGTTCACTAGCATATGCAGGCACTGCAATCTTTTCCGGTCAGTTTCTTCTGTGGTAAACACACAATAGCTTTGGTGATGCTCCTTGTACTCGTTTCTCCCCTCATTACCATGGTATCCTTGATCTTGTTGTTGTTGGTTATTCACCTGATGTACAACATCTCTGCTTTCCTGATTTTCATACCTCGGCGGCGGCGGAGGTAGCATAAGTTGTTGTTGGTTCCCCCAAGTGAGTAATGGCTGCCGAGGTGCTTCATTCCGGGGTGCTTCGTTTCGAGGCGTCTGAGCATTCCCCAAACTACCCTGTTCTAGCTTCCTCATCCACTCACATTGCCGGGTTGTTTGATTCGTCGGGCTATTCGGAATTCGCATATGAAATTTGCAATGTTGATCCAGCATAGACTCGAACGTATACCTCGGACGATCTTTTCGCTCCTGCCATTGCTTTTCTTGTTTCGGGGTCTAAGGTTTCTTCCCCTCACTCTTCTGTTGCCAGTTCTGCCCTCCAGTTTTCTGGCGCCGGCATTGGGCTGATCTCCGTCCACCACTGCCACCTGCTGCGAGTTATACCTGTAATCCGGATGCTCGTCCATTCTCTTTCCTTGGAAATCGCTTCTCCTTGATGACCCGGAGCCATCTCGGTTGTAATATTCCTCGTTTGCCTCACTTGACATTAGCCAGGGTTGAGTTGGTCTCCCAAAGTGTACGAATCTGCGATCCGGATCATTTCAGCCAAAGTGGTTGGCATATCTCGCTACAGCCTTTGCCACATGATGACCCACAAGTATAGGGGGTGTATCGCAATATTTTTGATAAGTAAGAGTGTAGAACCCAATGAGGAGTAGAAGGTGCTAGCTAGAGGTATGGATCAGGAATTCTCTGCAAATACTTAGCAAATAGATTTTTAGGGATTTTCGATAAAGCAAGTAAACAAAGTACGAGTAAACAAAAGACAGTAGGAATAAATGCAGCAAGTGGCCCAGTCCTTTATGCAGTAAAGGAGAAGCTGGTTGTATTTCTTAAGATGACCAAACGTTCTCGAGGACAAATGGGAAGACTGTCAAGTGCTTTCGCTTCATATAGTCGATTAATCTTCTTTAGATTGTTAAGTGTTGTGTGGGTGAACCTGTGCTAATGTACCGCCCCATCCAAGACTAATACATACTTGTGATTATACCCCTTGCAAACATCCGTAAGTACAAGAAAGTAATTAAGGTAGAAACCTAACCACATCTTTAAACTCTAAAACCCTTACGTCCCTTGTGCAATGGTTGCCTAACGGGGGTTTAGGTTTCTGTCACTCCGGCAACCCCTACGATTAGTAGCCAAATACACAAAGCGTTCCCCTAGGCCCTTATAGTTGAAGTGTCATGTAGTCGACGTTCACATGACAACACTAGAAGAAGTACACCACAACTTAAATAACAATCTATTGAATCTTTCTCAACGCAACTCCACTACTAACAACAAGACTTCTCCCATGTCCTCAAGAACAAAACGAACTACTCACAAGACATCATATGGATCATGATCAGAGATGGAATAATGATGTATAACAATCTGAACGTAAACAATAATTCAATGGGTCACTCAATAGCATCAACTACAAAGAGTAATCAACACCGGGAAAGTTTCCCCTATGAACTATGCAAGATTCAACCAATTGTTACAGCAATATGGACATGGTGATGAGGGTGCTCATGGCGATGATGGTGGTGATGATGATGATTATGATCCCGATGAAGTCCAGCTTGCTGGTAGTGTTGATGGCGATGATCTTCCCTCTCCGGGAAGGAATTCCCCCGGCAGAAATCTGTCTGCCGGAGAGATCTTTCTCTCTCGGTGTTTTCCGCCCCGCGGAGGCGGCGAAATCTTTCTGTGGTCGCTCCCCGAGTCTTAGGGTTTCGTGGGGATGATATACGCCAGAGGAGAGAGGCTGGAGTGGGCCAGGGCGGCCACACCACCTCCAGGCGCGGCCTAGGCCTGCCCGCGCCATGGGGTGGTGTGGTCCCCCTGTGGTCCACCTCCACTCCATCTTCTGGCATCCTAAGTGTTCTGGAAAAATAGGATTTTCCGTATATTTTCCTGGATTTTCTGATCTTCGCAAATTTTGCCTCCAAACATCACCTTTTCCATCAGAATCCTGACTGCAGCGGTCCATGCTCCAAAAGTCATCAAGCATGCAAAAATAGATGAAATAACATAAGTGTCACCTCTCAATACGAAATATATCAATGAATAATAGTTAATTAAGACATAGATAGTGATGCAAAATGGACGTATCAACTCCCCCCAAGCTTAGACTTCACTTGTCCCCAAGCGAAACTGAGCTCAATAAAAATTGCCTCAGGTTTATGGAGTGAAGATTCGATAAAAGAATACGGAGAAGAAGCATCACATTCATCAAATACATAGATCATAATAGAAGACATCTCACTATTATATAACTCAACTTGTAATGAGTAAAGGAAACACAATAAAGATAGATAAAGTGAATCAGAATTGGTAATGGCAAACTTAGCTCTCGGTCGAAGAATAGTTGATAATTTGCTGGAGTTCACAAATAGCTAGTTTTCAATGAAAGCTTTCAAAGTAGTAAACATCAAGATAAGAGCAATGTGCAAAACAAGGAACATAAGAAACATGATTGAATAAATCATCATATGAATGAATGAAACACATCAACTCAAAATACTTGCTGAGATAGAAGGGAATAGGTTTACTGACTCAACTACAAAGTAAAAGAAAGGGCCCTTCGCAGAGGGAAGAAGGGATTGCAAGTCTCATAAAGAGCTCCCAAAAATTATGATACTTACTAGCTTTCAGCTCTCATTGCCCCTATCATAGGAATCTTTAGGTGATTAAGGTGAAAGTGAAGTCCAATCTGAGTTATATGCTTGAGAGACTATAAACTGAGGATCCCAAGTCCCTTGAGTATGAGGGCCGCTCCTCATGCTACTCAACTTTAGTTACCGGTAAGTTCTTGTCATCGTAAGTATATGCGTATCATTGAGAACCGCCAACAGGGTACCCCTTGCCCGATGATACGGAAGAATCCCCATATCAAAATGACAAGGCAAGCAAACAATGAGTATCTCAACAATCTTCTTATTTACCATGGGAAAATGGTGCTTTTTCTCTCTTTCCTCTTTTCATAGTATCTCTTTTTTTCTCAATAGCTATCTCTCTCTTTTTTTATAAGAAAAATGCTTCATAGATATCATTATAGTTACGCTGCAAGTTTGCACCATGTCAGCATGGATTAGACCAGCGGCCCAGGCGTTTCTCTAACACACATACATAACTCCATGGACTTACAAGCTCCCCTTTTATTTCACACCGACGACATCCGCAAACAAAAGAGCAAGGTATCAACTGTGTATATATTTACAAGTGTTGAAAGTGTTCCCCATGACAGCACGGTTCTGCTAATCCCCAGCCTATAATTTGCAAGCATATAACTTTCATGGAGAGTTCACAATGGTTCAAGTTTATTAAATGCAAGAAAGTAAAGTGTGCCATCAAGTTCATGAGAGCTTTAATCACTAATTTTCGCATACCAAGTTTAATTTGGGAGGTAGACAAAACAAGAATTTACTTGGAATAGAAATAATGCTACTAGGTAGGTATGGTGGACACAAATGGCATGAGTTTTGGTTTAAAGGAGTTGGAAGCACGAGAAGAATACCCTCTCAGTACAGGTTTTTGGCTAGCAAGGCTGGGTAGCAAGTACAAGAGTTGAAGGAAACAACCAAACATACAAGTGATAAAGACAAACATGCAATCTTCCTTGGAAGCACAAAATATCTTAACTAGAGACTACTAGACTTATGAGCAAATCAAGAAAGAAAGATGATGAAATTATTTTTCTTTAGAGTACTTCTATCTTTTTATTTCAACTCTCAAAAAGGTGTTGCTACTGACCGAGCCAGGTTTGCCAAAACCAACTAAATTAACTCAATGATCCCAAAGTGCTACCAATACTAACAACAAGATCAATCATATAACCACGAATTGAAAACTAATATAAGCTATGCAAAAGTGTAAATGACAGAACTTCTCATTAATATTCCATAACGGAAACTCACACCAAGGGATACATATCTAACAAGAGAGGGGACACTTCCATAATGCAAACCATACTACATAATAACTCCTCTATTCATGATATGACTCTACTAATAAGGTAAAAAGATAGAAGATAGTGATATGATACTGCGACACTCCCCCAAGCTTGGAACAAACCAAGGGGATGCCAAACCTGATGACGAATTACTCCTTTGGTCGTGGTGGTGGTAATATTTTCTTAGTTGACGTAAGGTAATCTTCCAGCATCTTGCGAAGCCTATTATTCTCCCATTCAAGCATGTCCACCTTCTTCTGCAAGTCTCAGTACTTATCATAGAACTCCTTAGTGACTCGTAGGGATTCCGTTGATGCAGGGCAAGTAACAAAAGGTACCAGCCCCTGCTTGGGGTCTTGGAGGTCTTCCTCCATAGGATTCTTCCCTTTATCCTTGGCGGACACCAGTGTGCTTCTAAACCTTCAAAAAGTATGACCTGGCAGAAACAGATCGAAACAAAAACACGACGAAAACACGATATACCAACCTCGGGGGATCCGGGGGGTTATATATTACGAAGTTTCATATTAACGGGAAGTTACTGGGAGAAAACGAGTCGGAGGCGGAGTCCTGGGTGGCCTCACCACCTGGTGGCGCAGCCAGGGGTGGGCCCGCGCCATGGGGTGGGGTGGGCTACCCTGGCTCCGTTTCCGTCCCTTTTTCGCTTCGTAGCTTACCTTATTGACTGAAAACTACAAAAATATAGTTGGATTGTATTTTCGCGGAACTTTTCTTACCAGAACTGATACCTAGTTGGAAACGGACTCTGCAGGTCTCTAGATTTGGTCCTCAATGAATTTCTCTAGAGTTATCTCCTGAATATCATTGATATCTTCATCTTTATATACTTATTACTTGAGTCATAAAACCCTTCTCTTCCTTATTACACCATTGTCTCCACTTCCTGGAAATTTCTTTCGCACAAAACTTCACACAGTTCTTATTAGCAACATTAGTATAAGTGAAGTGATAAAACCTTTTGAGCCCAATCTCAACTGAAAACCATCACAACAAAAGCTACTGTAGCAACTTCTTCCAAAAACCCAAAAATAATTCAAAAAGAAAATCGAATAAAGAAGCAAATGCAAGAGTGGTTAAATCTGTCAAAATAGACCAGCAGGTAAAGATCAATTTTTTCGAAAATCTTCTGTTGCTCAAATCAAAAAGTGCAAAACTAACAAAAGTTGAATAACAACCTGGGTCATAAGCACAACAAATTACAGCTCAATACGGCATACAGAGATCTCTCACGAATTTTTATGGTGAAGCACAAAAATCTGTTTCGGGACAGCAACTTCCCAAAATCTTACTTCTCTCTCATTAGAGGTTGATCTTGACACAAAAACCAAACAAAACGGATAAGGAGCGGTTATTACCGAAGTAATAAATTCCAAGACTCAAAGAAACGAAAACAAACTAAAAGCAAAAACAAATTGGGTTGTCTCCCATAAAGCTCTTTCTTTATAGCCATTAAGATGGGCATGATAATTTTGAAAAAGCTCTCATAGGGATATGAATTGAAGCGAAAGAGAGCATTAAGAAGCAAAAACACACACACACATTTAAGTCTAACCCACTTCCTATGAAAGGGGATTTTGTAAACAAACAAGTTGTTGAAACCAGGGGCAACTGGCATAAGAAGGCAAAAGAAGTGCAACATAAAAACTTTCAGCATAAAACGAGGAAACTTGATATTATTGAGATGCATAAGAACACTTTTCCCTCTCTCATAGTAGCTTTCAGTATCATGCATAAACTTAACAATATAGCTATCGCAAGGACTATCATAGCAATGATCACTTATTCTAACAGAAAACACAGGAATACTAGCTCTCATAACACTACTATGTGAAACAATATTAGAGGTATGCTTACAAAGGATAGTGTGTCCCTATTTTTCATATTTAGCAAGAAAGTCTTTCACATTTGCTACAATAGGTTCATCAACCATTTGTTTATCAGGTTCAACAACTTCATTCGTACTTTCATTAACCATACTAGTTATCATAGAATGTTCCTTTACCTTAACTGGAAAAGGCATTTTATCAATATAAGGTTTAGGTAAAACATGATTAGCAGTATAAACTTCAGTATTTCTTGCAGGAACACTCTTAGCAACATCTTTATAAGGTTTATGATACTTATTCCACTTCTTTTTAGGCACTTCAATGTAGGAAGCAAAAGCCTTAAAATAAGAAGCAATAGCTTGAGAATCTAGACCATAAGCTTTTTTAATATTTTGAAAGTCGTCAATTCTCATAAAAGATTTAATGCATTCATAATCATAATTTATACCGGACTTTCTACCTTTGTCATTCTCCCAAGCTTCAACATTGTCTTGAATACGATCTAGAAGGTCCCATTTAACTTCTTCTTCCATACGAGTGAATGATCTAGCACAAGAGGCATCCAATAAATCCTTGTCATGTAGAGGGAGCCTTGCATAAAAGTTGTCGATAATAATATTATTGGGGAGCTCATGAATAGGACATTTGAGCATTAGTAACTTCAATTTCCCCCAAGCTTGAGATGTACTCTCTCCATCAAGAGGCCAAAAGTTGTATATTTGATTCTGATCTTTATGAATCTCACTAGGAGGATAAAACTTTGAATAAAAGAGAGGCACTATTTCCTCCCATTCCAGAGCTTGACCATTCTTCAGCAGCTTATACCAGTCCTCAGCTCTTCCTTTCAGCGATAATGAGAATAACTTCTTCTTAACTTGATCTGTAGTAATACCTGCACACTTGAACAACCCGCATAATTCGTGTATAAATAGCAAATGATCACCGGGATGGACAGTTCCATCCCCAACATAGTAGTTATCCATAACACGATCAACAATTTTTGTAGGTATTTTGAAAACATCATTCTCAGCAGGTGGTGGCTTATCTACTACCTTAGCAGTGGTAGTAGCATTACCAAATAAGAAACTCAGCGAATTATCCATAACGAAAATAAAGCAACTAGCAGCAGTCAACAATACTCACAGTAGAAGTTTCCTTTACCAGTTCCACTCTCCAATAGTGCTTCACTCCCTGGCAACGGCGCCAGAAAATAGTCTTGATGACCCACAAGTATAGGGGGTGTATCGCAGAATTTTCGATAAGTAAGAGTGTCGAACCCAACGAGGAGCAGAAGGTGCTGGCTAGTGGTATGGATCAGGAATTCTCTGCAAATACTTAGCAGACAGATTTTTAGGGATTTTCGATAAAGCAAGTAAACAAAGTACGAGTAAACAAAAGACAGTAGGAATAAATGGAGTAAGTGGCCCAATCCTTTATGCAGTAAAGGACAAGCCGGTTGTATTTCTTAAGATGATTAAACGTTCTCGATGACACATGGGAAGACTATCAAGTGCTTTCTCTTCATATAGTCGATTAATCTTCTTTAGTTTGCGAAGTGTTGTGTGGGTGAACCTGGGCTAATGTACCGCCCCATCCAAGATTAATACATACTTGTGATTATACCCCTTGCAAACATCTGTAAGTACAAGAAAGTAATTAAGGTAGAAACCTAACCACAACTTTAAACTCTAAGACCCTTACGTCCCTTGTGCAATGGTTTCCTAACGGGGGTTCAGGTTTCTGTCACTCCGACAACCCCTACGATTAGTAGCCAAATACACAATGCATTCCCCTAGGCCCTTTTAGGTGAAGTGTCATGTAGTCGACGTTCACATGACACCACTAGAAGAAGTACACCACAACTTAAATAACAATCTATTGAATCTTTCTCAATGCAACTCCACTACTAACAACAAGACTTCTCCCATGTCCTCAAGAACAAAACGAAGTACTCACAAGACATCATATGGATCATGATCAGATATGGAATAATGATGTATAACAATCTGAACATAAACAATAATTCAATGGTTCACTCAATAGTATCAACTACAAAGAGTAATCAACACCGGGAAAGTTTCCCCTATGAACTATGCAAGATTCAACCAATTGTTACAGCAATATGGAGATGGTGATGAGGGTGCTGATGGTGATGATGGTGGTGATGATGATGATGATCCCGAAGAAGTCCAGCTTGATGGTGGTGTTGATGGTGATGATCTTCCCTCTCCGGGAAGGAATTCCCCCGGCAGAAATCTGTCTGCCGGAGAGATCTTTCTCTCTCGGTGTTTTTCGCCCCATAGAGGCGGCGGAATCTTTCTATGGTTGCTCCCCGAGTCTTAGTGTTTTGTGGGGATGATAGACGCTAGAGGAGAGAGGCTGGAGTGGGCCAGGGCGGCCACACCACCTCCAAGCGCGGCCTGGTCCTGCCCGCGCCATGGGGTGGTGTGGCCCCCCTGTGGCCCACCTTCACTCCATCTTCTGGCATCATGAGTCTTCTGGAAAAATAGGATTTTCCGTATATTTTCCCGGATTTTCTGATCTTCGCAAATTTTGCCTCCAAATAGCACCTTTTCCATCAGAATCCTGACTGCAGCGGTCCATGCTCCAAAAGTCATCAACCATGCAAAAATAGATGAAATAGCATAAGTATCACCTCTCAATACGAAATATATCAATGAATAATAGTGAATTAAGACATACAATAGTGATGCAAAATGGATCTATCACCACAACATACTTCCATATCTACAGCCTTGGGCGAACCACGCAATTGCTTGTGATTCACTTACCCACTCGCATGAGTTTCGTATGTTGCACCACCGATTCAGGAAATCTCGGTCTGGCTCATTCGGTCTCTGCCGACATAACGCCAGAGTCTGTGGCCTATTAGGCCTCTTGTAAGTGCTTGAGAAGTTGCGAACAAATAACTCCTCAAAGTCTAGCCAGCAGTTAACACTTCCTGGTGGCAAGTTGTTCAGCCAAACTCTTGCTGGCCCCTCTAACATTTGAGGCACATACCTCATTGCCCATCTCAAATTTCCAGTTGCAATCTTGACTGCCGTTGCGTAATCAATAAGCCAATCCTCCGGTCTCGTGCAACCATCGTAGGTCCTTGTTCCTCTGGCCAATTGAATGTTCGGTACTGGCGGCTCCCTCATGATCCAGGGCCCAAAGCATGCCGTACTAGGTGGACCCTATACCTTGATCAACTCTGACTTATAAATCATGTCTAGCTCCAGCCTTGCATCATCTGGATGCAAGTTCCTGCTTCCGAGCCTTGATCCAATTACATGGTGCTCCATTCTGAGGTATCCGTTGTTAACTATTGACAAATAACCATCATTGTACCTTTCTTGATCCGGACAAGCGTTTTGCTGTTGTGCTCCTTGACCTGCACTTCTCTCCTACCAAGGTGCATGTTGTTGTTGCTGCCGAGGTACATTTTGCCCTGTTCCCGCTGGATCACGCTGTCCGGCATTGCCGTTGGCAGCGTTCCTTTGACCAGCATTGCCTTGGTCGCGGTTACCTCGGCCAACTTCACCTCGGCTGGTACTGTGGCGATCTTCATCAACCTGCACTGCTTTGCCGTTTCCATCTCTTACCAGGTCATAGGGGACCATCTGTTTGTCTCTTCTCCCGGAGTTTACCACTTCTTCTCTCTTGGGGTTATGACTCGGAGATGATGCGGCTCCGCCGGACTTGACCGGGTTATTTCTAGCCGAATGAACCATGTGCGATGCTCCTGGTGGTACCGGGTTTGCCTTGTTCATTTCCTTGTTTTGCTGGCAAGCGACCCTCAGCAAGTGGTTCACCCTCTCTTGTTGCCTTTCCCGGGCCTCTCCGGTATGGCCCTCTAACTCGGTTGCAGATGCGTTTGCCATCCTGAGGTTCTTTGCCAGGGTACTGTACCTCTCCGGCACTCCTGTTACGATCGTGGCTGTCTGACCCGGCCTAGGCTTGTACTCCTTGTCAATCTCAGTAATCAGGTTTCTACCTCGGATTTTGACCCCATCTATGCGGTTTGCCTTTGCATATTCCCTCAAAGTGATGTTCAAGGACTGCTGTAACTCCGCTACCTTCTTTCCGCCAGCTAACATTTTCTGCCTAGTTTCCTCCAACTTAGCCTGCGCCTGAGCCAAATCTACCATAGGAGCTATTAGCGTCCCTAGGCTATCTATTGCTTGCTAGAGTACATTCTCTGGCCTCTCTAGTGGAGGAAACCTTGATCTTGCCTGTTTTGGCATGACTTCCGGCTCTGGCGCCGGGTCATTGCTTGCTCCTTCGTCTGGCGCGACCATCATGACCTCAACACTTCTAGCGGGGCGAGTGATACGCACACTGCGAGCTGCGCTGAGAGTAGGTTCGCCTCCCTCGACGACGTGTCGTGGATGAAAGTACGACTCTGATACATTGCAAATGTATCCATAATTTTTGATGTTCCATGCTTAGTTTTATCCACTTTCTTGTGTTTTGTTCCAACTTTGGAGTACTTTTCATATGATTTCTTGGACTAACCTATTAACAAGAGCCACAGTGCCAGCTGCCTGTTTTCTGCTGTTTTTGGTTCCAGGAAAGTCAGAAAATGAATATTCTTGGAATTGGACGGGACAAAAGCCAAAGTGCCTATTTTTCCGGAAGTGATCAAGTGCCAGAATATGAGACAGAGAAGGGCCAGACGGCGGCCACACCACCTGGCCACACGGCTAGGCCTGGCCCACGCCAGGGGGTGCTGTGGCCAGCCCAGCCACCCCCTCGGCCTCTCCTTCTGCCTATCTATTGCCCTCGGGACGAAAACCCTAAGTACCCGAAAGAGTCTATAGCCGCCGTCATATCCATCCCTAGATCAGGAGGGATCTGAAGCTCTTCCCGGAACCCTGCCGGAGAGGGGAATTCACCCTGGAGGCCTTCTTCATCACCATGCAAGCCTCCGGTGTGATGCGTGAGTAGTTCATCCTTGGACTACGAATCCATGTAGTAGCTAGATGGCTGGTTCTCCTCCTTTGTGCTTTCATATTTAGATCTTGTGAGCTCCGTTCATGATCAAGATCATCTATTTGTAATTCTGCATGTTGTGTTTGCAGAGATCCGATGGATATTGAGATGCTATTTCAGATTGATTATTGATTCTATCATGTCTTTTTTATTTGAGATCTTGCATGCTTTCCGTTGTTAGTAGCTATCTTGGCCAAGTAGATGCTAGCGACTCCAAGAGTTAGTATTTATGCTCGATAGTGGGTTCATTCCTCTGGTAATCTGGGGAAGTGACAGAAATCACTAAGGTACTAGATGTGTTGTTGCTACTAGGGAGAAAACAACAATCCTTACTTCATAGAACAATCGTATTGTTTACTTTACACGCAGTTCGTAAAGCAATAATCTGTTGCTTGCAACTTAATACTGGAGGGGGTTCGGATGATAACCTGAAGGTGGATTATTAGTCATAGATGCAGTTGGATGGTGGTCTATGTATTATGTTGTAATGCCCAATCAAGTCTCAAAGGAGTCAAGATGATTAGTATATGCATGTATTGCTTTCTCGGTGTTTGTCAATTGCCCCGTTGTAATTTGTTCACCCAGCATGTTATCTATCTTAAGGAGAGCCACCTCTAGTGAAATATGGATCTCGGTCCTTTACTTTACATACAATCTACAATCTTTTACTATTTTGTGTTTAATTTCTGCAAACTTTTACTTCTTTCCATTCGATACGTTTAATCCTTTGTTTTCCGCAAAACACGGTGAGATTGACAACCTCATCGCAAGTTGGGGACAAAGTTGTGTGGTTGTGTTGTGCAGGTCTCCACGTTGCTACTAGCACCGGTAGTGTGCCCTGCCAAAGCTCAGCTAGTAACACCTTTGGGGTGTTTCCTTGCTCCTGCTAGTTCGATTAAACCGTGGTTTCATAACTGAGGGAAACTTGCTGCTATGCTCATCATACCTTCCTCTTGGGGTTCCCAACGAGCTCTACATCAACCACGCACCAAGCACTTTTCTGGGCGCCGTGCATTGAGCCATTAAGCGATTTTCCGGCGACGTTGCCGGGGAGTCAAGGACATGTTCACAAGGGGAGTCCCTCATAACCAATCTCTTTACTTTGTTGTTTTTGTTTTTCTTAGTTTCTTTTTGCTTTGTTTGCTTGTTTTGTTCTTCAAAAAAACACAAAAAAATTAGTTTTACAAGTTTGCTTTCTTATTTGAAAACCCAAAAAAATGACTACTCTTGAAAACATTAAGTTGTGTGACTTCACTAGCACCAACAACAATGATTTTATGAGCGCACCTATTGCTCCACCTGTGGCTGAAAATACTTTCTTTGAGATAAAACCTGCTTTGCTCAATCTTGTTATGAGAGAACAATTTTTTGGTATTGGTAATGAAGATGCTGTTTCCCATCTAAATAACTTTGTTGAACTTTGTGAGATTCAAAAGCATAGGGATATAGATGGTGATATTATTAAACTAAAATTGTTTCCTTTCTCTTTGAGAGGAAAAGCTAAAGAATGGTTGAATTCCTTAACTAGGAATAATATTGATTCTTGGACTAAATGCAAAGATGCTTTTATTGGAAAATACTACCCTCCTGCTAAGATTATATCCATGAGAAGTGAAATAATGAAGTTTAAACAACTTGATAGTGAGCATGTTGCTCAAGCTTGGGAAAGAATGAAATCTTTGGTAAAGAATTGTCCCACTCATGGACTGACTGCTTGGATGATCATCCAAACTTTTTATGCAGGATTGAACTATTCTTCAAGGAACCTATTGGATTCTGCTGCTGGAGGTACCTTTATGACCATCACTTGGGGTGCTGCAACAAAACTTTTGGACAATATGATGGTTAATTATTCTGAATGGCATACTGAGAGAGCTCCACAAGCTAAGAAGGTAAATTCTGTTGAGGAAACCTCCTCCTTGAGTGATAAGATTCATATTATTATGTCTATGCTTGTTAATGGGAAAGCCCATATTGATCCAAATAATGTTCCTTTAGCCTCTTTGGTTTCTCAAGAAGAGCAAGTTGATGTGAACTTCATAAGAAATAACAATTTTGGGAACAATGCTTATGGTAATAATGCTTATACGAACAATTTTGGTAACAACAATTATAAGCCATATCCTCCCAACAATGGTAATGCTTATGGAAATTCTTACAACAATAATAAGAGTGCTCCTTCTGAACTTGAAGTTATGCTTAAAGAGTTTATTAGTAAACAAACTGCTTTCAGTAAAGCTATTGAGGAAAAACACTCTAATGCTGAAAGAAATATAGCATCTTTGGCTGAAGCTCAATCTTCTTTGAATAAAATGGCTGCTAGACCTGAAACTAATGATAATCCCTTTGCAGCTACCAATGCTATACAAGTAAGAATTGATGAAAATGTTAGACTATTAGCTGAATTACATGCTAAGTGGGAAAAAGAAGATGAAATTGCTGGAAACATTAGTGTTTCTACTATTACCATCACTAGTGTTGAGGCTAGTAATAGTTCTACTACTTTAGATGATAAATTTGATTTTGATCTTGATGGTTGCAATATCTCTGAAGTTATTAAGTTCCTACAAAAGCTTGCTAGAAGTCCTAATGCTAGTGCTATGAACATGGCTTTTGCAAAACACATTACTGATGCTCTCATAAAGATTAAAGAAGAAAAGATGAAACATAAAGCCTATATTCCTATAAAACAAGAAGATGGTTGGGAACCCACCATTAATATGAAAGTGAATGACTTTGATTTCAAACCTTTGTGTGATCTTGATAGTAGTGTTTCTATTATGCCTAGAAGGATTTATGATATGCTTGATTTGCCTCCTCTTGAAGATTGTTATTTGAATGTCCCACTTGATGATAATGCTAAAAAGAAACTCATGGGGAGTCTTAATGATGTTCTTATTATGGTTAACGATTCCTATGTCCCCGTTGATTTCTATGTTTTGGATGTTGAATACAATGCTTCTTGTCCTATTACTTTGGGAAGACCTTTTCTTAGAACTGTTGGTGCCATCATTGATATGAAAGAAGGCACCATTAAATATCAACTCCCACTCAAGAAAGGTATAGAACACTTTCCTAAAAAGAGAGAAAAAAGATTTCTTTTGCTTCTCCTATGAACAAAATTTGGTCTTAATGCTTCTTCATTTGAGAACACTTGATTCTTTCTTTGCTTCTTATAACTAACTTAAAGGCGTTAAAGAAAAGTATTTATTGGGAGGTAACCCAAATTTTTTAGATGATTCTTGGAAGTTATTACCTCTGTAATAACCTCTCCTTATCCTTCTTATTTTCTTTTTGTGACAAGAGTAACCTCTAATGAGAGAGAAGTAATGATTGGGAAAGTTGTTGTCCCGAAACAGATTTTTATGCTTCACCGTACAAATTCGTGAGAGAGCTCTGTATGTCGGATTGAGCTATAAGTTTTTGTGCTTCTGCCCCAGGTTGTTATCTAACTTTCGTTAGTTCAAAACGTTTTGATTTGATTAACATAATGTCTTCGAAAAAATTCGTCTTTACCTGCTGGTCTGTTTTGACAGATTTCTGCCATTTTCTGCATTTGCTTTTTGTGGGTTCCTTTTTGAGTTCTTTTGGGGAATTGAGCTTTTTGATGGAAGTGCTACAGTATCTAGTGTTCTAATGTAAGTTTATTTGGTGTTATAACTGAACCTTAAGACCTTTTACCTTAAGTGCACTAATGTTGCTTATGAGATTGTGTGAAGTTTTCTATGAAGGAAAAATTTCAGGTATACAGGAGAAATGAGGAATAAGATGAAGGATGGACTAAAGCTCAAGCTTGGGGATGCCACGCGTGTCACCACAAAAATATCCAAGAAGTACAAGCATCAAAGCTTGGGGATGCCCAAGGCATCCCCTTCTTCATCAATAAAAATCCCAGGGTTCTTCCAAACGCTTCATTTTTATTGTTTCATGCATAGTTATGTTTTTCTTGGAGCGTCTTTTTTTTTGTTTTCATTTTGGTTTTTCGTTTGCTTTGGTTTTCTTAGTTTTATGAATAAATTGGTTGGACCCCCTCTTTCTTACATTGGTTTGCAAATAGTTTGGTTTGGTTTGGTTTGGAAAAGAGTAGGAAAGTTCATGCTTATGTGGTAAAAAGAGCTCGTTTTTGACTGTGGCCTATGCTCTGTCATGCAATGCTTGATATTGTTTTGGCTTTATGCTTGGTATTATTTGCAAACCAATGTAAGAAAGCTCAGCTAGTAACACCTTTGGGGTGTTTCCTTGCTCCTACTGGTTCAATTAAACCTTGGTTTCATAACTGAGGGAAACTTGCTGCTGTGCTCATCATACCTTCCTCTTGGGGATCCCAACGAGCTCTACATCAACCACGCACCAAGCACTTTTCTGGGCGCCGTGCATTGAGCCATCAGACTCGTCCAAGCTGTCGTAGATCTTGTGCACGCCAAGTTTGATGAAGACGTTGTTGTGCGGAGGAGGGCGCTTGCCGAAGCTCCCTGCGTTGTCGCTGACGTAGTCCAGCACTCTGAAGCGCTGAATCAGGACGGAGACAACGCGCTTGCCGGTGTTGGAGATGCTTCCTGTTCGGATTTTCACCCATGCTAGCACCGCTAGCCCCACGGTGGGCGCCAACAGTCATGATGGTGGCACGGCAGATGCCATGGATAGGCTAAAGATGGGGCCAATGAGCGCTAGGGGAATCCAGGCAGGGAAAACGTGGTGATTCCACACATAGATGTGTTGTATTTCCTCTATCAATGGTGATTACAAGTGCTCCTCGAGCTGTTCGTGAGAAGGAGACTAAGTCTCTTCCCCCCCCCACAATCTAGCTCTAGAGTTCTACCTTAGACAGAGAAAATGATCAATCCCCTTCAATGGAGGCCCTGGTGCTCCTTATATAGGGGAGTCCGGGTTAACAAGTTAGGGCACACGTGGCAGCATATTCCCCGAATATGCCCCTTGGTTAAAGCTAGATGCTTCTTTATTCTCTTTAACGGTTCGTCCGGACTATGGACGTAACCCACTGCGTAATGCTTGCTTTTAAGCGTCACCAGACACGGGCTACATCAACCGACACTGCCTGCGTCATCTTGGTCACCCTGCCCCGCTGGTCCTTTCTTCTCCTTTGCTTCGCTCACCCTATAGCTAGCAAAGACTACCTTTTGACCAGCGGGAGATTCCTTCCTTCTCTTGGAAGCCAAGTGGTAGTCTGGCTAGCACATGGCTAACCCGGCTACGAGGGTACCTGCGTAATAGATAGACAAAGATGATGGACATATATTTTATGCCAGCCAGGTTAAGGCTAGGGAGATGCTCCATGAGCCGGGTTACTCCGTAGGTCGGCCAACCTTGAGGTGACCCGACCAGCACTTGCTTTGACCGTGCCATACCTCGACTAACTCGGCCTTTATACCCAGCGTGACCCTACCCGGGGGTATCCCCCGAACAAATATGATTGTTGGGGTTTCTTGGAGGAGAGTGATGGAGGCCTACAAGAACTAATGTAGCATGCGAGAAATGGCTAGGAAAATTTATGAAGTGGATGCTCGAGAGGATCCAAAATGCGGCTAGCCAGCATTAGCGAATGGGATCGACAGAGATGGGGAATATGGGAGGATCTTTGAACGAGGGGTGTTAATTTTGCGTGTTCCCTCGTCGGTCTTCTGAAGTGCGCAACTAGATTTAGGACGTCTATTGGAGTTATAGCTAGAGTTCTAGACTAGCAAGCTGTCTCGTCCTGGCTCTGTATTGTATCATCTCATCACGTAGACTATGTTACAGGAAAGGACATGAACCCACATTTCTCCCTTGCTAGATAGAGTGCATGGTAGAATCGCTTTTCTCCCACGCGAAGGATTTGAACCCACATGCCAAAATAAAAGAATGTCAATCCTCAAGCCAGCTCGCCCAACTTTGATAAATAGGAGTACTATAAAACTATAATTGGTGAAACTCAAAAAATAATTATAACTTTGGGCCACGTCCATTGAATATCCGTTTTATATTTGGTTCTTGTACTTTGTATCATGTAGTAATAATCAACCTATTAGCTACATAATAGTACTTGCCATGCTCTAGACAAAATGACGAAGAACATTTTAGAATTATTGAGAAGTGTGTTTTGAGGTTTGTACATATCATTTAGTGTGTTAAAGATATAAATAGTACCTTCTAGATGCTAGAATGGATAGAATTAAGATCCAACGGTTAGCAGTGTTGGGATTTTCCAGTCTTGATCCAACTGTCAAAGTTCAAAATTATTCGTACACTATATAGTGCGAAGATTATATAATAGGTAAAGCTCATAAAATTATAAATCTGATCAACATTAATAATGTGTGGGTGTATATTTGATTCTTGTACTTTCTATCATGTAGATGTCAGCGTTTATTAGCTATACCTAATACTTGTAAATTTTCGTAACCTGGTCTACAGAAATGACTGAAAAGATTCTAAAATGATGGAGAAGTGTGTTTGAGGTTTGTGCATATCATTTAGTGTGCTAAAGTCTATCAATATTTCTTATCTTCTAGATGCTAGAATGGAAAATAAGATCAAACGGCTCGCAATGTTGGGATTCGCTAGTCTTGATCCAATGGGCAATATTTAAAGCTAATAAACATTGACTTCTATGTTGACACACTTTTCCAAGCCTAACTTTGACAATTGTGACAACCACAAAAGTGTGGCTTAGAAAATCGAAGCCACAGAGCGTGGCAAATTCACTCTATGACCGATGGACCATATGTTTCTTACCACTATATAGTGTACGAATAACTTTCAATATTGACCGTTGGATCAAGACTCGTGAATCCCAAAATTTCTAGCCATTGGATCTTCTTTCCATTATAGCATCTAGAAGTTTCTATTGATTGTCTTGATCACAATGAATGCTATGCACAAAACTCAAAACACACTTCTCCATCATTCTAGAATCTTCTCCCTCTGTTCTCTAGACCATGTTACCAAAATTTTCAAGTTTTAGATCGTGATGGCGTAGGCCCATGGCGTGGAGTTGGATCCCAGCGCGATCTCCAAGGTGATGCCCGTCGACACAGATGGCCAACAGGTAGTGTTTGCTCCCTTCGCTACTGTCTGTGGTAAGTACGGGCCGCAACTCATCGATACAGTCGCAAAATATTCTGTGGACCTACAACGAGTGAAGAAGGTGGCAAAGACTACGACATCAAGGGCTACCACTAGGACGTCTATGGAGTTAGAGGCTGCCACGGATTCGATGAAGCCCCCGAAGTCGAAGTCCACGTCGAAGAAGCATATTGCTCGTTAGTTGCCAATCTGTAATAGTTCTAGTTGCTTTTTATCTAAACTATGCTTTTGTGGGAGTGTCCCTGTCGAGACTTTTCTTTGCTTGAATGGATTCATGCTTTTATCAATGTATTCTTGGTCCCTTATTTGCTTCTTGCTTGACTATGAGAGGGTACGTCAAGTGGTCCTTCGAGTGATCCTCGTGACTCTCGTCCCACCGATGAAACTTCAGCGCAGCCGCGTTCAAAGGTGGAGGAGCTTTCATTGCTCTTACGACTGCGCAACCGTATTAAGCAGTTGGAGCGTCAGTTGCCCATCGTCTGCGGTAACGCGGATGTGTGGAAGTCGAAGGCTGAGAAGGCCACCACGTGCGAGAAGTATCTCTTGGATGAAGCGGCGCTGTTGAATGAGCAGTTTAAATGTTAGCTCTCTATCTTCTCATCTTGTCTTTTAGTCAGTCGTGGCGATTCCTTGTCCTTGGTCTAGTTGTTAGCGCTCGTCATCTGCAGGATGAGAAGGACCGGGTGGCCATTCGGATGGATAACCTGACCCAGGAGCAGCTGCAGGCTAGTGGATATTTTTGGTGGATCATGACCGTGTAGTCGCGTTGGCGACCCTGCAGGATGGTGCTTCTCGAGTGCTTCAATGCTTGAAGAAGGCGTAGTCGTGCCTTAGGCACATTTATCAAGCAATGTTTCTTATCGACATGGTGCCCTCAAGCCTGTTGGCTCTTTTGGTGAAGTTTCGGGATATGAGCGCGATCCGTGAGTGCGTGCGACAACAGTTAGTAGCTGGTGTCAAAGCTGCGTTGTCGCTGGTGCGACTTCATAGGCCAAATGTGGATGTCGCTTATATTGCTTTTGGGCCACTGCCTCCGCCCGAAGGGTTGGCTTGGGACATGGTTCCGCATTATCGAGCGGTTGATCGGCGAGCGGATGACATCGTCGATTTATTCGAGGTGGAGATGAATGTTCTTCTTTTGCAGTAGTAGCATAATTTGTATCCTGCACATAGATGTATGAGTGTTGAAAAGTTCATATGATTGTGTTGGGTATTTTTAATACCCGTTGATATGTGGAGACCTTGCTAGCTTGTATCATTTTCGTGTGTATTGTACTCTGCAGTTCCTTTTCGTTAGCCTGACGTATAATTATCTCGGCACCTTGCCAACCTATCAGGTGCGTTGCAACTACGTTGCTGTTTGTCAAGGGTTCGATTGGTAGTGTGTTAGCTACTCAGGATACTGTGATTTGTTCGTAGAACGTACATGTAAAGGGTGGAGCAGCCCCCGAGTGATGAAATTGCAAGAAAAATAGAAAAATACAATGAGTTTTGGGGCACTTAGCTTTATTTGTTCCCATATTAGTACGAGGTACAATGTGTGGCTAAGTAGCCTGGCTGAATAGCCTTATTTGTAATGTAAAAAATGCCTAGGGGTAGAAACGATGCAGTTGTGCGATGTTCTAGGGGTTGGAGTCTGTGACTCCACTCTTGAAGTCTTTAAGGCGATAGGCGCCACCTGGGATTACTTCTGTAATCACATAAGGTCCCTCCCAAGGGGACTCGAGCTTGAGATGCCCTTGCTGCTTCAATCGCAGGACCAGGTCTCCTTCGACGAAGGATCTGGGGCATAGCCTTCTACTATGGTAGTTGCGGAGGCTCTGCTGGTAGATCATTGATCTTTCCACTGCGATCTCGCGTGCCTCGTCAAGGAGGTCGATGGAGTCTTCGAGTGCGAGAGTTGACTCCTTTTCGCTGTAAGCGACCACCCGCGGGTATTTGTAGCGCATTTCTGTGGGTGGCACTGCCTCAGCACCGTGCACCATGAAGAACAAAGTGTATCCTGTGGCGTTGTTTGGAGTTTTGCACAGGATCCAAACTACAGATTGCAGCTCGTCTAGCCAGCATCCGGCGGCTTGTTCGAGTGGCCGAAGGAGTCGTTTCTTGATTCCTCCATAGACGAGGCTATTGTCCTTTTCGACTTGACCGTTCGTCTGAGGGTGAGCTACCGAGGCATAGCTAATGTTGACTCCCAGGTTTTCACAGAATTCCTGGAACTCCTTGGAGGTGAAGTTTGTCCCATTGTCCGTGATGATGCTATGTGGCACTCCAAACGGTAGACGATGTACTCGAAGAATTTGACGGCGCTGATGCCCGATTGTTTTGTCACCGGCATGGACTTGATCCACTTGGTGAATTTGTTGACCGCGACTAAGAGAAAGACATAACCTCCTCGCGAGGACCTCGGGAGCTTGCCGACCATGTCGAGTCCCCATTGTGCGAAGGGCCAAGCCAATGGTATTGGCCTGAGTTCTGCGCCAGGTGCATGCGGTTTTTTCGCGAATCGCTAGCAAACATTGCAGCGCTGAACGGTGTCTTTGGCGTCGCGCATGGCCGTAGGCCAATAGAATCCAGCTCGAAGAGCTTTGGCGACGTGGGCGCGACTGCCAGCATGGTGTCTGCAAGTGCCTTCATCTATGTCGAGGAGGACGACCCTTCCGTCTTCATTGGAGACGCACCGTTGAAGTACCCCTGTGATGTTGCGCTTGTACAGTTCGCCGTTGATGAGGGTGAATGCCTTGGATCGTCGTGCGATGTGTCGCACATCAGTCGGCTCATCTAGCAGCCTCTTGCTAAGCAGATATGTGATGTACGGCTGTGTCCAAGATGGCTCGAGCATCATGACCTCCATTGGGTCTTCGAGTCCCGTGCTAAGCTCCATGTCATCGAGTGTCGTTGGCTCATTTGGTGTCGGAGCCCTCGATTATGTTGCCGTACTTGCTTTCTTCTCTATTGCCTTGGGTTTGATGGAGCGCTCGTAGATGCGGTCGAGGAATACCCCAGGTGGTATGGGAGCACAGGTGGAGCCGATGTTGGCAAGTATATTTGCCTCTTTGTTGCTTTCGCGACCGACGTGCCGTAGCTTTTAGCCGTCAAAGTCTCCCTCGAGTGTGTCATAGAGGTCACGATAGGCGATCATGTTGTCACTCAGTGCGTCGCACTCGTGCATCGTTTGGTTCACCACCAGTTTGGAGTCGCCGTAGATGATTAGCCTCTTGGCGCCTCAGGCTTTCGCCATCCGCATCCCGTGGATTAGGGCCTCGTACTCGGCTTCATTATTGGAGGCAGTGAAGTGCATTCGCAGAATATATTTCATCTTGTCTCCTTGGGGTGATGTTAGTATGACACCTGCACCGGCACCATCCTTTCACTTGGACCCATCGAAGTGCATTGTCTAGAGATAGGACTTATCTGGTTTGTCGAGGAGCTGGTTCTCCATCCAATGCACGAGGAAGTCCGGGAGAACTTGCGACTTTATCACGTCGCGCTTCTCGTATGTGATGTCGCATGGCGACAGCTCTATGCCCCAGAGCATGACTCGTCCAGTAGCGTTAGGATTATTGAGTATATGCCCGAGTGGGGCATCGTTTACCACCACGATTGAGTGCTCCTGGAAGTAGTGGCGTAGTCGTCTGGCTGTAATGAAGATGCCATGCGCCAACTTCTGGTAGTGCGGGTACCGCTGCTTTGTTGGCGTGAGCACCTCGCTGAGGTAGTATAATGTACCCCGTGGACTTTATTATCTTCGGCTCATTCCACCACGAACACCGTGATGATGACCTAGTTGGTGGCGGAGATGTAGAGCAGTAGTGGTTCCTTTTCGTGAGGCGTCACCCATACTAGCGAGGTGGATAGTAGACGCTTGAGGTATTCAAATGCTTCTTGCGCCTCGTTTCTCGACTCAAACTTGTCAGCATTGTGAAGGAGCTGGTAGAAGGGCAGCGCCTTTTCGCCCATTCTACTGATGAATCGGCTGAGCGCCGCGATTCGCCCAGCCAGCTGCTGGACGCCTTTTACGTTCCTCGGCTTCTCCATGGACAGTATGGCTTTTATTTTCTTCGGGTTTGCCTCGATCCCCCGCGCAGAGATGAGATACCCGAGTAGTTGCCGAGATGGTACGGCGAAGGTGCATTTGTGCGGATTGAGCTTGATTCGGTAGCGGTCTAGGTTAGCGAAGGTATCACGGATGTCGTCTATTAATGTGGCCGCCTCCTTGGTTTTTATGACGATGTCATCAACGTAGACTTAGATATTACGACCAAGTTGGTTCTTGAGGCAAGCCTGCATGCACCGCTGATAGGTGGCTCCTAAGTTTTTATCCCGAAAGGCATCGTGTTGTAGAAGAACACGCTAAAGGAAATTGTAAACGCCGTTTTCTCCTGGTCTTCCTCCTTCATTCGAATCTGATTGTAGCCTGAGTAGGCGTCAAGGAAGCAGAGGTGCTCGCAGCCCACAGGGGAGTCGATTATTTAATCGATCCGTGGCAACGGGAAGTGATCCTTTGGGCAATGCTTATTCAAGGAGGTGAAGTCCACGCACACTCGCAGGATATCCGTGTCTTTTTAGGCACAAGCACTGTGTTAGCGAGCCAGGTGCTTTCCTTGATCTTTCCTATGAAATTTGTGTGGAGGAGTCTGTTCATCTCCATACCGACTGCTTTTTCTCTTGGTTCAGACAGTCGTCGTATTGTCTGCTTGACTGGCCATGCGTCTGGGTTCACATTGAGTGAGTGCTCGGTGAATTCCCTGGGAACCCCTGGCATGTTCGCAGGACACTAGGCAAAGATTTCCCAGTGCTCACGGAGGAATTCGACGAGCGTGAGTTCCTATGCGGAACTCAAGTTGTTGGCGATGAGGGTCGCCTTGGTCGGATCCGTTGGGTGGACCTGGACTTTCTTTGTGCGTACCGACGAATTGAAGGACAGGTCGGGTGGACTTGGCTTGCTTAGGGGAGGCAGACTTTTTTCTATCAACTCCTTCAGTTTTGCAAGTTCCTCTTGCATGCCAAAGGACTAGGATATTCTGTTGAATTCCCTGTCGCAGCTGTCGGACCTCTCGAAGCCTCCGTTGATTGTGATGACGCCATTTGGTCCTGGCATCTTCATCTGTAGATAGGCGTAGTGTGGCACCGCCATGAACCTTGCGAACGCGATACGTCCGAGGATGCAGCGGTACTATGAGGGCCACTCGATGCGCTCTCGCCGAACGTTTTGCGGCGTGCCGAAGATGACGTCAAGGTTAATTTTTCCCAGGGGGTATATGCCCTTTCCTGGGACGATGCCATGGAACGTCGTGTCCGAGACTTCCAAGCATGTTAGAGGGATCCTCATTGCGCGCAAGGTACTTGCAAACATGAGGTTAATGCTACTCCCGCCATCCATGAAGCCGCGGCTCATGTCGAAGCCCCCGATCTATGCCTCGAGTACGAGGGGATAGTGGCCTCGGCAAGGAACTTGGCAGGGGTGGTCACGCTTGTCGAAGGTGATGCAGGATTCGCTTCCACCAAGGTACTCAGTGGTGGAAGGTGGAGTGTTTATCGCCAAATTGACTTGGCGAGTGATTGCCTTCTGCATTCGATTGGAGGGGTGCCCTTTTTGGATCATCCCCATGTTGCCCACGGCTTGCGGGTACGGCTCGCCTCCATGATGCTGGACTCGCGCAGCCGCGGGTGGTGGTGGTTCGGGAGGTGGTGGAGGAGCTCCATGTGCCACAGTGCCTGGGGCGGCTCTGTAGCCCCAGTTGATTGCATCACGATTCATCTAAGCCAGGCCTTCGTGGAGCTTGAGGAACTCGCGATAGTCTTTTAGGAGGTGGCTGGACTTTTTTTTCTATCGTGCTTGTCAATGTAGAAGTGCACGTTGCATGGCCCGGATAGTTTGTGCTGGATAGATGTTACAGGTGCCTCTTTGCGAGTGCGGCGTTGCCACACCTGCGTGGTTTTCCCGCTGTCGCGGTAGCCACCACTGCGATATCCGCTATTGCGGTTGTCGTTGCATTTGTTGGTATAGCCGGTTGCGACCATATTGACTTCAGCGCGGTCCTCGTAGACACGCATTGGACGTTTTCCTCGGCGGTCGCGGCTACGCCCAAGGTCGTCGTCATCGTCGGAGTAGGTGTGGTTTTTTACCGAATCTTATCCGTCCGCCCACCGATTCATGATTTCCATCAGGTGGTCGATCGTTTTGGGCTTCGAGCGGCCCAGCTCCTCCCTGAGCTCTATACAACGAACGCCACCGTTGAACGCGTCGATTGCGTGGTCCTCCGAGATGTTTTTTGTGGAGTTCTTGATGATGGACGATCTCTGGATGTACGAGCGCAACGACTCGCTAGACCTTTGCTGGCAGCCTCTGATTTCTTCGATTGATGCGGGCCTTTTGTAAGTACCCTTGAAGTTGCGCACGAAGCTATAGACCAGCTCTTCCTAGCTGCGAATGGATCCATGCGGGAGGTTTTGAGCCATGCGCGAGCGGTGCCCTGCAGCTGCAGCTCCAGGCATTGCATGGCCGTTCTTCGACTCCCACCATGCAGCCTGATGCGGGAGATGTGGTCCTCCAGCCAAATCTTCGAGTCCTATAGGACGTCGAATTTTAGGTTGTCTGATGGCAGTTTGAACCCTTTAGGCATTTGCTTCTGCCTGATGGCTATGCTGAAGCATCTGGTGCCATAAGTTCCACTTCGTCGTCCTCTGAATCAGTTGAACGAGTGCGTCTTGTGCGCATTTTGTCGACTTTGCACTACGTGATGTCATCACGAGCGTCGTGGTCGTGATCGTGTCACCGTGAGCGGCGACGCCGAGACAGGTCGTGGCTATCATCACTGGACGACGGTGAGGAGTAGCGTTTGGCCAGAGCCTTGCTTTTCTTCGGCTCTAGTGTTGGTTCTTTGTCTAGGGCAACCTCGATTAGCCCCAAACCCACGATCATAGATCGGTGCATGGAAGCTCGCGGATCTCCAGTCGGTGGCTGGTTGTTGAGGAGGTACATGGTGGCCGTTGTCACCGCAGCTTGTGGCATCCTCGGGAGCACGTTGCCCTGTGTATCCACCATCATAGAATTGTAGTTGAGGACTTTCACGGCCTCTACACGCTCTTGCTCGGTGAGGTGGGCTAGTCGAGATGGTCTTTTGTTGGCCAGGTACTCGTTACCCTTGGAGGAGGATCCTCCGTGGGAGGAGAGCCCAGCTCACCGAAGGCTCGACTCGTTCTCCGCCTTTCTACGCGCCTCGAGTTGTGCGATTACTTGCTGCTGGCGCTTGAATTCTTCCTTCAGCAGCCAATGGTAGCCCATCAGCATGTCCTACGAGGTGTTCGGGGGTAGAGGATTGCCCCGTAGAGCTTCTCGACAGCGGGCCCACTCGTTGTCATTGAGCTTGATCAGCATGCGCTCTTCGATGTTCTCATTCACCGTGAGCTATGGTTCTCCTCTCGTCCCATTATTGGTGGGCACGCCGTTGGTGGGGCCACCGTTGGTAGGGCCACCGTTTAGTATGATGCCGTTGGGCGGTCCCGTGCCAGTGCCGGCGTTTTCGCGATTGATGCCGGTGTCGCCCGCTTTCATGACGGTGCAAATGAAGTGGTTGGGGAAGCTGCTGCTCCCACAACTTTCAGATCCAGAGCCGTAGGCGCCATCTTCTGTGGCCAGGCCACCCAGATCGGATCTACGACTGTTGTCGCTGTCCGTGCTCTGAGCTATTGCCGGGGTGTTCAGCTCGCTGAGGGTGTCGATTGATGATGGGAACCACGATGCTGGAGCAATCGCAGGTGCCGTCGGCTGGTCGGGCATGCGAAGCGTGCCTAGTTGACCAACCTGGAAGTAGAAGCTCCCGATCGCCAGGCTGATCCCATCGCCCACGGACTCGAAATCCGGGCGAGTGGCCGGCGCGTGGACGGTTAAGTCGAAAGAGCCGAAGAGCTAGCGAATCTTTGTTGTTGCAGAGTTGTAGATCGCGGTTGAAGAGGCCGAAGAAGACACGACATCAACACTCCCAGTTCCCACACACGGCGCCAATTGACGAGGGTTTAACTCGTCAATGCCCATTGTTATGGACTTGGGTTTTGGATAAGGAGGGACCGCTAGAGGCATCAATCGGCTAGCAAACAAGCACACATGGACGCAAGGTTTACCTAGGCTCAGGCCTCGTAGAGGTCCCTACTCCTGCTTGTCTACACTTGGAATTATAGAAGGAATCGAAGATTACAGGGGGTGCCTAGATGTGATACGTTGCTAACGTATCTATAATTTTTGATGATCCATACTTGGTTTATATCTACTTTCTTATGTTTTGTCCACTCTTTGGAGTACTTTTTATATAATTTCTTGGACTAACCTATTAACAAGATGCCATAGTGCCAGCTACCTATTTTCTGCTGTTTTTGGTTCCAGGAAAGTCAGAAATGAATATTCTCGGAATTGGACGGGACAAAAGCCAAAGTCAGTTTTTGACCGAGGTGGACATGGAGCCAGAATACGAGACGGAGAGGGGCCAGAGGGCCACCACACCACCTGGCCGCGCGGCCAGGCCGGGCCCGTGCCAGGGGGTGGTGTGGCCGCCTAGGGCACCCCCTCGACCTCCCCTTCCGACTATAAGATGCCTCCGATACAAAAACCCTAAGTACTCGATCAAAATTCCACGAAAGATTCTATAGTCGTCGTCATCTCCATCCCTAGATCGGGAGTGATCTGAAGCTCTTCCCGGCACCCTGCCAGAGGGGAGAATTCACCCTGGAGGCCTTCTTCATCACCATGAAAGCCTCCGGTGTGATGCGTGAGTAGTTCATCCTTGGACTACGGGTCCATGTAGTAGCTAGATGGTTGGTTCTCCTCCTTTCTGCTATCATGTCTAGATCTTGTGAGCTCCGTGCATGATCAAGATCATCTATTTGTAATCCTACATGTTGTGTTTGCGGGGATCTGATGGATATTGAGATACTATTTCATACTGATTATTGGTTCTATCATGTCTTTGTTATTTGTGATCTTGCATGCTCTCCATTTTTAGTAGATATCTTGGCCGAGTAGATGCTAGCAACTCCAAGAGGGAGTATTTATGCTCGATAGTGTGTTCATGCCTCTAGTAATCTGGGAATGTGATAGAAATCTCTAAGGTACTAGATGTGTTCTTGCTACTAAGGAGAAAACAACAATCCTTTGTTCATAGAACAACCGTATTGTTTACCTTACACGCAATGCTTTATATATTGCTTGCAAATTAATACTGGAGGGAATTCGGATTGATAACCTGAAGGTGGATTATTAGTCATAGATGCAGTTGGATTACAGTCTATGTACAATGTTGTAATGCCCAATCGAATCTCAAAGGAGTCAAGATGTTTAGTATATGCATGTATGCTTTCTCGATGTTTGTCAATTTCCCCGTTGTAATTTGTTCACCCAACATGTCATATATCTTAAGGAGAACCACCACTAGTGAACTATGGACCCCAGTCCATTCTTTTACCATCAATCTATAACTGTTTACTGTTTTCTGTTTACTTTCTGCAAGCTATTACTTTCTTCCATACGATACTATTAATCCTTTGTTTTGAGAAAAACCGGTGAGATTGACAACCTCACTTTAAGTTGGGGGCAGAGTTCTTTGGTTGTGTTGTGCAGGATTCCAAGTTGGAAACAACACCTTGGAGGTGTTTCCTTGCTCCTAGTGGTTCGATAACCTTGGTTTCATAATTGAGGGAAAACTTGCTGCTGTGCTCATCATACCTTCCTCTTGCGGTTCCCCAACGAGCTCAATATATTTTGAGCCAACAAGCACCTTTTTCTGGCGCCGTTGCCAGGGAGTCATAGACAGCTTCACAAGGGGAGTACCTCATAACCAATCTCTTTACTTTGTTGTTTTTGTTTTGCTTAGTTTATTTTCTTCTTTGCTTGCTTGGTTCTTTATCAAAAACACACAAAAAATTGTTATACTAGTTTTCTTTATTTATTGTAAACACAAAAAATGACTACTCTTGAAAACACTAAGTTGTGTGACTTCACTAGCACCAGCAACAATGATTTCATGTGCACACCTATTGCTCCACCTGTTCATGGAGCTGCTTTCTTCGAAATTAAACCTGCTTTACTCAATCTTGTTATGAGAGAACAATTTTCTAGTATTGGTACTGAAGATGCTGCTACTCATCTTAATAAGTTTGTTGAACTTTGTGAGATGCAAAAGCATAGAGATATAGATGGGGATATTATTAAGCTGAAATTGTTTCCTTTCTCTTTGAGAGAAAAAGCTAAAGAATGGTTGCAATCCCTAACTAGAAATAGTATTGTTTTTTGGACTACATGCAAAGATGCTTTCATTGGAAAATACTGTCCTCCTCCTAAGATTGTATCTATGAAAAGTGAAATAATGAAATTTAAACAATCTGATAATGAACATGTTGCTCAAGCTTGGGAAAGAATGAAATCTTTTGTAAAGAATTGTCCCACTCATGGACTGACTGCTTGGATGATTATCCAAACCTTTAATGGAGGACTGAATTATTCTTCAAGAAATCTACTAGGTTCTTCTGTTGGAGGTACCTTTATGACCATCACTTTGGGTGCTGCAACAAACATTCTGGATAATATGATGGTTAACTATTCTGAATGGCACACTGAGAGAGCTCCACAAGGTAAGAAGGTAAATTCTGGTGAAGAGACCTCTTCCTTGAGTGATAAATTTGATGTTATTATGTCTATGCTTGTTAAAGGGAAAGCTCATATTGATCCAAATCATGTTCCCTTAGCCTCTTTGGTTGCTCAATAAGAGCAAGTTGATGTGAACTTTATAAGAAATAATAATTTTAGCAACAATGCCTATAGGAATAATTTTGGTAACAACAATTATAGGCCTTATCCTCCCAATAATGGTAATATTATGAAAATTCCTACAATAATAATAGGAGTGCACCTTCTGAACTTGAAGTTATGCTTAAAGATTTTATTAGTAAACAAACTGCTTTCAATAAAACTCTCTAATGCTGAAAGAAATATAGCATCATTGGCTGAAGCACAATCTTCTTTGAATAAAATGGCTACTAAACCTGAAACTATTGAAAATACCTTTGCTTCTACTAATGCCATACAAGTTAGAATTGATGAGAATGTTAGACTAATAGATGAACTGCATGCTAAGTGGGAAAGAGAAGATGCAATTGCTAGAAATATTAGTGACATGGGTATACCCTACAGGTACTCAAGCTTGGTATATACGTCCTAAATACAGCAGAAGCCCACAGAGTTATCAAGGCCCAAATGGAGAACACGAGTAACCTACAGACTCTCGGTTGCTTGTGGAACAAGAAGAAGCTAAAGATAGAAAGTTTAAAGGCAAAACCCTAACATGTAACCGACTCGACTTGCTACCTGAGACCTACCCTATCTATATAAAGGCTAGGAGGGGGCAGCGAGGAGGACACACTATAACATCCCAAAACTTTAATCCAAGTGATCAAGATCAAATCTACCCAATTTAGGGTTAACAAAAACTTTTCCATTTAAAAATCTTTAAGCATTCATATGTGTGTGCATTTAAAATAGGAGTTGTTTGAAATTGCCATGTTTGTTTGTTCTAATCGTTGTAAAATGCTTCTAAGGTGAATGCCACGTCATCTAGATCATTCCCAAGCAAATCCCAAAGAAAAAGAAATCAAATGGAATAAATAATGCAAATGGTCATTTGTGCCATTTTAATCCACTAGGTCACTTTGGGTGTTCCTAGAACTAAAACTCCAACAGAAACAATTCTAACTCTTTGCACCCCTTGCTAGTAAAAGTAATGATCTACCAAGTCCCACTTTGAAATCTTACAAAAACATTTGAACTCTAAATTTAAATGACATTTGAAAATGGAATCAAGTGTAGCTGCATAGATCACACCTTTTAAAGAACCACTCAAATGAATTCCCCTTGACCTTTCCAAGCAGGCATACAATCTGAAGCTTAAGTGGAGAACCCTCAAAAAATTTGAATCCAAAATTCAAAACTTTTCTTCATGTGGCCATTCTGTCGAACACATGGCAGGCACTGAATCAACACTAGAGTAGCTTCATTGTTTCCATAGTGATCATCGAGCAATTTGGTCTCCTAGTTAATCCCCTGTCCCCCTAGCATCTACGCCAGCCCAGACCAGCTCCCCCTTCACCGCTAGCAGCAATAGCGCGCCACCCAAATATTGTCGTCGCCGGCCAAACGCGGGCAATGCGCCAGTGACCGTGCAACGCCAAACCAGCACCGCCACTAGCACCGCCTAACCCTATGGCCACTCCCTGTCCACCCCACGTTCACCGCCAGCCCCTGGACTACCCCAGAGTCGTGCCGCCCTTTCCTCTCTGCGTGCAGCCAGAGCACGCCAGAGCGTGATCGCCGCCAGCATGCCACAGACCACGCCTCGACACCAAATCACGTGTGCCGCTTCGCCTTGAACCCAGCAACCCGCCAGACACGGCCATGCACCATCGCGTGACCCATAGTCGCCAGGAGCCGCGTCGAGCACCACCTCTGTCTCCTAGAGCGCGGGAAGCTCCCGACCAATTGCCACTGCCCTAGCCACGCCATTAATCTCTATACGACCGCTAGCAGACCGCCCACCGTCTGCCTACGCCCACGCCGGTAGCCCCCTGTATCGCCGTCACCGACGAGCCGCGCCCATACCTCACTACCTTACCATCGAGCCTATTTAAGGAGGCCTCCCCAGCACCATTTCTTCTCACCATCTCACTCCCCTCTCTCCACTGACCATTTCGCCTCTCTTGCCGGAGTTGCTCGAGCAGCTCATCGCCGGAATTCCCCCGGAGGTAGCCGCTGTAGAGGAGGAGACGTGGTCGCCGATTTCATCCACCTCAGCCCCTGCCGTGACTTCGCCTGAGCTTGCCGTCGTCCACCCGTTCGTTTTCCGACCTCGCCACACTAGCTGGAGCCCTGGTACGTCCCAAGTAGACCCCCACCAGCCACTTAGGGTTCAGTCTCGCTGGCGACGATTCCGTCTTCGACGACGACCGTGGACCGTAGATCTTGTTCTAATCGTGTGGTTATTATCGCCCCGTACCGCTTCGGGGTTTAAGTGTCGTTGACATGTGGGACCAGCCTGTCAGTCGCCCTCTGCGCCGCTGAGCGTCACTGGGCTGGCCCAATTAATTTCTCGCGCTGACCCAGTAATTCAAATTAGGATTTTTCTATTCTAGACTTAAATCAATTATGTCCTTTAGTTCAAAAATCAATTCAGGGAGTTTTACAAATCCAAATTGATTGATTCCAATTTTGTTGGAAGGGTAATGAAAATCTATATCCAGGACCATTGGATTTAAATCATTGAGAGTTAGAGATCTCTCCTAGTAAAAATAACAAGACAGAAGCTTTTGCACATTCAAACATTTTTATAAAATCAACCATATTAGCTTTTGAGTTGATTCCAACTCTCAAAAATCACATTTAACCATACCTATATGAATACGTAATAATATTAATGTTTACATGCAATGACTTTGGACTAGTACCAAAATAATGCTATATAGGCATTTCTAGTCACTTTAAATCATTAAATATTAAACTTAAACTTACTAAAATATGATCCAACCCTTAAATCACATTCCCATATGTTAGAATATGTGGTGAGGACATGTGTCCACATGATCCCATATTTTAATTGGAGAATATTAAATCTTAGTTATTTTCAATGAGTAGAAATTACTTTTTTCTCAAATAAAAAGAATGAAGCTAGTTAATTAAACCTTGTGATGCTTGTGATGATAATAGATCATCAAATGCGTGCCTTAGTATGCTAAGTAGACTAGTTAAGTATTGTTTGGTGACAGTGTATCCCGTATGTATTTATTGACGATTGTCCGACCAACCTTTCGAGGAGGAGGAGTTCTACCAAGAGGAGGAGGAAGAAAACTTCAACCACTTCGCTACCCAAGGCGAGCTAGCACTATACAAGTTACCCCTTGCAAGTTTTACTTGTAAGTCTAGCACTTCAAGTAAACTGAGCAAGCTATTGTTAGCAAGCTAGAATTAAGCTAGATAACCTAAGCAAGATGCATTAGGCATGGTTTGGTTATACCCTTGACTTATACCTACTCCAAGTTTTTATTTACAAGCTTTACCTTCTTTACTTTACCAAAGTCCGTTACTTGTTTAAAGGTAGCATAAAAAGTATAAAACTTGACCACTCTAGTTAGACTTAGATGTTATTCTATGGTATGAGATTGAGATTAGCATCCCAGTTCAGTGAACACTCTTAACTTAGTAGTTTAGAGCTAAACCAAAACTTGATTCACTTTAGATGGGAATACTTGGTGAAAAATGACTTGTGAAAACCATGGAATGATGAGTCATTCTATTGAGATGTTTTAACATGTGTTGAGAAACACAAATGGTTTATGATGATGAAAATGTTGAGGCATGAGCCTTAGCCCTTTTACAAAACTGATGGTTGGGTTCGGATGCGATACCATTCCAATTTTATCGTACAACCACAATAAATGAATTGGGTAAGGCTTAGCCAGAAGATTATATGCATTAGTATTAGTTCCCTCGTGGGAGAGGTTTGAGATGAGGCTACCTCTCAATGTTGTCCTCCTATGCAGTGCCCAAGATGACAGATGGACATGGTTGGGAGGCCATACTCATAGGAGAGGTGCTTATACTAGGGTGTGTAAAGGAAAGGTTATGTTTGATTATTTGCATACTAAGTATGATGATTCAGGGTTGTCCCTGACAGATGTATCGAACCTTGTGGTGGAAGTGTACCACCTCTGCAGAGTGTCAAACTATTCGAATAGCCGTGTCCTCGGTTATGGACAGTTGGAGTGGCCATACTGTTCCGTTGTCAGATGTTTTCAAAACAATTTATGAAATGATTTGTGACATGACTTGACCACAACAGAGTTGTGTCTATGACAATTAAGTTCCCACTTAGGTGATTTCAAACTTTATTTTATCTTTCTTTGTTTCTGAGCTCAGCTTAGATTTCAAACTTAACTTTACAAATGAACTTAGAGTTAGCATTCCTACTAGAACTATCTTAATTAATAGTGGTAGTTTGCGTGTACTTAAAGAGTACTCATGGCTTCTGTCCCTGGCTATTCTCGTGGCCAGAGTATGAAGGAGACTACCAAGATGAAGGACAGCATGACGGCTATGATAACTAGGACTATCTTCCATCGTCAGCATTTCCTGTGACCCTGAAGATTGACCCCACCGCTACACTTATTTATTTATTCCGTTGCTTGTTGTATTCAGACTAGATCATGAGATCCTTTATTCGTGTAAGACCTTATTATTGTTTGTAATGGATGATGTACTGTGATATCCAATCTGTTATGTCTCGCAAAAATGGTAATCCTAGGATTGCGATGTATGACATAACACACATCTGGGACTAAAAATCTGGGTGTTGACAAGTTGGTATCAGACCCATCATCACCATAGGAGACCCTAGTTAGAATGTACGTCTGAACAAAAACTTAGCTTCAAAAACCAAAGTGAGTATTTATGAAAACTATGTCCTCTCTTACCCTTGGGAATTCTTTCTCTCAAAAAAATTCATGTTCCTCCAAATTCTTACATTACTACATAAAATTTTGACACACTTAATCACTTCACTAACTTTCTTCCCCTTAATTCTTATAGATGGAAACTCAGTTCAGCAAATTCTACCAGTTGGGCAACGAAAGCCAACTGATCTTCGAGAGGGATCTTGATGCACTATCGGAGTACTTGGGACGCCCGCATCCGGAGTTTCTAGGAGCTCAACTTCCTGGACCCCAGGAGGAGATTTACAATGGCTAGTCACCGTTGATCTTCGAGGCAAGATAGAAGCACCAACGTCTAGGAGGATCCAGTGCTCCATGAGATAGCACAACTGGCTAGATGGATTAGCCAGGCAATGCATGAAGCGCTCGCACGCTTATGTGCCATGAGTGTCAACCAAATTCAAGGAACCTGCTTTGCTCACTACGCAAGGTGTGATTTATGGAATGCCCATGGAGATGCCAAGTCACCCGGAGTTGAAGCGTCAAGTGGAGAACCTCGACTTCCTGTTGTATGAAAGACAGAAGGAATTGGACAATGCTAGAGTGTTCGCCAGCCACAATCTCGCCATTGCCGCCCAGAAGGCCCAGACTTTCTCACTGCTCGTCAAGGATCGCCAGTCTCTTCGCCGTCAACGCGCCAAGAAGGATCGCACCATCGACCATCTTCGCAAGATGGTGGCCGACCTCGAGAAGACCATCAAGGAGCAAGAAGCTCAGCTTGCAGCAAATGAAGAAGAAGAGGAAGGTGAAGACATCCAAGGAGATATGGACTCGTACCTCAGCAATGATGATGATCAATTTTTAGAGGAGGATGTTGTGGACTTCTACACCGATGATGATGACTCTGATTTCATCGATGATGAGTAGATTCAGTAGAGCACTATCGTAGCATGAGGAGTATCGCTCCCATTGTATCGTAGCTTGTAGAATGGTTCTTAAAACCATCTGTTTTATTTTGATGTTGTGGTGTGTGTGTGTTTGTATCGTGTGCTTTGCTTGAATGAATTTAACGAAGTTAGTTGCAAAACCTGAGTCAAACTCAAAGTTTTAGCTTTGAAACAAAAACTTTGAACCTTAGAACTTTCCCTCTTACCCCTTTATCTACCTCAATCTTTAGATGACACGTGGAAACCCCGGAGGGAGCAGCTCATCGCAGGACCCGATGCTGTAGATTATGGAGATGCTAGTTGCAGACCGTGAAGCTAGCAGGGCAGAGTGCCAAGCCAACCTAGCAACACTGTAGCAGATCGCCTAGATGGCCCAAAACAACCAAGGCCATGGAAATCACGATCATCAAGGATCCAAACTGCAGAATTTCCAGAATACAAATGCCCCAATATTTAGCACTTCAGAGAACCCACTAGATGCAGATGACTGGTTGTAGACAATGGAGAACAACTTACAAGTAGCCAGAGTTGATGAAAATGAGAAAGTTCTGTTTGCCACCCACTATTTGGTAGGAGATGCAAGAGCATAGTGGAACAACACCCGCACGATGAACCATGGTCAAGTGATGACATAAGAAGCCTTCAAAATCAAGTTCAGCCGCACCCACATGCCACAGGGTCTAGTCACCCGAATGAGGGATGAATTCAGAGTGCTGAAGCAGGGCATAATGACTATAGTGGAGTACTGTGACAGATTCCGAGCTAGGTATGCACCTGATGAGATCAACACGGAGGCCAAGAAGAAGGAGAGATTCCTGAACGGACTGCATGATGAGATGCAGACTATCCTCGTCAACATCCATTTTGAACATCTCGAAGAGCTAGTCGACTCTGCCATTCATCTGGAAGGGAAGATCAACCAGGAAAACGACAACCGCAAACATCGTATGATGCACCAAGCTGGATCCAAGAGTCACCAGAAGTACTGTCCCAACCCTTCTGCGGGATATGCACCAAGGAACACCCGACCCCCAATGTTTCGCCCAAGCTACTCCAACTGTAGCGGAGGCAATGTGAAGTCCAGAGGAAACAACAATCACAACGTCAACACCAACAATTTCAACCGTGCACCTCCCAAATACAACAACAACAACACCGCACCCATAACTGGAAGCAATCCTGTGCCCGTGGCAGCAAAAGACAAATCTCAGATCACTTGTTTCGAATGTGGGGTGAAGGGTCACTATTCCAATGAGTTTCCCAAGAAGATTTCCGCCACTGCCAATGTGAATGCCCCAGCTCAACAGCAGCGTCGTGTTCAACCAGGAAGAAGATTCACCCCAGGGAACCCTCACAACCGCAACGGTCGTCTCTTCCACATGAATGCCGAAGAAGCCCAGGAAGCGCCAGATGTAGTGCTGGGTATGTTTTCTGTCAACTCCGTTTTAGAAAGAGTGTTGTTTGATTCTGGAGCATCGCACTCATTTATCACCGAAGAATTTGCATGCACTAGTAAGATTCACCCAACCAATTTGAAGCATGTCATGGTAGTTCAAATTCCCGGTTCAACTACAAAAGCCAAAAAAAATTGCAAAGTTGTACCTATCAGAATACATGGGATAGATTTTTATTCGAATCTAATAGTACTTGGGACCAAACATTTGGAAGTAGTACTAGGTATGGATTGGATGTCAGAGCATAAAGGACTAATAGACTGTGCTAAGAAAGCCATCACCATGACTAGTAGCTCGGGAGTCTCAGTAGAGCATATATTTGAAACCTTACCCCGTCAATTCAAGTGCAACAAGACTCTAGCCCTACCCACCATAGACCAAGTCAGAGTAGTCTGTGAATACCCCGACGTATTCCCAGATTAATTGCCCGGTATGCCCCCGGATAGGGATAATGAGTTCATTATTGAACTAATCCCCGGAACCAGACCCATAGCCCACAGACCCTATAGCATGAACCCCTCAGAGTTAGTAGAGTTGAAGAAGCAGTTGGACGCTATGTTGGCAATAGGCTTGATTCAACGAACACATCGCCATGGAGATCGCTAGTGTTATTCGTCGACAAGAAAGATGGAGGCAACTGTTTGTGCATCCATCAAGAACAAGTACCCTTTGCCAAAGATAGAGGATCTATTTGATCAGTTGACTAGAGCAAATGTGTTCTCTAAGATTGATCTTAGGACTGGTTATCACCAACTTAAGATTCGTGCAACGGATTTTCCAAAGACCGCCTTTACTACTCGTTATGGTTTATACGAGTATACGATCATGTCTTTTGGATTAACCAATGCCCCTGCTTATTTCATGAATCTCATGAATAATATCTTTATGAATTTTCTAGACAAGTTTTTCGTTGTGTTTATCGACGATATCCTTATCTACTCCAAGTCAGAAGAAGAGCATGAGCAACATCTGAGAATCATTCTTGAGACCCTTAGAGAGCATTGGTTGTATGCCAAGTTCAGCAAATGTGAGTTCTGGCTAAAAGAGGTACGATTCCTAGGACATATTGTGTCTGCTAGAGGAATAGTTGTTGATCCACCAAGATCAGAGATGTCAAGCATGGGAAGCCCCAACCACTCAAACCCAAGTCCGTGCATTTCATGGATAAGCCGGGTACTACCACAAGTTTGTAGAAGGATTTTCGAGCATCACAAGACCCATGATCCAATTGTTGAAGAAGGACAAGAAGTTTGAATGGACTGACAAATGTGAAGCCAGTTTCCAAGAGCTCAAGAAGAGATTGATTTCAGCCCCAATATTGATCATGCCAGATATCAAGAAGCTGTTTGATGTGTATTGTGATGCATCCAAGATTGGGCTCGGATGTGTATTGATGCAAGGAGGCAAAGTCATCGCGTATCTGTCTCAACAACTGAAGCAGCATGAGCAGAACTATCCGGCCCATGATATTAAGTTAGCAGCCGTAGTTTTGGCATTAAAGACATGGCGTCATTATCTTATGGGTAATCGCTGTGAGATTTACTTAGATCACAAGGGCTTGAAGTATATTTTCACTCAGAAGGAGCTGAATATGAGGCAAAGAAGATGGATAGAGTTAATCAAGGATTATGACCTTGACATTCACTATCACCCTGGCAAAGCCAATGTGGTAGCGGATGCTCTTAGCTGATTACCGTATAGGCCAAACACCATGATCAAGGAGAAGCAACCAAGTCTATATGAGGAGTTGGAGCAGTATAGAACTGAGCTAGTTAGCAAAGGATTTTTAGCTAGTATTGAACTTCAACCCACATTGATTAGCCAAATCAAGGAAGCCCAGAAGGCCAAATGAAAGTATCGACGGAATCAAACATCGTACTGGTACAGGAAAGGTACCTGGATTCACGGAAGACGAAGAAGGAGTTCTGTGGTACAAAGGCCGTATCTGTGTGCTAGCAAATTCGGAACTGAAGCAAGTCATCATGCAAGAAGCTCATGATACTCTTTATTCTATCCACCCTAGAGGAACAAAGATGTATCAGGATTTGAAAGAGAAATTTTGGTGACACAAGATGAAGAGAGAAATCGGAAGCTACATCGCCAAGTGTGATATATGTCAGAGAGTCAAAGCGGAACATCAGAGACCCGCATGACTATTGCAACCATTGAAGATTCCGGAATGGAAATGGGATTCCGTCAGAATGGAATTTATCACCGGTTTGCCTACTTCTAGTAGGGGAAATGACTCAATCTGGGTCATTGTTGATAGACTGTCCAAGGTATCTCATCTTATACCTGTCAAGACAACTTACTAGAGTTCGAAGCTAGCAAAGTTGTACATTGCTAGAATTGTTAGTCTGCACGGAACCCCTAAGACCATAGTATCAGATCGAGGAACCTAATTTACCTTGAGATTTCTGCAGAAAGGCCAAGAAGGATTAGGCACCAAGTTGAATTTCAGCACCGCTTATCAGCCGCATACCGATGGACAGACTGAAATAGTCAACCAAATCCTAGAAGATATGTTGAAAGCTTGTGTGTTACAGTATGGATCAAAATGGGAAGATTGCCCGCCTTTCTCATATAACAACAATTATGAAGCAAGTTTGCAAATGGCACCTTTTGAGTTCCTATACGGAAGAAAGTGTCGTACCCCTTTGAATTGGTCACAAGTAGGAGAGAGTCAGATCTTTGGACCCAACATTCTCCGAGAAGCCGAAGAGAAGGTTCACAAAGTCCATGAGCACCTCAAGACCGCCCAATCTACACAGGAGAGTTATGCGGACAAGAGAAGGAGAGACCTGACTTTCAATGTCGGAGATTTCGTGTATCTCCAGGTTTCCCCATTGAAGGGAACACAACGTTTTAGTCTAAAAGGAAAGTTAGCCCCTAGATATATCGGGCCCTTCAAGATTTTGAATCACCGAGAAGAAGTATCGTATCAACTGGAACTGCCAGAGGAGATGTCAGCCATCCACAATGTGTTCCATATATCGTTACTTCACAAATGCCTAGAAGTGCCGCAGAAGACCGAAGTGTTCAAAAACATCGATCACCGAGCTGTTGATATCAACAAGGATCTGATGTATCGTGAATTTCCTATCTGTCCTGGAAATGGCCACGGCAGTCGCCGCCAAAGGCGGCGATTGAGAGTTTCGTGAGGAAGAGTTGGCGGCCATCTGCGGTGCGAGATGGAGGCAGGTGCACAAGGGTTTACCCAGGTTCGGCCCCCCGGAGGGTAAATACCTACTCCTGCTAGGTTAGATTATGAGAGAGCGAGTTACAAGGGTGGCGAGCTCGGCGGCTGGGCGGCAAGTCGCTCGAGGGGGTGTATGATGGAACGTAAGTCTCTACGATACCCTAGGGAGGTTTATATATGAAGCACCTCCCCAGGTTTACAAGTTGTCTCCGAACAAGATAAGGATCCGGGAGCCTTTGACCTAATCCGACTGGGCTTCTGCTACGCTCCTGGGCTTCCAGTCGCCAGTCGATGGGCCTCTTCCTTCCTCGAAGTCCAGTCGCTGTCCTTCAGGCGTACTCGCGGGCCTTCCGGCCCACTCGAAACCTACTGCTGAGCATACCCCCTTAGGCATATCCCCATCAGTAGTCCCCGAGGCCATTGTTGATGTAGGCGTAGGCATTCTTTGGTGTTTGAAGTAGGTGAGCCCAATTTGGGCGTCCAGTCGAATCGGCAATGGACTCTATTAATGCCGGGGAGAATTTCTCCACAGCTCCACTCGTTACTTTAATGAACATCATCATTGCCCAGTCGTCATTTCGGCGAGAAGAGAGATTAGCGGGTAGCGAGTGGATCACCGAAGTTGGACCGTCAACTTCAGTCAAACTACCCGTTGGAGCTTCCAACGGTAACTACGGTGCAATTACCGTGGGTAACAGCTATCCCAATTTTGGCGGGTGACCTTTCCCATATAAGGGGAGTGATGGATCTGCTTCGCAATCCTGCTTCGCATTCTTCATCCTTCCTCATTTGCTCTTCCTGCTTGCCCTCGACCTATTCTCCTCGCATCGTGCAATTCCGCTTCCCACTCAATGGCGCCTCCCAAAGGCTCGTGGGGAAAATCCAAGTGCTCCACGACCCAGTTGAAATCCTTCGAGGACGCCGGGGTGCTTCGCAAGGGGAATTGGCGAGTTCCCCCTTCTCCTGAGACCGAGCCGAAGCCGCGGCCCGGCGAATTCATCTGTTTCACCAGCCATCTCGAGAGGGGCTTAGGGTTCCCCACTTCGCTCTTCTTCCACCGCTTCTGCTCGTACTACGCGATCAAGCCCTCACATCTTGGTCCGCATAGCATCGAGCAGCTGGCGATCTTCGTCGCCTTCTGCGAGTGTTATCTCGGCTGCAAGCCTTACTTCCCGCTATGGCTGGAGCTCTTCCATGGCCGCATCGGGCGCGAGGCGTCCAATGGCTTGATGCTAGCAGCAGGCGGGGTCACCTTCCAGTTGAAGCCGAAGGCCAACTTTGTCAAGCTTCTCCTGCCGAAGAAGGCCGCCAGCGAGTGGAAGAAAAGCTGGTTCTACGTCAAGGAAGCCACTCCCTCCGGCGAGGTTTCCCTCCCTGAATTCGTTGCCGAGAGGAGCCAGCCCTGCCGACTAGCGCCAAACAAGCTCCCTGAAGATCAGCGGATGGCCATCGCGGAGATGATGGACCAGATCTAGAAGCTGAAGGACCAGGGGTTGATTCCGATCAACCTCTACAATTGCTGACTTGGGCGGCGCCTGGTTCCACTGGCGGCTCGTCCACGCTGGATGTACGAGTACAGCGGGAAGCTTGATCCATCTCGCACCAGCACGGAGTCGTGGGAAGCCGAAGACTACAAGGCCGCCCTAAAGAAGATCACCGACGTGGAGTTCACGGGCGCGGTAGTCGGAGTCGCCCCGTATAGTCCCGTGAAGAATGAAGCCCCTATAGTAAGTCTTCTTTCCAATCGCTCCGTTCGTATTCCAATTTCATTCTTTTCGCTCGTCATGTTTCTAACTCGCAATGGTTCTCAACTTTTTCGGTTATTGGAGGGTTGGCTCCCTCCGCTCGATGAAGAAGTCCCCCAGGAGCTGGAGGGCGATTCCGAGGGGAATTCTTCCGATAGTGACGGGGAAGATGAAGAGGTCGCTCCCCCCGTGCCTGTGGCTCGCAAGACCCGAATGCAGAAGCAGCAAGAGGTCAAAGCGAGCCGCAGCCTGGACGAGTTCAAAGAAGGCGACGAGGTCGCACTGGAGCAGACGTCCCGACGCACCGCCACGCCTTCGAAGCCCCCACGCCGGCACAGGTCGCCGGCGAAGAGGCCCGCGCCGCCAGTCAGGTCGTCAGTGGTGTTTGGGTCGGAAGACGACTTCGAGGGGGAAGGGTCTCCTGAAGTCTCGCACAAGGTCCCGAGGGCTGCAATCCCAACAAAGGGGTTGGAGGGCGTGGACGCGGAGGTGGTGGTAGAGGCGCCCCTGGCTTCGATCGCGCCGTCGACCTCGGGGGTCCCAAGCCAAGAAGCCACCAACGTGGTGCCGCCCAAGTCGCCATTGCTGTCGGAGGCAGCGGCGTCGGAGCCGGAGATCCCGGTGACTGTGGCTTCATCGTCAAGGAAGCCATCGGTTTTGTGGGCTTCAGACGTATTCGAGCGGGGGCTTAGTCGCAAGCTTGGTCCCGAGTTGGACAAGCCTGCCCATATCAGTACCGGTCTTCGCGTTCTTCCAGTCGCCAAGTAAGTTTACATTTCCCTGTCCCACTATGCTTTGCATCTTTCGTGTCGTGGTTGTGCTGATTAGAAGGGTTCGTGCAGGTCGGGGGCTAAGAATATTGGGCTCCTTCGGTGGCCAAGATTCCCCTGGCCACTGTCGCGGGAGAAGGTGATCTCCTTAGGAAGAGGAAGGCCTCCGAGGATGTCGTGACTGTTGACGTCGCGAAGAAACAGAAGGCGGTACTGACGACGCCGCGACCGGGGGGAGCGCCGCGGCGCCAGTTGCTGCGCCGCTCGTCGAAGAGGGGGCGGCGACGCGATCGGAGCCATCGCCGGCTGCATCCGCGCCGGAGGTGCCGGCCCCGGCGGTCAGCGCCCCTGCCAGGGCGTCAGCGCCATTCCCTCGCTTTATGGCGAGGGGTTTTCCAGGCGGTGCGGAGGCGCAATCTCCGCAGTTCCCGAAAATCGTGGACATGGAGATTGAGGCCCGCCGCGGGCGCACCTCCTTCACGGTCTCGTCGACTGACACTGCTGAACTTCACAAGATGCTCGGCATTGCCATTCAGGTATGTCCAGTCCCCGAATTCCTAGTCGCTGAATTTCAGCGGTTGGGAATTGTCTTTATCTTCCTGTATTCTCCAGTCCCCGAGTTCCTAGTCGCTGAATCGCAGCGACTGGGAACTAGTCTTTGTTTTTCCTTCCTTCTCCAGTCCCCGAGTTCCTAGTCGCTGAATTTCAGCGACTGGGAACTGGTCTTGTTTTTTATTCCTTCTCCAGTCCCCAAGTTCCTGGTCGCTGAATTTCAGCGACTTGGAACTGGTGATAATTTTGCTCCCGATGCTTAGCTGGTCTTGTTGTTTTGCAGGGGTTGCAGCAGGAGTCGACTGATCGGCAGGCTGCGCGAGAGCGCCTGGAGCGTGACTTGCGCGAGGCGTAGGAGGTTAACCGGCAGCTTCAGGAGAGGATCGGTGAGTGTTTGGCGTTTGTTCCTCTTTGCTTGTTGTGAGCTGATTTTTATGCGATAGTTTAACATCTCCACTTGCAGACGGTTTCCCGGCTGAGGTCTCCAAGGCCTGTGAGGGGTATGTCCCACTCGCGGAGCTGGACGCGGCGAATGAGTGAGTGGCCTTCTTGGTCAAGGAGTTGGAGGATGCTAAGGCGGCCTCAATTTCTTCGGAAGAACGGGCGAAGGCTGCCGTCGCTGCCGCTGAAGAGGAACACAAAGCCACGGACTCCATCATCGTGGGACTGCATAACGACCAGGCCGCCTTGGAGAAGCACATCAAGGAGAGTTGCCGTAAGCTGCTTGGTGAGTTTCTGTCATTGCTTTAGCCTTTTGTCCGGTCCCCGCTTTGGGGGTTTCATTGTTTCGCTAATACCTGACTTTGCAGCTGTGGTAGGCCAAAGCGACCCGGTGGTGCAGACTTATACTGCTTCGCAGTGCGTAACTGCCGTGGTGAATGCGGCCACAGCCTCGGCGTTGTGTGTCTAGGCGGCTCTCCAAGGCATGTCTCCCACCGAAGTCATCCCCGGGGGGCTCACGGAGGTGTGGCGGTATCTGGAGGAGGTGCCCGCGGTTGTGGACTGGATGACACACTCGGCGTTCAGACGCAGGGCCGCCACGGCGTTGAGCTTGGGTCTCGCGCATTTCCCTGATGACTTCGACCTTGACGATGTAACGAGTGGCTATCCCTCGGCGACCGGCACGGTGGAGATGTCGGAGGTGCTGACGCTTACCGCGAAGGCCGCTCCTTATGCTGATCGTGTCTTGGCGATGGGGGATCTGCTGCCGTACCAGGAGACGGTGTTGGCGCCTGGCGACCCCAAGCTGGAGCACCGCGACATGAAGTCAGAGCAGCCCTTCCGGTCATCATTGGCGAAGTCGCTGACCACGTATCCGACGAACCCTTTCTGCGCGTCAGGGGTGGTGGTGCTTCTTCTTCATCAGGGCCTGTGTAATGAGCAAATGTAGAAGTTGTAATGGATGCCAGGTGGCGAACATTTGTATGATTTTTGTGACCCGTGCCACAGGGACTTGGTCGGCTTGTGTTTTATTAAAGTAGTGTTTTGTTCAACAATTTGAGCGAGTCCCCGAGCGCGTCCGCCCTTTAATGGGGTATAACTCGACTATGTATTTCTATGTGTTTGCCTTGTTTTTGCGTTTGTTTTTGCTCTCGCGTCTCCTGAACGGCGAGTCCCCGAGTGTGGGTGAGGTTCGTTTGTGAATGATTCCCTGAGCATTGTGCTAGACTGTATTGGTCGTGATCCTGTTGCAGGTTACGGATGCGTTGTTTGTAACGAGTCTCCTCCCCTGGCCTGGAGAGCCAGTCGCTTGGCGAGCCCTAGGCAGCTCTCTTACTGGGTGTGTTCCCGAGCCGCGTGGGGTCCCTGTTTTGCGGAGTCCCCGTGCGTGGTACTTAACCGTTCGAGTCGCTTTGCGCGAGGGTGGGGGGGGACAGGTCGCTGTGAGAAGCGTGTGTCGGATGTCTTGGCCCGGCGGGCCAGTCGGGCTAGGCGACTCCAATGGCGGCTCCGGGTTGGCGTTTTTCGTGGACGACCCAAGGCCCGGATTTTTCCGGTGCCCTTGTGCCGCACTACTTGGCCGTGCCAGTCGCTCGACCAGAGGTTGACTTCCATTGGTAGCATATTGCTAGTATGTACGAGTGCGAGTGGCACAAGAATATGGCAAGTGGGCACAATTTTTGTGATCCAAATGAATTCAATTATATATGCCGATGGAGTATAGTGTGAGGTTCTAAGTATAGAACTTTGTGAGGAGGTTTATATTCCATGGCCTCCCGACCTCCAGTCGGCCGTCACCCCGTATGTCGATGAGGTAGTAAGCGTCGTTGCCAAGGACTTGGCCTATGGCGAATGGCCCCTCCCATGGGGGGGATAGCTTGTGCATGCCCTTTTTATCTTGGACCAGTCGTAGGACCAGGTCGCCTTCCTGGAAGGTGCGAGTGCGCACTCGGCGGCTATGATAGCGGCGAAGTCCCTGCTGGTATATGGCGGTGCGGGAGCGAGCCAGGTCGCGTGCTTCATCGAGTTGATCAACGCTGTCTTGGCGGGCGGTTTTGTTGGCTGCCTCGACGTAGTTGGCGAATCGAGGGGAGTCGTGCTCTAGGTCTGTTGGCATTACGGCTTCGGCGCCGTACACCATGAAGAAAGGCGTGAATCCTGTTGATCGGTTGACGGAGGTGCGGATCCCCCATATCACAGAGGGGAGCTCGTCGACCCAGCATCCTGGGGTGCGCTGGAGGGGCACCTATAGTCGTGGCTTGAGACCATGGAGGACGCTCTGGTTGGCACGTTCTGCTTGGCCGTTTGACTCCGGGTGGGCGACTGATGCGAGGTCGAGTGGTATGCCGTGCTCCTCACAGAATTCCGCCATGGCCCCCTTGGCGAAGTTGGTGCCGTTGTCTGTGATGATGTTGTGTGGGTAGCCGTACCGGTAGATGAGTTCGCGGAGGAACTTGGTAGCCGTCTTGCCGTCGCACTTCTTGATCGGCTTGGCCTCCACCCATTTGGTGAACTTGTCGACTGCGACCAAGAGGTGAGTGAAGCCCGATGGGACCTTCTTGAACGGGCCGACCATGTCCATGCCCCATACGGCGAATGGCCACGTGATGGGGATTGTCTTGAGCGCCGAACCAGGAAGGTGCATCTGGTTGGCGTACTTCTGGCTTCCGACGCATCTTTGGACAACGTCGGTGGCGTCAGTGTGTGCGGTGAGCCAGTAGAAGCCGTGCCGCATGGCCTTGGCAACTAGCGACTTGGCGCCGGCGTGATGGCCGCAGTCGCCGGCGTGGATGTCCTGGAGGATCTTGCATCCTTCCTCTGGCTGTACGCAGCGCTGGAACACGCCGGTCAAGCTGCGCTTGTGAAGGTCGCCGTTGATGATAACGAAGGATTTGCAGCGGCGTACGATCATTCGCGCCTTTGTCTCGTTGCTCGGTAGGAGTTTGTGTTCCAGGAAGGCGACGTATGGTGCTGTCCAGTCGCTAGGTTCTACCACCATGGCGACTAGGGCCGGTTCTGGTTGTAGTGGAAACCCAACGTCGATCTCCTTTGGTGGGCTGATGGAGGGCTTGTGGACGATGTCGAGGAAGACGCCTACTGGTGGTGTCTGTCAAGCCGACCCGATGCAGGAAAGTGCGTCCGCCTCCTCATTTTTACGCCTGTCGATCCACTCGACAGAGTAGCCGTCGAAGTGTCCTCCCAGTTGGTCGACAGCCTGACGGTATGCTATCATTGTTGGGGAAACAGTGTCGCATGTCCCAGCCACTTGGCCGGTGACTAGGTCGGAGTCGCCGTAGCATCGTAGGCTATTGATGTTCATCTCCTTGGCGGCTCTCATGCCGTGGAGGAGGGCCTCGTATTCCGCCACGTTGTTGGTGCAGGGTGTGAAGTTGAGGTGGAGCACGTAGCGGAGCTTGTCTCCTTTGGGGGAGGTCAGTATGACCCCAGCCCCCATGCCGTCGGTGTTCTTGGAGCCGTCGAAGTGGAGCGACCAGTAGTGGAGGTATGGGAGCTTCTCTGGTTGCTGTGCCTCTTCCCAGTCGGCGAGGAAATCGGCCAGGGCATGCGACTTGATCGCTTTTCGGGGCTCGCATTTGATGTTGTGGACGCCGATCTCGATGGCCCACTTGGCGACTCTCCTAGTCGCATCGCGATTGCGTATGATGTCTTGCAGGGGCGCAGAGGATACCACCATTATTGGGTGCTCCTGGAAGTAGTGTGGGAGTCGCCGCTGTGCCCGGAATACCGCATACACAAATTTTTGGTATTACGGGTAGCGCTGTCGTGAGTATGTTAAGACTGCGCTGATGTAGTATACTGGGTGCTGTATGGGGTGCTCCTTGCCCTCTTCTGGTCGTTCGACGACCATCACGGCGCTGACGACCCGATTGGAGGCCGCCACGTAGACGAGCATGGGCTCTCTGTCGAGTGGCGCGGCGAGTAGTGGTGCCGCGAGTAGCACTTCTTTGAGTGCTTTTAGTGCGTTGTCAGCCTCTGTGTCCCATTGGAACGTTGGGTTCTTGCTCATCAGGCGGTATAGGGGCATTGCCTTCTCGCCTAGTCGGGGGATGAAGCGACTGAGAGCCGCGACTCGCCCTGCCAACTTTTGGACGTCGTGTAGGCACTCAGGTTTCCCGAGTCGCGCGATGGTGTCGATCTTGGTGGGGTTGGCCTCAATGCCTCTCTTGGAGGCTACGTACCCCAGAAGTTGTCTAGTGGGTACGCCGAAGGTGCATTTTCTGGGGTTCAGCTTGATGTTGTACCTCCGTAGATTTGCGAAAGTTTCTGCTAGGTCGGCGAGCAGCTCGTCCTGGCGGGTGGATTTTACCACCACGTCGTCGATGTAGACATGGATGTTGCGGCCAATTTGGCTCGCTAGACACTCCTGCATGCACCTCTGATATGTGGCGCCTGTGTCCTTGAAGCCAAATGTCATGGTCGTGTAGCATTACACGCCGAATGGCATGATGAACGCAGTCTTCTCTTCGTCTTCGACCGCCATCTTGATCTGGTTGTCACCAGAGTAAGCGTCCAGAAAACACAGCGACTCTAATCTCGCGATCGAATCGATGATCTGATTGATGTGCGGTAGGACGAACTCCTCCTTCGGGCAGGCGCTGTTGAGGTTGGTGTAGTCTATACACATTCTCCAGGTGTTGTTCTTTTTGAGAACCAGGACTGGGTTTGCCAGCCACTTGGAGTACTTAATTGGCCAGATGAAGCCTGCGGCTAGCAGGCGCTGGACCTCCTCGGCGATTGCTCGACGACGTTCTTCATTCAAGGGCCATAGCGACTGTTTGACTGGTCGCACTTTGGGGTCGGCATTGAGTTTGTGATCAGCGAGTTCCCTCGGGACACCTGGCATGTCAGATGGCTTCCATGCGAAGATGTCGCGGTTCTCATGGAGGAACCCGATGAGCGTGCTTTCCTATGCGGGGCTCATATGCGCCCCGATGGTGACCGTCTGGCTGGAGTCGCCTGGGACGAGCTCGACGGTGCGGGTGTGCGTGGTCGCCTCGAACGTGGAGTTCGCGGCGACTGGTTTCTTCAGGATGGTGGGATCGGCCTTGTTGATGTTGCCTGCGTATTTCGCGAGCTCCTGCAAGTGGTTAGTCTCCACGGTGATGACGGCGTCGGCGAGCTCGGCGCCCTTTTCCTCGCATTCCACGGCCATATCGGGGTCGCCATGGACGGTGATGATGCCGCTCGGCCCGGGCAGCTTCATCATGTTGTAGGCGTAGTGTGGGGTCGCCATGAACTTTGCGAATGCCTGGCGGCCCAGGAGGAAGTGGTAGGGGCTGCAGAAGTTTACTAGTTCGAAGACCATCCTCTCTGTGCGGTAGTTTAACGTGCGATTGCTGTTTCTAGGAGCTGGAGCCTTTTGAAGGTGTCGAGGTATAGGATGTTGATGGAGCTCCCACCGTCCATCAGTGTCTTGGGCAGCCAATAGTTGGCCACCTTTGGCCTGACCACCAGGGCGACTCGCCCTGGATACTCGATTCTTGGCGCGTGATCCTGGCGACTCCAGGTGATGCTTTGCTCGGACCAGTTTAGGAAGCGGGGAATGTCAACTTGTGTCACCGCATTGACGGCAACCGCGCGGGCGAGTACCTTCTTCTCACACTTGGTGCCGAGCTTGGTGAAGGTATGAAGCGACCCGACAGCAGTTCCGAAGCCACCGCCGTTCCCGTTGTCCTGCGGTTGGTTGTTGTTGGGGTCCTCCCTTGCACGTCTTGCCTTCTCGATCTCTTTGAGAGAGTGGCAGTCGGCGGTGGTATGGGTGGCTGGTTTTCCCTCCCTGCTATGGTAGATGCAGGGCTGATTAAGCAGGGCAGCGGGGTCGAATTTCGGCCTCGTTGTGTTGTTGGCGCGGTAGTTCCCGCTGTCACGGTAGTTTCCTCCCTTGTGGCGGTAGTTCTTGGAGTCGCGTTGGCCGTAGCCGGCGTTGGCGACGAAGTCGACTCGCCCATCGGTCCGGCGCTTGGCGGTGATGCGGGTGTTGCTGTAGCGCATGTCGTGTAGTCGCCCGCTATCATGGATGCTGGTGCGCCGTCTTCCTCCCGACTCGTCGTCGGAGTCTTGGTTGGGATCTTCCTCCGCGTAGCGCTTGGCAATCTCGAGGAGGTCGGGGATGGTTTCGAGCGTCCGGTAGACCCTCTTAATCTTGGCGACCAGAGGTTCATACCGGCACGCGTTTTTGAAGCAATGTATCGCCGTGTCTGGGTGGATGCCGGAGGCGTTTATCCACAGCTCTTGCCACCTTTGGATCCACCGGTGGGTCGACTCGCGTTGTCCCTGGATACATCGCTCCAGGTCCTCGATGGTGGTGGTGCGGGTGTAGGAACCCTCGAAGTGGCTGACGAAGGTGTCCTGCATTTCTTCCCAGGAGTCGATGCTGTCGGTGGGTAGCGTATTGATCCATTGCCAGGTCGCACCCTCCATCATCAGGGGGAGGTAGCGAGCGGCAAGCAGGTCGGTGTGGCCTGCGATCCCCATTGCCATGAGATATGTGTCTAGCCAAACGGCAGGGTCGTACGTCGGGTCGTATTTCTCGATCTCCCTAGGGGCCTTGAAGTTGGCGGGGTATTTTTCCCCGCGGATCATGGGTCCAAAGCATTGTGGCCCGACTCGACTGAGTGAGCCTCTTGGCTCCATGTCTCCGCAGTTGGTGAGGGTGTGTCGCAAGTCGTAGGGCAAGCGCGACCGCCTCGCTTGCTTGCTGATGATGTGTGTTCGGGCCTCGAGTGGTTGCCCGTTTGCAGCGACGGTGTTGTTCACAGGTCGCGGCTCGTTGGTCGACAACGCGGGGTTGGCGGCTCGCGGTTGGTTTGCCAGTGGTTGGGGTGGTGGGCAAACTATCGCGTTGGCCATGGTTGGGTGGCCGCTCGATGCCGCCCTGCTTGCTGACGAGCGGGAATACATCCGCCCACGCGGATCTACTCCCGCGGCTTGCTGCTCGACGGCCCTGATGAGTAGGGCTTTGGCGTATTGGATCTGCAGCGCGCCGTCGCCTTGGACATCGAGGTTGGCGATCGCGGCGTCGGCCACGATGACGTTGTCCATCGGCGTGGAGTAGAGTGGTAGCCAGTTGGCGTCCCGGGCTTGAGGCGAGATGATGATGCGTGGTTGGTCAGGTGGGGGCGCACGTCCCATGGGTGGTGGAGGGGCCCCATTCACCGGTGCTCCAGGTGGTGGTCTTGCGGGGTTGCCTCCTCCTGGCGGCGCGTTCTCGCCGTGTTCGCGCTCGGCGGCGTGTGTGGGGTCGCCCTCGTCATTGAAGTTCAGGACGCGGCCCTGAACGTCGGGGTTCAGGCGAGTCCTGATGTGGCGCTGGTGATAGAGTGACAGCTCCTTCGTTGTCTCTCGTTCGAGGCGGTATTTCTCGCGCTCGGTGAGTTCATTGCGATGCGCCTCCTGGAGCCGCAGGCGGGCTTGTTCCACCTCCGTGGCCGTCATGGTCGGCGGAATCGGCGTGGAGAACGGATCTGGCAGGGCGGCCGCGCTTCCCGCCATGTAAATCGCGTTGAAGCGATTGGATCTAGCGTGAAGGTCCTCGGGGGATTCCGAGCCGGAGTCGGAGTCGAAGATCCCCAGTATGGAGGGATCCTCGAAATCTTTGGGGTTGGAGACTCGCGTGATGGAGTCCTCCCGCGACGCGGCGGTGATGGATCCGTTGGCCGATGCGGGGGTCGCGAAGTCGGCGTCGTCGTTTAATGCGTCGTCATTGGTGGCGACGTTGGTATCGACTGCGTCGCTAGCGGCCGAGTCGTACTCGGTGACGAGGCCCCTGATGGAACGGACCTGCTCCTCCGAGAGAAGATCGTGGTGTGGGGGCGATCCGCCGACGATCATGGTCGTGGCTGGGTCGACCGCGCCGGTAAAGCCGATGAAGAGGTTGATGGAGCCGATCGGCATCACCGCGGCGTGTGTGATCGGGCGCGACGCCGGGATGTAGCTGTTGGGCAAGATCTGCAAGATCCTGCCGAAGGCGCTCATGCGGCCGGTGGCGAGCGGCCGCTCGATCGGCGAGTAGGGTCTCGCCGCAGAACTCAGGCCAGTCCCACTATGCCCCACGGTGGGCGATTGAGAGTTTCGTGAGGAAGAGTTGGCGGCCATCTGCGGTGCGAGATGGAGGCAGGTGCACAAGGGTTTACCTAGGTTCGGCCCCCCGGAGGGTAAAGACCTACTCCTGCTAGGTTAGATTATGAGAGAGCGAGTTACAAGGGTGGCGAGCTTGGCGGCTGGGGGGCGAGTCGCTCGAGGGGGCGTATGATGGAACGTAAGTCTCTACGATACCCTAGGGAGGTTTATATATGAAGCACCTCCCCAGGTTTACAAGTTGTCTCCGAACAAGATAAGGAACCGGGAGCCTTTGACCTAATCCGACTGGGCTTCTGCTATGCTCCTGGGCTTCTAGTCGCCAGTCGATGGGCCTCTTCCTTCCTCGAAGTCTAGTCGCTGTCCTTCAGGCGTACTCGCGGGCCTTCCGGCCCACTCGAAACCTACTGCTGAGGATACCCCCTTAGGCATATCCCCATCACTATCCGTATCTTAGAGGAAGCCTACAGAACCACCAGGACCAGGAGTATCAAATTTCTCAAGATCCAATGGAGCAACCATACTGAAGAAGAAGCCACTTGGGAGCGAGATTACATTAGGACTGAGTTCCCAGATCTCTTTAGTTCCTAGTTTTCTTTCTTAAATCTCGGGACGAGATTTTTTTTAAGGGGGGAAGGTTTGTAACATCCCAACACTTTAATCCAAGTGATCAAGATCAAATCTACCCAATTTAGGGTTAACAAAAACTTTTCCATTTAAAAATCTTTAAGCATTCATATGTGTGTGCATATAAAATAGGAGTTGTTTGAAATTGCCATGTTTGTTTGTTCTAATGGTTGTAAAATGATTCTAAGGTGAATGCCACATCATCTAGATATTCCTAAGAAAATCCCAAAGAAAAAGAAATCAAATGGAATAAATAATGCAAATGGTCATTTGTGCCATTTTAATCCACTGGGTCACTTTGGGTGTTCCTAGAACTCAAAGTCCAATAGGAACAATTCTAACTCTTTGCACCCCTTGCTAGTACAAGTAATGATCTACCAAGGCCCACTTTGAAATCTTACAAAGACATTTGAGCTCTAAATTTAAATGACATTTGAAAATGGAATCAAGTGTAGGTGTATAGATCACACCTTTTCAAAAACCACTCAAATGAATTCCCCTTGAACTTTCCAAGCAGGCATAGAATCTCAAGCTTAAGTGGAGAACACTCAAAAAAATTGAATCCAAACTTCAAAACTTTTCTTCATGCGGCCATTCTGTCAAACACATGGCAGGCACTGAATCAACACTAGAGTAGCTTCACTATTTCCACAGTGATGATTGACCAATTTGGTCTCCCACTTAATCCGCTATCCCTCTATCATCTACCCCAGCCCAGACCAGCTCCCCCTTCACCGCTAGCAGCAGTAGCGCGCCGTCCAAATATGGTCGTCACCGGCCAAACATGGGCAACGCGCCAGCGACCGTGCAACGCCAAACTAGCACCGCCACTAGCACCGCCTAACCCTACCGCCACTCCTTGTCCACCCCACGATCACCGCCAGCCCCTAGACCACCCAGAGCCGTGCCGCCCTTTCCTCTCTGCGTGCAGCCAGAGCACGCCAGAGCATGATCGCCGCCAGCACGCCACAGACCATGCCTCGACACCAAATCGCATGCGCCGCTTCGCCTTGAACCCAGCAACCCGCCAGACACGGTCGTGCACCACCGCGTGACCCACAGTCACCGGGAGCCGCGTCGAGCACCGCCTCTGTCTCGTAGAGCACAGGAAGCTCCTGACCAATTGCCACCGCCCCTAGCCACGCCATTAAGCTCTAAACGACCGCCAGCAGACCGCCCACCCTCCGCCTACCTTGCCCACGCCGGTAGCCCCTTGTATCGCCGTCACCGACGAGCCGCGCCCATACCTCACTGCCTCACCGTCGAGCCTATATAAGGAGGCCTCCCCAGCACCATTTCTACACACCATCTCACTCCCCTCTCTCCACTGACCATTTCCCCTCTCTTGTCGGAGCCGCTCGAATAGCACATCACCGGAATTCCCCCGGAGGTAGCCGCTGCAGCGGAGGAGACCTGGTATGTCCCCAGTAGACCCCCGTCGGCCGCTTAGGGTTCAGTCTCGCCGGCGACGAGTTGGTCGTCGACGGCGACCTGGACCGTAGATCTTGTTCTAATCGTGTGGTTATTATCGCCCCGTACCGCTTCGGGTTTTAAGTGCCGTTGACATGCGGGGCCAGCCTGTCAGTTGCCCTCTGCGCTGCTGAGCAGCACTAGGCTGGCCCAATTAATTTCCCGCGCTGACCCAGTAATTCAAATTAGGATTTTTCTATTTTAGACTTAAATCAATTATGTCCTTTAGTTCAAAAATCAATTCAGGGAGTTTTACAAACCCAAATTGAGTGATTCCTATTTTTTTGGAAAGGTAATGAAAATCTCTATCCAAGACCGTTGGAATTAAATCATTTAGACTTAGAGATATCTCCTAGTAAAAATAATAAGACAAACGCTTTTGCACATTCAAACATTTTTATAAAATCAACCATATTAGCTTTTGAGTTGATTCCAACTCTCAAAAATCACATTTAAGCATACCTATCTGAATATGTAATATTATTAAGGTTTACATGCAGTGACTTTGGACTAGTACCAAATAATGATATATAGGCATTTCTAGTCACTTTAAATCATTAAATATTAAACTTAAACTTATTAAAATATGATCCGACCCTTAAATCACATTCCCAAATGTTAGAATATGTGGTGAGGACATGTGTCCACATGATCCCATATTTTAATTGGAGAATATTAAATCTTAGTTATTTTCAATGAGTAGAAATTAATTTTTTCTCAAATAAAAAGAATGAAGCTAGTTAATTAAACCTTGTGATGCTTGTGATGATAATAGATCATCAAATGCGTGCCTTAGTATGCTAAGTAGACTAGTTAAGTATTGTTTGGTGACAGTGTATCCCGTATGTATTTATTGACGATTGTCCGACCAACCTTTCGAGGAGGAGGAGTTCTACCAAGAGGAGGAGGAAGAAAACTTCAACCACTTCGCTACCCAAGGCGAGCTAGCACTATACAAGTTACCCCTTGCAAGTTTTACTTGTAAGTCTAGCACTTCAAGTAAACTGAGCAAGCTATTGTTAGCAAGCTAGAATTAAGCTAGATAACCTAAGCAAGATGCATTAGGCATGGTTTGGTTATACCCTTGACTTATACCTACTCCAAGTTTTTATTTACAAGCTTTACCTTCTTTACTTTACCAAAGTCCGTTACTTGTTTAAAGGTAGCATAAAAAGTATAAAACTTGACCACTCTAGTTAGACTTAGATGTTATTCTATGGTATGAGATTGAGATTAGCATCCCAGTTCAGTGAACACTCTTAACTTAGTAGTTTAGAGCTAAACCAAAACTTGATTCACTTTAGATGGGAATACTTGGTGAAAAATGACTTGTGAAAACCTTGGAATGATGAGTCATTCTATTGAGATGTTTTAACATGTGTTGAGAAATATAAATGGTTTATGATAATGAAAATGTTGAGGCATGAGCCTTAGCCCTTTTATAAAACTGATGGTTGGGTTCGAATGCGATACCATTCCAATTTTACCGTACAACCACAATACCTGAATTGGGTAAGGCTTAGCCGGAAGTTTATATGCATTAGTATTAGTTCCCTCTTAGAGAGGTTTGAGATGAGGCTACCTCTCAATGTTGTCCTCCTATGCAGTGCCCAAGGTGATAGATGGTCACGGTTGGGAGGCCATACTCATAGGAGAGGTGCTTATACTAGGGTGTGTAAAGGAAAGGTTATGTTTGATTATCTACATGCTAAGTATGATGATTCAGGGTTATCCTTGACATATGTATTGCATCTTGTGGTGAAAGTGTACCACCTCTGCAGAGTGTCAAACTATTCGAATATCCGCGTCCTTGGTTATGGACAGTTGGAGTGGCCATACTGTTCCGTTGTCAGATGTTTTCAAAGCAATTTATGAAATGATTTGTGACATGACTTGACCACAACAGAGTTGTGACTATGACAATTAAGTTCCCACTTAGGTGATTTCAAACTTTATTTTGTATTTCTTTGTTTCTGAACTCAGCTTAAGTTTCAAACTTAACTTTACAAAAGAACATAGAGTTAGCATTCCTACTAGAACTATCTTACTTGTTAGTGGTAGTTTGCGAGTACTTAAAGAGTACTCATGGCTTTTGTCCCTGGCTATTCACGTGGCCAGACTATGAAGGAGACTACCAAGATGAAGGACAACATGATGGCTATGATAACTAGGACTATCTTCCATCGTTAGCATTACTCGTGACCCTGAAGATGGACCCCACCGCTACGCTTATTATTTATTCCGCTGCTTGTTGTATTAAGACTGGATCATGAGATCCTTTATTTGTGCAAGAGCTTATTATGGTTTGTAATGGATGATGTACTCTGATATCCAATCTGTTATGTTTCGCAAAAATGGTAATCCTAGGATTGCAATGTATGGCATAACAGGCATCTGGGATTAAAAATCTGGGTGTTAACACACACGCAACCCTAGTTTCCACAACCCTCGCCAGCTTGCATCTGCGCACCATTATAATCTTCGATTCTTCTATTAATTCCACAAGCAGACAAGCAAGAGTAGGGACCTCTACGAGGCCGGAACCTCGGTAAAACTTGCGTCCCTGTGTGCTTGTTTGCTAGCTGATTGATGCCTCCAGCGCTCCCTCCTTCTGCAAAACCCAAGTCCATAACAATGGGCATAGATGAGTTAAACCCTCGTCAATTGGCGTTGTCTGTGGGAATTGGGAGTGCTGATGTTGCGGCTTCTTCGGCCCCATCAACTACGATCTACAACTCTACAATTGCGGAGATTCGCAAGCTCTTCGGCGCGTTCGACTTCACCGTCCACACGTCGGCCACTCGCCCGGCTTTCGAGTCCGTGGGTGATGGGATTAGCCTGGCGATCGGTAGCTTCCACTTCCAAGTTGGTCAGATGGGCACGCTTTGCATGCCTGACCAGCCGACAACACCATCAATTGCTCTAGCATCGTGGTTCCCTCCACCGATCGGCACCCTCAGTGAGCTCAATGCCTCGACAACTGTCGAGAATACGTCCAGCGATAGCAGTCGCGAATCCGATCTGGGTGATCTAGCAACTAAAGATGGAGCCTACGGTTCCGGATCTGAAAGTTGTGGGAGCAGCAGCTTCCCCAACCACTTCATGTGCGCTGTCATAAACGCGGGCGACTCCTCCACCAATCGCGATAATAAGGGAAACGGTGGCAATGGAACCGACCCGCCAAACAGTGGAATATCTAATGGCGGACCACCCAATGGCGGACCACCAAATGGCGGCCCCACTAACAGCGCCCCCGTCAACAACGGAGGGGCAGTCGAACCTCCAACTATGATAAACGAGGAAAATGGTGAACGCGTCGTGATCAGGCTCAACGATCTCGAGTGGGCCCGCTGTCGTGAAGCCCTACAAGGCCTAATGGGGATATGCCAAAGGGGGTATGCCCAGCAGGACGTTCCGATTGGGTCGAAGGGCCTGTAAGTGTGCCTGGAGGACGGGACTGGACTACGATTGAAGGAGAAATCTGGCGACTGGAAGCTAAAGGCCTAGGAGCATATCTGAAGCCAGTCGGATTAGGTCAAAAAGCCTCCGAGTCTGTATCTGGCTCGGTTGTAACTTGTAAACCCTAGCGAGGTATAAACCTCCCTAAGGTATCCTAAGGACCCATGTTCCATCATACACCCCCTCGAGCGACTCGCTACTTAGATGTCGAGCTCGCCACCCCTGTAAGTTGCTCTCCAATAATCTAATCTTTACCCTCCGGGGGGCTGAACCTGGGTAAACCCATGTTCATCCGCCCCCATCTCGCACCGCAGATGTCCTCTAACTCTTCCTCACGTTACAATCAATCGCTGCCAGTAGCAGTGACTGCCGTGGCCATTTCCACAACAGTGGCGCCCACCATGGGGCATAGCGGGACTGGCCTGAGTTCTGCGGCGACACCCTACTCGCTGATCGATCGGCCACTCGCCACCAGTCGCATGATCTCCATCGGCGGGATCTTACAGATCCTACCCAGAAGCTACATCCCGGTGTCACGCACGGTCACTCACGGCGCGGTGATGCCGGTCGGCTCCATCAACCTCTTCGTCGGCTTCAGCGGCACGGTCGACCCAGTTGCAACGGTGATCATCGGCGGATCGACGCCGCACCGCGATCTGCTCTCGGAGGAGCAGGTCCGCTCCATCAGGAGCCTCGTCACCGAGTACGACTCGGCCGCCAGCGACGCGGCCGAGACCAACGCCACCACCAACAACGATGCCCTAAACGACGATGCCGACTCCACGAACCCTGCGTTGGTCGATGGATCTATCACCGCCGCATCACGAGAAGACTCCATCATGCGAGTCTCCAACCCGAAGGATTTCGAGGACCCCTCCATACTCGGGATCTTCGACTCCGACTCCGGCTCGGAATCGCCCAAAGACTTCCGTGCTAGATCCAATCGCTCCAACACGATCTACATGGCGGGCAGCACGGCCGACCCGCCAGATCCGTTCGCCAAGCCGATCCCGCCGACTACGACAGTCACAGAGGTGGAGGAAGCCCGCCTGCGGCTCGCGGAGGCGCTACGCAACAAACTCGCCGAGCATGAGAAATACAGCCTCGAGCGGGAAACGGCGTGGGAGCTATCGCTCTATCACCAGCGCCGCATCAGGACCCGCCTGAACTCCAACGTCCAGGGCCGCGTCCTGAACTTCAACAACGAAAGCAACCCCGAGTGTGCCGCCGAGCGCGAATACTGCGAGACCGCGCCGCCAGGCGGAAGCAACCCCGCGAGACCACCACCCGGTACACCGGCGACTGGATCCCCTCCACCACCCATCGGCCGCACACCCCCGCCGGACCAACCGCGGATCATCATCTCGCCTCAAGCCTACAACGCCAACGGACTACCACTATATTCCACCCCGATGGACAACATTGTCGCGGCCGACGCCGCGATCGCCAACGTCGATGTCTAGGGCGACAGAGAGCTACAGATCCAGTATGCCAAGGCCCTACTCGTCAGGGCCATCGAGCAACAAGCTGCGTGAGTCGACCCGTGGGGGAGGATGTACTCCCGCTCCTCAGCAATCATGGCGGCATCAAGCAGCCACCCCACCATCGCCAACGCATTGACTTGCCCACCAGCGCAGCCCCTGGGGAATCAACCACGGGCCGCCAACCCCGCGCTATCCACCAACAAGCCGCGACCTGGGAATAACATGGTCGCCGCCAACGGGCAGCCCATTGATGCCCGAACGAACATCGTCAACAACCAGGCGTGGTGGGCCCGCCAGCCTAACGACTTGAGGCACACCCTCACCAACCGCGACGACCCAGAACCAAGAGGCTCGCTTAGTCAAGTCAGGCCGCAATGCTTCGGGCCCATGATCCACGGGGAAAAATACCTTGCCAACTTCTAGGCTCCCAAGGAGATCGAAAAGTACGATCTGACGTATGATCCCGATGTCTAGCTGGACACATACCTCATGGCAATGGGAATCGTAGGCCACACCGACCTGCTCGCCGCTCGCTACTTCCCCCTGATGATGGAGGGTGTGACTCGGCAATGGATCAACACCCTCCCCGCCGACAGCATCGATTCATGGGAATAAATGCGGGACTCCTTCATCAGGCACTTCGAGGGCTCCTACACCCGCGCCACCACCATAGAAGACCTGGAGCGATGCATCCAGGGACAACACGAGTCAACTCGCCGCTGGATTCAAAGATGGCAAGAACTGTGGATCAATGCCTCCGGCATCCACCCAGATACAGCGATATATTGCTTCAAGAATGCGTGCCGGTACGAACCCCTGGTCACCAAGATCAAGAGGATCTACCGGATGCTCGACAACATCCCCGACCTCCTCGAGATCGCCAAGCGCTACGCAAAGGAGGACCCCAACCAAGACTCCGACGACGAGTCGGGAGGAAGACGTCGAACCAACATCCACGATAGCAGGCGCCTACGCGATATGTGCTACAGCAACAGCCGCATCACCGGCAAGCGCCGCACGGACGGGCGAGTCGACTTCGTCGCCAACGCCGGCTACGGCCAGCGTGACCCCAAGAGCTACCGCCCAGACGGAGGAAATTACCGCGACAACGGAAACTACCGCTCCAACAATACAGCGAGGCCGAAATTCGACCCCGCTGCCCTACTCAATCAGCCCTGCATCTATGATAGCAGGGAGGGAAATCCCGCCGCCCACACCACTGCTGATTGCCACTCTCTCAAAGAGACTGAGAAGGCTAGTCGAGCAAGGGAGGACCCCAACAACAACCCACTCCGGGAAAATGGAAATGTCGACGGCTTCGGCACCGCCGTCGGCTCGCTACATACCTTCACCGGACTCGGCACCAAGCGTGAGAGGAAGGTGCTCACCCGTGCAGTCGCCGTCAATGAGGTGACGCAGGTCGACATCCCACACTTCCTCAACTGGTCCGAGCAAATTATCAGATGGAGTCGCCAGGACCATGCCCCTAGAATCGAGTACCTAGGGCAAGTCGCCCTGGTAGTCAGGCCTAAAGTGGCTGATTACTGGCTACCCAAGACAATGATGGACGGTGGGAGCTCCATCAACATCATGTACCTGGACACGTTCAAGAGGTTAGAACTCCCGGAGTCTGCAATCTAGCCGACCCTAACAACCTTCCACGGTATCGTCCTCGGTCAGAAGGCATAACCAATCGAAAAAGTGACGCTACCCGTCACCTTTGGCACACCGGTGAACTACCGCACCGAGCGAACCGAGTTCGAGCTGGTGAACTTCCGTAGCCCCTACGACTAAGTGCTAGGATGCCAGATGACATGGGTATACCCTACAGGTACTCGAGCTTGGTATATACGGTCTAAATATGTATAGGCCCACGGTGTCGCCAAGGCCCAAACGAAGGACTCGAGTAACCTACGGACTCTCGATTACTTGAAGAACAAGAAGAAGTTAAAGATAGAAAGTTTGAAGGGGAAAACCCTAATTTGTAACCGACTCAACCTGCTACCCGGGACCTAGCCTATCTATATAAAGGCTAGGAGGGGGCGGCGAGGAGGACACACGCAACCCTAGTTTCCAAAACCCTCGCCAGATTCCATCCGCGCACCATTGTAACCTTCGGTTCCTTCGATAATTCCACGAGCAGACAGGCAGGAGTAGGGACCTCTACGAGGCCTGAACCTATGTAAATCTGTGTCCCTGTGTGCTTGTTAGCTAGCCGATAGATGTCCCGAGCGCTCCCTCCTTCTCCAAAACCCAAGTCCATAACACTGGGCATTGATGAGTTAAACCCTCGTCACTAGACGTTTGCCAAATTCATGGCGACCCCCCACTATGCGTACAACATGATGAAGCTCCCAGGGCCAAGCAGCGTCATCACCGTCCACGGCGACACCGACATGGCTGTGGAATGCGAGGACAAAGGAGCCTAGCTCGCCGACACTATCATTGCTGCGGAGACCGACCACGCGGATGAGCTCACAAAATACGCGGGCAACATCAACAAGGACGACCCCCCATCTTGAAGAAACCAATCGCCGCGAACTCCACGTTCGAGGCGACCACGCACACTCACACCGTCGAGCTCGTCCTAGGTGACTCCAGCCAGACAGTCACCATCGGGGCGCACATGAGCCCCGCATAGGAAAGCGTGCTCATCGGCTTCCGCCGTGAGAACCGCGACATCTTTGCATGGAAGCCATCTGACATGCCAGGTGTCCCGAGGGAACTCGCTGAGCACAAACTCAACGCCAACCCCAAAGAGCGACCAGTAAAACAGTTGCTACGGACCTTCAATGAAGAGCGTCGTCGAGCAATCGCCGAATAAGTACAGCGCCTGCTAGCCGCAGGCTTCATTCGGCTAATCAAATACTCCAAGTGGCTGGCAAACCCAGTCCTGGTTCTAAAAAAGAACAACACATGGAGAATGTGTATCGACTACACCAACCTCAACAGCGCCTGCCCAAAGAAGGAGTTCGTCCTACCGCGCATCGATTAGATCATCAACTCGACCGCAGGATTGGAGTCGCTGTCCTTCCTCGACGCTTACTCTGGTTATAACCAGATCAATATGGCGGTCGAGGATGAGGAGAAGACGGCGTTCATCACGCCATTTGGTGCCTTCTGCTACACGGCCATGACGTTTGGCCTCAAGAACGCCGGCGCCACATACCATAGATGCATGCAGGAGTGCCTAGCGAGCCAAATTGGCCACAACATTCACGTCTACATCGACGACGTGGTGGTAAAATCCACCCGCCAGGACGACCTACTCGACAACCTGGCCGAAACCTTCGCCAACCTTTTGAGGTACAACATCAAGCGCAACCCCCCAAAATGCACCTTCGGCGTCCCCACCGGATAGCTCCTGGGATATGTAGTCTCCAAGCGAGGCATCAAAGCTAACCCCACCAAGATCGACACCATCGCACGACTCAGGAAACCCGAGTGCCTGCGTGACGTCCAGAAGTTGGCAGGACGAGTCGCGGCCCTCAGTCGCTTCATCCCCTGACTAGGCAAGAAGGCAATGCCCCTCTACTGCCTGATGCGCAAGAACACCACGTTCCAATGGGACACGGAAGCCGACAACGCACTCAAAGCGGTCAAAGAAGTGCTACTTGCGGCTCCACTCGACAAAGAGCCAATGCTCGTCTACATCGCAGCCTCCACTTGAGTTGTCAGCGCCGTGATGGTCGTCGAACGACCAGAGGAGGGCAATGAGCGCCTCATACAATGCCCTATCTACTACCTCAGCGAAGTCCTAACAGACTCACGACAGCGCTACCCGCAGTACCAAAAACTGGTGTACGCGGTATTCCGAGCTCAGCGGCGACTCCCACACTACTTCCAGGAGCACCCGATCACGGTGGTTTCCTCCGCACCTATGCAAGACATAATACGCAACCGCGAGGCGACCGGGCGAGTCGCCAAGTGGGCCGTCGAAATCGTCGTCCACAACATTAAATACGAGCCCCTCAAAGCGATCAAGTCACAAGCCCTAGCTGATTTCCTCGCAGATTGGGAAGAAGCACAGCAGCCGGAGAAGCTCCCGTACCTCCACCAGAGAATATCATTTTGCAGCCCGAAAGTTGGGGTTTCCAGGCAATGCGATACCCAAGGTCCGTCAAATCATCCGCGATGACTACAGTTGGTGTGCCAAATACTCAGAGGGTCTTTTCAGGCACGAATTCAACTTTATGTTTCAATACAAAAAATCAGGCTAACGGCCGTCAAGTTGGGCCCCCTATCAGTTCTCGCCGTTATGTCGCTCCTGTCGCACCCGTCGCTTAGGTGTCAATTAGGCTTGCAGCATTGGCAACTGCATCCATTACGCGTCTTCTTCATCCCCGAAGCGGCAATCTGTGGGGCGTCGTAGCCATGGAGCGGAGCTGGGACGTGGACGAACCTGCTCGGCCCAGCTCTCCTCCCTGTAGGCTTGCAGCGTTGGCGCCTCCATTACTCGTCTTCTTCCCGGAGCGGCAATCTGTGGTAGCGGCCATGGCGCAGAGCTGGGAAGTGACAAAGCTGCTCGGCCCCGCTCTCCTCCCCATCCCGAGTCGGAGCTCGCCCTCACCATAGACACACCCATGGCATGGTCGAGGACGAGAATTGGTTCCAGGTGAGATCTATCACCTTGTCGACCATGCTCGGTTCTGTTTTCCTACTCTAGAATTCGAGCTCGCCGTCGCCGTGGTTGCACCCGCACCAATTCTGCCACCTCTATCGATGTCTCTGTGGTAGCTCAAGTTCTGGGGCTCTCTAAGTTCTGCCATGTTGGGCCTATAAGTGTTGTTGTATGTTAAACTAGCAAATCTCTTTTGTTCAAATCTCTTGGGCTGTACCAACTTCATTGTGTTTAATTATGAAAGACAAAATATAAATGACTTCTCTCAATTTCTCGCATAAAAAATGCACAGCTAATTTCATATTCTCGCAGGAACTGGCCCCACTTGCTGAACCGGCGGCACTGCCACGATCTCCACATAACCACGGTGAGTTCTCGAACCGAAAGTTGTAGTTACCACGTTTCTTCTCCGGTCATTCCTCTTCCTCAGTCATTCCTCATCCTCAGTCATTCCTCTGTAGTTTTTCCTGGGCGCTTCTTCTTCCTCTGTTCTGGAACCTTCAGTTCATCTTCTTCTTCCTCTCGCAGGTAGTTCCTTGCAGGAGTTCCTTTCACCCATTTCCTTGCAGGCATGGACGATGGGAAACGCACAACAGAGACCCACTTGGTCCCAGACCATGGCACCACGACTTTGACAGTGGTGTACACAAATGATGAAGCGACTGTGGAGACAACGCTCGTCAGGTTTGAGTAATTGCTTGAGAAAGAGAAGCACAAGTTCGTGAGGCTAGACTTGGAGTCCAGCGGTGCAAATAAGCGAAAAAAGCCTCCACAAGTGATCGTGTTCGTGCAAATCGCCATACATGAGGAGGTCCTCGTTTACCACTTCTGCAGGTATGTGAAATTTAAATTTGAGATCACCACTTCTACATCCCTTGTTCCCTTAGATCCCTAGAACCATCTAAGTGCAGGAGTAAACCAACTAAGATGCGTTGTCCGGCTCTGGTGGAGTTCTTGTGTAGGAAAGGGATAACTTTCACTAGCGTGGATATCACAAATGACACAATTATGCTTTCTCGTGCATTGATAAAAATCCCAGAGGGGCACCACATCGACATCCAAAATCTCTACAAGATCAAATCATACCCAGCGAAGGATAGCATGGGTGATCTGGCAGCGGAAATCCTCGATAAATCCTATGAAAAACTGAAGAAATTGAAGCGACTCGATCACGACTACTGGGAGTGGAAGCCGATGAGCCAGGTGCGCCTCGAGTATGCAGCCAAAGACGCCTACATGGCGTACGAGTTGTTCGGTAAGCTCATTACCATGAAAGATGGGATGGTTAAGGCGGGGGTTTTCGCGAGAGAGCTATGCCCTAGTTGCAAGCTAGCCTAGGAGAAGAAGCGCGAGGAGGACAAAAAGCGGTTTCAGGACGAGCAGGGATCTTGGGACGGTGGTGACATCAAGCGGCTGAAGGGGAAGTAAGTCAAGGACGACAACAAGTGGTGGTGATACATTATGTGTTTGAACTAGATTTTAGTTTCTAGTTTATTATGTGTGTGATACATTTAGTTAATTCAATACAAAATTTGAACCAATTTAACTTGTTGATGTATTTCTTGACAATTATAATATAATTGAGCACTAGAAATATTTTGTAGTGTGCATGAGCATGATCAGTAAATATAATTGAACACAAGAAACTTTAAGGCACTCCATATAAAGGAGTAGATTAATATATAAGGTTCACCAGAGACACCACGGATATATTGTCTTACATGCCACACACAGGTAATAATTAACTAGAACAAAATAAAAGCAGGGGCTGCAGCAGGAGGCCGGGGCACGGAGACGCCTAGCAGGGCAGGGGTTTATCAGCAGGAGGCAGCGATAGCCTAGTCGATGGGATACAGGCCAGTCCTGACATACTCCCGGAGGAATTTTCCATAGGCTGCAGTTCAGCCAAAGGTAATCGGCCTATGGCTTCTGCCTCTGCCTCTGCCAACGCCCTCCGTGTGCTGTATCATGTTGTTGAGGTCCAAGTTGATTGCTCTGCCACAGAATGGGCAAAACAGTCTCCCCCTATGGTGGAAACGGATTAGCCCACATCGTAACCGCCTCAGCACGTAGCGGCTCTTGTTGTCCATGGATTCCATGCTATCGTCCACTTCATCATCATCATCCTGTTGATTTTTAAGAACATAACTTAGAACTCGTACATATGATTGAATTGTATTACAACTCAAGAATTGACAACATGTATATGTAAGACAATATATCCGTGGATATCAAAGATAAAGCATCTCAGCAATAGTTTGATCGGTTCATATATCATTTCATCTCAACCCAATGACAAATAATTGCATCAGATTGCGGCCTCATAAGTTTATTCAGGGACGGCGTGAGTGAACCAAGTAACAATTGCACAACATGTATTGTTGTTGTACATCGCCCCAGGTTCACTAACTCGTCCCTGAAAAAATATGACACCAATGTGTCTGCCTCTCTTTTGGGACAAATTTGAATCATTGGCGACAATAAGGAATTGAAATGTAATCATACAAAACATTATTCAAGGATATACATAGTCAGGTACAAAAACAAGCCTAAATATTGTAATTATAAATAAAAAACCAAACAATTAATCTTCAGGTGCATGTTAAAAATACTTATGATCAAAACCATTCATATACATATGCATCATACCTATCATTAAAAGATCAGAAACAATTCAAGGATCATATATATAGTTCCACATGAGAATAAATCTAGGGCCTCATAATTTGTTTTAGAGATGGAGTAGGCGAACCAAAGTACCAACAACACAACCTATATTGTTTGTGTGCATTGCTGCCTCAGGTTCACCAACCCATCCCTAAAACACGACACCATCATACGTGTCTCCCCTTGAACTCTTTTGGGGAAAATTTCAATCATCGGCCTCAGTGACAAACTAAAATGTAATTCTTATACACTATGAATACCTGGAATAGATAATTCGAATATCATAGTTCTATGAATGTAGAATAAAGATTGCGGCCTCATAAGTTTATTCAGGAACGGCGTGAGTCAACCAAGTAACAATTTCTCAGCCTATATTGTTGTTGTACATCGCCCCAGGTTCACTAACTCGTCCCTGAAAAAATCTGACACCAATGTGTCTACCTCTCTATTGGGGCAAATTTGAATCATTGGCCACAATAAGAAATTGAAATGTAATCGTACAAATCATTATTCAGGGATATACATAGTCAGGTACAAAAACAAGCCTAAATATTGTAATTATAAATAAAAAACCAAACAATTAATCTTCAGGTGCATGTTAAAAATACTTATGATCAAAACCATTCATATACATATGCATCATACCAATCATTAAAAGATCAGAAACAATTCAAGGATCATAAATGTAGTTCCATATGAGAATAAATCTAGAGCCTCAAAATTTGTTTCAGCGATGGAGTTAGGGAACCAAAGTACCAACAACACAACCTATATTGTTTGTGTGCATTGCTACCTCAAGTTCATCAACCCATCCCTAAAACACGACACCATCATACGTCTCTCCACTTGAACTCTTTTGGGGCAAATTTCAATCATCGGCCTTGGTGACAAACTAAAATGTAATTCTTATACACTATGAATGCATGGAATAGATAATTCAAAGATCATAGTTCTATGAATGTAGAATAAAGATTGCAGCCTCATAAGTTTCTACAGAGATGGCGTAAGCGAACCAAGTAACAATTGCATAGCTTATATTGATCTTGTACATGGCCCCAGGTTCGCTCACTCGTCCCTGTAAAAATTTGACACCAATGTGTCTGCCTCTCTTTGGGGCAAATTGGAATCATTGGCCACAATCAGAAATTGAAATGTAATCGTACCAAACAATATTTAGGGATATACAAATGCATCATACAACGCATTCATAGATCAGAAACAATACAAATATTATATATTTAGGTTCCATATGACAGAAAAAATTAGGGCCTCATTTTTTTCAGCGATGGAGTCAGAGAAGCAAAATACCAACAGCACAACCAATATTGTTTATGTGCATTGCTACCTCAGGGCCACTAACCATCCCTAAGAAAACGAGACCATTAGATTCCCTTGCACTATTTTGGGGCAAAATTGAATCATTGGGCTCAGTAAGGAATAGAAATGTAATGTTATAGGCCTACTGTGTATCGAAATCAACACTCAACTAGCAAACTCAACTACATGGCAGATGAGCAGATTGTGATTTTGTGACTAGACGGTTGGGGTTTTGTGACTAGATGGCAGATGCATCAATCCACCGATCGAATCATATATATACTACCCTACTTCAAGAGCAAAAGAATATGTACACGATTGAGCAAATCCTATGTATGAACGGTGAAAACTGCGGCTACGACTAGAGAAACTAGCAATGTAGTACCTCGGACTCCTCATCACGGACCTCTCCTCAAACTCATCATTCTCCGCGATTGCGTCGAAGATTTCTTGAACGGCGATGGGGTCATCGATGTAGATCACCGGATTGCCTCCGCCTGCTGCCTGCCCCCCATGCAGATCTGCCGCTGGCACCACGACATTGTTGGCCACAACGTTGTCGGCCACCTGTTGCTCGGCGACGACGGCTACTACCGGCTGCTCAGCGGCGATGGCTACCACCTGCTGCTCGGTGGCGACAGCTACCAACTGCTGCTCGGCGGCGACAGCTACCACCTGCTGCTCGGCGGCGATGGCTACTGGCTGGACGGATGAGTTCGCACCCTCGACGGCGCGGTGACGAGCGGCGTTCGTGCACGGAGAAGACGCCTCCATCTGCATGGTGACGACCGAGCCATCTGCTACTGCGCCTTCAACTGGCTTCACCTCCGGATCTTCTCCATGCGTATGCTTCATGGCGTACCAAGGGAAGGAGGTAGTGCAAATGAGGGAGATTCGGCGCGCTCATGGAAGAAGAAGGTCAAGGGGGGTTATAAACACCGGACTGTTCGTAGTCCTCGAGTGGACACGTGTGGTGGGCGGGGGGCTACCACAATCTCCACCCTTTTTCGGTTCCCTTTTTTTGAAACAGCCACGATCTCCACTTTAGAGCTGCATTGAAAACACGCTCATGGCAGACCTCGATTCCACTGCATGCAAGTGGCGTGGAACTAATTTCTAGCAACGTTAGATCTACTCGAGGGGGGCCCTTGACTCATGGAATTTACTAGCGGTAGGGCCCAGTTGGAAGTGAGATTGAGAGCGCTGCGTATAAATGGGATATGTCTGATTAAAATCAAGTGGCGATAAATTGCAGCGTCCCGTCGACAACCGTGCACTCGATGACTCCGTTGCCCTGTGCATGAGTTGTAGTAGCAGTAGTAGGCTTTTCAGACTTGATTAAACTTCACATGACCGCTCGACGACTTTTTCCATGGACGGCATCGTGTTCCTTCTTGTAGAAGTGTCGCGGAGGGAGACGTCCATGCTGTCTCACGATGTACTGTGAAGGGAACGAGGTGTGCAACGATCATCGTTGGATCGCACTGAATCAACGGTTGGTGCACACGATCCGCGTGACAACTGTGACAACCAATCAGGGAGTAGCAGACAAGGTGAGCACAGTTTTGGGCTTCTACGAAAGATAGAGACGGGGATGGGCAAAACTATGTAGTACCACATAAAACCAAGGGCAAAACTAAGTAGTATAAAAATGGAAAGTGTCTTGTATAATGAAATACATCGTGGAATACATCAAATTATGCCAAGATAGATCCACTAGAGTTCATTAGATGTGTGTTCTTCTCATAAACCACACATGGATCCACCAGTGGCATTGCATGTGTGTTCTTCTAAACAAACCACATAAGGATCCACCAGTGTCATTGCATGTTTGTTCTTTTCATGAACCACACATAAGGATGGGCCACCAGTGTCATTGCATGTCTGTTCTTTTCATGAACCACACCCAGTGTCAGTGCATGTCTATTCTATTCATGAACCACACCCAGTTTCACTGCATGTCTATTCTTTTCATGGACCACATAAGGATCTACTAGTGTCATTGCATGTCTGTTACTTCCATAAACCACATATGGATCCACCTAGTGTGATTGCATGTTTGTTCCTCTAAACAAACCACATAAGGATCCACCAGTGTCATTGGATGTGTGTTCTTCTCATGAACCACACCCAGTGTCATTGCATGTGTGTTCTTCTAAACAAACCACATAAGGATCCACCAGTGTCATTGCCTGTCTGTTCTTTTCATGAACCACATAAGGATCCACCAGTGCCATTGCATGTCTATTCTTTTCATTAATCACAGCTAGAGTCATTGCATGTCTTTTACTTCCATAAACCACATATGGATCCACCTAGTGTGATTGCATGTTTGTTCCTCTAAACAAACCACATAAGGATCCACCAGTGTCATTGTGTGCCTATTCTTTTCATGAACCACACCCAGTGTCATTGCATGTGTGTTCTTCTAATCAAACCACATAAGGATCCACCAGTGTCATTGCCTATATATTCTTTTCATGAACCACACCCAGCGTCATTACATGTGTGTTGTTCTAAACAAACCACATAAGTCATTGTATGTCAGTTCTTTTCATGAACCACACTCGGTGTCATTACATGTCTATTCTTTTCATGAACCACGGCTAGAGTCATTGCATGTCTGTTCTATTCATGAACCACGCCCAGTTTCACTGCATGTCTGTTCTTTTCATGAACCACATAAGGATCAACCAGTGTCATTGCATGTATGTTACTTCCATAAACGACATATGGATCCACCTAGTGTGCTTGCATGTATGTTCCTCTAAACAAACCACATAAGGATCCACCAGTGTCATTCAATGTGTGTTCTTCTCATGAACCACACCCAGTGTCATTGCATGTGTGTTCTTCTAAACAAACCACAAAAGGATCCACCAGTGTCATTGCATGTATGTTCTGTTAATGAACCACATAAGGATCCACTAGTGTCATTGCATGTCTATTCTTTTCATGAATCATAGCTAGAGTCATCGCATGTCTTTTACTTCCATAAACCACATATGGATCCACCTAGTGTGATTGCATGTCTGTTCCTCTAAACAAACCATATAAGGATCCACCAGTGTCATTGCGTGTCTGTTCTTTTCATGAACCACAAATAGTGTCATTGCATGTGTGTCCTTCTAAACAAACCACATGAGGATCCACCAGTGTCATTTCCTATCTGTTCTTTTCATGAACCACACCTAGTGTCATTGCATGTGTCTTCTTCTAAACAAACCACATAAGTCACTGCTTGTCTGTTCTTTTCATGAACCACATATGGATCCACCTATGTGTGATTGCATGTCTGTTCCTCTAAACAAACCACATAAGGATCCACCAGTGTCATTGGATGTGTGTTCTTCTCATGAACCACACCCGGTGTCATTGCATGTCTGTTCTTTTCATGAACCAAATCTAGAGTCATTGCAGGTATGTTCCTCTAAACAAACCACATAAGGATCCACCGGTGTCATTGCCTGTCTGTTCTTTTCAGGGATCACAGCAAGATTCATTGCGTGTCTTTTACTTCCATAAACCACATATGGATCCACCAAGGGTGATTGCATGTCTGTTCCTCTAAACAAACCACATAAGGATCCACCAGTGTTCATAAACCACACCCGGTGTCATTGCATGTGTGTTTTTCTAAACAAACCACATAAGGATCCACCAGTGTCTTTGCCTGTCTATTCTTTTCATGAACCACACCCAGTGTCATTGCATGTGTGTTCTTCTAAACAAACCACATAAGTCATTGCATGTTTGTTGTTTTCATGAACCACGTATGGATCCACCTAGTGTGATTGCATGTATGTTCCTCTAAACAAACGACATAAGGATCCACCAGTATCATTGGATGTGTGTTCTTCTCATGAACCAATCCCGGTGTCATTGCATGTCTGTGCTTTTCATGAACGATATCTAGAGTCATTGCATGTTTGTTCCTCTAAACAAACCACATAACGATCCACCGGTGTTATTGCATGTCTGTTCTTTTCATGGACCACAACCAGTGTCATTGCATGCGTGTTATTTTCATTGACCATAGCTACAGTCATTGTATGTGTGTTCTTTTCATGAACCACACATAAGGATCCACCGATGTCATTGTATGTCTGCTCTTTTCATGAACCACATCTAGTGTCATTGCATGTGTGTTCTCCTGACAAACTACGTATGGATCCACCAGTGTCATTGCATGTCTGTTCTTTTCATGAACCACAGCTAGAGTCCACCAGTGTCATTGGATGTCAGTTCTTCCCATGAACCACACATGGATCCACCAGTGTCATTGCCTGTCTGTTCTTTTCATGAATCACGACTAGTGTCATTGCATGTATGTTACTTCCATAAACCACATATAGATCCACCTAGTGTGATTGCATGTATGTTCCTCTAAACAAACCACATATGGATCCACCAATGTCATTGGATGTCAGTTCTTCCCATGAACCACACATGGATCCACCAGTGTCATTGCCTGTCTGTTCTTTTCATGAATCACGACTAGTGTCATTGCATGTATGTTACTTCCATAAACCACATATAGATCCACCTAGTGTGATTGCATGTATGTTCCTCTAAACAAACCACATATGGATCCACCAGTGTCATTGGATGTGTGTTCTTCTCATGAACCACACCTAGTGTCATTGCATGTGTGTTCTTCTAAAAAAACCACATAAGGATCCCTAGTGTCATTGCTTGTCTGTTCTTTTCATGAACCACATAAGGATCGACCAGTGTCATTGCATGTATGTTCTTTTCATGAATCACAGCTAGAGTCATTGCATGTATTTTACTTCCATAAACCACATATGGATCCACCTAGTGTGATTGCATCTATGTTCCTCTAAACAAACCACATAAGGGTCCACCAGTGTCATTGCGTGTCTGTTCTTTTCATGAACCACACCAAGTGTCATTGCATGCGTGTTCTTCTAAACAAACCACATAAGGAACCACCAGTGTCATTGCCTATATGTCTTTTTCATGAACCACACCCAGTGTCATTGCATGTGTGTTCTTCTAAACAAACTACATAAGTCATTGCATGTTTGTGCTTTTCATGAACAACATATGGATCCACCTATGTGTGATTGCATGTCTGTTCCTCTAAACAAACCACATAAGGATCCACCAGTGTCATTGGATGTGTGTTCTTCTCTTGAACCACAACCAGTGTCATTGCATGTCTGTTCTTTTCATGAACCATATCTAGAGTCATTGCATGTCTGTTCCTCTAAACAAACCACATAAGGATCCACCGGTGTCATTGCATGTATGTTCTTTTCATGGACCACACCCAGTGTCATTGCATGCGTGTTCTTTTCATTAACCATAGCTATAGTCATTGCATGTATGTTCTTTTCATGAACCAAACATAAGGATCCACCGATGTCATTGCATGTCTGTTCTTTTCATGAACCACATCCAGTGTCATTGTATGTGTTTTCTCCTGAAAAACCACATATGGATCCACCAGTGTCATTGCATGTCTGTTCTTTTCATGAACCACCGCTAGAGTCCACCAATGTCATTGGATGACTGTTCTTCCCATGAACCACACATGGATCCACCAGTGTCATTACCTGTCTGTTCTTTTCATGAATCAAGGCTAGTGTATTTTCATGTCTGTTACTTCCATAAACCACATATTGATCCACCTAGTGTGATTGCATGTCTGTTCCTCTAAACAAACCACATAAGGAGCCACCAGTGTCATTGGATGTGTGTTCTTCTCATGAACCACACCTAGTGTCATTGCATGTGTGTTCTTCTAAAAAAACCACATAAGGATCCACCAGTGTCATCGCATGTCTATTCTTTTCATGAACCACACAAGGATCCACCAGTGTCATTGCAAGTCTGTTCTTTTCATGAATCACAGCTAGAGTCATTGCATGTATTTTACCTAAACAAACCACATATGGATCCACCTAGTGTGATTGCATGTCTATTCCTCTAAATAAACCACATAAGGATGCACCAGTGTCATTGTGTGTGTGTTCTTTTCATGAACCACACCTAGTATAATTGCATGTGTGTTCTTCTAAACAAACCACATAAGGATCCACCAGTGTCATTGCATATCTGTTCTTTTCATGAACCACACCCAGTGTCATTGCATGTGTGTTCTTCTAAACAAACCACATAAGTCATTGCATGTCTGTTCTTTTCATGAACCACACCCGGTGTCATTGCATGTCTGTTCTTTTCATGAACCACGTCTAGAGACAACCAGTGTCATTGGATGTCTGTTCTTTCCATGAACCACACATGGATCCACCGGTGTCATTGCCTGTGTATTATTTTGATGGATCACAGCTAGAGTCATTGCATGTCTGTTACTTCCATAAACCACATATGGATCCACCTAGTGTGATTGCATGTCTGTTCCTCTAAACAAACCACATAAGGATCCACTAGTGTCATTGGATGTGTGTTCTTCTCATGAAGCACACCCGGTGTCATTGCATGTCTGTTCTTTTCATGGATCATATCTAGAGTCATTGCATGTCTATTCCTCTAGACAAACCACATAAGGATCCACCAGTGTCATTACATGTCTGTTCTTTTCATGAACCACACCCAGTGTCATTGCATGCGTGTTCTTTTCAATAACCATAGCTACAGTCATTGCATGTATGCTATTTTCATGAACCACACATAAGGATCCACCGATGTCATTACCTGTCTGTTCTTTTCATGAACAACACCTAGTGTCATTGCATGTGTGTTCTCCTAACAAACGACATATGGATCCAGGGTCATTGCATGTCTGTTCTTTTCATGAACCACAGCTAGAGTCCACCAGTGTCATTGGATGTCTATTCTTCCCATGAACCACACATGGATCCACAAGTGTCATTAGCTGTCTGTTCTTTTCAAGAATCACAGCTAGTGTCATTGCATGTATGTTACTTCCATAAACAACATATGGATCCACCTAGTGTGACTGCATGTATGTTCCTCTAAACAAACCACATAAGGATCCACCAGTCTCATTGGATGTGTGTTCTTCGCATGAACCACACCCATTGTCATTGAATGTGTGTTCTTCTAAACAAACCACATATGGATCCACCAGTGTCATTGCATGTCTGTTCTTTTCATGAACCACATAAGGATCCACCAGTGTCATTGGATGTCTGTTCTTTTCATGAATCAGAGCTAGAGTCATTGCATGTCTTTTACTTCCATAAACCACATATGGATCCATCTAGTGTGATTGCATGTCTGTTCCTCGAAACAAACGACATAAGGATCCACCAGTGTCATTGGATGTGTGTTCTTCTCATGAACCACACCCAGTGTCATTGCATGTGTGTTCTTCTAAACAAACCACATAAGGATCCACCAATGTCATTGCATGTCTGTTCTTTTCATGAACCACAGCTAGAGTCATTGCATGTCTTTTACCTAAACAAACCACATATGGATCCAACTAGTGTGATTGCATGTCTGTTCCTCTAAACAAACCACATAAGGATCCACCAGTGTCATTGTGTGTGTGTTCTTTTCATGAACCACACCTAGTGTCATTGCATATGTGTTCTTCTAAACAATCCACATAAGGATCCGCCAGTGTCATTGCCTATCAGTTCTTTTCATGAACCACACCCAGTGTCATTGCGTGTGTGTTCTTCTAAAAAAAACACATAAGTCATTGCATGTCTGTTCTTTTCATGAACCACACCCGGTGTCATTGCATGTCTGTTCTTTTCAAGAACCACACATAAGGATCCACCGATGTCATTACCTGTCTGTTCTTTTCATGAACCACACCCAGTGACATTGCATGTGTGTTCTCCTGACAGCCCACATATGGATCCACCAGTGTCATCGCATGTCTGTTCTTTTCATGAACCACAACTAGAGTCCACCAGTGTCATTGGATGTCTGTTCTTCCCATGAACCACACATGGATCCAATAGTGTCATTCCCTGTCTGTTCTTTTCATGAATCACAGCTAGTGTCATTGCATTTCTGTTACTTCCATCAACCACATATGGATCTGCCTAGTGTGATTGCATGTATGTTCCTCTAAACAAACCACATAAGGATCCACCAGTGTCATTGGATGTGTGTTCTTCTCATGAACCACACCCAGTGTCATTGCATGTGTGTTCTTCTAAACAAACCAGATAAGGATCCACCAATGTCATTGCATGTGTGTTCTTTTCATGAACCCCATAAGGATCCACCAGTGTCATTGCAAGTCTGTTCTTTTCATGAATCATAGCTAGAGTCATTGCATGTATTTTACCTAAACAAACCACATATGGATCCATCTGGTATGATTGCATGTCTATTCCTCTAAAAAACCACATAAGGATCCACCAGTGTCATTGTGTGTGTGTTCTTTTCATGAACCACACCTAGTATAATTGCATGTGTGTTCTTCTAAACAAACCACATAAGGATCCACCAGTGTCATTGCATATCTGTTCTTTTCATGAACCACACCCAATGTCATTGCATGTGTGTTATTCTAAACAAACCACATAAGTAATTGCATGTCTGTTCTTTTCATGAACCACACCCGGTGTCATTGCATGTCTGTTCTTTTCATGAACCACGTCTAGAGACCACCAGTGTCATTGGATGTCTGTTCTTTCCATGAACCGCACATGGATCCACCGGTGTCATTGCCTGTGTATTCTTTTGATTGATCACAGCTAGAGTCATTGCATGTCTGTTACTTCCATAAACCACATATGGATCCACCTAGTGGGATTGCATGTCTGTTCCTCTAAACAAACCACATAAGGATACACTAGTGTCATTGGATGTGTGTTCTTCTCATGAACCACACCCGGTGTCATTGCGTGTCTGTTCTTTTCTTGAACCATATCTAGAGTCATTGCATGTCTGTTCCTCTAAACAAACCACATAAGGATCCACCTGTGTCATTACATGTCTGTTCTTTTCATGAACCACACCCAGTGTCATTGCATGCGTGTTCTTTTCAATAACCATAGCTACAGTCATTGCATGTATGCTATTTTCATGAATCACACATAAGGATCCACCGATGTCATTACCTGTCTGTTCTTTTCATGAACAACACCCAGTGTCATTGCATGTGTGTTCTCCTTACAAACCACATATGGATCCACCAGGGTCATTCCATGTCTGTTCTTTTCATGAACCATAGCTAGAGTCCATCAGTGTCATTGGATGTCTATTCTTCCCATGAACCACACATGGATCCACAAGTGTCATTAGCTGTCTGTTCTTTTCATGAATCACAGCTAGTGTCATTGCATGTATGTTACTTCCATAAACAACATATGGATCCACCTAGTGTGATTGCATGTATGTTCCTCTAAACAAACCACATAAGGATCCACCAGTCTCATTGGATGTGTGTTCTTCGCATGAACCACACCCATTGTCATTGCATGTGTGTTCTTCTAAACAAACCACATATGGATCCACCAGTGTCATTTCCTATCTGTTCTTTTCATGAACCACATAAGGATCCACCAGTGTCATTGGATGTCTGTTCTTTTCATGGATCAGAGCTAGAGTCATTGCATGTCTTTTACTTCCATAAACCACATATGTATCCACCTAGTGTGATTGCATGTCTGTTCCTCGAAACAAACCACATAAGGATCCACGAGTGTCATTGGATGTGTGTTCTTCTCATGAACCACACCCAGTGTCATTGGATGTGTGTTCTTCTAAACAAACCACAGAAGGATCCACCAATGTCATTGCATGTCTGTTCTTTTCATGAACCCCATAAGGATCCACCAGTGTCATTGCAAGTCTGTTCTTTTCATGAATCACAGCTAGAGTCATTGCATGTCTTTTACCTAAAAAAACCACATATGATCCAACTAGTGTGATTGCATGTCTGTTCCTCTAAACAAACCACATAAGGATCCACCAGTGTCATTGTGTGTGTGTTCTTTTCATGAACCACACCTAGTGTCATTGCATATGTGTTCTTCTAAACAATCCACATAAGGATTCGCCAGTGTCATTGCCTATCAGTTCTTTTCATGAACCACACCAGTGTCATTGCATGTGTGTTCTTCCAAACAAACCACATAAGTCATTGCATGTCTGTTCTTTTCATGAACCACACCCGGTGTCATTGCATGTCTGTTCTTTTCAAGAACCACTGCTAGAGACCACCAGTGTCATTGTATGTCTGTTCTTCCCATAAACCACTCATGGATCCACCGGTGTCATTGCCTGTCTGTTCTTTTCATGGATTACAGCTAGAGTCATTGCATGTCTGTTACTTCCATAAACCACATATGGATCCACCTAGTGTGATTGCATGTATGTTCCTCTAAACAAACCACATAAGCATCCACCAGTGTCATTGGATGTGTGTTCTTCTCAAGAACCACACCCGGTGTCATTGCATGTCTGTTCTTTTCATGAACCATATCTAGAGTCATTGCATGTATGTTCCTCTTAACAAACCACATAAGGATCCATCAGTGTCATTGCATGTTTTTTGTTTTCATGAACCACACCCAGTGTCATTGCATGCGTGTTCTTTTCATTAACCATAACTACGGTCATTGCATGTATGTTCTTTTCATGAACCACACATAAGGATCCACCGATGTCATTACCTGTCTCTTCTTTTCATGAACCACACCCAGTGACATTGCATGTGTGTTCTCCTAACAGCCCACATATGGATCCACCAGTGTCATTGCATGTCTGTTCTTTTCATGAACCACAACTAGAGTCCACTAGTGTCATTGGATGTCTGTTCTTCCCATGAACCACACATGGATCCACCAGTGTCATTTCCTGTCTGTTCTTTTCATGAATCTCAGCTAGTATCATTGCATTTCTGTTACTTCCATCAACCACATATGGATCCGCCTAGTGTGATTGCATGTATGTTCCTCTAAACAAACCACATAAGGATCCACTAGTGTCATTGGATGTGTGTTCTTCTCATGAACCACACCCAGTGTTATTGCATGTGTGTTCTTCTAAACAAACCACATACAGATCCACCAGTGTCTTTGCCTCTCTGTTCTTTTCACGAACCACATAAGGATCCACCAGTGTCATTGCATGTCTGTTCTTTTCATGAATCACAGCTAGATTCATTGCATGTGTTTTTGATGGGTTCGTAGCATGGAAAACAAAAAAATTCTACCGCAAGAACGAAGAAAACCTAGATCTAATCTAGATAAAAGTCAAGATCTAATCTATTAGACATGAGCAACGAGATAGATAGGAACTAACCCTCGTAGATCCGAAAGCGTTAACGAGATTAGATCTCGTGGTTGATGTAGTCGATCACTTGCCGATCTCAAGATCGTCAGGACGATCCTTCCGGCGTCGCGTTCCAGCAGTGCTTCCGAAGTCGGTCAAGTGGACGATCCTTCCGGCGCTGCGATTCGGCAGCGCTTCCGCGTCGGTCAAGTGGACGATCCTTCCGGCGCTGCGATTCGGCAGTGCTTCGGCAGTCGGTCACACGTGCGGAGTTGAAGCAGACCTTCCTCTCCCCGTTCCAGCGAGCAGCGGAGGTAGTAGATCTTCTGCACGGAATCCCAGCAGCACGCCGGCGTGGTGGTGGTGGTGGAGTAGAGAATTCTGCAGGGCTTCACCTATGCCTGTGCAGAAGATGGTGGAGGAGAGAGGCGGCAGAGATTGGGTGTTATGGGAGCCGGGGAGGAGGGGGCACCCCTTCCCCACTATTTAAAGAAGGGAGGCGCCTAGGGAGGGGGAGTCCTTGTAGGACTCCCCTCCCTTGTAGGCCGGCGGATTGGAGGTCGGGGGAGGAGTCCTCCTCCCCCACGACTCCGTATCTTGACCCACGAGGACTCCTTGATCCCTATCTTGATTTTCAAGCAAACTCCAAGATATCTTCTAGAACCTTCCGGAACATTCCGAAACCTTCTAGAATCGTCATACAAACACTCCGGAACATTTCCTAACTCAGAAAATGATCCCCTATATCTGAATCTTATTCTCCGGACCATTCCGGATCTCCTCGTGATGTCCCGGATCCATTCCGAGACTCCGAACAACATTCGGTCTCCAACGCATATTCCATATCTACTTAAAACAACTTCGAACCTTAAGTGTGTCACCCTACGGTTCGTGAATATGCAGACATGATAGAGACATATCTCTTATCAATAACCATCAGCGGGATCTGGAGATCCATAATGGCTCCCACATACTCAACGATGACTTCGCGATCGATTGAACCACTTACATATGAAACTAATTCCCTTTGTCTCGCGACACTATACTTATCCGAGGTTTGATCGTCGGTATCTCCATACCTAGTTCTACCTCGTTACTGATAAGTACTCTTTACTCGTTCCGTGATATGTCATCCCTTGTGACCTAGTCACATGCTTGCAAGCTAAGTAGATAACATTCCACCGAGAGGGCCCAGAGCATATCTATTCGTCATATGGATGGACAAATCCCAATCTTGGTTCATGCGCTTCAACACATACTTTCAGAATACCCAACGACACTTTTATAACCTCCCAGTTACGAAGCGGCGTTTGATGTCATCAAAGTATCCATCCGGTGATGGTGATTAACATAACCTCATGGTCGAAGGAATAGGTTACTATGTATTTGAAAGCTTACAGCAATACGAACTTAATGACTTGATCTTATGCTACGCTTACTATGGGTGTGCGTCCATCACATCATTCTCCTAATGATATAACCTTGTTATTAATCACATCCTAATGTCCATTATCAGGAAACCATGATCATCAATTAATCAACAAGCTAGTTCAACAAGAGGCTTACTAGGGACTCTCTTATGTTTACAAAACACACATGTATTAGTGTTTCCTAATAATACAATTAAAGCATGGGATGTAAACATTCATCATAAACACAAAGATATAATAATAATCACTTTTATTATTGCCTCTTGGGCATATCTCCAACAGTCTCCCACTTGCACTAGAGTCAATAATCCAGATTACATGGTAATATACCGAACACCCATGGCGTTCTGGTGTTGGTCATGCTTTGCCCTAGGGAGATGTTTAGTCAACGGATCTGCCACATTTAGATCAGTGTGTACTTTGCAAATCTTTATGTCACCATCTCGGACATACTCGCGAAAAGTGTGGAAACGTAGCTTGATGTGCTTCAGCTTGCTCTGTGACCTTGGCTCCTATGCATTAGCTATGGCACCTGTGTTGTCACAGTAGATGGCCATCGGGTCCAACGCACTGGGAACCACGCCAAGTTCAGTAATGAATTCCTTCATCCAAACGGCTTCTTGTGCAGCCTCCGAAGCAGCTATGTATTCCGATTCAGTTGAAGATTTCGCCACAACGCTTTGCTTCGCACTCCTCCAGCTCACTGCAGCACCATTCAAAATAAATACATATCCCGACTGTGACTTTGATTCATCCGGATCGGTGTTCCAACTAGCATCGATGTAACCGTTTACAACAAGTTGTTCATCACCTGAATAAGAAAGAACCATATCCTTAGTCCTATTTAGGTACTTTAGGATATTTTTGACCGCTGTTCAGTGCTCCATTCCAGGATCACTTTGATATCTGCTAGTCAAACTAACAGCATGTGCTATATCCGGTCTTGTACACAGCATGGCATACATGATAGAACCTATGGCCGAGGCATAGGGAATATTATTCATTTTCTCTCTATCTTCTGTCGTAGCTAGACTTTGAGTTTTACTCAAGGTCTTACCTGACAACATGGGCACGAACCCTTTCTTGCTACCTTCCATTCTAAACTTCTTTAGAACTTTGTCCAAGTATGTACTTTGTGAAAGCTTTATTAGGCGTCTTGATCTATCTCTATAAATCTTGATGCCTAGAATGTATGCCTCTTCGCCAAGATCCTTCATTGAAAAACTATTATTCAAATAGGTTTTGATGCTATTAAGGAGTTCTATATCATTCCCAATCAACAATATGTCATCTATATACAGTATTAGGAATGCTACAGAGCTCCCACTCACTTTCTTGTAAATACAAGCTTCTCCATAAGTTTGTATAAATCCAAAGTTTTTGATTACTTTATCAAAACGTTGATTCCAACTCCGGGATGCTTGCTTCAGTCCATAAATGGAGCACTGAAGCTTGCATACCTTGTCAGCATCTTTAGGATCGACAAAACCCTTGGGTTGTACCATATACAACTCTTCCTCAATGTCACCATTAAGGAACGCTGTTTTGACATCCATCTGCCAAATCTCATAATCGAAATGTGCAGCAATTGCTAACAAAATCCTCACAGACTTTAGCTTCGCTACTGGTGAGAAAGTCTCATCATAGTCAACTCCTTGAATTTGTCGGATCCCTTTCGCGACAAGTCGAGCTTTATAGACGGTAACATTACCATCAGCATCTGTTTTTCTCTTGAAAATCCATTTGTTCTCGACAGCCTTACGGCCATCCGGTAAGTCCACCAAAGTCCACACTTGGTTTTCGTACATGGATCCCATTTCGGATTTCATGGCTTCTAGCCATTTGTCGGAATCTAGGCTCACCATAGCTTCTTCATACGTCGCAGGGTCATCAGCGTTGTCTATCAACATGACGTTCAAGGCAGAGTCATACCAATCAGGAGTGGTACGAACCCTCGTTGACCTGCGAGGTTCAGTAGTAACTTCATTTGAAGTTTCATGATCATTATCATTAGCTTCCTCTCCAATTGGTGCAGGCGACACAAAAACATCTTCTGGTGCTGCGCTACTCTCAAATCCGAGAGAAGGTTCAATAACCTCATCGAGTTCTACTTTCCTTCTAGTCACCTCCTTCGAGAGAAACTCCTTCTCAAGAAAGGATCCATTCTTAGCAACGAAAACTTTGCCTTCGGATCTATGATAGAAGGTATACCCAATTGTTTCTTTAGGGTATCCTATGAAGACGCATTTCTCCGCTTTGGGTTCTAGCTTATCAGGTTGTAACTTCTTTACATATGCCTTGCAACCCCAAACTTTAAGGAACGACAACTTAGGTTTCTTACCAAACCACAATTCGTACGGTGTCGTTTCAACGGATTTAGATGGTGCCCTATTTAAAGTGAATGCGGCTGTCTCTAATGCATAGCCCCAAAATGATAATGGTAAATCTGTAAGAGACATCATAGACCGAACCATATCTAAGAGAGTTCGATTACGACGTTCGGACACACCATTACGCTGTGGTGTTCCCGGTGGTGTCAACTGTGAAAGTATTCCACATTTCTTTAAATGCATGCCAAACTCATAACTCAGATATTCACCTCCGTGATCAGAACGCAGAAACTTATTCTTCTTGTTACGATGATTTTCCACTTCACTTTGAAATTCCTTAAACTTCTCGAAAGTTTCGGACTTATGTTTCATAAAGTAGACATACCCATATCTACTCAAGTCATCCGTGAAAGTGAGAACATAACGATATCCACCACATGATGCTACACTCATTGGACCGCACACATCAGTATGTATTATTTCCAATAAGTCTGTAGCTCGCTCCATTGTACCAGAGAATGGAGTCTTAGTCATTTTTCCCATTAGACATGCTTCGCATCTTTCAAGTGATTCAAAATCAAGTGATTCAAAATCAAGTGATTCAAGAAGTCCATCTGAATGGAGTTTCTTCATACGCTTCACTCCAATGTGACCAAGACGACAGTGCCACATGTATGTAGAATTATCATTCAATTTTATTCGTTTAGCATCTATGTTGTGAACATGTGTATCACTACTATCGAGATTCAGTAAGAATAAACCATTCATCTCAGGTGCATTACCATAAAAGATATTACTCATATAAATCGAACAACCTTTATTCTCGGACTTAAAAGAGTAACCGTCTCGCAATAAACAGGATCCAGATATAATGTTCATGCTTAACGCAGGCACCAAATAACAATTGTTTAAATTTAGAACTAATCCCGAAGGTAGATGTAGAGGGAGCGTGCCGACGGCGATCACATCAACCTTGGAGCCATTTCCAACGCGCATCGTCACCTCGTCTCTTGCCAGTCTTCGTTTATTCCGCAGCTCCTGTTTCGAGTTACAAATATGAGCAACCGAACCAGTATCAAATACCCAGGCACTACTACGATTACTAGTAAGATACACATCTATAACACATATATCAAATATACCTTTCTTCTTGATGTTGCCGTTCTTCAGATCCGCTAGGTACTTGGGGCAGTTACGCTTCCAGTGACCAGCACCCTTGTAGTAGAAGCACTCAGTTTCAGGATTAGGACCAGCCTTGGGCTTCTTAGCAGGTGCGGCAGCTTTCTTGCCATCCTTCTTGAAGTTGCCCTTGTTCTTAGGCTTGCCCCGTTTCTTGAAATTGGTGGTCTTATTGACCATCAACACTTGTTGCTCCTTCTTGATCTCCACTTCAGCAGTTTTCAGCATGGACGACAGTTCAGGCAACGTCTTGTTCATGCAGTGCATGTTGTAGTTCATCACAAAGTTCTTGTAACTTGGTGGCAGTGATTGAATGAGATGGTGAATCCCCAATTCATTAGGAATCGATATTCCCAACTCTTGGAGCTTCTTTGCGTACCCGGACATGGTGAGCACGTGCTCGCTAACGGAGCTTCCTTCTTCCATCTTAAAGTTAAAGAACTTTTCGGAGGCCTCATAGCTCTCCATGGCCGCGCGAGTCTCAAAAATTAGCCTGAGCTCCTTAATGATCTCGAAAGGGTCGTGGTGCTCAAAACGCTGTTGGAGCTCCGCTTCTAAACCGTACAGGATGGCACACTGAACTGTGGAGTAATGATTCTTCCGAGTGGCAAAAATATTCTTTTCGTCATCGGTGGCATTATCTGCAGGTGGGTCACCTAGCGGTGCATCGATCACATAGGTCAACTGACCAGCCCTAAGGACGATCTTTAGTCCACGGAACCAGTCCATGAAATTGCTTCCGTTGTTTTTAAGCTTTTCTTTCTCTAGGAACGCATTGAAATTGATGGAGGGGGTCGCCATAATCTACAACAATTTGCAAGTAGTTTAGACTAAGTTTATGACAAATTGATTTCAAATTTAATTCTTAAACTAACTAGGTGAACTCCCACTCAAAACAACATCCCTCACATTGTCTTAGTGATTACACGAACCAAGTCCACTACACCAAGTCCGATCTTCACGAGAGAAGATGTAGTTTCATCGGCGAACAATCTTCATGTTCATCATATCATTTATATGACTCATGCTCTACCTTTCGTTATTCCGTGTTCTGAGACCATGTCTGTACATGCTAGGTTCATCAAGATAACCTTAGTTTCCGCATGTGCAAATCTGTCTTGCACCCGTTGTATGCACACGTAGAATCTATCACATCCGATCATCACGAGATGCTTCGAAACGACGAGTCTTAGCAACGGTGCCAACTAAGGGTGAACACTTTTATTACTTGATATTTAGTGAGAGGGATCATCTTATAATGCTACCGTCGCGATCTAAGCAATACAAGATGCATAAAGGATTAACATCACAGGCAATTCATAATTAGTGTGATATGATATGGCCTCTTCTTCTTGCGCCTTTGATCTCCATCTCCAAAGCACGAACATGATCTCCATCATCACCAGCATTGCGTCAAGGTCAGTGGCGCCGCTTCATGGTCGTCCATCATCACCAGAAACTATTACAACTACTTGGAATAAAGCTATTACAAGATGAATAGACACGCAGGTCTTAACAAAATTAAAGACAACCATTAGGCTCCTGCCGGTTGCCATATTACAACAAGGATCATTGCATACATCAAATACAATCACAATCACATGTTGGCCATATCACATCACAAAACCCCTGCAAAAACAAGTTAGACGCCTCTAATTTTCTTTGCATGTTTTACGTGGTTTGGGGCTTTCGCATAAGACCGATCTTACCTACGAACAAGGACCACAACGTTGATACAAGTGTTGTCCAGATGCTCATTGTAAATTGAATCTTAACTATGGTGGGAGAGAAAGACACCCACAAAGCCACTTGTGCAAAGCAAGGTGCACGTCAAGCGTGGAGCAAGTCTCATGTGCGATGACATGTAATGTTAGCCCGAGCCGCTTCATCCCACCATGCCACAAGATGCAAAGTACACGCTAGGACACCGACAACAAAAGCATCAACGCCCACAAAAACATTGTGTTCTACTCGTGCAACAGATCTACGCATAGATACGTCTCTGATACCACTGATGGGTTCGTAGCATGGAAAACAAAAAATTTCTACCGCAAGAACGAACAAAACCTAGATCTAATCTAGATAAAAGCCAAGATCTAATCTATTAGACATGAGCAACGAGATAGATAGGAACTAACCCTCGTAGATCCGAAAGCGTTAACAATATTAGATCTCGTGGTTGATGTAGTCGATCACTTGCCGATCTCAAGATCGTGTGGACGATCCTTCCGGCGTCGCGTTCTAGCAGCGCTTCCGCAGTCGGTCAAGTGGACGATCCTTCCGGCACTGCGATTCGGCAGCGCTTCCGTAGTCGGTCAAGTGGACGATCCTTCCGGCGCTGCGATTCGGCAGCGCTTCCGCAGTCGGTCACACGTGCAAAGTCGAAGAGGACCTTCCTCTCCCCGTTCCAGCCAGCAGCGGAGGTAGTAGATCTTCTCCACGGAATCCCAGCAGCACGACGGCGTGGTGGTGGTGGAGTAGAGAATTCTGCAGGGCTTTGCCTATGCCTGTGCAGAAGATGGTGGAGGAGAGAGGCGGCAGAGATTGGGTGTTATGGGAGCCGGGGAGGATGGGGCGCCCCTGCCCCTCTATTTAAAGAAGGGAGGCACCTAGGGAGGGGGAGTCCTTGTAGGACTCCCCTCCCTTGTAGGCCGGCGGATTCGAGGTGGGGGGAGGAGTCCTCCTCCCCCACGACTCCGTATCTTGACCCACGAGGACTCCTTGATCCCTATCTTGATTTTCAAGAAAACTCCAAGATATCTTCTAGAACCTTCCGGAACATTCCGAAACCTTCTAGAATCCTCATACAAACACTCCGGAACATTTCCTAACTCAGAAAATGATCTCCTATATATGAATCTTATTCTCCAGACCATTCTGGATCTCCTCGTGATGTCCCGGATCCATTCCGAGACTCCGAACAACATTCGGTCTCCAACGCATATTCCATATCTACTTAAAACAACTTCGAACCTTAAGTGTGTCACCCTACGGTTCGTGAATATGCAGACGTGATAGAGACATATCTCTTATCAATAACCATCAGCGGGATCTGGAGATCCATAATGGCTCCCACATACTCAACGATGACTTCGCAATCGATTGAACCACTTACATATGAAACTAATTCCCTTTGTCTCGCGACACTATACTTATCCGAGGTTTGATCGTCGGTATCTCCATACCTAGTTCTACCTCGTTACTGATAAGTAATCTTTACTCGTTCCGTGATATGTCATCCCTTGTGACCTAGTCACATGCTTGCAAGCTAACTAGATAACATTCCACCGAGAGGTCCCAGAGCATATTTATCCGTCATATGTATGGACAAATCCCAATCTTGGTTCATGCGCTTCAACACATACTTTTAGAATACCCAATGACACTTTTATAACCACCCAGTTACGAAGCGGCGTTTGATGTCATCAAAGTATCCATCCGGTGATGGTGATTAACATAACCTCATGGTCGAAGGAATAGGTTACTATGTATTTGAAAGCTTACAGCAATACGAACTTAATGACTTGATCTTATGCTACACTTATTATGGGTGTGCGTCCATCACATCATTCTCCTAATGATATAACCTTGTTATTAATCACATCCTAATGTCCATGATCAGGAAACCATGATAATCAATTAATCAACAAGCTAGTTCAACAAGAGGCTTACTAGGGACTCTCTTATGTTTACAAAACACACATGTATTAGTGTTTCCTAATAATACAATTATAGCATGGGATGTAAACATTCATCATAAACACAAAGATATAATAATAATCACTTTTATTATTGCCTCTTGGGCATATCTCCAACACTTTTACTTCCATAAACCACATATGGATCCACCTAGTGTGATTGCATGTTTGTTCCTCTAAACAAACCACATAAGGATCCACCAGTGTCATTGGATGTTTGTTCTTCTCATGAACCACACCCGGTGTCATTGCATGTGTGTTCTTCTAAACAAACCACATAAGGATCCACCAGTGTCATTGCATGTCTGTTCTTTTCACGAACCACATAAGGATCCACCAGTGTCATTGCATGTATGTTCTTTTCATGAATCACAGCTAGAATCATTGCATGTCTTTTACTTCCATAAACCACATATGGATCCACCTAGTGTGATTGCATGTTTGTTCCTCTAAACAAACCACATAAGGATCCACCAGTGTCATTGGATGTGTGTTCTTCTCATGAACCACACCCAGTGTCATTGCATGTGGGTTCTTCTAAACAAACCATATAAGGATCCACCAGTGTCATTGCCTGTGTGTTCTTTTCATGAACCACATAAGGATCCACCAGTGTCATTGCATGTCTGTTCTTTTCACGAATCACACCTAGAGTCATTGCATGTCTTTTACTTCCATAAACCACATATGGATCCACCTAGTGTGATTGCATGTATGTTCCTCTAAACAAACCACATAAGGATCCACAAGTGTCATTGCGTGTCTATTCTTTTCATGAACCACACCCAGTGTCATTGCATGCGTGTTCTTCTAAACAAACCACATAAGGATCCACCAGTGTCATTGCCTATCTGTTCTTTTCATGAACCACACCCAATGTATTTGCATGTGCGTTCTTCTAAACAAACCACATAAGTCATTGCATGTCTGTTCTTTTCAGGAACCACATATGGATCCACCTATGTGTGATTGCATGTATGTTCCTCTAAACAAACCACATAAGGATCCACCAGTGTCATTGGATGTGACATGGGTATACCCTATAGGTACTCGAGCTTGGTATATACGGTCCAAATACATACAGGCCCATGGTGTCACGAAGGCCCAAACAAGGGACTCGAATACCCAACGGACTCTCGATTGCTTGATGAGCAGGAAGAAGTTAAAGATAGAAAGTTTGAAGGGGAAAAACCCTAACTTGTAACCGACTCGACCTACTACCCGAGACCTAGCCTATCTATATAAAGGCTAGGAGGGTGCGGCGAGGAGGACACACGCAACCCTAGTTTCAACAATCCTCGCCAGATTGCATCTGCGCACCATTGTAACTTTCGACTCCTTTGATAATTCCACGAGCAGACAAGCAGGAGTAGGGACCTCTATGAGGCCTGAACCTGGGTAAATCTTTTTCCCCTGTGTGCTTGTTTGCTAGCCGATAGATGTCTCCAGCGCTCCCTCCTTCTCCAAAACCCATGCTCATAACAATGGGCATTGATGAGTTAAACCCTCGTCAATTGGCGCTGTCTGTGGGAATTGGGAGTGCTGATGTTGCGGCTTCTTCGGCCCCACCAACTGCGATCTACAACTCCGCAACAGCGGAGATTCGCCAGCTCTACGGCGCGTTCGACTTCACCATCCATACGCCAGCCACCCGCCCAGCCTTCAAGTCCGTGGGCGGCGGAATCAGCCTGGCGATTGGGAGCTTCCACTTCCAAGTTGGTCAGATCGGCACGCTTTGCATGGCTGATCAGCCGACAACACCGGCGATTGCCCTAGCATCATGGTTCCCTCCATCGATCGGCACCCTCAGCGAGCTCAATGCCCCGACAGCAGTCGAAAACACGGTCAGCGACAGCAGTCGCGATTCTGATATGAGCGATCTGGCCACTAAAGATGGAACTTACGTGTTGCGACCTCGGACGAATAAGGATCCTAAGTCCCTGTGATTAACATGCTAGTCCCGGGATCAATAGCTAGCACTTCACAGTCGATGAATATCATGTAAAACACAAGTCATTATTACACGAATAATCCAGAGTATAATTATTACAACTTGCATAGCTCATGGCTAGCTCAAATAAAACAACGGAAACTAAGTAAAACTTGAGTCCATCAACGCCTCAGGCCAGCTGGGTGAAGACCCGCGATCCCTACGCACCTTTCAATCTTTGGATTCTGCACATAAGACGTGCAACCAACAAGTTGGGTCAATACTTTGAATATATTGGCAATTTACACCAAGCAAAGAGTAAGACTATCTCTACATGCAAGGCTAAGAGTAGGCTCTGGGGTTCATTTGCGTAAAGCCAATTTTATCAATGTAATAAGAAAAGAGGAAGAAAGTTTTCCCTACTTTGTAAACTTTGATGAATAGTATAGGGTCGAATGGAACACGTGGATATTACTCACCAAGTGCCCAATTCAACCTAGCACTTGGATATTACGCACCAAGTTCCCAAAATCCCACCCAATGGCGATATTACTCACGCCCTGGGGTTTATAAAACGTTAAGTTTGGAAAAGAGAGAGGAAGATCTTCTAGAGGCTCCATCCTTCAGATGCTCAAAGTTGTTCGGTTTCCGTGAACACGGTTGATCTTCTAGGGGTTCTTGATTGTCACTTCATTCAACGACCGGTAGTCCACAACCAGCCTCTTGGTTTTATCCTTCTTCTCCACGAATAAGACAGGTGCTCCCCAAGATGACGCACTTGGTTGAATGAAGCCTTTGTCCAACTGCTCTCTGAGCTGTTTCTTAAGTTCCTTCAACTCTTCCACATCCATCTTGTATGGTCTCTTTGCTATTGGTCCAGTACCAGGCATCAAGTCAATGAGAAACTCGATGTCTCGGTCGGGAGGCATCCCTGGCAGTTCTTCCGGAAACACATCTGGATACTCCTTCACAGTTGGCACATCCTCCAAGCTAACCCCCTTAAGAGAGTTCACCATACTTCCTTTGAGTGCGAAAGCTGACTTAAAGCGGATCCTTTTCTTTTCCGGAGTCATGAGTGCGATAGTCCTTTTGGCACAATCTATGACTCCCTCATACTCGGTCATCCAATTCATGCCCAAAATTATGTCTAAGCCTTGTGATTCCAGAACGACTAGGCTGGTGGGAAAGGTGTGCGCCCCAATCCTTAGTTCTAACCCACGGCATCTAGAGTTTGCCACTATTTCTCCTCCAGGAGAACTTACCCTTAGGGGAGTACTAATAGTTTCCGTAGGTATCTTGTCTCTATCCACAAATACCCTTGATATGAACGAATGCGATGCACCAGTATCAAAAAGAGCAATTGCAGGTGTGGAGTTAAGCTTGAACTTACCAATCACGGAGTCAGGTGCCTCACGAGCATCCTCCACGGAGACATGATTCACCGTGGCTTTGACGAACGGATTCGGCTTCTTCCCATTTCCATTACCATTGCCATGGTTTTGTCCGTTGCCGTTTCCATTACCATTCCCATTCTTCGTCCTTTCGGGGCAAGTAGTCACATAGTGCCCTGTCTTGTTACACTTGAAGCATGTCACTTCACTCAGATCCTTCCCATTGCCATTTCCATTGCGGTGCTTATAGCCATTGTGGTTATGTCCTCCATGACGATGACCATTGTGGTTGTGGCCATTGTAGCTGTGGGGTGGTGGTGACGAAGTGCGTTGCTTCTGATATGGGGGAGAGTTGTGCTTGTGTGAGGTGGACTTTCTCTTTCGGTTCTCTATACTCCTTTGCTTTGCTTCAACCACAACTACCCTGTCCAGGAGTTCCTGGTAGTTATCGAACTTCAGAGCTACAAGCTAAATAGATATTTCATCATTAAGTCCCCTCAAGAACTCCTCCTGTCTCTTGGCATCAGTGGATACATCATCAGGTGCATAACATGCAAGCTTGTTGAAAAGGTCCCCATACTCGGAGACAGAGCGGTGTAGTTGTTTCAAGTCGCGGAACTCACGTCTCTTAAGTGACATGACTCCCGCGGCTACGTGATGGGTACGAAAGGCTGCTTCAAACTGGTTCTAGGTGATAGCTTCAATGTCAGGTTGGGTGACCTGGTAGTTATCCCACCATTCAGCAGCTGGTCCCTCAAGTTGGTGCACGGCAAAGCGCACCCTATCAGCTCCAACAACTTGGACGGTGTCTAACTTCTTGTTGATGGTGCGGAGCCAGTCGTCTGCCATTATTGGCTCAGAACTACTTGAGAAAATTGGGGGATTCAACCTCAAGAACCGAGTCAAGCGATCCTGTTGGGGCGGTGGAGGTGGTGGAGGCAGCAGATTGTTGTTGTTGTTGTTTTGCATGTTTTGAGTGAGGAGTTGGATCAACTGATTTTGGGAGTTCAGAAGTTGATCTATCTCTGGGGGCATGTTGTTATTGTTGTTTCCACGTCTCGCCATCTGGAGGGTTTGGGAGGCAAGTTAAGAAATAGATAGAAAGTCCAAGGAATAAACTCCTACCCTTATGTAAACAAGAAAAACACACGAGAAAAGCAAGGCACACATGGCACAAAAATCCACACACTCAACCAAATTTAACTAACCAATATAAGATGTTTGGTACTCATTACAATCGCGAATAACGTTCGACTATAGAACTAAAGGTGGTCCAACTACTCTACTCATCAACCACTTCTTCATCCTCAATGATGAAGCCTTCCTTTTCCAGAAGTGACTTGTATAGCTCCATGTCCCTCGTCGTGGCTTCAAGCTTCTCTTGAAGTTCCTTCATCTCATGTGGCTCCGATGTTGCAGCTTCGAGCTTTCCTTGACGTTCCTTCACCTCTTGCAGCTCCTGGGTAGCAGCTTCTAGCTTCACTCGGAGTTCCTTCTTCTCCTTCTGTAGCTTCTTGATCAAACTTGACCCCATAGTCACGGGCGTGATCTTCTCCTCCAAGCTCCTCTTGGCTGCTCGCAGGTCCTTCAACATGGTGGCAAGGTTCTTGAACTCCATCTCGTTCTTTGCGAGCACTAGACTTTGCTCCCTAATCCTCTTGTTCTTATCTTGCACCCTCTTCTCTTGATTAGCGAACCTTTTGTCTTGGGCGGTGAGATCCCCTCCTAGGGACTTTATCTTCTCTTCCAGCTCTTTGATCTTCTCGTCCTTCTCCTTGACTAGGGCACAAAGATCGTCATTCCTCACAATCTCAAGGCAGCTCCCCTTCTGAAGGTCATTGATGTGGAACTCCAAGTCTTGATATTGGATTCTTCGACGCTTGCATGTCTTCCTTTCTTCCGGGGTTAACTCGATTGGAACTCCCTTCTCATCACGTTTTCCAAAGAGTTTGTTGTAGTGGCCTTCAACCTCTTCATGGTGGCATCCGCAAAGGCGTCCAATGAGCTCCTGTAAACAGAGGCTAAGTCCCTTCTCCTTGGAGTCGCTGGTGACGTTGAGTACCATGGCCTCTGTCTTGGGTTCTGTCTGACTGCGCCCTAGTTGGATGACTTCAATCGCCCAACATCCTTCCTTGTGCATCTTCCTCAACTCACTTCCCTTGATTGACGGCATGGGTAACTGCAACATCTTGATGATGTCCAGAAGGCATTCCCCGAAGCGCAGGCACTTGATGTCTTCGGCGGTGTCGTAGTAGAAGGCCGTCATCTTTAGGTTAGGAGAGAGAAAATTAGACACAAGGTGATAAGAAAGAGAAATACTAGAAGAGTACAAGGAATATAGAAAACGAAAACACGTATGGTAAAGGTGGTTTCCAATCCTAGGGGCCACGTCCTACAGGCAACTTTGTGCTCTGATACCATCTGTTGCGATCTCGGACCAATAAGGATCCTAAGTCCCTGTGGTTAACATGCTAATCCCTGGATCAATAGCTAGCACTTCACAGTCGTTGACTATCATGTAAAACACAAGTCATTATTACATGAATAATCCAGAGTATAATTATTACAACTTGCATAGCTCATGGCTAGCTCAAATAAAACAGCGGAAACTAAGTAAAACTTGAGTCCATCAACGCCTCATGCCAGCTGCGTGAAGACCCACGATCCCTGCGCACCTTTCAATCTTCGGATTCTGCACATAAGACGTGCAGCCAACAAGTTGGGTCAATACTTTGAATATATTGGCAATTTACACCAAGGAAAGAGTAAGACTATCTCTACATGCAAGGCTAAGAGTAGGCTCTGGGGTTCATTTGCGTAAAGACAATTTTATCAATGTAATAAGAAAAGAGGAAGAAAGTTTTCCCTACTTTGGAAACTTTGATGAATAGTATAGGGTCGAATGGAACACGTGGATATTACTCACCAAGTGCCCAATTCAACCTAGCACTTGGATATTACGCACCAAGTTCCCAAAATCCCACCCAATGGCGATATTACTCATGCCCTAGGGTTTATAAAACATTAAGTTTGGAAAAGAGAGAGGAAGATCTTCAAGAGGCTCCATCCTTCAGATGCTCAAAGTTGTTCAGTTTCCGTGAACACGGCTGATCGATCAGATTGCAATACTCTCGAGAGGTTGTGCACTTTACCCACAATCCACGATCAAGTCCTTGTACAGACAAGACCATGGCGAAGCCTTCCCTTAGTAGCCCCTCTACCAGCTAGATCGAACCGTGCCAAGAACCTCCAAATGTTGGTACCTCTGTGAGGTTTCCCACTAAGTACTAAGCCAAGACAGAGCCCATATGTATTGTGGTTGCACGAGAAGCTTCTGAATTCTGAAACATGGCAGACTTCTTTGATTCCTGGGCTACCGTCCTCCACCAAAAACCCACTCGTTGTCCCGACAACCATTCCGCCCAGAAGAAAACTTAGTTTTATTTTGAAGGGGGTTTTGAGGAGAAAAGTTCGCTCGAGAGAGCTATCATACTTAGAAATTTTTTAGTCTTTCGAACCCTCCCAACGGTACTTGCTATAGATAAGTGTATAGCATAGTATGCATAACTTAGAAAAACAGGATAACCTATTGGGATAGAGAATCCTAGGCATAGAGCTACTCACAGCATGGTACAAAACCGCACTTGCAAAATAGTACTAAGAAAATCTACCAAAATTCTGCACATGCATACTACAGAATTTTGAAGAGTAAACATGCATAGTCAAAACTGGGACATAAGTATGAACAAGTGGTGTTACTTGCCTTGATCCGAGCAGCAATCTACACAACAATACTCCTCAGCGCACTCCGAGCAATCTAATGAAACAAACATGGATTCAATCACAATTTGCACAAAACAAGTCACGAAGTCAAATATGCATGCATGCAACATGGTAATATGCCAGGATGGATTTGATTTCGACCAAGGGTTTTAACCAGGGGTGTTGTTGAGTTGGGGATGTCATTAGAATCGATTTCCCAAAGATTTTAGGTATTTTGGGTTAAACCCTAAATAACCAAGCTCAAAACTAGATCTACAACTCCAATCTACCTCGAGATAGATCTGAACACCCTAAGCATGATATGATAATTTTCTATAGAAGGTCTTGTCGAAACAAAGCCAACGCAACAGGAACAACTAAAACGGAGCTACGGATAATTTTCTAGAATTAAAATAATCTAATCTAAACTTTAAATCCTACTGCAAGATTGCTGTGGCAAAACAGTAATATTATTGTAGATCTGTGTTCTACCCGAAAATATGAATCCAACGGTATATTACACGCAATTTTTGGACTAATATTCGAATTACTATGGATTTTACAAGATTAAAGTGTTTTCTGCCTATTTAAAAAAAACCAGAACGGCGATCAACCATGCGGCGACAAGTGGCGGCTCGGGATTGGGCCAGCGGGGCGCGCGGGCTGACGAGGCGCGCTGACGAGGCCGGTGCCACGTGTCGCAATGCGGTTCGTCGGTACCGGTTCGGTAGGCCTAACTAATCTGGGCCGTTGGATTGGTAACGGATGGCTGAGGGGGGGTGGCCGGCGGCTTACCGTGGCGGGCGGCAACGAGGTCGACGGCGGACTCGGTGGCGGCGAGTCAGTGATGGTCAGCGGCAGGCGGCGGAGCTTCCCCGGCGTGACGGAGTAGTAGACGGCGTGCGGCTCCTCCTCGCAGTTCCGTTCCCGAGATCGGCGTGGACCACCTCCTCCCCGGTAGACGGCTAACGGCGACTGGACTTCGCGGACTCCGCCGAAGCTCCGGCGAGCAATCGCGATTGGCACGAGCTTCTATTCAAGGGGAAAAACAGCGCAGGCGATGCGGTCGTTAGAGAGGGAAAAAAGGAGCGTAAAGGGGGGATAAAAAGGCCTCGGTTTCAACGGGAGGCTCACCCTCCGACGTCGCCGGCGGCAGAGCTCCGGCGAGCTCGAAATCGGCAGCCCAGGGGCGGTTCTCGAGAAAACAATTTAGGTTTTAGAGGCGGTGGTTCTGGGGCTTTTAATTGCCAGAAACATGGGGGAGGGGGCAGCAGAGTTCGTCTCCGATTTTGTCGGGGAGTCCGAACCAGACGCGGCGGCGGCGTTGGGAGTTCGCTCCGATCCCGTCGGGGTGGACGACATGGTGGGGCCCACCTATAGGTGGCCGCGGCGGTGCGGTGCGGTGCAGGCTCCTGGCGGCGTCTGGGCGGCCCACGCGCTATGCTTCGCCCGCTCGTTCGGCGTGGTGGTAGTTAGTTGCAGGCTGGCTTTGGCTGGCCCGCTTAGGTTAGATTTCTTTTTTTATTCTTTTTATTATTTTCTGTTTTGTTATTTGTTTAATAACTTTTGCAAACGGACTCCGAATTAGACGAAATTTGTTTCTAAATTTTGTAAAAAGGAGAGGGTTAGAGTAGGACTTTAACATAACACTTTTGCAAGGGTTTTGGTGGTTCAAAAGGTTTTACCCCTTTTTGTCTATAATTGACTATGGGGTTTAAGAAAATACCCGATGCAGTTTTTGATATGTGATGCCATGATGCAATGATATGATGCATGCTTCTAGTAACATCTGAAATTGAAATTTTTTGGGATGTTACACTACGGTTCCGGATCCGAGAGTTGTGGAAGCAACAGCTTCCCCAATCACTTCATGTGCGCCGTCATCAACGCAGGCGACACCTCTGCCAATCGCGACAACGGTGGCAACCCTGGCAATGGCACCGATCCACCCAACGCCGGTAACGGTGGCAATGGTGGCAACGGCGGTAATGGTGGCAATCGCGCCCCCGTCAACAACGGAGGAGCAGTCGAACCTCCTAGCATAATCAATGAGCAAACCGGCGAACGCGTCGTAATCAAGCTCAACGAGCAAGAGTGGATCGCTGCCGCGAGGCATTACGAGGCACTCCTCTACCCTTCGGGTCCCCGCAAGAACTGCTGATGGGCTACCACTAGCTCCTGAAGGAAGAATTCAGACTGGCGCTTCAATTTGAATATGCTCTTGAAAAGGCCGAAGTGTGGCTCGATTCCGAGCCAGCACTCGCAAAGTGTGATGAAACAAGAGATGTGGAGGATCGAATTTGGGGACAGCTGATGGAGCTGGAGCCCGTAGAAACAAAGAAGACCCCTAAAGAAGGGATGAAGAGGCAAGGAGAGATCGCGAATGCGGAATGCAAAAAACATCACTCGAAACCCAGCGGGAGGAGCAAGAATGGTCTCACCGCTAGGGACGCACGCATCGGCGACTGCAACAGACAGCACTCCGTCTTGGCGAATAAGACGGAGATCAGACGCCTTCATGATGGAAAGCTGCCAGGCACCATTCGTGACGCGGGTGCCTGCGACCTTCTTCTTCCCGTCGGCGGCGGTGCTGGTGCCCGCAGCGGCGGAGCCGCCCTTCTTCTTCGTCGCGGCAACAGTGGCCGCAGAATTAGCAGCAGCGCCTCCCTTTTTCTTCCCCATTGCGTGACGGTGGTGAGAACGAAGGAAGTAGCTGGGGAAGATATGGAGCTGGTCTAGCGCCGCAACCAGAAAGAGCGCAAGGAAACAGAGAGCAACAGCAATGGCGATGGCAGCACGGATGAATGAGAACAAATGGGAAAATTACCGTCGCAGCGCCGCTACTTAACCCCTGGAAGATGCAATCCAACGGCTCAGAAAGACCCTATTGGACGCGTGGCACACATCGTGTTGGACACGTGGAGAAGGGGAAGCGCGAACCGTCCCTCCACTACTCCCATTACGCACGGAAATCGAGGAGGCGCAGTTAAAATAAAGATTACACACGCCCAGTCAAATCAAAGTCAGAAAGTGGGACCCACTGCTCGTCACGTCCCGTCAAACTCGCTCACGCGGGCAACTGAGGTCATACAAGCGTCATCACTGACGTCATCAAAGCTACGCAGCAAAAAACTTCGACTACTTTAGTCCTTGCTGGAGTCTTCGACTCCACCAAGCACTCGGGGGCTACTCCCATAGGGAGCGCTGGCCGCGCACCCTATGATTTTCTTTTCTTTTTGCAGGAACAAGGGCAATCAGAAGCAAACCCAGGCCATTCGAAATACGATTCGATTATGGACATGGGTTACTCCCATAGGGAGCGCTGGAAAAATTCGAATAAAACAAGCAACCAAAAGACGACAGCAGTCGCAAAAGTTATTTAGTCCATGCCTAAGTCTTCGACTCAACCCGGCACTCGGGGGCTACTCCCATAGGGAGCGTTGGTCGCGCACCCTATGATTATTTATACAGAAAACTGTGTGTTGATAACATCCGCACTTGAAGCTCATGGTGACACCGCCTCATAATTTTCCCTACAAAGAGACTGCATCTCCTGGGTCACCCGAATCGTCTCCGCGATGATAAAATTTAGATGCCGCGCTTATAGCATGAAGGTAAGACCTGAATAAGGCCTGGCAACGCATTTAGCTGCGCACTACCAGAAATGTATCCGTGCCTACAGGTACGATGAACATGCCTTGACAGACGCGTCGAGTGCTCACACCCATATAACTGGAATTCGACTCCTGTAAGACCTCCGCGGCCTAAGTCGAGTTACACGAGCACTTTTCCGGATTCGAGTCCGAGGACTCGAGTTCGAGTAGATTGCGTTGTTTCACCCTAAGGTGGTTAACTGATACTGATACTTCAGTTATATCAGGCATGTATATCAACAATCCCTATGACACAAATAAAAGCAGTCGAAATGCACTTGTTCAGGCACTCGAAGACTTCAAAAAGTCCCAGTCGAATCTGCGATTCTACTAGACACTCGGGGGCTACTGACATGGGTATACCCTATAGGTACTCGAGCTTGGTATATATGGTTCAAATACGTACAGGCCCACGGTGTCGCCAAGGCCCAAACAAGGGACTCAAATAGCCTACGGACTCTCGACTGCTTGAAGAACAAGAAGAAGTTAAAGATAGAAAGTTTGAAGGGGAAAAAACCCTAACTTGTAACCGACTCGACCTGCTACCCGAGACCTAGCCTATCTATATAAAGGCTAGGAGGGGGCGGCGAGGAGGACACACGCAACCCTAGTTTCCACAATCCTCGCCAGATTGCATCTGTGCACCATTGTAACTTTCGACTCCTTCCATAATTCCACGAGAAGACAAGCAGGAGTAGGGACCTCTATGAGGCCTGAACCTGGGTAAATCTTTGTCCCCTGTGTGCTTGTTTGATAGCCGATAGATGTCTCCAGCGCTCCCTCCTTCTCCAAAACCCAAGCTCATAACAATGGGCATTGATGAGTTAAACCCTCATCAGGATGTGTGTTCTTCTCATGAACCACACCCGGTGTCATTGCATGTCTGTTCTTTTCATGAACCATATCTAGAGTCATTGCATGTCTGTTCCTCTAAACAAACCACATAAGGATCCACCGGTGTCATTGCATGTCTGTTCTTTTCATGGACCACACCCAGTGTCATTGCATGTGTGTTCTTTTCATTAACCATAGCTATAGTCATTGCATGTATGTTCTTTTCATGAACCACACATAAGGATCCACCGATGTCATTGCATGTCTATTCTTTTTATGAACCAGACCTAGTGTCATTGCATGTGTGTTCTCCTGACAAACCACATATGGATCCGCCAGTGTCATTGCATGTCTGTTCTTTTCATGAACCACAGCTAGAGTCAACAAGTTTCATTGGATGTTTGTTCTTCCCATGAACCACACATGGATCCACCAGTGTCATTGCATGTCTGTTATTTTCATGAATCACAGCTAGTGTCATTGCATCTTTGTTACTTCCATAAACCACATATGGATCCACCTTGTGTGATTGCATGTATGTTCCTCTAAACAAACCACATAAGGATCCACCAGTGTCATTGGATGTGTGTTCTTCTCATGAACCACACCCAGTGTCATTGCATGTGTGTTCTTCTAAACAAACAACAAAAGGATCCACCAGTGTCATTGCCTGTCTGTTCTTTTCATGAACCACATAAGGATCCACCAGTGTCATTGCATGTCTGTTCTTTTCATGAATCACAGCTAGAGTCATTGCATGTCTTTTACTTCCATAAACCACATATGGATCCACCTAGTGTGATTGCATCTATGTTCCTCTAAACAAACCACATAAGGATCCACCAGTATCATTGTGTGTGTGTTCTTTTCATGAACCACACCCAGTGTCATTGCATGTGTGTTCTTCTAAACAAACCACACAAGGATCCACCAGTGTCATTGCCTATCTATTCTTTTCATCAACCACACCTAGTGGCATTGTATGTGTGTTCTTCTAAACAAACCACATAAGTCATTGCATGTCTGTTCTTTTCATGAACCACACCCGGTGTCATTGCATGTCTGTTCTTTTCATGAACCACGGCTAGAGACCACCAATGTCATTGGATGTATGTTCTTCCCATGAACCATACATGGATCCACCGGTGTCATTGCCTGTCTGTTCTTTTCAGGGATCACAACTAGAGTCATTGCATGTCTATTACTTCCACAAACCACATATGGATCCACCTAGTGTGATTGCATGTATGTTCCTCTAAACAAACCACATAAGGATCCACCAGTGTCATTGCATGTCTGTTCTTTTCATTAACCACACCCACTTTCATTGCATGCGTGTTCTTTTCATCAACCATAGCTAGAGTCATTGCATGTTTGTTACTTCCATAAACCACACATGGATCCACCGATGTCATTGCATGTCTGTTCTTTTCATGAACCACACCCAGTGTCATTGCATGCATGTTCTTTTCATTAACCATAGCTACAGTCATTGCATGTATGTTCTTTTCATGAACCACACATAAGGATCCACCGATGTCATTGTCTGTCTGTTCTTTTCATGAACCACACCCAGTGTCATTGCATGTGTGTTCTCCTGACAAACCACATATGGATCCGCCAGTGTCATTGCATGTCTGTTCTTTTCATGAACGACAACTAGAGTCCACAAGCGTCATTGCATGTCTGTTCTTTTCATGAACCACACCTACTGTCATTGATGTGTGTTCTCCTGATAAACCACATATGGATCCACTAGTGTCATTGCATGTCTGTTCTTTTCATGAACCACAGCTAGAGTCCACCAGTGTCATTGGATGTTTGTTCTTCCCATGAACCACACATGGATCCACTAGTGTCATTGCATGTCTGTTCTTCTCATGAATCACAGCTAGTGTCATTGCATCTTTGTTACTTCCGTAAACCACATATGGATCCACCTAGTGTGCTTGCATGTATGTTCCTCTAAACAAACCACATAAGGATCCACCAGTTTCATTGGATGTGTGTTCTTCTCATGAACCACACCCAGTGTCATTGCATGTGTGTTCTTCTAAACAAACCACATAAGGATCCACCAGTGTCATTGCCTGTCTATTCTTTTCATGAACCGCATAAGGATCCACCAGTGTCATTGCATGTCTGTTCTTTTCATGAATCACAGCTAGAGTCATTGCATGTCTTTAATTTCCATAAACCACATAAGGATCCACCTAGTGTGATTGCATGTATGTTCCTCTAAACAAACCACATAAGGATCCACCAGTGTCATTGCATGTGTGTTCTTTTCATTAACCACACCCACTTTCATTGCATGCGTGTTCTTTTCATCAACCATAGCTAGAGTCATTGCATGTTTGTTACTTCCATAAACCACACATGGATCCACCGATGTCATTGCATGTCTGTTCTTTTCATGAACCACACCCAGTGTCACTGTATGTCAGTTCTTTTCATGAACCACATAAGGATCCACCCAGTGTCATTGGATGTGTGTTCTTATCATGAACCACACGTGGATCCACCGGTGTCATTGCATGTCTGTTCCTCTAAACAAACCACATAAGGATCCACCAGTGTCATTGCATGTATGTTCTTTTCATGAACCACACCCAGTGTTATTGCATGCGTGTTCTTTTCATTAACCATAGCTAGAGTCATTGCATGTCTGTTACTTCCATAAACCACGCATGGATCCACCGATGTCATTGCATGTCTATTCTTTTCATGAACCACACCCAGTGTCATTGCATGGGTATCCGTTAGACCGAGTCTTCTAGAGGGCATGCCCTAGCACAGTTGTTCTGCTTGACGGTTGTTACATACCGTTTGATTGGGGCGTTTTGACGATTGGGATGGTCTTTGTGAGAGCGATCCGCGAGTAGGCTGTTTTGCGGCATGATTGGCCACGCTTGCTTTGGATAAACTGGCAACACCGGACGCTCGCCTGTTGCGAGTGTCACGTCTCACGAGTTTAGTGGGCCACATCCCAGTGTCATGTCCCCATTATTTCTATTCCTCCCCATACTTCTCTTCCTTACCCTCGAAGCCACTTTCCCCACTTCACTCCCATCCTGCCGTAGCCGCAAGCCGACGGCGCCTCCATCCCAATCCCCTCTCCGGCAGCCACCCCCCCCCCCCCACCCCTCTCGCCATGGGTTCAAGGGGAGATGGTGAGGAAACGCGTCGTGACGACAGGGACGATGATTTTGATGTGAGTCATCTCATCTCTATTTCTATCATCTATGGCCATTTATCTATTTTTTGAGCTAGATCTAATCTGTTTACTCATGCGCGTATGATGTGTTAGGCCAACCAGACGATGTATGACTTCGACTATCACGGTTTAGAGGATGAAGACAGTCCTCTGGTATGTAAACATGTATATGTGCCCGCTAAATTTGTAGCCTTCGAAGGACGAAACGCAGGCAAGAGGTTTCTACGGTGTCAAGGACATCGTGCAATGATGCAAGGCGGAAGTTGCGGTGTTGTCAAATGGGTAGATCCAGAGTGGCCCAAATCAATGCAGAAAACACTGGACAAACTATGGGAAATGACTGTCGAGTTGAAAGAATCCGTATTCAGCTCACTTCTTGATAGGGTTGAGATAAAGCTATGGGAACCAGTTGACATGACCAAGCATAAGCGAGATCTCAGGTGGGTGCAAGACAAGGTTATCAAAGTCGAGAAGGAGAGGGACGCGGCGTTGGCCCTGAAGGTTAAAGCAGAGCAAGAACTGACTCAAGCAAGGAACGATCTCCACCAGGCCAAAGTCCTGCAGTACACAACTACGAGTATTGACAAGTGCATGAGGAAAAATGCAGAGAAACAATTGAAGTTGTGCAAGGAATATGCTAAAAGGAAGGAGCAGACAATTCGATTCTTGCTCTCGCAGGAAGATACGCATCGGGCCAGGATTAGGAAGATCAAGGAGATATGTGATAACTAGTTCTATTTAGCTTAAGCTATGTGCCTTTTTAAGATTAGAAAGTTCTATACATACGGGGGGATGGCCAGCTCGAGGTCGGGAGGCCATGGAATGTACACCTCCTCAAATTGTACTCAGCTGGCATATATAATGAAATTCATTCAGATCACACAAATTGTGTCTACTCGCCATATTCTTGTGCCACTCGCACACTTACATATTAGCAATATGCTACTCACGGAAGTCAACCTCTGGTCGAGCGACCGGCACGGCTAAGTAGTCTGGCACAAGGGCACCGGAAATACTCGGGCCTTGGGTCGTCCATGAAAACGCCAACCCGGAGCTGCCATTGGAGTCACCTAGCCCGACTAGCCCACCGGGCCAAGACAACAGGTATACGCTTCTCACAGCGACCTGCCCATCCCATCCTCGTGCAAAGCGACTCGAACGGTTAAGTACCACGCACGGGGACTCTGCAAAACGGGAACCCCCACGCGGCTCGGGAACACACCAAGTAAGAGAGCTGCCTTGGACTCGCCCAGCGACTGGCTCTCCGAGCCAGGGGAGGAGACACGTTACAAACAATGCATTAACAACCTACAACAGGAAGGCGACCAATATGGTTGAGCACCACGCTCGAGGACTCACCTACAAAACAATCCCACCCGCGCTCGGGGACTCGCCACTCAGAAGATGCTAGAGATAAAACAATGCACAATCAAAACAAAACACAAAAGTATACAATCAAGTTATACCCCATTACAGGGCGGACGCCCTCGGGGACTCGCTCAATCAAAAATAAACACAACACACAACCCTGGTCGCAATACGAGTCGATTGACTCCCCTTGGCATACATTACAAAATACATTACAGCAGTCGCCACCTGGCATACATCACAAACTGCCCAACTACATTGTTTATTCCACAGGTCCTGATGAAGAAGCACCACCACCCCCCTTGACACAAACAAAAGGATGCCACGGGTTCGTAGGGTACGTTGTCAGCGACTTCGACTACGCCGACCGCAAGGGCTGCTCCGACTTCATATCATGATGCTCTGGCTCAGGGTCGCCAGGTGCCAACACCGTCTCCTGGTATGGAAGCAGATCCCCCATAGCCAGGACCCGATCGGCGTAAGCGGCGGCCTTCGCAGTTAGCTTCAGTACCTCTGACATCTCCACAGTGCCGGTCGCTGATGGGTAGCCACTCGTCACATCGTCAAGGTCGAAGTCGTCGGGGAAGTACGCGAGACCCAAGCTCAATGTCGTGGTGGCCTCGCACCTGAATGCGAGCGTGCTATCCACTCAACAACGACAGGAACCTCCTCCAGATAGCACCACACCTCTGTAAGCCCCCCAGGAATAACCTCGGTGGGGGACATGCCTTGAAGAACCGCTTGGATGCATAACGCCGAAGCTGTGGCCGCGTTCACCACGGCAGTCACGCACTGCGAAGCGTTGAAGGTCTGAACTACCGGTCGCTTTGGCCTATCACAGCTGCAAAATCAGACATCAATGAAACTACAGACCTCCCCAATCAGGGACTCACCAAACAACTCAAGCAAAGACGGAGACTCACCAAGGAGTTTGCGGCAGCTCTCCGTGACATGCTTTTCCAAGGCGGCTTTCTCATTATGCAGCCCCACGATGATCGAATCCGCGGCCTTGCATTCCTCTCAGCCGCAGCGACAGTAGCCTTCACTCGGTCCTCCGAAGAAACTGAGGCCGCTCTCGCCTCCTCCAAGTCTTGGATCAAGGAGGCAATTCGCCCATTTGCCGCGTCTAGCTCGGCGACTGGAACATACCCTTCGCGGGCCTTGGAAATCGTAGACGGGAAACCATCTGAAAGAGAAACCATCAGTGCGTCATGCACCAATAGTTCACAATTTACAGAGGAATGGACAGAAAAGCAGATACTTACCAGTAGTTTCCTGAAGCCGCTGGTTTGCCTCCTGTGCTTCGTGCAGATCCCGCTCCAAGCGCTCCCTCGCGGCCTCCCGATCGGTCGATTCCCTCTACAAACCCTGCAAACAAACAACACACCTCAGCTCTTACCCAAATCAACATCCAGTTCCTAGCCACTGAAATTCAGCGACTAAGAACTTGGGGACCAGAGAGTAGGAACAAAGTTCAATTCCTAGCCGCTGAAATTCAGCGACTCGGAATTCGGGGACTGGAGAGTAGAAAGAAGTTCAGTTCCCAGCCGCTGAAATTCAGCGACTAAGAACTCGGGGACTGGACATACCTGAATAGCGACGCCAAGCATCTTGTGAAGTTTTTTGGCGTCAGTCGACGAGATCGTGAAGGAAGTGCGCCCACGACGGGACCCAATGTCCGCATCCACGATCTCCGGACTCTGTGGAGACTGGGTGTCCACCACGCCTGGAAAACCCCTAGCCATGAATTGCGGGAACGTCGCCGACGCTCTGGCGGGAGCACTGGTTGTCGGGGCCAGCGCTTCCGGCGCGGCCACAGCCAAGACTGGCTCCGATCGCGCCGCCACCACTTCTTCGACGACTGTCGCAACATCGGGCTCCGCGGCGCCTTCCATGGTTGTGCCATCGTCGGCACCCCCTTCTTCTTCTTCGCGCCTTCCGCGGTCGCCACATCCCCGGCGAATTTGCTCTTCTTGGGGAGGTCGCCCTCTCCCGTGGTGGCGGCCGGCGTAATCTTTGCCACCGAAGGACGGCCAATCTTCTTGGATCCAGACCTGCCTGAATTCCCACAGTCCATATAATGACAATACGAAAACAAGAGGTGAATCGGAATGAAGAACCAATACTCACTTAACGACCGGGAGAATGCGGAGCCCGGTGCTGATGTGGGCAGGTTTGTCCAATTCTGGACGCAGCTTGGGAGTGAGCCCCCTCTCAAAGACGTCTGAAGCCCATGACACCGCGGGCTTCCTCGATGACGAAGCCGCAGTCGCTGGAATCTCCGGCTCCGACGACGCGGCCGCCCTCGACGGCTGCGGCGACTTAGACATCGCTGCCTCAGCCCCTTCCCGACTTGGAACCCTCGAAACCGTTGGCGCAATCACCGCTAGGGGAACCCTACTACTGCCTCGCTGTCCTCGCTCTCCAACCCCTTCGTCGGGATCGCATCCTCTGGGGCTTTGCGCGAGACTTCGGGGGTGTCTTCATCGTCAAAGTCGTCATCTGACTCAAATACCACCGTCGACTTGGACGGCGACATTGTCTTCTTCGCTGGTGACTTGGGCTTGCGTACGGGCTTTAACGGTGTAGCAGTACGCCGGGATGTATGCTCCTGCGCGACCTCGTCGCCTCCGTCGTGTTCATCCAGGCTGCGACTTGCCTCGAACTCACGCTGCCTCTGCATGCGGGTCTTGCGAGCCACAGGCGCTGGGGGAGGAACCTCCTCCTCCTCCCCATTACTCTCGGAAGAGTCTCCCTCGGAGCCCTCCTCGAGATCCTGGGGAACATCTTCATCGAGCAGAGGAAGCCAGCCCTCCAACACCTAAAACAGCTGAGAACCACCACGAGTCACAACAAAGGCAGCGACTGAAGATTGAGGTGCGGAAATAGCGATAGAGGAGAAAACTTATTGTGGGGGCTTCATTCTTCATGGGAGTGTACGGGGCGAGCCCGACTGACACGCTAGTGAACTCCGCTTCAGTGATCTTTTTCAGGGCAGCCTTGTAGTCCTCGGCCTCCCATGATTCCTTGTTGGTTCGGGAGGGGTCGTGCTTCCCGTTGTATTCATACATCCAATGCGGCCGAGCCGCCAGCGGAACCAAGCGCCACCCGAGCCAGCAGTTGTAAAGGTTGATCGAAGTCAACCCCTGGTCCTTCATCTTCTAGATCTAGTCCATCATTTCCGCGACGGCCATCCTCTGGTCTTCAGGAAGCTTGTTCAGCGCCAACCGGCGAGGCTCTCTCCTCTCGGCGATGAACTGGGGAAGTGCCACCTCGCTGGGGGAGTGGATTCTTTTACGTAGAACCAGCTCTTCGTCCACTCGCTGGTGGCCTTCTTCGGCAGAAGGAGCTTGACGAAATTAGCCTTCGACTTCAATTGGAACGTGACGCCTCCTGCAGCCAATATCAAGCCACCGGATGCCTCGCGCCCGATGTGGCCATGGAAGAGCTCCAACCACAGCAGAAAATACGGCCTACAGCCGAGATGGCACTCGTAGAAGGCGACAAAGATCGCCAGCTGCTCGATGCTGTGCGGGCCAAGATCCAACGGTTTGATCGTGTAATGCGCGTAGAAGCGTCGGAAGAAGAGCGATGTGGGGAACCCCAGACCCCTCTCAAGATGGCTGGGGAAGCAGATGAAATCGCCGGCTCGCGGCTTAGGCTCGGTCTCGGAGGAGGGGGGAACACGCCAGTTCGCCTTGCAAAGGACTCCGGCGTCCTCGAAGGACTTGAGGTGGGTTGTGGTGCATTTGGATTTTCCCCATGAGCCTTTGGGAGGCGCCATCAGGTAGGACGTGGAATCGCACAGTGCGGAAAGGACGAATCGGAAGGTTGAAGGCAGGAAGATTGAAGACAGGAAGAATGGATGTGGGAGAAAGAAGAATGCGGGGAAGTATTTGCAGAACTGAATCATCACTCCCCTTATATGGGAACGCCACCCGCCAAAATCGGGGTAGCCGTTACTCACGGTAATTGCGCCGAAGTTACCGTTGGAAATTCCAACGGATAGTCTGACTAGAACTGATGGTCCAACTCCGCCATTCCACCCGCTACCCGCTAGTCCTCTCCACTGAACGAAGCGGCGACTTGACAGTAGTAACATTCGTCGGGATGGCGAGTGGAAGCCTGGGGAAATTCTCCTTGGTTTTCATGGATTCCATCGCCGACTCGACTGGGCGTCCAAATTGGGCTCGCCTACTTCGATCACCAAAGGGACACCTGTGCCTGAATCAATGATGGCCTCGGGGACTACTGATGGGGATATGCCAAAGGGGGTATGCCCAGCAGGACGTTTTGACTGGGTTGAAGGGCCTGTAAGTGTGCCTGAAGGACGGCGACAGGACTACTATTAAAGGAGAAACCTGGTGACTGGAAGCTAAAGGCCCAGGAGCATATCTGAAGCCTAGTCGGATTAGGTCAAAAAGCCGCCGAGTCTGTATCTAGCTCGGTTGTCACTTGTAAACCCTAGTGAGGTGACTCCTATATAAACCTCCCTAGGGTATCCTAAGGACCCACATTCCATCATACACCCCCTCGAGCAACTCGCAGCTTAGACGCCGAGCTCACCACCCCTATAACTCACTCTCCAATAATCTAATCTAGCAGGAGTAGGTCTTTACCCTCTGGGCGGCCGAACCTGGGTAAACCCATGTGCATCCGCCCCCATCTCGCACCGCAGATGGCCACCAACTCTTCCTCACGTTACAATAAATCGCTGCCAGTAGCAGCGACTGTCGTGGCCATTTCCACGACAAGGCCACCCTCTACCCTTCGGCTCCCCGCAAGAACTGCTGATGGGCTACCATTGGCTCCTGAAGGACGAATAGAAATGCCAACTGCATACACTCGTGCAACTCGAGGCGCGTAAAAAGGCGGCAGACGAGTCGAGTCTCTGGCGAGCTGGGCTCTCCTCTCACGAAGGATCCTCCTCCAAGTGCAACGAGTATATGGGCTCCTCGGATTATTCATCCGAGAAATCCCTGTTATGCATACATCCACGTTCCCATGATCAGTGAGCCGTGGAACATAACCGACAGGTACCATTACAACATCCGAAACATAATGAATTACAAGACTTACATAAATGCCATTATGGCTACATCCTCATTAGCAGCGGAACATCGGCAAGCGCAGAGCCCAATCGTGCCTCAACCTGCAGGCAACTGACTAGGAAGAAGGCCTAGCTCGCTGGACGTCACCTAAATCTTCCAAAGTCGAAACTCTGAAAGTCTGGCCAAGTAAATAGCCAGGGACACAGCCATAAGTACTTCTGAATATACATGCAAACCACCAAGATAAGTGAAACAAGGAAATGCAATTCTGGCTGTGGCGAGATAGCTCTATCTAGGGTTGCTTTTGGAAAGCCTAAACTAACCTTTGAAGTTATGGCATCTCCATATCTATGTTGAAAAAGAGTTTGAAAACATGCTTTGGTTTTATAAATCAAGACATCTCCATATCTTTGTTGAAAAAGAGTTTTGAAAACAGTTTTGGAGTAAAAACCCTTTTTAAACATCTTAGACCCCTCGGGTCAAAACAAAGCTTTCGAACTTGGGTTCCCCCGGAACCTTTGTCCTCGAAGTACTTGTTTCCCAAACAAGCACAGTTTGGGTACTCCTAGCCAACACCTTTACAACCGTCCTTGAACGTGGACATGGCTATTCGAATAGGTTATACTTTGTAGAGTTTGCGCACTTTCCCCACAAGAATCAATACATCCGCCGGGATACAACCACGTCCCACTACCACTATAGATGGGGTCCAGATAATCAAACCTAACCTTTCGCTTGTCAACCCTAGCAAAGTCATGCTTCTCCTCTTGGGTTTGTTCTCCCCGACAACGAGTATGTGGCTCCCAGCCATAGTCCTTCCTTCTGTACACACGCATACCCAAGCCGCAGCTTGGCGTATACCTTAGATCTGGTGACTCTACTTCCTTCCGTACTCCGAGTCATACCGTCCGCGGGAGATCCAATTGTTGCATCGGTCCTCCTGCCATTTCAGTCTCACTCTTGCCGAAGCAAGTGACAGGCTTCAGATCCTTGATCTGGTGGTGCCTGCCTGGACTTCTAGGGATTTCTCCCTATAAGCATGGTAGAATTTCCCTCAGCACCTAGGGTAATGTGGTTGTGCGGATAAAAATTGTTCCAGTAAAGGCGTAGAACATCCCATCACATTCTCATCTCTCCCCATCACCATTTCTTTTGTTAAAACCCCCACTGCGAACGATGCCTCTTCCTAGGGTTTTACAAAGCCGTTTGGAAACATTTGTAGTGGGGAAAATCCCAAAACAGTTTATTTCCTCAAAACCTGGGTTTCCAAGGAGGTAGAATGCTAACCATCGTACTCTCGGTCTAAAGGGAATGAAATGATAGGTTCATCGGGGTGGTTCCTCGAAGGACACGAAGTCATAACTTGGAGGAGCCAAGTTACTATCGCAGTATTTGTAAAACAAAACATGCAGGTAGGTAATGCAATTTATAAAGATGATACAAAACAGGTAAAAGAGAATATGACATATATCAGAGTTTAGGAATTGGTGGCTTGCCTGTGATCAGCAAATAAGTCCCTGGACTTCTTCAGATGACCAAGAATACCCAATTATATAATAATAAGAAGTCCCTTCCTTCTTGTCGACAGACACTCTCACTATCATCGTCATCGAATACACATGCAAGCAGACAATACCACAATCAATACAAGGAATACAAGCATCAAACCATACAGAAAACAAACATAAGAATTACTACTGACTCTTGGGAGGTTTTGGAGAGGTTGGGTTTTATTGGTGGAATTTACTAGATTGCTATTGTAGTGTTTCTCTCTTGGAAGATAGTGGTCAAGGCTAGATATAAGGAACTTGGATTAGGGATCTGCGGTCAGTAGGTTACCAATGTGCAAAAGTGATATTCTCAGATAGGTCTTGTGAAGACAAAACCATTACAAGTGGTTTCACTTGAATATAAAATTTCTAGATTTAATTATGCTTTTTATAGTGGATTAAACTCTAGTTTGAGGAAATAATTCACCAGAAAAGTTCTGGAGCTCCAAAACTTATTTCCTTGGAATGTTTGGCAGTATTTGATGTACTGAACCACCTAGAGTTTGAATATTGTCCTAAGAATTACCAGAATGCTCTCAGGAAATTCCCAAAGACAGTTTTGTATGATTCTTCTCTTTATCTCCAGATTAAATCTACAGGAGCTATTGAGTTGATTCTAAGGGCATGTGATAGGAATGTCTAGTACCTTTCTATAGGAATTGGATTCACCCTTTTTGGAGTTGCCAAACTCCTGGAGTGATTTATTTAGTGAAAATACACCTTACAGAAGTATTTAAATTACAAAAATTCAACCAGAGCTCAATAAATTATGAGCTAATGGGGTTTGGTAGATATTGGTTATAGGGTGTACTGGTTGGTGGAATCAGGTCAATACCACATTTGGTTAGACCTAGGGAATTTATCTATGTCAGATTAAGGTTACTTTTGTTATTTTTCCCAAAGGCACACCTCTGTTCACCTTGGAATAGGACTTGTGTTGGATGAAAGGTATGTCAAATACCTCTCAATAGAGCCTTGCTTCATCTCAAATGGAGATGCAAAACTCCCTAGGGAAATTTATTGTGTGTACCAGATACATTTTAGCAGATTAATTACTAGCAAATATTGGAATTTAATTTGGACTTGGGGTTGCCTCTGCATGTTTGAGAAAACCTCAGAGTACTATCAGAGATTTAGATCTAGGAATTTGGACTTGGGTTACCATTTTATTTGGATTAAATCCTAGCAAGAGCTTTTCTGTGATAAATGGATCTACTAAAAGAAAAAGAAAAAGGGTGCAATGGGTCGGATCTGGGGAGCTACTAGGCTGAAGGGTAGGATTCGTCCCATGGCGCTCGGGGCAACGCGCAGGAGGGCACGGATTGAAACTGCCCAGCGGGGCCCACTGTCAGTGAGCGAGGGGTGCCGAAGCGGTGCCGAGCGACGGTGGCCGTCGGATCTAGTCGTGACGGACGGCTCGGGGTCATCATCCACGCGAAACAGGGCGGTCGCCGATGGAACCCTAGGCAGTAGCTGAGAGGGAGGCGGAAGCTCACCAAAGGGGTCAAGGTACATCGTGGAGGTCGTAGGGCGACGCAGTCGATGGTGTTGAGCAGATCAGTGGGCGGCACGACGGTGCAGGTCCACTTTATGCAGCTCGTGCGACGGCGGTAGAGAGGGACCTCGTCGGATTTCAGCGCCGACAACGGAGGAGTTGGTCTCCATTTTTGGGAGGAGCCAAAGCTTCTCCTTCTTCCTCTGCCGGGCAGATCTGAGCAGGGGCGGGAGAGTTGAGCTGGGGGAGGGGAGTGAGAGGTGTGAGGGGGCAAAAGAGGGGCAGAGGCTAGCTGGGGGTGGCCTCTAGCCATATATACCAAGGGGAGGAGTAGATGGGCCAAATTACCCATTTGGGCATGGGGGAGAGGGGATGCTGGCCAGTGATTGGTCCAGGGCTCAGTGGGGAAGGGCATGATGGGTATTTGATCTTGCAGGGGCAGAGTGGGGAGCTGTGGTGATTAAATGGGCAAGATCCTTGTAAGATTTTTATGGAATCTCTCTCTGTCTCTTACTACTAGTACAAGGGGAAAATGGGGATTTTTTGGGGTGGAGCTACAGTGGTGGTCGACCAGTGGTGTGTCCTGGTGCTAAGGATGAGCTTTGATCAAGATTGAATGAGATGTGGAAGTGATTTGAGTAGTGGTTTGCTTAATGGACAATTTTGATCAAACTAGAGGGTTATGAAGGAAGTACAAATTCTTGCATTGTACCAGAGGAGGAAATGTTACTGATGAGTAGATGTGATAAAGGTAGACTCCTAGGATTTATTGTGGATTTTTCAGAGGAGTTTTAGTCCTCTTAAATCCAATTACTCAAGAAGGACAGAAGTGATTTTTAGATGATCATTTGATAAATTTCCATTGGACAAGGATGGATTTTGGTTTGAGAGGGTCCCAAATATGAATACACACCTAGGGGAAATTTCCCAAGATTTATTGGGTATTAAAAGTGTTTAAAACAATTATTATTCCAATTCAGCCATTTAGGAAAATGGGCAAAAAGAAATAATAAAGCTTCTCAAAAATATTTAGTTTTGGTATGAAAAGATAGGGTATGATATATGGAACTTATTGGAGCCAAATGTTATAGAGGAGTTTTGGCAAAAACCAAGCTTTCCTTTATGAAGAGAGTTTTGGAGATTATGACTATTTAAGGAATTAAATAATTTTTGGGGCTATAATAATTATGGAAAATTATTGATAAATATTGAGGACCAATGTAGATGAGATAGACAAGGTGTAGAAAGCATTTGCAACCTTGTGGAAAGGAATTCCAACTTGAAAAGGATGGAAAACAAGGAGTTGACGATCTAGGGTGGTGTTATTTTTATACCACCAAAACATGCTTGCATCTTGGAGCTCAAAGCTCACCTTGGTGCAAGGGATAGATGGGTCGGTAGGACAGGTCATATAGATGATCATGACAGGACGATTTTGAATTAATAGAATTTGAGGTGATCTAGAAGTGATGGCTAACTTTGTTGAAAATAAGGCTGCCATGCAAAATGAGTCATGATGCCTTCTAAACCATGTGGGTTTAAGAAGCACAGAGATCCACTTGGGGCAAGTGAAGTAGGTTTCTATAGACATCAATGAGTAGAGAAGAACCATGCAGAAATCTGGTCCATAGAGGTTTGGATGGTGGTGTGGGCTTCTAGCAAAGTAGGCATGATGACTAGATTTGCAAGAAAAGTTATTTTCTTGTCTGCAAAACCATCAGGGACAAGTGGGTTAGAGGAGGATTTAACCAGAGGAAAATGTGGTCCTTGGTAGTCCTTAGGATTTTTAACAAGATGGTTCAGGTGCATTTCCAAAAAGGCACATGGTTTGAGAAAAGGAGGCATTCAAAAAGGTGATGTTGAAATTGTTTCCAGACTTGGTCAAACTTGGTAGTTTTGAGAATTTTGACTAGAGTATGAGAGGGAATGTTCTTAGAGGGGTTGTAAGGTATCAGAGCATTAACAAGTGGTTGATAGGGAAGTGTAGAGTGAGTAGAAGGGATCCATGCTTGATATAGGTCTTCCTGGACTTGGAAAATCCTCAGAATTGATCTGGTTAAGGGTTTTAGATGATCACCTGGTGGTTAGGGATCATATCAAAGTTGTATTCTTTCTTAGGGATTGAGGGGTTGGGAACATCTTGATCCTAGTGATGAGCTCCTAGAGTAGCTCATACTATTTCCTAGGCAAACAAGTCAATCAGCAGATCAAAACAATTCATCAGACAGCAGATCAAGGCAACTCATCTTATAAACAAATTAACTACTCAAGGTTACCATCAAGCTTAGCTTAAGTTAGGGTTGGGACATTTTGAAGGGGTTGAGTTTTGAATAAGGTGAGAGTTCTTGGTATCTCTACCAAGGGTGGAATTCAAATGCTTTTGGAAAGAGGTTTTGGGAACACTAGAGATAAGATTAGTTGAGTGTTATGTCTTGAAAACATAAGGAGATTGGAGTATATATCTTGCCATAGTTTTGTCAATAGAAGCTACCAAAAATAGTTTTGGTTGCACAGGCATCTTGGCTCCTGTTTTGAAATGCCAGAACGTTTGAGAATATGTAAAGTATGCAAAGATAGTTCTGGGTAAAAAGCTTTTGTCAACTGAGGGTGAGGTAAGGAGTATCCTAAGATACACATCCTAAGCACAAGTGCAAGCAGACAACAAGCAAGCACTGCACCAAAGCACAAGAAAAAGTTTTTATTCCCCCTGATTGTTGCATTCTGGAAGTCTAATCAGGGTTGCCAAAATTGGGATGTTACATACCTTTCCCCTTAAAAGAATCTCGTCCCAAGATTCGAGAGAGTAAGGTTAGGGGATTTGTCTTAGTTAATTGCTAGGTATTTCTTGCGGACTAACTTGCCGACTTTGCCTTCGAACAGAATCACCTTGATAAGGAGGTTGAACTTCAATCTTCTTGAAACTCGGGGGTCGAGCTGGCTTCAACCAAGATTGCGGTGAGGGATCTTCCTCCGGTAAGGGTCCACGGCACTTATCTTAAGTGGGTTGTTATATCCAAATCTGTGTCTTCAAATCTGGTGTCTTCGGGTCGGGCAGAGAGGTAATCTATTTTGCAGGAAAGATGCAGTCTTTCCCCCTTAGGATTGGACTTGGGTGGGTCGGAGAGTTACAAACCGGGGACATCCTTATGAAGGTGACAAAAGACGGTTCTTAAGGTAGCGGACATCGACTTAAGAGAGGGTATCATCATAGGCGGCGTTCCCGGGGAACATGGGCTAGTCTAATATAGGTTTCACTTGCCATCGTTCGGGAGTCCTAGAGTGAGTTGGGGAGCTTCTCTCTTGGTCTTTACTTCCACGGGGTGTTGTCGCCTATCGAAGCGTGGGACATCTTCAGTCTTGAGCCGAGGGGCAGCGAGCGGTAGGGTGACCATCTTTTCTGTGGAAGGGGACCTTGGATGTCTTCGAGATTCTCTTTTGCGGAAGTTTTGACAGATTTTCTCTCGGGGCATTCTCGCTTGAAGTGACCAGGTAGTCCACACGTGAAGCAGATGCCCATCCTTTGGTGTAGCTGTTTTGATGCCTTGCCTTTGCTGGTACCGGGAGGTTGACGGGCTATGCCAATGAGGGGATATACTGGACACTTTATGGGAACATGGTCTTGGCCTTCACAGATGAAACAAGTGATAATTCGAGTTGGGCAAACTTTGGGTGAATGGGTTTCTCTACAGTTGGGGCAGTGGCCGTAGCATCTGTTGGCTTTGTGCCCTTCGTCTCCGCAGTGGCTACATGCCTTCTGCGCGCTTCCGGTCTTCATGGCCATCCTGGGGGAGGTCTTGTTGGTGGCAGACGTTTTGGGTTGGCTCTAATGCAATGACTTGGGTAACACACGCAAGAAGGAACAATTCAAGCAAGCATAGCAATCAAGGAAGTCATTACATACCAACCAAATTTGCACCCGAGGATGCTAATAGTGCTTAGGCATTACAAAACGCGTTCATGGACGATACATGACTCTACCCTATTGCTAGGTGGGCGAGTACCGCGACGTGGGTGATTACTCGGAGGGTGCCTCTGTGAAGTCGTGGCTAGCTTCGGGGTTTCCAACTACTGCAGATCCTCTAGGGTTTGCGGGATATTCAGCTCGTCTTCAGTGAAGGTGAGGGTGGTGCCTTCCCATGGTGTAGGGTTGGATGTTGACTCGGTCGGCGTGGGTGACTCGACGATAGGGTGGTACTCATTGAGGAAGGAGAGATCATCGTCAGTCCCGGGGTTCTCGTCTTCAGGGGTTGGGGGTACTTCAATGATCAGCTTTCTTGCCAAGTGGGCATTGGTGGCTTGAAGACTCCTTTCGCTCTTACGGAGTAGGATGATATCCATCTTTAGAAGCGGATTCTCATGTCATGTCTTGTCAAGATCTTCCTAGGAGCATTGGAGTAGGTATTCCATATTCTCTAGCTGATTCCCGATGGAGCAGGTGAGGAAAGACTCAGTAGGTAGTCCATCTTCATCTCGTTTTCCAAAAAATGGTAGGGAGTATCCTTCAACTCATCTTCGTGGATCTTGCAGACGTGCGCCATGATCTCCTGTATGGCTCGCACCACGCCATCTACCCAGTTGATGTCGAGGAAGGTCAAGATTGTGGGCGCGGTGTCCTCATCGGGGGAAGGAATAACAGCCTTGAGGACCCATTACATCACATTGGTGTTACTGCGAGGCAGTTTGGTTCCTTCAATAGTTGGCGCGGGCCTCTTGACTATCTTCATTAGGTTGTGAAGCTGCTGTTCAAAGGGCCAGAAACTATCTCCAGCGACGATGCGCTCTGAGCGGAAGGAGGCCATCTACATCAGATTTGTGGGATGGGGTTGGGTTAGTGACAGTTGTGTAGGATTTTAAGCTTTGAAATCATATTAATTCGAGTAGTTTTTCGAAATAGAGGGGGAGAAGACATAAGCACTTCTGCAAATAGTCATATTTTCTCCCTTGTCCTTTAGAAAATAGGTTTGTCTTTTCCTGTCTAACGTCCATGCTAACTAGGGTCTCCTACAGTCAGGATGGCTCTGATACCAAGTCTGTGGGCTCCCCGGATTATTCATCCGAGAAATCCCTGTTATGCATACATCCACTTTCCCATGATCAGTGAGTCGTGGAACATAACCGACAGGTACCATTACAACATCCGAAACATAACGAATTACAAGACTTACATAAATGCCGTTATGTCTACATCCTCATTAGTAGCGGAACATCGCCAAGCGCAGAGCCCAATCGTGCCTCAACCTACAGGCAACTGACTGGGAAGACAGCCTAGCTCGCTGGACGTCACCTGAATCTTCCGAACTCGAAACTCTGAAAGTCTGGCCAAGTAAATAGCCAAGGACACAGCCGTGAGTACTTCTGAATGTACTCGCAAACCACAAAGATAAGTGAAACAAGGAAATGTAATTCTGGCTGTGGCGAGATAGCTCTATCTAGGGTTGCTTTTGGAAAGCCTAAACTAACCTTTGAAGTTATGGCATCTCCATATCTGTGTTGAAAAAGAGTTTGAAAACATGCTTTGGTTTTATAAATCAAGACATCTTCATATCTTTGTTAAAAAAGAGTTTTGAAAACAGTTTTGGAGTAAAAACCCTTTTTAAACATCTTAGACCCCTGAGGTCAAAACAAAGCTTTCGAACTCGGGTTCCCTCGGAACCTTTGTCCTCGAAGTACTTGTTTCCCAAACAAGCACAGTTTGGGTACTCCTAGACAACACCTTTACAACCGTCCTTGATCGTGGACACATCTATTCGAATAGGTTATACTCTGCAGAGTTTATGCACTTTCCCCACAAGAATTAATACAACCGTCGGGATACAACCATGGCCCACTACCATTGTAGATGGGGGTCCGGATAATCAAACCTAACCTTTCGCTTGTCAACCCTAGCAAAGGCATGCTTTTCCTCTTGGGTTTGTTCTCCCCAGCTACGAGTATGTGGCTCCCAGCCATAGTCCTTCCTTCCATACACGCGCATACCCAAGCCACAACTTGGCGTATACCTTAAATCTGGTGACTCCACTTCCTTCCGTACTCCGAGTCATACCGTCTGCGGGAGACCCAATTGTTGCACCGGTCCTCCTGCCAAATTAGGCTCACTCTTGCCGAAGCAAGCGACAGGCTTCAGATCCTTGATCTGGTGGCGCCTGCCCGGACTTCTAGGGATTTCTCCCTATAAGCATGGTAGAAGTTGCCTCGGCTAATTCGGACAAACTACGAGTTAACCCCAGCACCTGGGGTAATGTGGTTGCGTGGATAAAAATTGTTCCAGTAAAGGCGTAGAACATCCCATCACATTCTCATCTCTCCCCATCACCATTTATTTTGTTAAAACCACCACTGGGAATGATGCCTCTTCCTAGGGTTTTACAAAGCCGTTTGGAAACATTTGTAGTGGGGAAAATCCCAAAACAGTTTATTTTCTCAAAACCGGGGTTTCCAAGGAGGTAGGATGCTAACCATCCTACTCTCGGTCTAAAGGGAATGAAATGATAGGTTCATTGGGGTGGTGCCTCGGAGGACATGAAGTCATAACTTGGAGGAGCCAAGTTACTATTGCAGTATTTGTAAAACAAAACATGTAGGTAGGTAATGCAATTTATAAAGATGATACAAAATAGGTAAAAGAGAATAGGACATATATCAGAGTTTAGGAATTGGTGGCTTGCCTGTGATCAGCAAATAAGTCCCTGGACTTCTTCAGATGACCAAGAATACCCAATTATATAATAATAAGAAGTCCATTCCTTCTTGTCGACAGACACTCTCACTATCGTCGTCATCGAATACACATGCAAGCAGACAATACCACAATCAATACAAGGAAGACAAGCATCAAACCATACAACAAACAAACATAAGAATTACTACTGACTCTTGGGACGTTTTGGAGAGGTTGGGTTTTATTGGTGGAATTTACTAGATTGCCATTGTAGTGTTTCTCTCTTGGAAGATAGTGGTCAAGGCTAGATATAAGGAACTTGGATTAGGGATTTGTGGTCAGTAGGTTACCAATGTGCAAAAGTGATATCCTCATATAGGTCTTGTCAAGACAAAACCATTACAAGTGGTTTCACTTGAATATCAAATTTCTAGATTTAATTATGCTTTTTATAGTGGATTAAACTCTAGTTTGAGGAAATAATTCACCAAAAAAGTTCTGGAGCTCCAAACATTATTTCCTTGGATGGTTTGGCCGTATTTGATGTACTGAATCACCTAGAGTTGGAATCTTGTCCAAAGAATTACCATAATTCCCTCAGGAAATTCCCAAAGGCAGTTCTGTCCGATTCTTCTCTTTATCACCAGATTAAATCTATAGGAGATATTGAGTTGATTCCAACGGCATGTCATATTCATGTCCAGTACCTTTTTGTAGGAATTGGATTCACCCTTTTTAGAGTTGCCAAACTCCTGGAGTGATTTATTTAGTGAAAATACCCCTTACAAAAGTATTTAAATCACAAAAATTCAACCAGAACTCAATAAATTATGAGCTGGTGAGGGTTGGTAGATATTGGTTCTGGGGTGTACCGGGAGGTGGAATCAGGTCAAGACCTCATTTGGTTAGACCTAGGGAATTTATCTATGGCAGATTAAGGTTAGATTTGTTATTTTTCCCAAAGGCACACCTCTGTTCACCTTGGCATAGGACTTGTGTTGGATGAAAGGTATGTCAAATACTTCTCAATAGAGCCTTGGTTCATCTCAAATGGAGATGCAAAAATCTCTGGGGAAATTTATCTAGTGTACTAGATACATTTTAGCAGATTAATTACTAGCAAATATTGGAATTGAATTTGGACTTGGGGTTGCCTCTGCATGTTTGCGAAAACCTCAGAGTACTATCAAAGATTTAGATCTAGGCATTTGGACTTGGTTTGCCATTTTATTTGGATTAAATCCTAGCAAGAGATTTTCTGGTATAAATGGATCTGCTAAAAGAAAAATAAAAAGGGTGCAATGGGCCGGATTTGGGGAGCTACTGGGCTGAAGGGGAGGATTCGGCCCACGGCGCTCGGGGCGACGCGGGGAGGGCGCGGATTAAAATTGCCCAGCGGGGCCCGCTGTCAGCAAGCGAGGGGCGCCGAAGCGGTACCGAGCGACGGTCGTCGTCGGATCTAGTCGCTACGGATGGCTCAGGGTCGTCGTCCAGGCGAAACAGGGCGGCCAGCGATGGAACCCAAGGCAGCGGCGGAGAGGGAGGCGGGAGCTCACCAGAGGGCTCGAAGTAGGTCGTGGAGGCGGTAGGGGTACGCGGTCGACGGTGCTAAGCAGATCAGTGGGCGGCACGACGGTGGAGGTCCACTGAATGCAGCTCGTGCGACGGCGGCAGAGAGGGACCTCGTCGGAGTTCAGCACTGATGAAGGAGGAGTTGGTCTTGATTTTTGGGAGGAGCCGAAGCTTCTCATCCTTCCTCTCCCGGGCAGATCTGAGCAGGAGAGGGAGAGTGGAGTTGGGAAAGGGGAGTGAGATTTGTGAGGGGGCAAATGAGGGGGAGAGGCTGGCTGGGGGTGGCCTCTGGCCATATATACCAAGGGCAGGATTAGATGGGGCAATTTACCCATTTGGGCATGGGGGAGAGGGGATGCTGGCTAGTGATTGGTCCAGGGCTCAGTGGGGAAGGGCACGATGGGTATTTGATCTTGCAGGGGCAGAGTAGGGAGCTGTGGTGATTAAATGGGCAAGATCCTTGTAAGATTTTTGTGGCATCTCTCTCTCTCTTACTACTAGTACAAGGGCAAAATGAGGATTTGTTGGGGTGGAGCTAGAGTGGTGGTCGACCAGTGGTGTGTCCTGGTGCTAAGGATGAGCTTTGATCAAGATTGAATGAGATGTGCAAGTGATTTGAGTAGTGGTTTGCTTAATGGACAATTTTGATCAAACTAGAGGGTTATGAAGGAAGTCAAGAATCTTGCATTGGACCAGAGGAGGAAATGTTACTGATGAGTATATGGGATAAAGGTAGACACCTAGGATTTATTGGGGATTTTTCAGAGGAGTTTTAGTCCTCTTAAATCCAATTACTCAAGAAGGACATAAGTGATTTTTAGAAGATCATTTGATAGATTTCCATTGGACAAGGATGGATTTTGGTTTGAGAGGGTCCCAAATATGAATACACACCTAGGGGAAATTTCCCAAGATTTATTGGGTATTAAAAGTGTTTAAAACAATTATTATTCCAATTCAGCCATTTAGGAAAATGGTCAAAAATAAATAATAAAGCTTCTCAAAAATATTTAGTTTTGGTATGAAAAGATAGGATATGATATATGGAACTTATTGGAGCCAAAAGTTAGAGAGGAGTTTGGGCAAAAACCAAGCTTTCCTTTAAGAAGAGAGTTTTAGAGATTATGATTATTTAAGGAATTAAATTGTTTTTGGGGCCATAATAATTATGGAAAATTATTGATAAATATTGAGGACCAGTGTAGATGAGATAGAAAAGGTGTATCAAGAATTTGCAACCTTGTGGAAAGTAATTCCAACTTTAAAAGGATGGAAAACAAGGAGTTGACGATCTAGGGTGGTGTTATTTTTATACCACCAAAACATGCTTGCATCTTGGAGCTCAAAGCTCACCTTGGTGCAAGGGATAGGTGGGTGGGTAGGCCAGGTCATATATATGATAATGGAAGGAGGAGTTTGAATTAATAGCATTTGAGGTGATCTAGAAGTGATGGCTAACTTTGTTGAAAATAAGGCTGCCATGCAAAATGAGTCATGATGCCTTTTAAACCATGTGGGTTTAAGCAGCACAGAGATCCACTTGGGGCAAGTGAAGTAGGTTTTTATAGACATCAATGAGTAGAGCTGAACCATGCATAAATCTGGTCCATAGAGGTTTTGATGGTGGTGTGGGCTTCTAGCAAAGTAGGCATGATGACTAGATTTGCAGGAAAAGTTATTTTCTTGTCTGCAAAACCATCAGGGACAAGTGGGTTGGAGGAGGATTTAACCAGAGGAAAATGTGGGCCTTGGTAGTCCTTAGGATGTTGAACAAGATGGTTCAAGTGCATTTCCAAAAATGCACATGGTTTTAGAAAAGGAGGCATTCAAAAAGGTGATGTTGAAATTGTTTCCAGACTTAGTCAAATTTGGCAGTTTTGAGGATTTTGACTAGAGTATGATATGGAATGTTCTTAGAGGAGTTGTAAGGTATCAAATCATTAACAAGTGGTTGATAGGGAAGTGTAGAGTGAGTAGAAGGGATCCATGCTTGATATAGGTCTTCTTGGACTTGGAAAACAACTAGAATGGAAAATCCTCAGAATTGATCTGGTTAAGGGTTTTAGATGATCACCTAGTGGTTAGGGATCATATCAAAGTTGTATTCTTGCTTAGGTATTGAGGAGTTGGGAACATCTTGATCCTAGTGATGAGCTCCTAGAGTAGATCATACTATTTCCTAGGCAAACAAGTCAATCATCAGATCAAAACAATTCATCAGACAGCAGATCAAGGTAACTCATCTTATAAAAAATTAACTACTCAAGGTTACCCCTCAAGCTTAGCTTGAGGTAGGGTTGGGGCATTTTGAAGGGGTTGAGTTTTGAATAAGGTGAGCGTTCTTGGTATCTCTACCAAGAGTAGAATTCAAATGCTTTTGGAAAGAGGTTTTGGGAACACTAGAGATAAGATTAGTTGAGTGCTCTGTCTTGAAAACACAAGGAGATTGGAGTATATATCTCTCCATAGTTTTTTCAATAGAAGCTACCAAAAATAGTTTTGGTTGCACACGCATCTTGGCTCCTATTTTGAAATGCCAGAACGTTTGAGAATATGTAAAGTGTGCCAAGATAGTTTTGGGTAAAAAGCTTTTGTCAACTGAGGGTGAGGTAAGGAGTATCCTAAGATACACATCATAAGCACAAGTGCAAACAGACAACAAGCAAGCACTGCACCAAAGCACAAGAAAAAGTTTTTGTTCCCCCTGATTTTTGCATTCTGGAAGTCTAATCAGGGTTGCTGAAATTGGGATGTTACAGAGTACATCGCTAACAAGAGGCGATCTCGATTGGCCCACCTCACTGAACAGGAATGTGTAGAAGCCGCAAAGGTCCTCGACTTCGGCTCCATGACGGTGGATACGCGTGGCAACGTGCTTCCAAAAACACCGCGAGCCGCGGTAACGGCAGCCACCATGTACCTCCTCAACAACCAGCCGCCAGATGGAGATCCTCGAGCTGCCATGCACCGATCTACGATCGCAGGCTTGGGGCTAATCGAGGTCGCTCTCGACAAAGAGTCGACACTGGAGCCGTGGAAAAACAAGGCTCTGGCAAAACATTACTCCTCACCCTCATCCAGCGACGACAGTCATGATCTGTCTCGACGTCGCCTCTCACGGCGACACGACCACGACTACGACGCTCGTGATGACATCACGCAGTGCAAGATCGACAAGTCAAGGGCGGACGCGCCCGATCGACTGACTCAGAAGATGAAGACGTGGAGCTCTGTGGCGCCAGATGCATCAGTAGGGCCATTAGGCAAAAGAGAATACCCAAGGGGTTCAACCTCCCATCGAAGAACCCAAAGTTTGACGGCCTGCAGGACCTGAAAATCTAGTTGGAGGACCACATCTCCTCCGTCAGGCTTCACAGCGGGAGTCGAAGCACGGCTATGCAATGCCTGCAGCTACAGCTACAGGGCGCCGCCCGAGCATGGCTCAACAACCTCCCACGTGGATCCATTCGCAGCTGGGAAGAGCTGGTCTACAGCTTTGTGCGCAACTTCAAAGGCACCTACAAAAGGCATGCGTCAATCGAAGAACTGAGGTGCTGCTAGCAAAGGTCGGGCGAATCGTTATGCTCGAACATATAGAGGTGGTCCATCATCAAGAACTCCGCAGAAAATATCTTGGAGGATCGCGCAATCGACGCATTCAACGGAGGCGTTCGCCGCATGGAGCTCAGGGAGGAGTTGGGCCGCTCGAACCCCAAAACCATTGACCACCTGATGGAAATCGTGAATCGGTGGGCAGATGGATAAGATTTGGTGAAGAATCGCGTTCACTCTGATGATGAAGCAGAACTCGAACGCAGACACGATCGCCGAAGCAAACGTCGAATGCACATCTACAATGACCGCGATGACGTAAACATGGTCGCAGCCGGCTACGTCGATAGATGCGACGACAACCGCAACAGCGGCTAACGCAGCGGTGGACACCGCGACTCTAGGAAAACCACGCAAGTATGGCAGCGCCGCACTCGCGATGAGGCACCCGCAGCATCCATTGAAGACAAGCTGTTCGGGCCATGCACCGTGCACTTCTACATCAACAAGCATGACGGCAAAAAGAAATCCAGCCACCTCCTCAAAGACTATCGCGAGTTCCTCAAACTTCATGAGGGTCTGGCTCGAATGAATCGCGACGAGGACAACGGGGGCTACAGAGCTGCCCAGGCGTTGTGGCACATGGAGCTCCTCCACCACCACCTGTGCCACCGCCAAACGCAGCTACGCCTGACCAGCATCACGGAGGCGAGCCGTACCCACGGGCTATGGGCACCATGATGATCCAAAAGGGTCGCCCCTCCAACCGGGTGCAAAAGGCCATCACTCGCTAAGTAAATTTGGCGAAAAACTCACCACCATCCACCACTGAGTACCTCAGTGGAAGCGACTCCTGCATCACCTTTGACAAGCGCGACCACCCGCACCAAGTACCTCATCCAGGCCATTGTCTCCTCGTACTCGAGGCACAAATTGGAGGCTTCGACATGAGTCGTGTCTTCATGGATGGCGGAAGCGGCATTAACCTCATGTTCACAAGTACCTTGAGGGCAATGAGGATCCCTCTGACCTTCCTGGAAGCCTCGAACACAACATTCCACGGCATCGTCCCAGGCAAGGGCATATGTCCCCTTGGCAAAATCAACCTCGACATCATCTTTGGCACGCCGAAAAACTTTCGACATGGACGCATCGACTTTGAAGTCGTCGACTGGCCCTCACAGTACCACTGCATCCTCAGACGTGTCGTGTTCGCTAGGTTCATGGCAGTGCCACACTACGCCTATCTGCATATGAAAATGCTAGGCCCTAGTGGCATCATCACAATCAACAGGAGCTTCGAGAGGTCCGACAGTTGCGACAGGGAGTTCAACAGAATTTCCCAGTCCTTCGACATGCAGGAAGAACTCGCGAGACTGAAAGAGTCGACAGACAATAGTCTGCCTCCCCTGAGCCGGCCAAGTTCACCTGACCTGTCCTTCGACTCATCGGTGCACACGAAGAAAGTTTAGGTCCACCCATCGGATCCCGCCAAGACGGCCCTCATCGCCAACAACTTGAGTCCCTCATAGGAACTCGCGCTCGTCGAATTCCTCCGTGAGCACTGGGAAATCTTCACCAGTTGTCCAGCGGACATGCCATGAGTTCACAGGGAATTCGCCGATCACGCACTCAATGTCAATCTAGACGCAAGGCCAGTCAGTCAAACAATTAGGCGACTATTTGAGCCAAGAGCAAAAGCAGTCGGAATGGAGATCAATAGACTCCTCGACGCCAAATTCATACGCAATATCAAAGAAATCACTTGGCTCGCCAACACAGTGCTAGTACCAAAAAAGGACACGGATATCCTACGGATGTGCGTGGATTTTACCTCTCTGAATAAGCATTGCCCGAAGGATCACTTCCCGCTCCCACGAATCGACCAGATCATCGACTCCACCGCGGGATGTGAGCGCCTCTGCTTCCTCGAGGCCTACTCAGGCTACAACCAGATTCGAATGAAGCAGGAGGATCAAGAGAAAACGGCGTTTACAACGCCTTTTGGTGTGTTCTACTATAACACAATGTCCTTCGGGCTAAAAAAACACAGGAGCAACCTATCAGTGGTGCATGGAGGCTTGCCTCAAGAACCAGCTTGTCGCAAAATTCAAGTCTATGTTAACGACATCGTAATCAAGACTAAAGAGGAAGCTTCACTAATTGACGATTTACGAGAAACCTTCGCCAACCTCGACCGCTACTAGATCAAGCTCAATCCGGACAAGTGTGGCTTCGGCGTACCATCTGGGCAACTACTGAGGTATCTCATCTCCGCGATAGGGATCTAGGCGAACCCGAAGAAAATAAAAGCCATACTAGCAATGGAGAAACCGAAGAACATACGAGGTGTCTAGCAGCTGGTTGGGCGAATCGCGGCGCTCAGTCGATTCATCAGTCGAATGGGTGAAAAGGCACTGCCCTTCTACCAACTTCTCCGCAAAGGTGATAAGTTCGAGTGGACCAACGAGGCACAAGAGGCATTCGAAGACCTCAAGCGTCTACTGTCCACCTCACCAGTACTAGTGACCCCACGCGAAAGGGAAACACTGTTGCTATACATCTCCACCACCAACCAGGTGGTCAGCACGATGCTCGTGGTAGAACGAGCCGAGGAAAACAAGGTCCATGGGGTACAGCACCCAGTCTACTACCTCAGCGAGGTACTCACGCCAATAAAGCAACGGTACCCACACTACCAAAAGCTGGCGTACGGCGTCTTCATGACAGCTCAGCGATTGCGCCACTACTTCCAGGAACACCCAATCGTGGTGGTCAACGATGCCCCACATGGACATATCCTCAACAATCCCGACGCCACAGGACGAGTCGCGCTTTGGGGGATCGAAATGTCTCCACGAGACATTACATATGAAAAACGCGATGCAATCAAGTCGCAAGTTCTCCCTGACTTCCTCGTGCATTGGATGGTGAACCAGCTCCCTGAAAAACCAGATATGTCCTACCTCTGGACAATGCATTTCGACGGATCCAAGCGAAAGGATGGAGCTGGCGCAGGTGTCATACTGACATCGTCCCGGGGAGACAAGCTGAAATATATTATGCGTATCCAGTTTACCGCCTCCAACAATGAAGCTGAATACGCGGCCCTGCTACACGGGATGAGGATGGCAAAATCCTGCGGCGCCAAGAGGCTCATAATATACGACGACTCCAAGTTGGTCGTCAACTAGACAATGCACGAGTGCGACGCACTAAAGGACAATATGATCGCCTACTGCAACCTCTACGACACACTCGAAGAGGACTTCGACGGTTGCGAGCTGTGACACATAGGCCGCGAAAGCAATGAAGAGGCAGACGCGCTCGCCAACATTGGCTCTACCTGTTCCCCCATACCACCTGAGGTATTTCTCGAGCGGATCTACGAACGCTCCATCAAACCAAAGGCCACAAAGAAGAAAACAAGGGCAACAACAGACTCGGGGCTGCGCCGCCCAATGAGCCAATGGCACTCGACGACTTGGAGCTTGACACATGACTCGAATGACCGATGAGTATCATGATAATTGAGCCATCTTGGACTCAACCGTACATCACATACCTTCTTAGACAGAGGCTGCCGGACGATCCGACTGACGCACGACACATTGCATGGCGATCCAAGGCATTCGTTGTTATCAACGGCGAACTATACAAGCGCAGCATCACAGGAGTACTCCAACGATGCGTCTCAAATGCTGATGGAAGAGTTGTTCTCCTCGACATCCATGAGGGGACTTGCGGGGACCACGCCGGTAGTCGCGCCCTCGTCACCAAAGCTCTACGACCTGGATTCTACTGGCCTACGGCCATGTGCGACGCCAAGGACATCGGCCAAAAATGCAATGCTTGCCAGCGATTCGCGGACAAACCACACGCACCTGGTGCGGAGCTCCGACCAATCCCATTGGCCTGGCCCTTCACGCAATGGGGTTGAAGCCAGAAATAGCTCTACTACTTTAGATGATAATTATGATTTTGCTCTTTATGGTTGCAATATCTCTGAAGTAATTAAGTTCCTACAAAACCTTGCTAAAATTCCTAATGCTAGTGCTATGAATATGGCCCTTACAAAACACATTACTGATGCTCTCATAAAAATTAAAGAATAAAAGATGAAACATAAAGCTTCTATTCCTATGAAACTAGAAGATGGTTGGGAACCCATCATTAATATGAAAGTGAATGATTTTGATATCAAAGCTTTATGTGATCTTGATAGTAGCGTTTCTATCATGGATAGAAGGATTTATGATATGCTTGATTTTCCACCATTGGAAGATTGTTATTTAAATGTCCCACTTCATGATAATGCTAAAAAGAAACTCATGGGGAGTATTAATGATGTTCTTATTATGGTTAACAATCCCTATGTCCCCGTTGATTTCTGTGTTTTGGATGTTGAATACAATGCTTCTCGTCCTATTACTTTGGGAAGACCTTTTTTAGAACTGTTGGTGCCCTTATTGATATGAAAGAGGGCACCATTAAATATCAACTCCCACTCAAGAAAGGTATAGAACACTTCCCTAAGAAAAGAAAAAAGATCCATTTTGCCTCTTCTATGAAAACAAAATTCGCTCTTAATGCTTCTTCATTTGAGAACACTTGATTCTTTTCTTGCTTCTTATGCCTAACTTAAAGGCGTTAAAGAAAAGTACGTATTGGGAGATAACCCAAAAGTTTTAGATGAGTATTGGAAGTTATTACCTATGTAATAACCACTCCTTATCCTTTTTATTTGCTTTTTTGTGCCAAGAGTAACCTCTAATGAGAGAGAAGTAATGCTTGGGAAAGTTGTTGTCCCGAAACAGATTTTTGTGTTTTGCTGTAAAAACTCTTGTAAAAATCTCTGTACGTCGGTTTGAGCTGTAAATGTTTGTGCTTCTGCCCCAGGTTGTTATCTAACTTTCGTTAGTTCAACACTTTTCGATTTGAGCAACAGAAGGTCTTCGAAAAAATTGGTTTTCACCTGCTGGTCTGTTTTGACCGATTTTTGCCATTATTTGCATTTTCTTCTTATTGGTTGCTTTTTGGGTTCTCTTTGGGGAATTGAGCTTTTGAAGGGAAGTACTATAGTAACTTGTGTTTTAATGGAAGTTTTATTAGTGTTGAAACTGAACCTAAAGACTTATTATCTTGAGTGCACTAATGTTGCTAATAAAGATTGTGTGAAGTTTTGTATGAAGGAAGAATTCCAGGTGTATGGAGAGAATGATGTAATGAGATGAAGAATGGACTAAAGCTCAAGCTTGGGGATGCCACCCCATGTCACCCCAAAAAATATCCAAGAAGTACAAGCGTCAAAGCTTGGGGGATGCCCAAGGCATCCCCTTCTTCATCAATAAAAATCTCAGGTTTCTTCTAAACACTTCATTTTTATTGTTTCGTGCACAATTGTGTTGTTCTTGGAGCATCTTCGTTTTTGTTTTTGTTTTCGTTTGCTTAGTTTTCTTAAATAAATTGGTTGGACCTCCTCTTTCATACATTTGTTTTCAAATAGTTTGGTTTGGATTGGAAAAGAGTAGGAAAAATTCATGCTTAAGTGGTAAGAGAGCTTGTTTTTGACTATGGTCTATGCTTTGTCATGTCATTCTTGGTAGTGTTTTGGCTTTATGCTTAGTGATTTTTCTGTAGCATGACTTTTTATAAACAATTGAGATTGCTTAATGTGCCTTGAAATAATCATTCATTGTTTTAGCATATTAAAGCATAGTACTGTGGTATTCTCCTTTGATGCTTTATTTGGGTTGACTTGGCGCATGCTCACACCATGTTATGACTATCCAAAATCACCATAGCCTTTATGATCCTTTTTCGACTTGTAATATCACTTTATGATTTAATTAATGATGTTTTGTTGATTTGCATGATTATGGCCATTATTGCTCTCTTAGTTGGTCGCTCCCAGTCTTTTGCTAGCCTCCATAACCAAGTATGAGTTCCACTCACGCATCCAACTCCAAAAAAAACCAAGTTAAGATTATTGGATACCGTGGAGTTCCCTTAATTTGGATAAGAAGCCTCGGAGCTACGAAGGTTTGCACATAGTCACATAGGGATACACCTCCCACAAGAGACAACTTCGAATTTTTTAATGATGGCTCTCCACCCACCCCCTATACCCTAGCCGCCGTTGACCTTCGTCGCCGGTGATCTCCTCTCTTACTGGCCTGATCCCAATTCTGCCCCGATCATCCTGTTCTTCTCTACGTGTTCGACCAGATCATGTTGCCTCCAACCTAGAAATGGAAGGTGACATACTCCACATCTCTAGATCTCGACAAGGGCCGGATCAAGGAATATGATGGATCTCTTTGTGTTCGGTCCAACTGGATTTCCCTTCAAAATGTTAAGGGCGCAGTAATTGTTGGCCGTTTCCTGATGGAAAACGAGTGCATCACGATTGATTCAGAGGTAAAATTCCATTCACATCTCGCTTATGTCGGTGCATGCACTCTTTCGCCATCTGGCGATCACTCATTGGTTTTGACTACGGTCCCGGAATCTGGTCTTACCATGGGTGCTGGTTCTGCCTCGGGATCTAGATCTACTAAACGGGTTAATCAAAGGATTTCTGAAGATTTATTGAGATCAGTTCCTCATCACTCCTCTCTAGTTAAAGAATCAATTGATTTGGTCCTTAATTTCTCACCGGGCATGGATTTCTCAAAATGGATTAAGAGGAATTATAACTCTACTATTCACCCTACTAGGGTCTCTGGTCACTTTATTATGGTTGTATCATTTGCTCGTGCCACATTCTGTTTGACTGAAGATTCAGTGGGTCTTGCATTGGAAGCTGCACTTGGTGGTCATTGTGGTGATCTAAAAGTTTCAATCTTACGTAACCGGGTCTTCTCCTTCAATGTATCCAACAAACAAGTGGGTTTTTAGGTATTCAATCTTCGTTCTTTTGCTTGTCAGCATTTTAAATGTTTCTTTCATCTATGGGGTGCTGGTGGCCCAAATTGGAAACGTGAACTACAAGCTTGGCAGACAGAATGTGATAATGAATGGATCATTGTAAGCCCCGCAAAAAAGAGAATTCAACTGGAAATTTCTGCAATGAACCAGTCGGCTCCCAAGTCTATTATTCGATCTGGAACTAAACCTCAGAAAAAGCTTGTCTTTGCTGAACAAATTTGCTACACTGCTCGTAAAGGGTATGCAGAGACGCCATCTTCAGAAATTCTTTTAACTGACAATGTCAATGAGAACCGTACTGTGATACCTTTTGGTACCTTCACACAGCATGGTATCAACATGGTTTCTGTCAGTGATTCTGAGGCTTCGTCTTCAACCTCCCCAACTTCTTTACTACATGATACGATTTCATCAGACTCCAAGGAGGACTCCCCGCCTGAGCCTACAGGTTTGGAAGAAGTTATCAATGATATTGCATTCCGATTTTGGGAGTGTCGTAAGTGCTTGTCAATGGGCCATACTGCTGCTATTTGTAATCGCCAGATTAGATCCAGGAAGTGCACTATGGACACATTGAAAAGGCCTGCTTTAACAGATTTTCCAGAAAATCCCAACGATGGGTTCCAAAAAAGGTTACTAATAGGGACAAAGAGTTGGAATCGGTGACGACTGCCTCGACTACTCCTGTCGTTCCGGATTCCTGTAGATATATGGTGACTCCTGAAACCCCAACATAGAACACTTCGCCTACATCACCACCGAAGCCACCGGATAGATCAGAGGCAATGGCGAACTATGAAGTGGATCCTTTTGCCTGGCTCCCATGGGGGCACCAGATCATCGATGGAGGGGGGACGAGGCTGTCCCGTACATAATACATTCCGACCCATGACCCCCCTCAACGTCACCAAGCTTATTGTGTGGCTATTGTCGAGCCTAGGCCGCCTGCCCGTGCTGCTGGTCTATGGAGGAATCTGGTACGTGAATTTCTTGAAGGACCCCTCAATCGCAATGTGTCAGCTCTCAGTCGAGTTTATTTGGTGTTGGTCTGTTTCATATGAGCAATCCCAATGCCTGTCATGCTTTAGTTCAACATGGGCAATTTCAACTCCAAGATCGTTTTGTTAGATTTGAGTTTGCTAGTAACACTGCGAATCACAGAACATCTAATGGTTTTAGAAGAGGCTGGCTCATGTTTCTGGGTATTTCACATGATTATCACACTGAGTATGATATTGCCAATGTCGTATCCATGTTTTGGCAATTTCACTTTTGGAACCATAATGACCCGTTATTAGCCAGAGCTCTTGTTTATGCTTCATTCCCATCCCATGTTCTGGTACCGCGTGATGTGGTGTTTGGTAAATTTGCGATGGTGGGTGGAGCAAGAGAGATTTGGTCTGTTGCGGTGTACATCTTATCCGCAGACTTTGATGATAATCTCCCAGCTGATGAGGATCAGATGCCGCCTGATGGAAATCCTCACCCAATGCCTGAAAACCTCCTAGCTAATGATAATTTATTTGTGGGACTTCAATATCTAGAGATGGGTTGGGATGCAATTCAGATGGATGTTGGAGACATGGGCTTACAGAACGAACAAGATAACATGCAGCAGGGTAATGAGGAACAGATGGAGGATAATCAGGAATCTATGGTTGTGGTTGATGACATTCAAGCTAATTCATCAGACAATAACCAGAATATGGATCAGCAGCCTTTGGATCTTAATCTGAACCTGGGACCAATAGTTTAGGCTGGTGAAAATAACCCTCCTTCTTTGATTTCCTACATGTTGGTCATGTAATACTTTGCTTTGGTCCGGTTTTGCCACCTGAGATGATGTGGAGGCGTTTATTTGAGAATATGATGCCTATGCTATTGTCAAAGAAATTACCTTTATCCCTGTAGTTATCACCTTTCCAGTTTTTGAACCTGAAAAGGACTTGGTCTGCTGCTTTTGACTGTCTGCATAATACCTGGTCTCCTTCACAGTTGAAGCAAGATCACAGAAACATAATTTCGTTAAAGCTCAGACATGTGTCTAGAGTGCTAACTTTTGACTCTGAGAACGACACCCAGAGGCCCCCACAGTTCTCTGCATGTCCCACCACTCAGGTGAAAAAACATGCACCCAGGAATAAGAAACATGTGGTTTAGCCAATGGAACACAGATTTACAAGGAGCTATTGATTGAGGCCAAAACCTGTCTCTGATATTCCGGTACGTCCTAAGAAGAAGAACAGGGCTAGACTGTTGATTGTTGCACAAGACAAGGTTGCAGGGGACAATGAGCATTGGACCAATGATGCAAGCAGTGACACTGAAGATGAAGGTACAGAGGATAACAGATCATCTCCCGCGACACCCATTGCTGTCATGCAACATGTGGGTATTCAGTTGGGGATTGAACCCTCTAAGCTGACTAAAGAAAGGCTTGAATCCGACTCTGATGCTGCTGAGATAGCCCAAGATGAAGATGATTGATCTAACTTTGGTGACATCTAGGTGTTTGCTGCATACTGTCTGTGGTTCTAGTTTCAGTAATAATATAGTATACTGTCAGGTTGTTTGGTGCTTTTGTTGGGCTGGTCTGAGTCATTTATCCTGGTTGGGTTTGTTTGGTGGTACTTGCAGTATCAAGTGTTACAGTCTCAAGTGTTTATGTTATAACTTATGTTAGACTCAGTGGGATGTTGCGTATGTGTTTGAGATGACATTATGTGTTAGCTCATGGTCTTGTTGGTTTGAACTTTATATAGTTTATTAAATGAATCGTATTTCTAGAAGAAAATGGCGTGTTCTCTGTTGGAATGTGCGTGGACTTAACTTTGAGGCTAGCCAAAGAGAAGTTTCTAACAAGATAAATGAAAGTGAATGTGATGTGATTTGTTTACAAGAAACAAAATGTGAGAATTTTTGCTAGACAATGATTAGAAAATTTTGTCCAAAATATTTTGATAATTTTGTGTTCTCTCCTTCGATGGGCGCTTCTGGAGGTATCATTGTGTTATGTAAATCATCTACTTTTACTAGAGAACTTGTGGAAAATCTGAGATTTCGTATTGTCGTCAATTTCACTTCTGTTCACAACAATAACATTTGGACTATGGTCTACGTTTATGGGCCATGTGCTGGGCCTGAGAGAGATCAATTTGTTGATTGGCTATATAACATGCATATTCCTATTGTGGAAAAATGGCTACTGCTGGGTGATTTTAACTTCATCCATTCTCAATCCAACCGCAATAGGCCGGGTGGTAATATCAATGATATGTTTCTGTTCAATTATATCATAGGACATCTGGGATTACTGGAACTTCCTTTAAAGGGGAGGCTTTTTACCTGGTCGAATATGCAATCCATACCTCTTTTGGAACAGCTTGACCGATTCTTCACCAGCACCAACTGGATTTATGTGTATCCTTCCACCATGGTGTTCCCCCTTGCCAATACTGGTTCTGATCATGTGCCATGTGTGATAAATATTGACACCAATATCCCCAAAACTAGCTTGTTTTGGTTTGAAAATTATTGGGTGGATATGCCAGGTTTTATGGACTGTGTGATGAGTTCTTGGAACAAACCATCTCGGAAATTGCACAGCTCAGCTATTCTAACAGATAAGTTGAAGAGTCTCCGATATAGTCTAAAAAACTGGCACGTCAAGCTCTCTCGTCTTAAGAGGTTAATTCAAGATTGTAACAAAGTTATCTTATTCATGGATACTCTTGAGGAGAGCAGGCCTCTGTTTAGGACTAAACTTAACTTTAGAAGGATTGTAAAGTCCTATCTAGACGAGCTTCTGCTGGCTGAATGTAATTACTGGCGTAAAAGGTGTACTATTCGATGGATCAAGCAAGGTGAGGATAACACTAAGTTTTTCCATACCATGGCATCAGAAAGGTACCGTAGGAACAACATCTCTATGCTTAGAGATGAGTAGAGCAATGAAGTTCCTGATCATGATTCTATGGTCGGCTTGTTATGGAACAACTATAAACTAAATATGGGTCACCCTGAAGGAATCGATATGAAATTTAATCTGGACAATTTGTTGGCAAGGGTTGATGGACTTGATGAGTTAACTAGACATTTTGAGAAAAAGGAGATTGATGAGGTGGTGGCGGCAATGCCAGTTGATCGTGCTCCTAGACTTGATAGGTTCAATGGCATGTTCATTAAAAAATGTTGGCCAATAGTACAAAAGGAGTTTTATCAATTAGCTGCTGATTTTCACAATGGTTCAGTTAGTTTGGAGAATATTAATGGTTCATATATTACTCTAGTTCCCAAAAAGTAGGCACCTGTCGAAGTTAATGACTTTTGTCCTATTTCTCTCAGCAATGTTTGCCTGAAGTTTCTCACCAAATTAGTTGCCAACCGTTACAGAACAGAATTATGGAATGTATTCACAAGAATCACTATGGTTTCTTAAGAACTAGAACCGTTCAAGACTACATTGCCTGGGCTTTTGAATACTTGTTCCTATACCATATTTCCAAGAAACCTATTATTATTTTCAAGCTGGACTTTGCTAAGGCATTTGACACGGTGGATCATGAATCTATCCTTCTAATTATGAAACACAAGGGCTTTAATGAGACTTGGATTGGATGGATAAAATAGATACTTTCCATAGGTACTTCTGTCGTGCTCCTAAATGGGATCCCGGGAAAGCAATTCCACTGTAAACGTGGTGTCTGACAAGGTGACCCTTTGCCGCCTTTATTGTATACTTTTGGTTCAGCTTTGTTGTAGTCCGCAGTCAATGAGTTGGTTAGATTGGGAGAATTGCATCACCCAATTAATACTAACGAGAGGGACTTTCCTATCATCCAATATGCGGATGATACACTTTTAATTATGCATGCGGACAGGGAACAGTTAAGATCTCTTAAAGGGGTGTTGAATCAGTTCTCCATATCAACCAGTCTGAAGATAAATTTTCATAAGTCACAAATAATGCCTATTAATGTTCCAAATGATATTTTGATGGTGTTGTCTGAAGATTTTGGGTGCCAGGTTGGTCAGATGCCGTTCACATATCTGGGTCTGCCTTTAGGCACTACTAGACCAACCATTGCTGAACGGATGTTGATTTTTTGTCATCTTGAGAGGAATCTTATGTCCAGTTCGAGTTTCCTATCTCAGGGGGCTAGACTTCAATTGATCAACTCTGCTTTATCCTCCATGCCACTACACTTTCTCTATACTCTACAACTGCCCAAAGGTCTGACAATTCAGCTTGACTGAATACTTAGACAATGCCTATGGAGAGACAAATTTGATGAACCTAAACAATCACTGGCTGCTTGGGAGTTGGTTGGCCTACCTAAAAATAAAGGTGGGTTGGGTGTGGTGGATTTTCAAAAGAAGAATGCGGCTTTATTGATTAAATTTTTGGATAAATTTTACAATCACAAAGATGTCCCTTGGATGCAACTTATCTGGAACGCTCAGATACCACATGCTGTAAATCTATGTGGATCTTTTTGGTGGCGTGATGTTCTCAAGCAAGTTGATAATTTTCATGCGGTGGCAACGGTGACTCATGGAAAAGGTGATACATTCCTACTCTGGTAAGATAATTGGTCTATTCAAGGTAGCATACAGCCTATTAAAAATAGATTTCCAAGATTGTTCTCTTATGCACTCGACGATAAAATTTCTGCAGCTCATGTATATGCTATGACAGATATAATTGATCTTTGTTATCTACCACTATCAAATAGTGCATATCAGGAATTTGTGAGCCTGCAAAATATAATCAATCAAAACCCTCTATCGGATCAGAATGATTGTTGGACATATACTTGGGGGGGCTTTTTACACGCTTGGCATTTTTTATAGTTTGATACATGAACATATTAAAGTGCCCAAGGTATACTCCTAGATGTGCAAATCTTGCTGTATGATGAAAGTAAAAATGTTTGCTTGGTTATTACTAAGAGATACACTAAATACTCGGGAAAAGAAGACATTGGCATGTGACTGATGACATCCATTATGAGTTATGTCCATTACACGCATATGAGGATAGAATACACTTATTCTTTGAGTGAAATTTCAGTGTGAGGATTTGGAATTACTTACAAATATATTGGCAACCACACGAAGATCTCCAGGTCATAATTGAGACGGCGAGGAAGGCATTTGGACATCCTTTTTTCATGGAGGAATTGACCTTGGCTTGCCGAAATATTTGGATCATACGAAATGGAAAGATCTTTAATCATGAAAGACCAACGTTTGCAAGGTGGAAATTCAAGTTTGTGAATGATTTCACTTTGTTGCAGTACAGGATCAAAAGGAAATATAGGCATTCTCTTCTTTCTTGGGTAGCTGCACTACCTTAGACCGTGTGGCCGCCTAGGGCACCTCCTCGGCCTCCGAATTTCGCCAATAAGATGCCTCCGATACAGAAACCCTAAGTACCCGATCAAAATTCCACGAAAGAGTTTGTAGCCGCCGTCATCTCCATCCTTAGATAAGGAGGGATCTAAAGCTCTTCACGACACCCTGCCAGAGGGGAGAATTCACCCTGGAGGCCTTCTTCATCACCATGCAAGCCTCCGGTGTGATACGTGAGTAGTTCATCCTTGGACTACGGGTCCATGTAGTAGCTAGATGGTTGGTTCTCCTCCTTTGTGCTATCATATCTAGATCTTGTGAGCTCCATTCATGATCAAGATCATCTATTTGTAATCCTACATGTTGTGTTTGTGGGGATTCGATCGATATTGAGATGCTATTTCAGATTGATTATTGATTCTATCATGTCTTTGATAATTGTGATCTTGCATGCTCTCTGTTGTTAGTAGATATCTTGGCCAAGTACATGCTAGCAACTCCAAGAGGGAGTATTTATGCTCGATAGTGGGTTCATGCCTCTAGTAATCTGGGGAAGTGATAGAAATCTCTAAGGTACTAGATGTGTTGTTGCTACTAGGGAGAAACAACAATCCTTTGTTCATAGAACAATCGTATTGTTTACTTTACACGCAATTCTTAATGCGGTTATCTGTTGCTTGCAACTTAATACTAGAGGGGGTGCGGATTGATAACCTGAAGGTGGATTATTAGTCATAGATGCAGTTGGATTACGGTCTATGTATAATGTTGTAATGCCCAATCGAATCTCAAAGGAGTCAAGATGTTTAGTATATGCATGTATGCTTTCTCTATGTTTGTCAATTGCCCTGCTATAATTGGTTCACCCAACATGTCATCCATCTTAAGGAGAACCACCACTAGTGAACTATGGATCCCGGTCCATTCTTTTACCATCAATCTACAACTATTTACTATTTTGTGTTTACTTTCTGCAAGCTATTACTTTGTTCCACATGATACATTTAATCCTTAGTTTTCGGCACAACCGGTGAGATTGACAACCTCACTGTAAGTTGGGGGCAAAGTTCTTTGGTTGTGTTGTGTAGGATTCCAAGTTGGAAACAACACCTTGGAGGTGTTTCCTTGCTCCTACTGGTACAATAACCTTGGTTTCATAACTGAGGGAAAACTTGTTGTTGTGCTCATCATACCTTCCTCTTGGGGTTCCTCAACGAGCTCGATATATTTTGACCCAACAAGCAAGATGCAATCTGGCGATGGTTGTGGAAACTAGGGTTATGATTGTCCTCCTCGCCGCCCCTCCTAGCCTTTATATAGATAGGCTAGGTCTCGGGTAGTAGGTCGAGTCGGTTATAGATTAGGGTTTGCCCCTTTGAACTTTCTATCTTAAACTTCTTCTTGCGTTGCAAGTAATCAGAGTCTCCGTGGGTCACCCGAATTCTGTATTGGGCCTTGGCAACGCCGTGGGATTCTGCTATATTTGGACCGTATATGCCAAGCTCGAGTACCTGTAGGGTATACCCATGTCACTAGCTATATGGCATGTCCACGTGGGATCCAACGTGGCCAATCCTACATGGCAGATTTGTGACCAAACCAGATTGTCATGGATCGAAATCAGCCTAGTCCACTTCAACCTTCTAAATGGGCCAAGCCCAATAATTTGGTTCATTTTGGCCTTCTTGCTGTCCATTTTTGTTTGGGGCCTTGGCATTTTGGGAGCCCAATTGCCTTTTGGGCTTTGGTCTTTTAGCAGTCCATTTTGTTTGGGGCTCTAGTCTTTTTACTAGTCCATTTTACTTTTGGGCTTTGGCCTTTTTAGAGTCCATTTTACTTTTGGGTTTTAGCCTCTTTATAGACCAATTCATTTTAATTTTTTGAATTCTGCCAAAATATTTTGCAAATAGTTGTTTGGCCGCAACCTTTTCACAGCCCAAATTAGCATAATTCTTTGATCAAATAATATTTGGATTGTGTCCTTTTTACATTACAATGATGTTTGGGATGTGGCCTTTTCAAAGCCCAGATATTTGATCCAATATAAGCACAACACATATATTCAAAGCCCAGTTGTTTGATCGATCATCAGCACAACACATATAAAAGAAGATCCCAGAATAATATCCTCTCAGCACAACACATATCAAATAAGAGCCCAGGTATTCCTCTCAGCACATATCAAGTAAGATCCCAAAATAGCAGTACAAGTTTGCTTTTATCCTAGAATAACAAGTCCAAAAAAGAACTAGTTCCCAGAACTAGTCCAACAAAGAACTAGTTCCTAGAACAAGTCCAACACACATATCACAGTAGCAAAGTTGCTTCAGCCAAGAACACTAAAATGACAAACATGTAGTATAATTTGCGCAACTAGTCCTAGGTGGTTTAGCTCCAAGCATGGCAATCAAAGTAGCATACCTCGCAACGTTTTCCTCCTACTTCTTGCGCAATAGCTCGTACTCTTTGTCACGAGTAGCTTGGGCAGCTTCAGCTTCTTCGGATTTCTTCCTGAGTGCTGCCAACTCCTCTCTCATTGCTTCGCCTTGTTGTTCTGACCTATGCAGCTGTCCCTATAGGTCAATAACTTGTGCAGCTATAGCAGCCTATGATCTCATGGTCTTGTTCCTAGCTAAGGCAGACTCCAGGCCAACATTCATCAAGAATGTATTTGCGGGGCACTCCTTCCTAAGGACTTCAGCGACAACAACAGTAGCAGACATTTGTTTCTCGCCTTTTAGTACTGGCGCAACCATCATATTCTCCATTGCAGCCTGGCATAAGAGAACATTGAAGATCAATAATACATACTAATAGAACTAGATGTTTGGGCATACTAGGAAGAACAACATCAGCCAAACAAGTAATGGAGCTACAAAGCAACTTACTCTGGCGTTTTTTACTGGCTCTAAAAAATCATCTATCCTACTATTGTGTGTGGCTTTGAAAAGGTCAATTGTAGATAGCTCCTCACCGTTGCTTTCCTCCCTCTTAAATGTTATTCAACAAGAATCAACCCATGAGCTTTCAATACAAAAGTTACATTGGCCTGTAGAAAAACAAGTTTGTAGAAAATAAGTTTGTTCTTACAATAGCATGGACATGTGCAGTGTAGGACCTTGAACCAGTTTTATGCTGAAACTGAACTTTTGCTCGGTTCTCCTTGTTGCTGATGACCCACAAGTATAGGGGGTGTATCGCAGTATTTTCGATAAGTAAGAGTGTCGAACCCAACGAGGAGCAGAAGGTGCTGGCTACTGGTATGGATCAGGAATTCTCTGCAAATACTTAGCAAACGGATTTTTAGGGGTTTTCGAAAAAGCAAGTAAACAAAGTACGAGTAAATAAAAGACAGTAGGAATAAATGCAGCAAGTGGCCCAATCCTTTATGCAGCAAAGGACAAGCCAGTTGTATTTCTATAGATGACCAAACGTTCTCGAGGACACATGGGAAGACTGTCAAGTGCTTCCGCTTCATATAGTCGATTAATCTTCTCTAGCTTGCTAAGTGTTGTGTGGGTGAACCTGTGCTAATGTACCGTCCCATCCAAGACTTAATACATACTTGTGATTAAACCCCCTTGCAAACATATGTAAGTACAAGATAGTAATTAAGATAGAAACCTAACCATAGCTTTAAACTCTAAGACCCTTACGTCCCTTGTGCAATGGTTTCCTAATGGGGGTTCAGGTTTCTGTCACCACGGCAACCCCTACGATTAGTAGCCAAATACACAATGCACTCCCCTAGGCCCATATAGGTGAAGTGTCATGTAGTCGATGTTCACATGACACCACTAGAAAAAGTACACCACAACTTAAATAACAATCTATTGAATCTTTCTCAATGCAACTCCACTACTAACAACAAGACTTCTCCCATGTCCTCAAGAACAAAACGAACTACTCACAAGACATCATATGAATCATGATCAGAGATGGAATAATGATGTATAACAATCTGAACATAAACAATAATTCAATGGTTCACTCAATAGCATCAACTACAAAGAGTAATCAACACCAGGAAAGTTTCCCCTATGAACTATAGCAAGATTCAACGCAATTGTTACAGCAATATGGAGATGGTGATGAGGGTGCTGATGGTGATGATGGTGGTGGTGATGATGATGATGACCCCGATGAAGTCCGGCCTGATGGTGATGTTGATGGCGACAATCTCCCCTCTCCGGGAAGGAATTCCCCGGGCAGAAATCTGTCTGCCGGAGAGATCTTTCTCTCTCGGTGTTTTCCTCCACGCAGAGGCGGCGAAATCTTTCTGTGGACGGTCCCCGAGTCTTAGGGTTTCGGGAGGAAGATATACGCCAGAGGGGAGAGGCTGGAGTGGGCCAGGGTGGCCACACCACTCCCTGGCGCGGCCTAGGCCTGCCCGCGCCATGGGCTGGTGTGCGCCCCCTGTGGCCCATCTCCACTCCATCTTCTGGCATCCTTAATCTTCTGGAAAAATAGGATTTTCCGTATATTTTCCTGGATTTTCTGATCTTCGCGAATTTTGCCTCAAAACAGCACCTTTTCCATCAGAATCCTGACTACAGCGGTCCATGCTCCAAAAGTCATCAACCATGCAAAAACAGATGAAATAACATAAGTATCACCTCTCAATACGAAATATATCAATGAATAATAGTGAATTAAGACATAGAATAGTGATGCAAAATGGACGTATCAACTCCCCCCAAGCTTAGACTTCGCTTGTCCCCAAGCGAAACTGAGCTCAATAAACATGACCTCAAGTTTATGGAGTGAAGAGTCGATAAAAGAATACGGACAAGAAGCATCACATTCATCAAATACATAGATCATAATAGAAGACAACTCACTATTATACAACTCAACTTGCAATGAGTAAAGGAAACACAATAAAGATACATAAAGTGAATCATAATTGGTAATGGCAAACTTAGCTCTTGGTCGAAGAATACTTGATAATTTGCTGGAGTTCACAAATAGCTGGTTTTCCAAAGAAAGCTTTCAAGGTAGTAAACATCAAGATAAGAGCAATGTGCAAAACAAGGAACATAAGAAACATGAATGCATAAATCATCGTATGAATGAATGAAACACATCAACTCAAAATACTTGCCGAGATAGAAGGTAATAGGTTTACTGACTCAACTACAAAGTAAATGAAAGGGCCCTTCAAAGAGGGAAGCAGGGATTACAAGTCTCATAAAGAGCTCCCAAAAATTATGATACTTACTAGCTTTCAGCTCTCATTGCCCCTATCATAGGCATCTTTAGGTGATTAAGGTTAAAGTGACACAACTAAGAGGATATGCTTGACAAGTTTTAAGTTGAAATATCAAGCCCCTTACTTATGAGTACCGATCCTCATGCTACTCAACTTCAGTCACGAGCAAGCTCTTGTCATTGTAAATACATGCGTATCATCGAGAACCGCCAACGGGGTACCCCTTGCACATGACATAGGAGCTATCCCATAATCAAAATGACAAGGCAAGCAGACAGTGAGCATCTCAGCGATCATTTTATTTGCTATTTGCATAGGTTTTTATTGAGGATGCTTCATAGAATGTTCTAGTTATGCTACAAGTTTCCACCATGATTAGGCATGGCTTAGGCTAGCGGCCCAGGCGTTTCTCTAACACACATATAAACTCCATGATCTTACAAGTTCCACTTTTATTTCACACCGCCGGGATCCATAAGAAAAAGAACATGATATCAACTAGGTACAAAGTACCAAATGAAGTGTTGAAAGCGGTCCCCATGATACATGGTTCGGCTAACTTCAACTCATAAAGCGCAAGCATATACGCAACAAAGAAGGACCCAGTGGTTCAAGTTTATTAAATGCAAGAAAATAAAGTGTGCCATCAAGTTCGTGAGAGCTTTAATCACTAAATTTCACATAACAAGTTTAATTTGGGAGGTAGATAAAACAAGAATTTACTTGGAATAGCAATAATGCTACTAGGTAGGTATGGTGGACACCAATGGCAAAGGTTTTGGTTTAAAGGAGGCGGATGCACGAGAAGAATTTCCTCTCAGTATAGGTTTTTGGCTAGCAAGGCTGGGTAGGAAGTATAAGAGTTAAAGGAAACAAACAAACATACAAATGGTAAAGACAAACATGCAATCTTCCTTTCAAGCACAAAAGATCTTAACTAGAGAAAACTAGACTTATGAGCAAATCAAGATAGAAAGATGATGAAATTATTTTCCTCTAGAGTACTTCTATCTTTTTCTTTTCAACTCTCAAAAAGGTGTTGCTACTGACCGAGCCAGGTTTGCCAAAACCAACTAAATTAACTCAATGATCCTAAAGTGCTACAAATACTAACAACAAGATCAATCATATAACCACGAATTGAAAACTATCATAAGCTATGCAAAAGAGTGAATGATAGTACTTCTCATTAGTACTCCATAATGGAAACTCACACCAAGGGATACAAATCTAACGAGAGAGGGGACACTTCCATAATGCAAACCATACTACACAATAACTCCTCTATTCATGATATGACTCTACTATGAAGGTAAAAACATAGAAGATAGTGATATGATACCGCGACACTCCCCCAAGCTTGGAACAAACCAAGGGGATGCCAAACCTGATGACGAATTACTCCTTAGGTGGTGGCGGTATCTTCTCATCTTCGTCCGTCTTCTAGGGTAAAGGCTTCCCATCAACAAAGGACATCGTGGTTTCCAACATCCTGAAACTTGCAGCAGCACTTATGTGTTTAAATCTAGCCTCATACTCACAGTTTTGATTTTGGACATCATAGAACTGTGCTTGTAGTTCGTTGGTGGTTTGGCGGAGTGAAAAGACTTCATCTTTGAGTTCAGAAGTCTCCTTTTTGTGCTCGACAATGAGTTCGGAACAAATCTTGTGGATGATGTCCACTTCGCGCTCCGCCATCTTCCTATACCTAAAGACTTCTTGCTCCAATGCTACCATCCTGTCCTCCATATTTCCTTCACCTTTAGGGCCTTGAACCTCCTTAATCCGGACCTCCCCACCTTCGAGCAACAACTCCTTGGGATGAATCTTCAATTCTCTCATATATGGGTTGATGATATCTTCTAAGGGATCTCCCTTGGATGTTCCAGGGGAAGACATTGTGGCTCCCAATCTAAGATTACACCTGGCAGAAACAGATCGAAACAAGAACACAACAAAAACACGATATACGAACCTCGGAAGATCCAGGGGGTTATGTATTACGAAGTTTCATATCAAAAGGAAGGTACTGGGAGAAAACGAGTCGGAGGCAGAGTCCTGGGTGGCCTCACCACCTGGTGGCGTGGCCAGGGGTGGGCCCACGCCATGGGGTGCTGTGGGCCACCTTGGCTCCGGTTCCGTCCCTTTTTCGCTTCATAGCTTTTCTTATTGACTGAAAACTGCAAAAATATAGTTGCATTGTATTTTCGGGGAACTTTTCTTACCAGAACTGTTACCTAGTTGGACACGGACTCTGCAGGTCTCTGAATTTGGTCCTCAATGAATTTCTCTGGAGTTATAACTTGAAAGGCATCAACATCTTCATTTTAAGAATCTCCAGCAATATAGTGTTTGAGTCGATGTCCATTCACTACTTGTGTAGTATTATCTTTTAGAGAAGAAATTTTTATTGCTCCTGAACGGTATACGTCTTCAATGATGAAAGGTCCTTCCCATTTTGATAGTAGCTTACCTGCAAAAAATCTGAAACGAGACCTATACAATAGAACTTTTTCACCAACATCAAATTCTCTCCTAACTATTCGCTTGTCATGCCATCTTTTAACTTTTTCTGTAAAGAGCCTAGCATTCTCATAGGCTTCACTCCTCCATTCATCTAAAGAGCTTAAGTCAAAAAGTCTTTTCACACCAGCTAGCTTACAATCTCTATTTAGTTCTTTCACTGCCCAGTAAGCTTTGTGTTCTAATTCTAAGGGTAAGTGGAAAGCTTTCCCATAAACCATTTTACAAGGAGACATTCCCATGGGATTCTTATAAGCAGTTCTATAAGCCCATAAAACATCATTCAACTTCTTAGCCCAGTTTTTTCTAGACCTATTAACAGTCTTTTGTAAGATAGATTTAATTTCTCTATTTGATAACTCTACTTGCCCGCTAGTTTGGGAGTGATAAGCTGAAGCAATCCTATGATTAACATCATACTTAGCGAGGGTCTTCCTAAAACCGCCATGAATGAAATGAGAACCCCCATCAGTCATGAGATACCTAGGCACGCCAAACCTAGGAAAGATAACATCCTTGAGCATTTTTAGAGAGGTTTCTCCGTCAGCACTCTTCGTAGGAATGGCTTCTACCCACTTAGTAACATAATCAACGGCAACAAGAATATGAGTGTAACACTTCGAAGGAGGGAAAGGACCCATAAAGTTGAATCCCCAACAATCAAAAGGTTCAATTACTAGAGACTAATTCATAGGAATTTCATTACGTCTAGAAATATTACCAACACGTTGACATTCATCACAAGATAAAACAAATTTTCTTGCATCTTTAAAAAGGGTAGGCCAGTAGAAACCTGATTGTAATACCTTTTGTGCAGTTCTATCTCCTGCATGATGTCCTCCATAGGCGCTCCCATGACATTTATGCAATATCTCTTTTTGTTCAGACTCTGGAACACATCTTCGCATAATACCATCAACCCCTTCTTTGTATAAGTGTGGCTCATCCCAAAAATAATACCTCAAATCATAAAAGAACTTTCTTCTTTGTTGAGCTATAAAAGTTGGAGGCAAATACTTGGAGACAATAAAGTTAGCATAATCAGCATACCAAGGGCTTCCTCGCGAGTTCACCCCTACTGCGGCTAATTGCTCATTTGGAAAACTATCATTAACAGGCATAGGATCAAAAGAGATGTTTTCCAAGCGAGATAAATTATCAGCTACAGGATTTTCAGCACCCTTTCTATCTACTATATGTAGATCAAACTCTTGTAAAAGCAGTACCCATCTAATAAGCCTAGGCTTAGCGTCCTTCTTTGTCATCAGATATTTAATAGCAGCATGATCAGTATGAATAGTTACTTTTGAGTCCACAATATAGGGCCTAAACTTATCACAAGCAAAGGCAACAGCTAGAAATTCCTTTTCAGTAGTAGCATAATTCCTTTGAGCAGTGTCTAGAGTCTTACTAGCATAATGGATAACGTTTAGCTTTTTATCAATACGTTGCCCAAGGACAGCACCTACAGCAAAATCACTAGCATCACACATTATTTCAAAGGGTAAACTCCAATCAGGTGGTTGAACAATATGAGCTGTTGTTAAAGCCTTTTTAAGAGTTTCAAAAGCTTCCTTACAATCGTCATCAAAAACGAAGGGTACATCCTTTTGAAGAAGATTAGTAAGGGGTTTTGATATCCTAGAAAAGTCTTTAATAAACCTTCTATAGAAACCAGCATGACCAAGGATACTACGAATACCTTTTGTGTCTCTTGGGCATGGCATCTTCTCAATTGCCTCAACCTTAGCTCTATCAACTTCTATTCCTCTTTCAGAAACTTTATGCCCAAGAACAATCCCTTCGTTAACCATGAAGTGGCATTTCTCCCAATTAAGAACAAGATTAGTTTCTTCACATCTCTGCAAAAATTTATCAAGGTTGTGCAGACAATTATCAAAAGAAGTTCTGTAGACAGAAAAGTCATCCATGAACACTTCTGCAATTTCCTCACAAAAGCCATGAAAGATAGCAGACATGCACCTTTGGAAAGTAGCAGGAGCATTACATAAACCAAAAGGCATACGTCTATAAGCATAAGTTCCATAAGGGCAAGTAAAAGTAGTTTTTTCTTGACCTTGTTGTTTAATAGCAATTTGAGAGAAACCAGAATAACCATCAAGAAAACAAAAATGGGTCTTTTTAGACAACCTTTCCAACATTTGATCAATAAAAGGAAGCGGGTAGTGATCTTTCTTAGTGACTTTATTGACTTTCCTAAAATCGATGCACATCCTATAGCCTACTACTATTCTTTGAGGAATAAGCTCATCGTTATCATTAGGGACAACGGCAATACCTCCCTTTTTAGGAACACAATGAACAGGACTAACCCATTCACTATCAGCAATAGGGTAAATAATACCAACATCAAGGAGTTTCAATACCTCATTCCCTACCACTTCCTTCATCTTAGGATTTAAACGTCGTTGGTGCTCCACTACTGGCTTCGCATCTGGTTCTATGTTGATAGAATGCTGACATATGGTAGGTGAAATCCCTTTCAAATCATCTAGAGTATATCCCATAGCTCCTCGGTGTTTCTTCAAAACTTCCAATAATCTTTCTTCTTCCTCCCCTGAAAGTTTAGCGCTAATAATAACAGGATATATCTTTTTATCATTAATAAAAGCATATTTAAAATCATCAGGGAGAGGTTTTAGATCGAAGACCGGGTCCTTTTTAGGTGGCAAAGTGGTACCCAAGTCTTCTATAGGCAAGTCATGTTTAAGCAACCTGGGTTGACGATGGAGGATCTCGTCAATCTCATTCCTTTCATCCATGAAGATCTCACTTTCGTGATCTTCCATAAATTGCTGCAAAGCATTGTTAGGAGCAAGAGAGATAGAAGCAAGTTGTTCAACTCTAAAATCCTCATTAGGGGTTTCCTCTTCGCAAGGTTCTTTAATAAATTTCAAAAAAATAAACTCATAAGATTCCCCATCAAACTTAGTCAAGATTTTCTCCCTCTTGCAATCAATAATAGCACGACAAGTACTCAAGAAAGGTCTACCGAAAATGATAGGATAAGTTTTACTAGCAGCTGAACCAAGTACTAGAAAATCAGCAGGATACTTGATCTTACCACAAAGGACTTCCACGTCTCGCACAATGCCAATTGGAGAGATAGTCTCTCTATTAGCAAGGTGAATAACCACATCAATCTCCTCCAACTCGCAAGGACTTATTTCATGCATAATTTCTCTATAAAGCTCATAAGGAATAGCACTAGAGCTTGCACCAATATCACATAAACCATAATAGCAATGATCACCAATTCTAACAGAAAGCACAGGAACACTAGCCTTTTTAGATCTATTGGGATGTGAAACAATATTGGAAGAATCCTCACAGAAGACTATGTGGCCATCTTCTACGCTTTTAGTAACAAGGTCTTTCACAATTGCTACAACAGGTTCAATGTTTATTTGTTCATCAGGGTTTACAGTTTTCTTTCCACTTTTAGTGATTACATTAGTTATCATAGGATGATCCTTTACCTTATCTGGGAAGGGAATCTTCTCGATGTAAGGTTCAGGTAGGATATGATCAATAATGCAACACTCAGTGATCCCAATAGGAACATGGTCAACAATATCTTTATAAGACGCATGGTACTTATGCCATCCCTTTTTTGGAATTTCAATATACGAAGCAAAAGCTCTAAAGCAATTCGTAATAACTTTCAAATCAAGACCTGCATTATTAATATTTTGAAAGTCATCAGTTCTCATAAAAGATTCAATGCATTCATAATCATATTTTATACCTGACTTTCTACCTTTGTCGTTCTCCCAAGCTTCAGCATTGTCTTGAATACGGTCCAGAAGGTCCCATTTAACTTCTTCTTCCATGCGAGTGAATGATCCAGCACAAGAAGCATCCAATAAATCCCTATCATGTAGAGGGAGCCTTGCATAAAATTTATTGATAATAATATTGTTGGGGATCTCATGAATGGGACATTTGAGCATTAGTAACTTCAATATCCCCCAAGCTTGAGCAGTACTCTCTCCATCAAGAGGCCAAAAGTTGTATATTTGATTCTGATCTTTATGAATTTCACTAGGAGGATAAAACTTTGAATAAAAGAGAGGCACTATTTCCTCCCATTCCAGAGCTTGACCATTCTTCGGCAGCTTATACCATTCCTCAGCTCTTCCTTTCAGTGATAATGAGAATAAGTTCTTCTTAACTTGATCTGTAGTAATACCTGCACACTTGAACAACCTGCATAATTCGTGTATAAAGAGCAAATGATCACCGGGATGGACAGTTCCATCCCCAACATAGTAGTTATCCATAACACGATCCATAATTCTTGTAGGTATTTTCAAAACATCTTTCTCAGCAGGTGGTGGCTTATCTACTAACTTAGCAGTGGTAGTAGCATTACCAAATAAGAAACTCAGCGAATTATCCATAACGAAAATAAGGCAACTAGCAGAAGTAAACAATACTCATAGTAGAAGTTTCCTTTACCAGTTCCACTCTCCAATAGCGCTTCACTCCCCGGCAACGGCGCCAGAAAATAGTCTTGATGACCCACAAGTATAGGGGGTGTATCGCAGTATTTTCGATAAGTAAGAGTGTCGAACCCAACGAGGAGCAGAAGGTGTTGGCTAGTGGTATCGATCAGGAATTCTCTACAAATACTTAGCAAACAGATTTTTAGGGGTTTTCGATAAAGCAAGTAAACAAAGTACGAGTAAATAAAAGACAGTAGGAAGAAATGCAGCAAGTGGCCCAATCCTTTATGCAGCAAAGGACAAGCCGGTTATATTTCTATAGATGACCAAACGTTCTCGAGGACACATGGGAAGACTGTCAAGTGCTTTCGCTTCATATAGTCGATTAATCTTCTCTAGCTTGCTAAGTGTTGTGTGGGTGAACCTGTGCTAATGTACCGTCCCATCCAAGACTTAATACATACTTGTGATTAAACCCCCTTGCAAACATCCGTAAGTAGAAGAAAGTAATTAAGGTAGAAACCTAACCACAGCTTTAAACTCTAAGACCCTTACGTCCCTTGTGCAATGGTTTCCTAACGGGGGTCCATGTTTCCGTCACTCCGGCAACCCCTACGATTAGTAGCCAAATACACAATGCATTCCCCTAGGCCCATATAGGTGAAGTGTCACGTAGTCGACGTTCACATGACACCACTAGAAGAAGTACACCACAACTTAAATAACAATCTATTGAATCTTTCTCAACGCAACTCCACTACTAACAACAAGACTTCTCCCATGTCCTCAAGAACAAAACGAACTACTCACAAGACATCATATGAATCATGATCAGAGATGGAATAATGATGTATAACAATCTGAACATAAACAATAATTCAATGGTTCACTCAATAGCATCAACTACAAAGAGTAATCAACACCAGGAAAGTTTCCCCTATGAACTATAGCAAGATTCAATGCAATTGTTACAGCAATATGGAGATGCTGATGAGGGTGCTGATGGTGATGATGGTGGTGGTGATGATGATGATGACCCCGATGAAGTCCGGCCTGATGGTGATGTTGATGGCGACAATCTCCCCTCTCCGGGAAGGAATTGCCCCGGCAGAAATCTGTCTACCGGAGAGATCTTTCTCTCTCGGTGTTTTCCGCCCCGCAGAGGCAGCAGAATCTTTCTGTGGTCACTCCCCGAGTCTTAGGGTTTCGGGAGGAAGATATACGCCAGAGGGGAGAGGCTGGAGTGGGTCAGGGTGGCCACACCACTCCTTGGCGCGGCCTAGGCCTGCCCGTGCCATGGGGTGGTGTGGGCCCCCTGTGGCCCATCTCCACTCCATCTTCTGGCATCCTTAATCTTCTGGAAAAATAGGATTTTCCGTATATTTTCCTGGATTTTCTGATCTTCACGAATTTTGCCTCAAAACAGCACCTTTTCCATCAGAATCCTGACTGGAGCGGTCCATGCTCCAAAAGTCATCAACCATGCAAAAACAGATGAAATAACATAAGTATCACCTCTCAATACGAAATATATCATTGAATAATAGTGAATTAAGACATAGAATAGTGATGCAAAATGGACATATCAGTTGCTTAGGCAAGTTTCCTGTAAATCAGTACTGGTTAGTGGGAGGCCAAAATGGTTTGGTTATTGAGTATGTACAACACACAATGATGCATACAACAATAAAATGATGCTACATCGAGTTTGGCAATAAAATGGTGATCCATATAGTTGGTTAATTAAGTTGCTACTTAGTGGTAGTACGTGCATGTGCTACTCTAGGAGAAGTCAATTATCTACGCTGCTAGAGAATAAAGATAAGTCAAGTATGTGCCATTTGCCAAACCGAGCTACTGATGAGAAAATGTCGTAGTTTAGTACATCTATAGAGCCAAGGAGTTGCCATTTCTAAAAATCATGTATATCATGTCATGCGCGAGAAAATAAACAGCCAACCACATGGAAACAAGATGTCATAGATACATTAGATTAAGATAAATGAGCAAGTAAACAAAAACACATACATCAAAGCAAGAACATGTAAACAGGTCTCGGGGCACATGCAGAGGAATACCTTCTGTCTTGGGGTAGACCACATCTCAGCCAGCCTTTTCCATTCATCATCCGGCATGCCTGGCACCGGAGACTTGATACTCACTTGATTTGCTAATACTTTGTCAAAATACTGCTTTTTGATCTGGTGGCGTCTGTTTTTCGACCTCTTCTATAGCATATTAGTGCAGGTTGCCTTCACAACAAGCGAATCGGTGTCCAACTCAAAGTTTGCCTACCAAGATAGCAAAAAAGAAAAAGATTAGGATCACATGGCAATTCTAATAACAAGAATATAAAAGCACATTTATCTAAGAAACAAGATTGGTATAAGGAGCTTACATCAACTTTCCCAATATAGTCATTCATCATGGTCTGTCATTTTTTACTCTTTGAAATGTGGCTGAACTGGTGTATGGCTTATAGCAATGAGTCCACCCTCTGTTGCAAACTTTGCAGCCTGCAAAGGCATCTTAGGGCACTTCAGCAATCTGAATTATCACCTTTCTACCCAGTGACTTGGCCATCCTTTCTAGCCCAACACCTTTCCTCTTATGTTTGAGAACCACAACTGATGTGTCTGAATAGTATACATACAAAGTCATGAATTATGATTCATTTAACCAAACTATTCACAAGATGCATACATAAATTTCTTACATCTAGAAAATGCAACGATACGAGAAAATAGTACAAGATGAACTTTCCTTCATCACCCATGGCATGCTTAGTTTCTCAGCTTCAAGAAAGTCAACATTCATGTCCACAGAAGGTGTGAGAGGGCTGAGGTCCATATGGGCAGTGCTTCCTTCATCAATGGACAAAAACCCAACGTCTTGGCACATAGATGTCTCCACAACCTAGTGTAGTTGGCTCTCCACAATAACCTCCTTTGCTTTCAGCCTAGTCACTCTTGCAGCAGCAGGTTTAGGAGCTTGAAAAATTATTTGTGATGCTCCTAGAGCTACCGCCATCACCCTTCCTAGAGCCATTGAGGTAGAAGCTTTTGGTCTTTTGGTACTCTTCTTAACAACACTCTTCTTCTTCCTAGAAACCTTCTTGGGCTTGTATAAAAAGGAAGGAGAATGGCATTAGTTGACAAGTAAAAATATTGTGTGAGCATATAATGGAAGGAAAATAATAAAGAAACAAAGCAATCAAGTAACCCCACCCCAACAAACAAAGTAAAAGTTTGCACCTTAAAATTCTTCTCCACAACATTGTCATTGACCTCCTCTTCATTAATGACTGCATCATCTCGAGGTTTGTAATCTGAGCTTTGGCTAGGTGTTATAGCAGATGCTGAATCATCATTGGTAACTCCACTAACCGCTTGACCATCATTGGAATTCCTAATCATCGACACTATTGCACCGATTCCAAGGGACTAGAATATGCGGCTATTCCACATCATTGTTCTAGCCCTAACCTTCTTGATTTCCGTGAGAGGCACTTCTTTACATGTATAGAAAAAATTACCATTAGATGTATGGTTGAAATGCATGGATAAGCAATGATGGCTCAAAATATGATGAGCTCGTTGGGAGCCCCACGAGGAAGGTATGATGAGCACAGCAGCAAATGTTCCCTCAATTATGAAACCAAGGTTATCAAACCAGTAGGATCAAGGAAACAACCCGAAGGTGTTTTCTCCAACTTGGAATCCTGCACAACACAACCACAGAACTTTGACCCAACTTACAGTGAGGTTGTCAATCTCACCGGTTTTGCTGAAACAAAGGATTAAACGTATTGTGTGGAAGATAGTAATTTCTTTGCAGAAAGTAAACAGTAAAATAGTAAATAGTAGATTGTAGATTGATAGTAAAAGAATGGACCGGGGTCCATAGTTCACTAGAGGTGATTCTCCTTAAGATAGATGACATGTTGCGTGAACAAATTACAGCGGGGAAATTGACAAACACCGAGAAAGCATACATGCATATGCTAATAATCTTGACTCCTATGAGATTTGATTGGGTGTTACAACATTATACATAGACCATAATCCAACTACATCTATGACTAATAATCCACCTTCAGGTTATAATCCGAACCCCCTCCAGTATTAAGTTGCAAGCAACAGATAATTGCATTAAGCAAAGTGTGTAAAGTAAACAATATGATTGCCCTATGGACAAAGGATTGTTGTTTTCTCCCTAGTAGCAATAGCACATCTAGTACCTTAGAGTTTTTTGTCACTTCCCCAGATTACTAGAGGCATGAACCCACTATCGAGCATAAATACTCCCTCTTGGAATTTCTAGCATCTACTTGGCCAAGATAGGTACTAACAACAGAAAGCATGAAAGATCACAAATAACAAAGACATGATAAAATCAATAATCAATCTGAAATAGCATCTCAATATCCATCTGATCCCCGCAAACACCACATGTAAGATTACAAATAGATGATCTTGATCCTGAACGGAGCTCACAAGATCTAAACATGGTAGCACAAATAACAAAGAAAAGATAAAATCAATAAAAGAATGGTCCCACATAGAAGGAAGCATGGATTCAAGTCTCATAAAGAGCTTCCAAAAATTATGGTACTTATTAGCTTTCAGCTCTCATTGCCCCTATCATAAGCATATTTAGGTGATTAAGGTTAAAGTGAACAAATATGAGGATATGCTTGACAAGTTATAAGCTGAAAATCTCATGCCCCTTACATACAAAGATTGTTCCTCATGCTACTCAACTTTAGTCACAAGTAAGTGGTTGTCATTGTAAGTACATGTGTATCATAGAGAACCACCAACAGGGTACCCCTTGCCCGATGATACAGAAGAATCCCCATATCAAAATGACAAGGCAAGCACACAATGAGCATCTCAGTACTCTTTTTATTTCCTATTTGCATAGGTTCTCTTTTTTTCCCAATTTGCATAGGTCTTTCTTTTTTTATAAAGAGGATGCTTCATAGATTGCTCACTATGGTTACGCTGTAGGTTTACACCATGATTAGGAATGGCTTAGACCAGCCGCTTAGGCGTTTTTCCAACACATATACAAACTCCATGAGCTTACAAGATCCCCTTTCATTTCACAATGTCGGGATCCATAAGAAAAAGAACATGATATCAACTAAATAAAGTGCAATGTTGAAAGTGTTCTCCATGATAACATGGTTCTGCTAATTCACAACTTACAAAACACAAGCATATACGCAATATAGATGGGAACAATGGTTCAAGTTTATTAAGTGCAAGAAAAGTAAAGTGTGCCATCAAGTTCATGAGAGCTTTAATCACTTATTTTCACATAACAAGTTTAATTCAGAAGGTAGATAAAAACATGAACATAGTTGGAATAGCAAATGCTAATAGGTAGGTATGGTGGACTCTTTGGAATAACTTGGTTTTATTTGGAGTTGGATGCATGAGTCGAACTTATCTTGGTATGGGGGCTAGCAAAAGACTGGGAGCGACCAACTAAGAGAGCAATAATGGTCATAATCATGCAAAGCGACAAAACATTATTAATTAAAGCATAAAGTGATATTACAAGTCGAAAACTAAATGATCATAGAGGCTATGGTGACTTGGTATAGTCTTAACATGGTGTGAGTGTGCGCCAAGTCAACCCAAATAAAGCATCAAAAGAGAATACCACAATACTATGTTTTAATATGCTAAAACAACGCATGATTCTTTCAAGGCACATTAAGAAATCTCAATTATTTGTAACCAGTCATGCTATAGCAATAATCACTAAGTATAAATCCAAAACAATATCAAGCATGACATGACAAAGCCTAGGCTACAGTCAAAAACAAGACTCCTTTTATACCACTTATAAGCATGAACTTTCCTACTCTTTTTCAATCCAAACCAACTTATTTGAAAACTAATGAATGAATACAGGGGTCCAACCAATTTATTCAAGCAAACTAAGCAAACAAAAAATAAGAATAAAAATGAAGACGCTCCAAGAACAACACAATTGTGCATGAAACAATAAAAATGAAGTATTTGGAAGAGAACCGGAGATTTTTATTGATGAAGAAGGGGATGCCTTGGGCATCCCCAAGCTTTGACGCTTGTACTTCATGAATATTTCTTGGGGTGACATGGGTGGCATCCCCAAGCTTGACCTTTTTTCCATACTTCATCTTATCACATTATTCTTCCCTACACCTAAAAAATTCCTTCATACAAAACTTCACACAATCTTCATTCGCAACATTAGTGTACTCAAGATAATAAGTCTTTAGGTTCTGTTTCAACACAAGTAAAACTTCCATTAAAACACAATCTACTGTATCACTTCCTTTAAAAAGTTCAAGTGATCAAAGAGAACTCAAAGAGAAAGAGATTAAGAGGCAAATGCAAATAATGGAAGAAATCTGTCAAAACAGACCAGCAGGTAAAAACCGATTTTTTTGAAAAGTGTTGAACTAACGAAAGTTGGATAACAACCTGGGACAGAAGCAAAAATAAATACAGCTCAATCCGACGTACAGAGATTTTTCACGAATTTTTACAGCGAAGCACAAAAATCTGTTTCGGGACAGCAACTTTCCCAAGTCTTACTTCTCTCTCATTAGAGGTTACTCTTGGCACAAAAACCACACAAAAGGATAAGGAGCAGTTATTACAGAGGTAATAACTTCAAAGACTCAACAAAATATTCCTAAAGAAATTTGGGTTATCTCCCAATAAGTGCTTTTCTTTAACGCCTTTGAGCTAGGCATAAGAAGCAAGAATCAAGTATTCTCAAATGAAGAAGCATTAAGATCAATAACAGAAATATCTTCAACAAGGCAAGGTATCTCATCTAAATAATTTCTAGAGGATCCTCTCTCAATGCTCTTAGGTTCACTATTTTCATCAAACGGGTTTTCAGGAACAATCCAATCGAAATTCTTTTCTAAGGCTTCATGCATTCCTACAAGTTTAAAATGTATTGGTATCTTAATTTCCTCCCCGTTAGGTTCAGTTTTTTCCATCTTTTCTTGTATACCAATAACATCTACACATGATCCTAGCATATTAAAATGATCAAAGACCTTTCTAGCTTCCTTAGCAACATCATAGAATTCTTTAAGCAAAGTTTCTAGAATGAAATCTCTCTTTTCAGTATCCTCAATGTCTTTAAGTTTAAGAAACATTACTTGCATTAGGGGGTTAAGGTTAACAAACCTAGCTTCCAACATGTCAACCAAAAAAGCTGCAGCAATTTCATAATTTGGAGCAAGTTCTGCTAAGGATCTATCCTCAATATCCTCATGCTTGCTAACATGATTAAAGAATTCTTCAATATTATCTTTACCAATTATGGAGCCACTACCTATTGAAAGGTCTTTTAGGGTGAACTTAGGGATCAACATGGTGAGCGAAGAACGAGGTGACAACTACAGAAAGAACTAATTTTTTGTTTTTGATAAAGGAAACAAACAAGTACAACTATTTTTTTGTGTTTTTGATAAAAGAAACAAGCAAACAAAGCAGAAATAAACTAAGCAAAACAAAATAAACAAAGTAAAGGGATGGGTTATGAAGGACTCCCCTTGTGAAGCTGTCCTTGACTCCCCAGCAATGGCGCCAAAAAATAGGCTTGATGGCTCAAAATGTGATGAGCTAGTTGGGAACCCCAAGAGGAAGGTATGATGAGCACATCAGCAAATTTTCCATCAATTATGAAACCAAGGTTATCAAACCAGTATGAGCAAGGAAATAGCCCCAAGGTGTTGTGTCCAACCTGGAATCCTGCACAACACAACCATAGAACTTTGCCCCAACTTACAGTGAGGTTGTCAATCTCACCGGTTTTGCTAAAACAAAGGATTAAATATATTGTGTGGAAGATAGTAATTGCTTTGCAGAAAGTAAATAGTAAAAAAGTAAATAGTAGATTGTAGATTGATGGTAAAAGAATGGACCAGGGTCCATAGTTCACTAGATGTGATTCTCCTTAAGATAGATGACATGTTGGGTGAACAAATTACAATGGGTCAATTGACAAACACCGAGAAAGCATACATACATATACTAATCATATTGACTCCTATGAGATTTGATTGGGCATTACAACATTATACATAGACCATAATCATTGCATCTATGACTAATAATCCACCTTCAGGTTATTGATACGTCCATTTTGCATCACTATTCTATGTCTTAATTCACTATTATTCACTGATATATTCTGTATTGAGAGGTGATACTTTATTTCATCTGTTTTTGCATGGTTGATGACTTTTGGAGCATGGACCGCTGTAGTCAGGATTCTGATGGAAAAGGTGCTGTTTGGAGGCAAAATTTGCGAAGATCAGAAAATCCGGGAAAATATACGGAAAATTCTATTTTTCTTGAAGACTTAAGATGCCAGAAGATGGAGTGGAGGTGGGCCACAGGGGGCCCACACCACCCCATGGCGCGGGCAGGCCTAGGCCACGCCAGGGAATGGTGTGGCCACCCTGGCCCACTTCATCCTCTCCCCTCTGGCATATATCTTCCTCCAGAAACCCTAAGACTCCGGGAGCGACCACAGAAAGATTCTGCCACCTCTACGGGGCGGAAAACATCGAGAGAGAAAGATCTCTCTGCCAGACAAATTTCTGCCTAGGGAATTCCTTCCCGGAGAGGGGAGATCGCCGCCATCAACACCACCATCAAGCTGGACTTCATCGGCATCATCATCATCATCGCCACCACCATCATCACCATCAGCACCCTCATCACCCTCATCACCATCTACATTAGCAAAGGTTCACCCACACAACACTTAGCAAGCTAGAGAAGATTAATCGACTATATGAAGCGAAAACACTTGACAGTCTTCCCATGTGTCCTCGAGAACGTTTGGTCATCTATAGAAATACTACCGGCTTGTCCTTTGCTGCATAAACGATTGGGCCACTTGCTGCATTTATTTCTACTGTCTTTTATTTACTCGTACTTTGTTTACTTGCTTTATCGAAAACCCCTAAAAATCCGTTTGCTAAGTATTTGCAGAGAATTCCTGATCCATACCACTAGCCAGCACCTTCTGCTCCTCGTTGGGTTCGACACTCTTACTTATCAAAAATACTGCGATACACCCCTATACTTGTGGGTCATGAAGACTATTTTCTGACGCCGTTGCCCGGGAGTGAAGCGCTATTGGAGAGTGGAACTGGTAAAGGAAACTTCTACTGTGAGTATTGTTTACTTCTGCTAGTTGCTTTAATTTCGTTATGGATAATTCGCTGAGTTTCTTATTTGGTAATGCTACTACGACTGCTAAGGTAGTAGATAAGCCGCCACCTGCTGAGAAAGATGTTTTCAAAATACCTACAAGAATTATTGATCATGTTATGGATAACTACTATGTTGGGGATGGAACTTTCCATCCTGGTGATCATTTGCTCTTTATACACGAATTATGCAGGTTGTTCAAGTGTGCAGGTATTACTACAGATCAAGTTAAGAAGAAGTTATTCTCATTATCACTGAAAGGAAGAGCTGTCGAATGGTATAAGCTGCTGAAGAATGGTCAATCTCTGGAATGGGAGGAAATAGTGCCTCTCTTTTATTCAAAGTTTTATCCTCCTAGTGAAATTCATAAAGATCGGAATCAAATATACAACTTTTGGCCTCTTGATGGAGAGAGTACTGCTCAAGCTTGGGGGAGATTGAAGTTACTAATGCTCAAATGTCCCATTCATGAGCTCCCCAACAATATTATTATCAATAACTTTTATGCAAGGCTCCCTCTACATGACAGGGATTTATTGGATGCTTCTTATGTTGGATCATTCACTCGCATGGAAGAAGAAGTTAAATGGGACCTTCTGGACCGTATTCAAGACAATGTTGAAGCTTGGGAGAACGACAAAGGTAGAAAGTCAGGTATAAATATGATTATGAATGCATTGAATCTTTTATGGGAACTGATGACTTTCAAAATATTAAAAATGCTTATGGTCTAGACTCTCATGCTATTGCTTCTTATTTAAGGCTTTTGCTTCTTATATTGAAGTGCCTAAAAAGAAGTGTAATAAGTATCATGAACCTTATAAAGATATTGCTAAGAGTGTTCCTGCAAGAAATACTGAAGTTTATACTACTAGTCATGTTTTACCTAAACCTTATATTGAGAAAATGCCTTTCCCAGTTAAGGTAAAGGAGCATTCTATGATAGATAGTATGGTTAATGAAAGTATGAGTAGGGCTCCTGGACCTGATAAAGAAATGATTGATTAACCTATTGTAGCAAATGTGAAAGACTTTGTTGCTAAATATGAAAAAGAGGGACACATTATCCTTTGTAAGGATACCTCTAATATTGTTTCGCATAGTAGTGTTCTGAGAGCTAGTATTCATGTATTTTCTGTTAGAATAAGTGATCATTGCTATGACAGTCCTTGTTATAGCTATATTGTTAAGTTTATGCATGATACTGAAAGCTATTATGAGAGAGGGAAAAGTGTTCTTGTGCATCTCAATAATATCAAGTTTCCTCGTTTTATGCTGAAAGTTTTTATGTTGCACTTCTTTTGCCTTCTTATGCAAGTTGCCTTTGGTTCCAATAACTTGTTTGTTTACAAAATTCCCTTGCATAGGAAGTGGGTTAGACTTAAATGTGCGTGTGTTTTTGCTTCTTAATGCTCTCTTTCACTTCAAATCATATCCCTATGAGAGCTTCTTCAAAATTATCATGCCCATCTTAAAGGCTATAAAGAAAGAGCTTTATGGGAGACAACCCAATTTGTTTTTGCTTTCAGTTTGTTTTTGCTTTTTTGAGTCTTGGAAGTTATTACTTCGGTAATAACCGCTCCTTATCCGTTTTGTTTGGTTTTTGTGTCAAGATCAACCTCTAATGAGAGAGAAGTAAGATTTGGGGAAGTTGCTGTCCCGAAACAGATTTTTGTGCTTCACCGTAAAAATTCGTGAGAGATCTCTGTATATCGGATTGAGCTGTAATTTTTTGTGCTTCTGCCCCAGGTTGTTATTTAACTTTCGTTAGTTTTGCACGTTTTGATTTGAGGAACAGAAGATTTTCTAAAAAATTGATCTTTACCTGCTGGTCTGTTTTGACAGATTTTGCCAATCTTGCATTTGCTTCTTTATTCGATTTCCTTTTTGAATTATTTTTGGGTTTTCGAAAGGAGTTGGTACAGTAACTTTTGTTTTGATGGTTTTCAGTCGAAGTTGGACTCAAAAGGTTTTATCACTTCACTTATACTAATGTTGCTAATAAGAACTGTGTGAAGTTTTGTGTGAAAGAAATTTCCAGGAAGTGGAGATAATGGTGTAACAAGGAAGAGAAAGGATTTATGACTCGAGTAATAAGTATATGAAGATGAAGATATCGATGCTATTCAAGTGATGTCTCCGGAAGGATCCACTCAATACCAAATTCAGAGACCTACAGAGTCCGTTTCCAACTAGGTAACAATTCTGGTAAGAAAAGTTCCGCGAAAATACAATCCAACTATATTTTTGCAGTTTTCTCCAGTACCTTCCTTTTGAAGTGAAACTTCGTAATATATAACCCCCCGGATCCCCCGAGGTTCGTATATTGTGTTTTCGTCGTTTTTTTGTTCCGATCTGTTTCTGCCAGGACATACTCTTTGAAGGTTTAGAAGCACAATGGTGTTCGCCAAGGATAAAGGGAAGGAACCTATGGAGGAAGACCTCCAAGACACCGGGAGGAGAAAGAGATCAAGAGTGAAAGTGAAGAGGAGGCAAAACACACCGGCACTACCATTGCAAGCATTGGATTGGTGGCGAACCCTGCCAGGATCAGAAGGACTGCACGGATGCAGACTGGTGGGAAGCTCCTCGTCACTGTTTGGCACCAAGGACACCTTCTCCGAACACCAAGAGTACCTTCCATACCTTTGCTCATAACCATGCAGGAAAAGAAGACTCCAAGTGGGAAGAATGGAAGAAGAATCACAAGAGCTGGGTTCCACAAAATGAGATGATTATGGGACGTATTGAGCATAACTCGGAATTGATTCGCACTCTCACTTTCGAGATTGAGGACCTTGGGAAACTGATCAGAGAGCTCATTGAGAAGATACCACCACCACCTAAGGAGTAATTCGTCATCAGGTTTGGCATCCCCTTGGTTTGTTCCAAGCTTGGGGGAGTGTCGCGGTATCATATCACTATCTTCTATCTTTTTACCTTGTTAGTAGAGTCATATCATGAATAGAGGAGTTATTTTGTAGTATGGTTTGCATTATGGAAGTGTCCCCTCTCTCGTTAGATTTGTATCCCTTGGTGTGAGTTTCCATTATGGAGTACTAATTAGAAGTTCTGTCATTTACTCTTTTGCATAGATTATGATAGTTTTCAATTCGTGGTTATACGATTGATCTTGTTGTTAGTATTGGTAGCACTTTGGGATCATTGAGTTAATTCAGTTGGTTTTGGCAAACCTGGCTCGGTCAGTAGCAACACCCTTTTTGAGAGTTGAAAATAAAAAGATAGAAGTACTCTAGAGGAAAATAATTTCATCATCTTTCTTTCTTGATTTGCTCATAAGTCTAGTTTTCTCTAGTTAAGATCTTTTGTGCTTCCAAGGAAGATTTCATGTTTGTCTTTACCATTTGTATGTTTGTTTGTTTCCTTCAACTCTTATACTTGCTACCCAGCCTTGCTAGCCAAAAACCTGTACTGAGAGGAAATTCTTCTCGTGCATCCACTTCCTTTAAACCAAAACCTTTGCCATTTGTGTCCACCACACCTACCTAGTAGCATTATTGCTATTCCAAGTAAATTCTTGTTTTATCTACCTCCCAAATTAAACTTGTTATGTGAAATTTAGTGATTAAAGCTCTCACGAACTTGATGGCACACTTTACTTTCTTGCATTTAATAAACTTGAACCATTGGGTCCTTCTTTGTTGCGTATATGCTTGCGCTTTATGAGTTGAAGTTAGCCGAACCATGTATCATGGGGACCGCTTTCAACACTTCATTGGTACTTGTACCTAGTTGATATCATGTTCTTTTGCTTATGGATCCCGGCAGTGTGAAATAAAAGTGGAACTTGTAAGATCATGGAGTTTATATGTGTGTTAGAGAAACGCCTGGGCCGCTAGCCTAAGCCATGCCTAATCATGATGGAAACTTGCAGCATAACTATAGTGAGCATTCTATGAAGCATCCTCAATAAAAACCTATGCAAATAGCAAAAAAAAAGATCGCTGAGATGCTCACTGTCTGTTTGCCTTGTCATTTTGATTATGGGATAGCTCATGTGTCATGTGCAAGGGGTACCCCGTTGGCGGTTCTCGATGATACGCATGTATTTACAATGACAAGAGCTTGCTCGTGACTGAAGTTGAGTAGCATGAGGATTGGTACTCATAAGTAAGGGGCATGAGATTTCAACTAATAACTTGTCAAGCATATCCTCTTAGTTGTGTCACTTTAACCTTAATCACCTAAAGATGCCTATGATAGGGGCAATGAGAGCTGAAAGCTAGTAAGTATCATAATTGTTGGGAGATCTTTATGAGACTTGTAATCCCTGCTTCCCTCTTTGAAGGGCCCTTTCTTTTAGTTTGTAGTTGAGTCAGTAAACCTATTCCCCACTATCTCGGCAAGTATTTTGAGTTGATGTGTTTCATTCATTCATACAATGATTTATGCATTCATGTTTCTTATGTTCCTTGTTTTGCACATTGCTCTTATATTGATGTTTACTACCTTGAAAGCTTTCTTTGGAAAACCATCTATTTGTGAACTCCAGCAAATTATCAACTATTCTTTGACCAAGAGCTAAGTTTGCCATTACCAATTATGATTCACTTTATGTATCTTTATTGTGTTTCCTTTACTCATTGCAAGTTGAGTTGTATAATAGTGAGTTGTCTTTTATTATAATCTATGTATTTGATGAATGTGATGCTTCTTGTCTGTATTCTTTTATCGACTCTTCACTCCATAAACTTGAGGTCATGTTTATTGAGCTCAGTTTCGCTTGGGGACAAGCGAAGTCTAAGCTTGGGGGGAGTTGATACGTCCATTTTGCATCACTATTCTATGTCTTAATTCACTATTAATCATTGATATATTTCGTATTGAGAGGTGATACTTATGTTATTTCATCTGTTTTTGCATGGTTGATGACTTTTGGAGCATGGACCGCTGCAGTCAGGATTCTGATGGAAAAGGTGCTGTTTGGAGGTAAAATTCGTGAAGATCAGAAAATCCGGGAAAATATACGGAAAATTCTATTTTTCCTGAAGACTCAAGATGCCAAAAGATGGAGTGGAGGTGGGCCACAGGGGCCCACACCACCCCATGGCGTGGGCAGGCCTAGGCCGCGCCAGGGAGTGGTGTGGCGACCCTGGCCCACTCCAGCCTCTCCCCTATGGCATATATCTTCCTCCAGAAACCCTAAGACTCGGGGAGCGACCACAGAAAGATTCCGCCGCCTCTACGGGGCGGAAAACACCGAGAGAGAAAGATCTCTCCGGCAGACAGGTTTCTGCCTGGGGAATTCCTTCCTGGAGAGGGGAGATCGTCGCCATCAACACCACCATCAAGCTGGACTTCATCGGGATCATCATCATCATCACCACCATCACCACCATCAGCACCCTCATCACCATCTCCATATTGCTGTAACAATTGCGTTGAATCTTGCTATAGTTCATAGGGGAAACTTTCCCGGTGTTGATTACTCTTTCTAGTTGATGCTGTTGAGTGAACCATTGAATTATTGTTTATGTTCAGATTGTTATACATCATTATTCCATCTCTGATCATGTTCCATATGATGTCTTGTGAGTAGTTCGTTTTGTTCTTGAGGACATGGGAGAAGTCTTGTTGTTAGTAGTGGAGTTGCGTTGAGAAAGATTCAATAGATTGTTATTTAAGTTGTGGTGTACTTCTTCTAGTGGTGTCATGTGAACGTGGACTACATGACACTTCACCTATATGGGCCTAGGGGAATGCATTGTGTATTTGGCTACTAATCGTAGGGGTTGCCGGAGTGACAGAAACCTGAACCCCCGGAAACCATTGCACAAGGGACGTAAGGGTCTTAGAGTTTAAAGTTGTGGTTAGGTTTCTACTTTAATTACTTTCTTGTACTTACGGATGTTTGCAAGGGGGTTTAATCACAAGTATGTATTAAGTCTTGGATGGGACGGTACATTAGCACAGGTTCACCCACACAATACTTAGCAAGCTAGAGAAGATTAATCGACTATATGAAGCGAAAGCACTTGACAGTCTTCCCATGTGTCCTCGAGAACGTTTGGTCATCTATAGAAATACAACTGGCTTGTCCTTTGCTGCATAAAGGATTGGGCCACTTGCTGCATTTATTCCTACTGTCTTTTATTTACTTGTAATTTGATTACTTGCTTTATCGAAAACCCCTAAAAATCCGTTTGCTAAGTATTTGCAGAGAATTCCTGATCCATACCACTAGCCAGCACCTTCTGCTCCTCGTTGGGTTCGACACTCTTACTTATCGAAAATACTGCGATACACCCCCTATACTTGTGGGTCATCAGTTATCATCTGAACCCCATCTAGTATTAAGTTGCAAGCAACAGATAATTGCATTAAGCAAAGTGTGTAAACTAAACAATACGATTTCCCTATGGACAAAGGATTGTTGTTTTCTCCCTAGTAGCCAACACATCTAGTACCTTAGAGATTTCTGTCACTTCCCTAGATTACTAGAGGCATGAAGCCAATATTGAGCATCAATACTCCCTCTTGGAGTTGCTAGCATCTACTTGGCCAAGATAGCTACTAACAACGGAAAGCATGCAAGATCACAAATAACAAAGACATGGTAGGATCAATAATCAATCTCAATATCCATCGGATCCCAGCAAACACAACATGTAAGATTACAAATAGATGATCTTGATCATGAATCGAGCTCACAAGATCTAAACATGGTAGCACAAAGGAGGAGAACCAACCATCTAGATACTACATGGACCTGTAGTCCAGAGATGAACTACTCACGCATGACACCGGAGGCTGGCATGGTGATGAAGAAGGCCTCCAGGGTGATCTCTCCCCTCCGGCAGGGTGCTGGGAAGAGTTTCAGACCCCTCCCGGTCTAGGAATGGAGATGACGGTGGCTAGAGACTCTTCTGTGGAATTTTGATCAGGTGCTTAGGGTTTTCGTCCCGAGGGGTCTTTATAGGCGGAAGGGCTAGGTCGGTGGAGCACTAGGGGGCCCACACCCCTGGTGGAGTGCCCCCCCAGGCCGCGCCGTCAATAGGTGTGGCCGCCCCGGTGCGCCACTTCGTCTCCCCTCCGGACTATGTGTTGCTTCAGGTAAAATATTGACTTTGGCTTTTGTCTGGTCCAATTCCGAGAATATTTCCTTACTAGCTTTTCTGAAACCAAAAATAGCAGAAAACATGCAACTGGCATCGTGGCATCTTGTTAATAGGTTAGTTCCAGAAAATGTGTGAAATACTGCAAAGAGTGGACAAAACATAAGAAAGTAGATATAAAACAAGCATGGAACATCAAAATTATAGATACGTTTACAACATATCAAGCATTACAACACAAACAACTAAGGTTTGCTCTCAGTTTATATTTCCATTTATTTCTAGTATACTAACATGATTGCAAAGAATTAACTACCAGATTACAACACAAACAGCTAGCATCCGCTCTCAGTTATATAACACGGTTTTTCATATTATGTTAATGCACTTTAACTACCAGACTGCAACGAAAACATGGATCGGAATTCTTAATATTCCATACAAACACAGAAACATTTTCCATACAAACACATAAACATTCATAGAAAAAATAACAGTGTAGGTGCATACCAACCAAGTATGTCTTCTTAGTCATCCTTGTCCTGGATGAACTTGAGGTGGTTGGATGCTTGCTTGTTAGTTTGATGATGACCTAATAGCTTGCCAAAAATAATGGACAGTAGTTAGCAGTGATAGATTAGAATGTCAACTGGTAGCTTGTCAATGAACTACTTATCAGGCACAAACTTAACATGAAAAATTATAGGAGCAGGAGGTAGCAGCAGCAGCAAAGTAACATGTATACATTTGCCTAAGAAGTAACTTGACTAGCAGAAGCAATTGTAGAAGATACACAGAAGTAATAATGGTAAAAGATGCAGAGAAGCACCAGCAAAATAAGCTATACATCGAGTAACTTGACTAGTAGCAGCAGCAATTATAAAAGATACACATTAGCAACAATTGTAAAAGATACACAGCAGCAGCAAACTAAGATACACATCATGTAACTCACAGCAGGAAACTAACAACAACAAGTGTAAATGATACAAATCTTCAATATAGCAACCCAGCTGTTTATCTCACCCTTCCTCTTGGGTGCCAAGCTCCGCTTCTATCTGTTTAAGTTGAAAAATCAAGTGAAGTCTGCAAACATGATAACATTAATATAAGAGGGAAAATAGCTAAATATATAATCAAGTCAAGGAATAAAGCAGGATGCATTAATATAATCTAGCAATCAAGTCAAGAAAGGCATTAATATCAGCTTCAACTTTAATTACAAAAGGCAATGTATCTGAAATAGGTGAATATTGTACAAGCCTGAATATGAGATATGGGTGAAATAGGTGAATACTATACTGGATTCAGATAAAAAAGTTCACTGGTTCAGATAAGCAATTATAAGCAATTACACCCCAATAGTCTATTCATATAATTAAGTGAATTCTACAGGTACAAAAATTGAAATAAGCAATTACAAGCCTGAAATAGGTGAATAATGTACAAGCATGAACTCCACCGGTTCAACTTACACCCCAACGGGTAGGACATGTACCATACAGAGCACAATATACACTTCAACATTAATTAGAAAACGCAATACAAGAATCATGCATACAACCTAGACAGTAAGAAAACTTTGAGCCAAGAATCGTGCATACAAGGAGAATCATGTATACACAAATTATACCGAATAAAACCCTAACCTAAAACGGGATAAGAAGCAAACCCTAACCTAGAAAGCCAAGACAAGCCATCAGCATCCAAATGCAAACCCTAACCTAGAACGCTAACCCTAGACAGGACTAAGGGTGTAACATCTCAAAAATATTAAACAAGATTATCAAGTTCTAATCACCCAAGTTTAGGGTTAACAAAAACTTTTATTCTTAAACCCATATGAATGCATGTGTGTTTTCTATTAATGCATGAATGCTTCCTATGCCATGTTTGATTGCTATAAATGATAACGATTAGTTTAAAGATGAACACCACATCATCTAGGTCAAAACCAAACAAAAACAAATCAAAAGAAAATCAATATATGAAGCATATGATCAAATGGGCTAGTCATATGATCAAAATTTACTTTGGGCATCCTTAGAAAAGAATTTCAAATAGAAACAATTCTACTTCTTTCCCCCTTGCTAGACCAAGTGAAAATGAACACAAGTAAACTTTACAAACTTACATAAACCAATTTCAAATGCATTTGAGAGGTATTTCAAAATTGAATCAAGTTTACGTATCTAGATCACCATTTTACAAAAACCACTCAAACATCCACCACTTGACAGATCCTAGCAACCAGAGACACCCAAGCATGTGACCAGCACATCCACCAAAAATCAATTGAAAATTCAAAGGTTTTGTTCATGCGGCTATTTAATCAAACACTTAGTAGACAGAGTCCAATTATACCAACTATCTATTGTTTTGATCAATCAATTTCTCATCTTTGTACTCCATTCAACCTCAATAACTAGCCCACGATCATCCCCAGTACTCAGATGTGCAGTGGAGCCTCTCTCACTCGCCAATTGGACCAGTGCCATGCCGTACCCGAGCGTGCCGTGTCGGTCGAGCATAGACACAACGCCACAAGCCACGCCGCCCTCGCCCATGATTTCTAGAAGGTAGGCGTGACCTCACCACACTCGCTCATCCACCCCTCGACCAACGACAAGCAGCGGAGAAGCCAGCACAGCCTTGCCACTCTCCTCTATCCGCCATGCCGAGCGCACGCCAGAGTGCCAAGCCACTCTCGTGCAGCCACGCCGTGCCTCGCTCTCTCCTTGCGTTGCATTTGCCGCGTCACCAGCAACTTCCCAGACACGACCGTTCACCGCCGCTCGCCCCGTGACCACCGTACACCATGATGAACGCCGCGGTACCCGAACAGAGCATGGACGTCTCCCGTCCGATTAAGACCGCGCCTCGCCGCCCCACTATGCGCATGATGATCGCCGTAGGCCACCGCGTCGACCTACACCCCCAACCATGCAGATAGCCCTCTGTAGCAATGTCGCTGATGATCCCGAGCCATGCCACGCTGCTCCTTTCGCCATTGTATAAATAGGACCCCTACCCAGCATCCAAAGGCACAACATTCTACTCCCCTCTCACTCAGAAACACCCCTGACCATTCCCTGAAGCAAGGCGAGCACCACATCGCTGGAATTTCGCCGGAGCCCGCCACTGTAGTGAAGGAAGGGCGCCGTTTATTGGAGCCACCACAAGAGCCCCCTGGACCACCATTTGACTCGCCATCGTGTACCAGCCTATTCGCCCTGATACGTTGCAAACGTATCTATAATTTTTGATGTTCCATGCTTGTTTTATATCTACTTTCTTATGTTTTCTCCACACTTTGGAGTACTTTTATACATTTTCTAGAACTAACCAATTAACAAGATGCCATAGTGCCAGTTGCCTGTTTTCTTCTTTTTTGGTGCCAGAAAAGCCAGAAAATGAATATACTCGGAATTGGACGGGACAAAAGCCAAAGTCAATATTTTACCGAGGACACATGGAGTTTGAAGGAGAGACGAAGAGGGGCCACGGGGTCGCCACACAACCCCTTGGCGCGGGAAGCCCTAGGCCGCACCAAGGCATGGTGTGGGCCCCCTGGCTGGCCACCGACCTCGCCCCTTCGCCTATAAAATCCCCCCGAGACGAAAACTATTAAAAATCCAGCCTCCAGCCATGAAAAGTTCGGCAACGCCGCCGCCACCAAATGGGAGATTCGGGGGATAGAAAGCCTCTGTTCTGGCACCCTGCCGGGATGGGGAAGTGCCCTCGGAGCCATCTCCATCGACTCCACCACCATCTCCATCATTGTTGATGATTCCCATGATGATGAAGGAGTAGTTCTCTCTCGAGGCTAAGGGTTCTACCGGTAGCTATGTGTTCATATCTCTCTCTATGCATGATCATATTGTGATCATGAGATTTGTAATCAAGTAGATCTACCTTGCTACTCAAGTGCTTTAATAGATCTCTGGCTCTCCCCATGTGTGTGACAGTAATAGCGTGCACACCATGGTGGCACTTAGGCTAGAGATTATAAATACTTGTTATGAGTTATATTTGGAGTTGGATGTCTCTATGAAATTGTGGTATTTGTTGGAACCATCTAGCGCTCAAGGTGACAGTGTGGGGTTACCTAGATGGGAAAAGTGAACTTTGAGGTGTGCTGTTATAGCCCTACCATGGATTAGAGTGTCCAACCGGAGAGTAGTATCATAAAGAGATGCTATTTATATGAGAGTTTTCACTAGTGAAAGTATGATCCCTAGGCCTTGTTTCTAAGCATTGAAACACCATTTGCAACTAGATCAGTTACATGTTTGCTTGCTTCCATCTTTATTTCAGTTTGCATTTAGTCTCTTCCATGCCATCAAGCTATTTTCTGGCACCGTTGTCTTATATCTATACCACTTGTATTTCACTATCTCTTCGCCAAACTAGTGCTCCTATACACCTGACAAGTCTATTGGGTGTGTTGGGGACACAAGAGATTTCTTGTATCTTGATTGCAGGGTTGCCTGAGAGGGATACCTTTGACCACTTCCTCCCTGAGTTCGATAAACCTTGGGTAATCCACTTAAGGGAAACTTGCTGCTGTTCTACAAACCTCTGTACTTGGAGGCCTAACAACTGTCTACAAGAATAGAAATGTGTAGACATCAAGCTATTTTCTGGCGTCGTTGCCAAGGAGGTAAGGTAAAAGGTACTCACATCCACCGGTGTGAGTGCTCGAAGTTATTTCCTTTAGATTCTGCAATTTTGTCTTTTTGTTTTTGTCTTCACTAGTTAGGCTTAATGGAAAACAACAACAAAATTAGAGAGCTTTATAGTATTTATCTTGAGTTAGGACATGAAGTGTTTGAAGATAAAATTATAAAACCTATGGAACTTTATTTGCATGCTAATAGCAATGTTATTAGTATGAATTCTTTGAACACCATTATTGCTAATGCTATGGAAAATTTTAAGCTTGGGGAAGCTGGTTTTGATGAGCATGATATTTTTAGTCCCCCAAGCATGGAGGCGAAAGTTTACTTTGATGATACTATGCCTCCAATATATGATGATTACAATAATGAATATGATATTTTCCAGTGCACCTACTATTGAGGAGAAAATTAATTATGATTACAATATGCCTTCTGTATTTGATGATTATGGTGATGAGAATAATAATGATAGTTATTTTGTTGAATTTGCTCCCATTACAATTAATAAGAATGACTATGTTTATAGGGAGAGTAATAATTATTTTATGCATGTGGCTCATGATAAGAATGTTTCATGTGATTGTTATATTCTTAATTTTATTCATGATGCTACTGAAAGTTATTATGAGAGAGGGAAACATGTTTTTATGCATCTCAATAATATTAGGTTTCCCCTCTTTATGTTGAAAGTCTTGAAGTTGCACTTGTTTTGCTTTCCTATGCTTGTTGCTTTGTGCTTTCATGACTTGTTTCTTTACAACATTCCTATGCATAGGAAGTGGTTTAGACTTAAAATGTGTTTTGAATTTACTTCTTGATGCTCCCATTTACTACAATTCATATTTCCAATGTGAGCATCTTCTCAAACTATCATGCCTAACTTAAAGGCGTTAAAGAAAAATACTTATTGGGAGATAACCCAAAAGTTTTAGTTGAGTCTTGGAAGTTATTACCTCTATAATAACCGCTCCTTATCATTTTTGTGTGGTTTTTGTGCCAAGAGTAACCTCTAATGAGAGAGAAGTAATGCTTGGGAAAGTTTCTATCCCGAAACAGATTTTTGTGCTTCGCTATAAAAATTCGTGTAAAATCTCTTTACGTCGATTTGACCTGTGCATTTTTTGTGCTTATGCCCCAGGTTGTTATATAACTTTCGTTAGTTCAACACTTTTCTATTTGAGAAATAGAAGGTCTTCGAAAAAATTAGTTTTTACCTGCTGGTCTGTTTTGACAGATTTCTGCCATTATTTGCATTTGCTTCTTATTGATTCCTTTTTGGGTTCTTTTTGGGGAATTGAGATTTTTGATGGAAGTGCTATAGTAGATTATGTTTTAATATAAGTTTTATTGGTGTTGTAACTGAACTCAAAGACTTATTATCTTGAGTGCACTATTGTTGCTAATAAATATTGTGTGAAGTTTTGTATGAAGGAAATTTTCAGGTGTACGGAACGAATGATGTAATGAGATGAAGAATGGACAAAATATAAAGCTGGGGAATGCCACCCCGTGTCATCCCAAGAAATATTCAAGAAGTACAAGCGTCAAAGCTTGGGGATGCCCAAGGCATCCTCTTCTTCATCAATAAAAATCTCAGGTTTCTTTCAAACACTTCATTTTTATTGTTTCATGCACAATTGTGTTGTTCTTGGAGCATCTTCGTTTTATTTTTTGTTTTTGGTTTTTGTTTGCTTAGTTTGCTTGAATAAATTGGTTGTACCCCCTCATTCATACATTAGTTTTCAAATAAGTTGGTTTGGACTAGAAAAGAGTAGGAAAAGTTCATGCTTAAGTGGTATAAAAGGAGCTTGTTTTTACTGTGGTTTATGCTTTGTCATGTCATGCTTGTTATTATTTTGGCTTTATACTTAGTGATTATTGCTGTAGCATGACATGTTATAAACAATTGAGATTGCTCAATGTGCCTTGAAAGAATCATGCATTGTTTTAGCATATTAAAGCATAGTATTGTGGTATTCTCCTTTGATGCTTTATTTGGGTTGACTTGGCGCATGCTCACACCATGTTATGACTATCCCAAGTCACCATAGCCTCGATGATCATTTAGTTTTCAACTTGTAATATCACTTTATGCTTTAATTAATGATGTTTTGTCGCTTTGCATGATTATGGCCATTATTGCTCTCTTAGTTGGTCGCTCCCAGTCTTTTGCTAGCCTCCATAACCAAGTGTGAGTTCCACTCATGCATCCAGCTCCAAATAAAACCAAGTTATTCCAAAGAGTCCAACATACCTACCTATTAGCATTTGTTATTCCTAGTATATTCATGTTTTTATCTACCTTTCGAATAAAACTTGTTATGTGAAAATTAGTGACTAAAGCTCTCGCGAACTTTATGGCACACTTTACTTTTCTTGCCCCTAATAAACTTGAACCATTGTGTCATCTATGTTGTATATGCTTGCACTTATACATTGGGGATTAGCATAACCATGCTCTCATGGGCAACGCTTTCAACATTACACTTGTACATTGTACCCAATTGATATCATGCTCTTTTGTTTATGGATGTCATCAGTGTGAAATGAAAGGGGGGCTTGTAAGTTCAGGGAGTTATGTATGTGTTTTAGAGAAACGCCTGGGCGGCTGGTCTAATCCATGCCTAATCATGGTGGAGACCTGCAGCGTAACCATAATGAGCAATATATGAAGCATTCTTCTTATAAAAAAAGAGACAGAGATTGAGAAAAAAAGAGAAAAATAAAAAAAATGATATGAGAAAATAGGAAAGAGAGAAAAAAGCACCATTTTCCCGTGGTAAATAAGAAGATTGCTGAGACGCTCGTTGTCTGCTTGCCTTGTCATTTTGATATGGGGATTTTTCCGTATCATCGGGAAAGGGGTACCCCGTTGGCGGTTCTCTATGATACACATGTACTTACTATGACAAGAAATTACTGGTGACTAAACTTGAGTAGCATGAGGAGCGGCCCTCGTATTCAAGGGACATGAGATTTCCAACTTATACTTTGTCAAGCATATACTCCATGGTTAGTTCACTTTAACCTTAATCACATAAAGATGCTTATGATAGGGGCAATGAGATCTGGAAGCTAATAAGTACCATAATTTTTGGAAGCTCTTTATGTGACTTGACTCCCTGCTTCCTTCTATGAAGGCCTTTCTTTTACTTTTATGTTGAGTGTCCATGTTCTATCTTTATGCACCTATTGAGAGAGCATAGTGGCCATTCTTAGTTTAATGTGCATTGTCCCAAGACTTGTTGATTGATGCATAACTTTGATATTGCTTGTTCTTAAAGTTCCACATTGCCGCCGCCACCGAAGTGGAGATTTCGGGGACAGAAAGTCTCTGTTCCGGCACCCTGCCGGGACAAGGAAGTGCCCCCGAAGCCATCTCCATCGACTCCACCACCATCTCCATCACCGTTTCTGATTCCCATGATGATGAGGGAGTAGTTCTCTCTCGAGGCTAAGGGTTCTACCGGTAGCTATGTGTTCATCTCTCTTTCTATGCATGATCATATTGTGATCATGAGCTTTGTAATCAAGTAGATCTACCTTGCTACTCAAGTGCTTTAATAGATCTCTGGCTCTCCTCATGTGTGGGAAAGTGATAGTGTGCACACCATGCTGGGACTTAGGCTAGAGATTACAAATACTTGTTATGAGTTATATTTGGAGTTAGATGTCTCTATGAAATTGTGGTGTTTGTTGGAACCATCTAGCGCTCAAGGTGACAGTGTGGGGTTACCTAGATGGGAAAAGCGAACTTTGAGGTGTGCTGTTATAGCCCTACCATGGATTAGAGTGTCCAACCGGAGAGTAGTTTAGAGTAGTATCATAAAGATATGATATTTATATGAGATTGTTCACTGTTGAAATTATGATCCCTAGGCCTTGTTTCTAAGCATTGAAACACCATTTGCAACTAGATCTGTTACATGTTTGCTTGCTTCCATCTTTATTTTAGTTTGCATTTAGTCTCTTCCACGCCATCAAGCTAATTTCTGGCACCGTTGTCTTATATCTATACCACTTGTATTTCACTATATCTTCGCCAAACTAGTACACCTATACACCTAACAAGTGTATTGGGTGTGTTGGGGACACAAGAGACTTCTTGTATCTTGATTGCAGGGTTGCTTGAGAGCGATACCTTTGACCACTTCCTCCCTGAGTTCGATAAACCTTGGATAATCAACTTAAGGGAAACTTGCTGATGTTCTACAAACCTCCGCACTTGGAGGCCCAACAACTGTCTACAAGAATAGAAGTGCGTAGACATCATGCCCCCATCACCGGACTTAGCTGGAGAACTGGTAAGACTCCGATGACCCCCACCGTGCTGCTAGGTTTAGAACCCCCGCGCTGTTGTAAATATGCCCTAGAGACAAATAGTAGTAAGGACTATTATCATATTTCATATAGTTTATGATTAAGTTTTATATCATGATATAATTGTGTTGAGTGGAAACGTCAAGACACGTGTGATATACAAACAACCAGGGGTTCCTAGTGAAACTCTAGTCACTGGTTCATTGGTCAACAGATGATCATGTTTCCTAATCATGTGGCATTTATGCCAGTTGGAAATGAGGTCATCACATTCTGAGAATGAGATGATCAACCAATACCCAACCTAAACATCGTGACCCGATCATGTCACGAAGTTCAAGTTACGATGATTAGAAATGGATCCTCGTAGACTATTCCTTAGACCGTGAGGCTATATCAATCACTGTGTCCCGAGAGTGCTTAGATAGCATCAAACGCCATCTGGTAAAACGGTGGTTATAAAGGTGTGTTCAGGTATTCGGAGGAAACCGTAGAGGCAATATATGTCAACAGCGGGATTTGTCCGTCCATGTGACGGGAAGATACTCAAGGGCCCACTTGGAGAAGTTATATCCAATAGCTGTGCAGCGTGTGATTTGATCACGGGGATATCACTTGTCGGAACGAGTCAAGTAGCATTGTTCAGTAATGAGATTGAACACGACATGGCGATGTCATTGATCAGATCTTGGGCAATGCAAATATCGAGAGACAAAGGGAATAAGACACGACTGTCCCGGTTCAAACGACGAAAGATCTTCGTGGAACACACAGGGGTCACATGGCCATCGAGGTCCCTCTGTCGATCATTGGTGCAGGAGTGTCCCAACCATGTCTGGAGTGTTCCCGAACTGTGGGGTATCACTCTTAAGGGCTTGATGATGCTTAGAGAGCATTTATAGGATCGGTAGAATTGCCGAAGAAAAGTAGGGAGAAAACCGGAAGGGTTTCGGTAAGTCCGGAGGATGTCCGGAGTGGAGGTGGAAGGTGTTCCATGGCCACGGATATTGAATAATATGTGGATGAATGTTAAATATTGATTTAATCATTTATTCATAATTATTGAATAAAGAGAAAATCAATTAAAGGTCAAAAAGGCTTAATGGGCCAATTACGGAGGGAGAAGGCCCATTAGGGGAAAGGATAGAGGGAGAAGGGGCACGGGGGAGGCCGGCTGGGCCTAGCCCCCCCCCCCCCACGTGGGGCCCACTAGGTGGCCGGCAGCCACCTCCTCCCCCCTCCTCTCCTTTGGTCCCACCCCGGGACTTGAGGGGAGGTAGTACCTCCCCGCCCCCTATATAAAGTGGGGTATTTGGCCTAGAAAAATACACCCAATAATCAATAAAGGTCTCCCCACTTTTGGGAGGACCTCTAATTGATATTTTATCTCTTCCCCTCTCTCTCTCTCTCGTGACCGTGGTCCTAAGTCTGGACTACGCGAGAGAGAGACATCTTCACCGCGGAGCGCCGTCGTGCTGCGGGATTCGGATCCAGGAGCTCTACTTCCGCAACTGCTGCTGGATGGGGGAAGCGGGAGTCATCGTCAGGCACCGGACCTGTGTAACTCCCTGCAAGGTGTCGCATTTGAGGCACTCAAGTCGTTGGAGCCAGAAGGAGCGCAAGGAGTTCACCACGACCTTGAGGCCGGCTTCGGCTCGTCTACATCAACCATGCTCTCCTGAGCGTTGGCAACGCTTTTCGGTCTTCAAGGGTAAGTTCGCGAAAATCCCCTCCCATTACTGTATTACTAATAGATAGGTCCCGGCAGCTTCAGGGGTTCAGGGGCATAGAGTAAAGTTTATTGTTTTTATGCGCGGAACCCCTACAGTGGTATCAGAGCTAGATATATGCGTAGTAATGCTAGTATGGGTAGAATACACGAGATGTAGCGTGTGGGCGTTGATTGTTTAGTTGTTACCCTCCCACGTGTTCTTGTGCATACCGCAGTAATGCTTGATGAAGCGGCCCCCAACCGACTTTAGGCGTTCATTCGCGAGACTGGTCCACGCTTGACATACGGCTTGTATTGTATAAAGTGGCTTAGGGGGTGTCTGTCTCTCTCGCATTAGTTGGTATGCCATTTGCAACCGAGGGCCCCGAAAGGGGTGTAATATAGACAACTACTTGATCAGCATTGTGCTGAAAGTTTGTAGGTAAGAACGGTTCTTGTGCGAAAGCCCATTCAGCCACGTAAAACATGCAAAGATAAAGTAGAGGCGTCTAACTTTGTTTTGTAGGAGGGCGTTGCTTTGTGATATGGTTGTGGCAAAGGTAAAGTGATTACCTTTTGTTACTTAGTAGTAGATAGTCACGGAGGTGACGAACTACAACGTCAGAATGACACCGATACCCTGGTGTCTACGGCGCCGGAACCCGGTGACGATAGATGGAGATCACGACGTGAAGGACCATATCACATAGCATTTACATTCAATGTTATTGTTTGTATGTCTTATTGTGTGCTAGTATTACATACTCGACGGTAGCCTAATAAGATGATCCCTGTTAAAATTACCAACGATTGTGTTCCCCCTTAGTATGCACTACCAAGAAAGTTCTTCGGTATGAGGCGATCTAGAGTTACAGGCCTGGGTGTCAGACATATCTACGTTCACATACAGTGGGTGTAAGCCATGTTGCACAGCGAAAACACTAAGGTTGAGTTGGCGAGCCTAGCATGTACAGACATGGCCTGGGAACGCGGATGGTCAAAAGATCGAGCATGAGTCGCATGAATGATGTGACCGACGTTTAGCGTCCACCCTTGAACCCACATTGATGGCCGTGATGATCGGGGGAGATGTGGCTGATAGGGGTCGTGTTATCACTAAGAACCCTTTTGGGGATATGTGTTTCTGAGTAGAGTTATTATTAACTCATTTAATTATAAACTTAGTCTAAATTCCTTTTAAAATTATAAATTTAGATGGGCTCTTTCGTGTTGACAATTGAATGGTTAGAAGGAGAGAAGCTCAGATTAGATGGATCGAACTTCTCCATTTGGGTTGCCAGTCTCCATGTTCTCCTTAGCGAGAACGACATGGTCGACTACATACTCGATGGGATGGATTTGGATCCATCCACAGACCTTGAGACCCAAGAGGAGCGGAAAGACCGTTATCTCCGTCGGGAGATGGCCTCCAATATTTCAGTTGTGATGTGTTTCGGAATGGTGGACGAGCTGTGGCCTTTCGTGGGTGATGTCAACCCTCGTTCGGTGATGCTGCAGCTTAGGACACATTTCGTGGATCAGACACGCATTTGGGAGCATGAGTTGATGGGAGACTTCCTCTCCATTAAGATGGAGGAGAACTCGTCACTGGACAGCCACTTGAAGCACATGCATGATGTGTACATGAGGCCAGCATACATCCTTGATGTCTGGATTACAGGCTCTTTTGCAAATGCTACTGTGCTACGGTCGCTGCCACCAAGCTACCAAGCACAAGTCAGGACTTACGTAATGAGGGGCGACACGGAAATGGAGTTCCACCGGTTCATGACACATCTCAGGAATGTGTTGGTTGAACCAGATGTCGCTCAGGTCGTCAACGACAAAGGTATATAGTTGATATACAGTTTTATAAATGTTATAATCTTTCAAACACATTGCAATGTTAAGTATATCTGATACTTGTTCTGTTTTACTGAAAACAGGTCCTTCTGCATGAGAGGTGCTTGCTGGAGAGGAGGTGACATTGCGTGTTGATGGCGAGCATGATGATGACAGCCGACGACACTCTCCCTCGACATTTATCATTTAGTTTGTGTTTTAGGATGATTTTTGTAATCAAGAGATTGTGAACATCTTTAGCGTGTCTCACACTTCGTGAGACGGTTATTCATATCATTTTGTAACAAACAGTTGTTCCACTTTTATGAATGATTTATATTCGTGTTCATATCTTGTTTGATTATGCATGAATTATCCTTATTGTTTGAAACTAATTGATAATGCATGAACATTTGTAAAACATTAAAATGCCTTGTTTAAAATACCCAACTTAATGATATTTCATTTATGAATGAAACCATTGTTTGAATTCAAAGTTATGTGATAATATGTGAAAGTCATTCGATTTCTTGTCACATATAAATCATGCCTAAGTTCGACACAATAACTTGAACACCGTGTATTACTTGAATACAAAGTGTTTAATGAATTGTTAAACGTTAATACATATCCGATGTATTGGGTTTTAACGAAAATGGTAATTATAATTAAATGATTGTTTAAATATGTAAAGTAGTTTACCAAAGGAAACATAAATATGAAACTATTTGATTTGATCAAAGTGTTTCATCAATAAAAGGGTATAAATATAAAAGAGAATCAAATTACTATGATTTGATCAATAGTAATGAAATTCAACTTTAAAAGAATGGCATAAAAGACATTGTGGAATGCAAAGTGTTTTGAAATGTCAAAATGCAAAGCATCACAATGTGATATTAGATATAAAAGGGGGTTGAATAGAAGGCACCAAATAAATCGTTGTAGTGTATATGTAGAGACCATTAGTTAAGAAATAGTTAGCACTCAATTAGAATTGGTAAACCATTTGAATTCGTGAAAGTTTTGGGGTTATTCGATATAACCAAAACAATAGCGAATAATTCCTTGTAGAGTATTCATTGGTAACTTTGAATACAAAACCCATACCTCAAACCAAAAGGAAAGCAAGATTCGTATTGCTTGGATTTTGGTGCATTCTTGAGAAAGCTCACTTTAGTGATGTTTCTCAATTATGGAGCAAATGGAAAATAGTGTGAAACACGATGAGGATTCAAAACCCTGCATCAGAGTGTTGAGAAGCGCAACGGACAGTGTTCCTGAACGATTCTCTTCACGGAAGGAAAGAATCAATGATTTTGATCATTGTGTTTTTCCCTCCACTATTGTTTTTCACTACATGAAGTAGGATTCAAAATGTAAATCCATATCTTGTATGGAGACATTTTTGAATCATTTGTCATGATTCTTGAAATATGACATACCTATGAACTACAAAGGAAATAATGGTAAACTAAATTATGAGAAATCCTAATAGCAAAATTCCCTTGAGATTAGAAAGCAATTAGTTGCTGAATCTCACAAGTAAAAGGATTTACTTGAATTTTCCCAAATGACTGCAAAGCCATAGTAAAAAAAAGGGGGTGAATGACAAAAGCACAATTTGTCAAGTATTGGACAAGTTCAAATGAATTTGATTCAAGTGTGTTGAATGTCTAGTGGATTTAAAACTAGTAAAGTACTAGTATCTCATAGTAAATCTCCAAGTTTGATATTTAATCAAAAGGATTTTGAATTTATTCAAAATAGTGAGTGGATATGAAATTTGCATAAAATTGAGTGGGAGCTATGAAAGTCTTCCTGAAACAATATGATTGACATATTTTAAGTGGGGGCAATATAAGACTCGAATTCAAATATGTAGGAACATATTTTGAGTGGGAGCTTATAGGAGTAATTCTTAAGTATGTTAAGAATGAAAGCACAAATACTTATAAATAATGATTTATAAGATGTAGAAGTTGATAATAGGTGTATTATAATATTATGTAGTATTCCTTAAGGGATACTGAAAAGGGTTTCGGAATAGAAGTTAATTAAGGAACTGGTCCTTAATAAATCAAATTAGGAATAGTATTAAGTTGAACATCAATGGTTGAAACAAAGAATGGGATGATCATCATCCACTATGTTAAGGCATAGGTTCTGTCTTAGTAAACCATGATGACAACTTAGCATAATATGTGATCAAATAAGAAACGTTTGAAAGTGATTAAGTTCGAATCACAGAACGTTGAGCTAAGTTTGTCCGCAGTATCTAGTAAAGAATTGTGGAAATATTTTCCAAATCCATAAAGGATGACATATTTTAAAGCATAAAGAGTTATGTTATAAGGGAATATGTTGGAAACTCCTGTAGATACCAATTAAAAGTCAAGTAGGAAGCGAGGTGAACAAAACATCGAAAGTTGCACAGAGTGCACTAGTGTTTCGATGCATACATTTATAATAATAGATAAGGGTACCATCTAAAGTGTTGAATAATGTTATGGCAGGGCTAATTCGCTTTTAACGTAGAATGATGTGTCCCAGGGCACAATGCCCATGAGAAAGCCCTCGAGGTTGATCTAACGTCACTGCAGGCTCCTGGAATCAGGCCTCGTTCTGCCGCCATAGCAACGATGCATTCACACAGATGCTATCATGAGATGATAGAATATTAATGTCAATCAAAGTGTCATTAGTAAGTTGCAAAGGATTTGGGACTATAAAGTAAAGACCCAAGACTCAACCTCTTCCATGAGAAAGCATGTTCAGGGTACCGGATATATGGTGCAAATAATTAAGAACAAATGTAGCTAGTGTATTTGTACTCTAGTGCAAGTGGGAGACTGTTGGAAATATGCCCTCGAGAAAAATAGTAGTAAGGACTATTATCATATTTCATATAGTTTATGATTAAGTTTTATATCATGCTATAACTGTGTTGAGTGGAAACATCAATACACGTGTGATATACAAATAACCAGGGGTTCCTAGTGAAACTCTAGTCACTGGTTCATTGGTCAACAGATGATCATGTTTCCTGATCATGTGGCATTTATGCCAGTTGGAAATGAGGTCATCACATTCTGAGAATGAGATGATGAACCAATACCCAACCTAAACATCATGACCCGATCATGTCACGAAGTTCAAGTTACGATGATTAGAAATGGATCCTCGTAGACTATTCCTTGGACCGTGAGGCTATATCAATCACGGTCTCCCGAGAGTGCTTAGATAGCATCAAACGCCATCTGGTAAAACGGTGGTTATAAAGGTGTGTTCAGGTATTCAGAGGAAACCGTAGAGGCAATATATGTCAAGAGCGGTATTTGTCCGTCTATGTGACGGGAAGATACTCAAGGGCCCACTCGGAGAAGTTATATCCAATAGCTGCGCACCGTGTGATTTGATCACGGGGATATCACTTGTCGGAACGAGTCAAGTAGCATTGTTTAGTAACGAGATTGAACACGACATGGCGATGTCGTTGATCAGATCTCGGGCAATGCAAGTATTGAGAGACAAAGGGAATAAGACACGACTGTCCCGGTTCAAACGACGAAAGATCTTCGTGGAACGCACAGGGGTCACATGGCCATCCAGGTCCCTCTGTCGGTCATTGGTGCGGGAGTGTCCCGACCATGTCTGGAGTGTTTCCGAACTGTGGGGTATCACGCTTAAGGGCTTGATGATGCTTAGAGAGCATTTATAGGATCGGTAGAATCGCCGAAGAAAAGTAGGGAGAAAACCAGAAGGGTTTCGGTAAGTCCGGAGGATGTCCGGAGTGGAGGTGGAAGGTGTTCCATGGCCACGGATATTGAATAATATGTGGATGAATGTTAAATATTGATTTAATCATTTATTCATAATTATTTAATAAAGAGAAAATTAATTAAAGGTCAAAAAGGCTTAATGGGCCAATTACGGAGGGAGAAGGCCCATTAGGGGAAAGGATAGAGGGAGAAGGGGTAAGGGGGAGGCTGGCTGGGCCTAGCCCCCCCCCCCCCCATGTTGGGCCCACTAGGTGGCCGGTAGCCACCTCCTCCCCCCTCCTCTCCTTTGGTCCCACCCCGGGACTTGAGGGGAGGTAGTACCTCCCCTCCCCCTATATAAAGTGGGGTATTTGGCCTAGAAAAATACACCCAATAATCAATAAAGGTTTCCCCACTTTTGGGCGGACCTCTAATTGATATTTTCTCAATCCCCTCCCTCTGTCTCATGACCGTGGTCCCAAGTCTGGATTGCGCGAGCGAGAGACATCTTCACCGCGGAGCGCCGTCGCGCTGCGGGATTAGGATTCGGGAGCTCTACTTCTGCAACTGCTGCTGGATTGGAGAAGCGGGAGTCATCGTCAGGCACCGGACGTGTGTATCTCCCCGCGAGGCGTCGCATTTGAGGCACTCAAGTCGTTGGAGCTGGAAGGAGTGCAAGGACTTCATCACGACCTTGAGGTCGGCTTGGCTCATCTACATCAACCACGCTCTCCTGAGCGTTGACAACGCTTTCGGTCTTCAAGGGTAAGTTCGCGAAAAGCCCCTCCTGTTACTGTATTACTAATAGATAGGTTCTGGCAGCTTCAGGGGTTCAGGGGCGTAGAGTAAAATTTATTGTTTTTATGCGCGGAACCCCTACACGCGCGTCGTTCACCGGAGACGACAACGCTCAGCCGTCGATCTCGTTCTAATAGCGTGGCCTAGATTAGCTGATACCGTTTCGTTTAGATATTGCCGCTAACGTGTGGGACCAGCCGCTAAGCAGCCCGCTGCGTGCGCTGTGCAGTTGGGCTAGCCCATGTTCGTTCCCACGCGTAGCCCAGAAATTCAAATATACGTTCTTCATTAAATTCAAAATCCTATTATGTAGATATGTTCAAAATTAAATTAAAAGAGATTTATTAAACCAAATTGTATGATTCCAATTTTGTTAGAAATATATTGAAAATATCTAATCACTCCCGTTGGATTCAAACCAATTGAAAATATAGATCACCCATGGTAAAAATAACAAGACAGATACTTTTCCAACTTCAAACATTTTTATAAAACTAACCAAAAATGCTTTTGAGTTGATTCCAACTCTCAAAAATCACATTTTCCATGCTCTATAGGAATATGTAAAAAGATTTAGCTTTACATACATTCGTCATGGACTAGTCTTAAAAGAATGCTATTGTTGGAGTTATGCCCAAGAGGCAATAATAAAGTGGTTATTATTATATATTTATGTTTATGATAAATGTTTACATCCCATGCTATAATTGTATTATTAGGAAACACTAATACATGTGTGTTTTGTAAACATAAAAGAGTCCCTAGTAAGCCTCTTGTTAAACTAGCTTGTTGATTAATGGATGATCATGGTTTCCTGATCATGGACATTGGATGTCGTTAATAATAAGATCATATCATTAGGAGAATGATGTGATGGACACAGACCCGTACTAAGCATAGCATAAGATCAAGTCATTAAAGTTCGTTTGCTATAAGCTTTAAAATACATAGTAACGTAATCCTTCGACCATGAGGTTGTGTTAATCACCATCACCAGATGGGTACTTTGATGACATCAAACACCGGTTCGTAACTGTGTGGTCATAAAGGTGTCATTGGGTATTCTGATAGTATGTGTTGAAGCGCATGGACCAAGATTGGGATTTGTCCATCCATATGACGGATAGATATGCTCTGGGCCCTCTCGGTGGAATGTCATCTAGTTAGCTTGCAAGCATGTGACTAGGTCACAAGGGATGACATATCACGGAACGAGTAAACAGTACTTATCAGTAACGGGGTAGAACTAGGTATGGAGATACCGACGATCAAACCTCGGATAAGTATAGTATCGCGAGACAAAGGGAATTGGTTTAGTATGTAAATGGTTCAATCGATCACGAAGTCATCGTTGAGTATGTGGGAGCCATTATGGATCTCTAGGTCCCGCTGATGGTTATTGATAGGAGATGTGTCTCTATCATGTCTACATATTCACGAACCGTAGGGTGACACACTTAAGGTTAGAAGTTGTTTTAAGTAGATATGGAATGTGCGTTGGAGACCGAATGTTGTTCAGAGTCTCGGAATGGATCCGGGACATCACGAGGAGATCCGGAATGGTCCGGAGAATAAGATTCATATATTGGGGATCATTTTCTAAGTTAGGAAATGTTCCGGAGTGTTTGTATGGAGATTCTAGAAGGTTTCGGAATGTTCTGGAAGGTTCTAGAGGATTTCTTGGAGTTTGCTTGAAAACCAAGAAAGGATCAAAGGAGTCCTGGTGGGGCAAGACACGGATTCGTGGGGAGGAGGACTCCTCCCCCCTTCCCACTGCCGGCCATAGGAGGGGAGTCCTACAAGGACTCCCCCTCCCCAGGCGCGCCCTCCCCCCTTAAATAGAAGGGCAGGGGCGCCCCCTCCTAGCCCTCCTCTACTACTCCAAATCTCCGCCGCCTCTCTCCTCCTCCATTGTTCTGCACAGGCATAGGCGAAGCCCTGCAGAATTCTCTACTCCACCACCACCACCACGCCGTCGTGCTGCTGGGATTCCGTGGAGAAGATCTACTACCTCCGCTACTTGCTAGAACGAGGAGAGGAAGGTCTGCTTCGACTCCGCACGTGTGACCGACTGCGGAAGCGCTGCTAGAACGCGGCGCCGGAAGGATCGTCCACATGATCTTGAGATCGGCAAGTGATCAACTACATCAACCACGAGATCTAATCTCATAAACGCTTTCAGATCTACGAGGGTTAGTTCCTATCTATCTCGTTGCACATGGCTAATAGATTAGATCTTGGCTTTTATCTAGATTAGATCTGGGTTTTTTTCGTTCTTGCGGTAGAAATTTTTTGTTTTTCCATGCTACGAACCCATCAGTGGTATCAGAGCCGTATCTATGCGTAGATCTGTTGCACGAGTAGAACACAATGTTTTTGTGGGCGTTGATGCTTTTGTTGTCGGTGTCTTAGCGTGTACTTTGCATCTTGCGGCATGGTGGGATGAAGCGGCTCGGGCTAACATTACATGTCATCGCACATGAGACTTGCTCCACGCTTGACGTGCAACTTGCTTTGCACAAGTGGCTTTGCGGGTGTCTGTCTCTCCCACCATAGTTAAGATTCAATTTACAATGAGCATCTTGACAACACTTGTATCAACGTTGTGGTTCTTGTTCGTAGGTAAGATCGGTCTTATGCGAAAGCCCCAAACCACGTAAAACTTGCAAAGAAAATTAGAGGCGTCTAACTTGTTTTTGCAGGGGTTTTGTGATGTGATATGGCCATCATGTGATTATGATTATATTTGATGTATGCAATGATCCTTGTTGTAATATGGCAACCGGCAGGAGCCTAATGGTTGTCTTTTAATTATGTTAAGACCTACGTGTCTATTCATCTTGTAATAGCTTTATTCCAAGTATTTGTAATAGTTACTAGTGATGATGGACAACCATGAAGCGGCGCCACTGACCTTGACGCAATGCTGGTGATGATGGAGATCATGTTCGAGCTTTGGAGATGGAGATCAAAGGCGCAAGAAGAAAGGGCCATATCATATCACACTTATTATCAATTGCCTGTGATGTTAATCCTTTATGCATCTTGTATTGCTTACATCGCGACGGTAGCATTATAAGATGATCCCTCTCACTAAATATCAAGTAATAAAGTGTTCATCCTTAGTTGGCACCGTTGCTAAGACTCGTCGTTTCGAAGCATCTCGTGATGATCGGGTGTGATAGACTCTACGTGTGCATACGACGGGTGCAAGCCAGATTTGCACATGCGGAAACTAAGGTTAACCTTGACGAGCCTAGCATGTACAGACATGGTCTTGGAACACGGAATACCGACAGGTAAAGCATGAGTCATATGGATGATATGATGAACATGTTGATTGTTCGCCTTTAAAGCTACATCATCTCACGTGATGATCGGACTTGGTGTAGTGGATTTGCTTCGTGTAATCACTAAAACAACTCGAGGGATGTTGTTTTTGAGTGGGAGTTCATTTGTAATTTGGATTAGTAGAACTCAATTTATCATAAACACAATCAAAGTGAATTTGCATAGTTTGTTGTAGTCATTGGCATCCCTTCACCACCTTACGCTTAGTCATAGTTGAGATAGTAGAACTATAGAAATTCTAGATATTTACTTTACGAACTGGTATCGTATTGTTTTGAATGTCAATTTAAAGTTTATAAGTCTTATTGCAAACTTTCAGCAAACTCTATTTGCTCCATGAAGTTTAATAAGTAGTATTAAATCAAGAGTAACAATTCCAGTGTTAGTATCTAATGTATCATGTTTGCATCCATGATTCTTGATACTCAAAAAGATTGTTTTTAATATCAAGTTTATCTAAGAGCTGAAAGCAATGTTTCAGAAACCATCATATCTGAAAGGTATTGCGATATCTAAAACAATGTGTTGGTTACAACATGATAGAGTATACGTCCTCATATTTGATGAGAATTTTTGAAGGTTGGAGACGCTAGTCGTCCTAATCCTCCAAAAGGTTTTGAAAAAGAAACATTATACTCGCAATTCACCTTTATAAGCTATAGCAGCTAGATCATGAAAGTTTTCATGATAAGGATGAATAGAAGATGTATGTAAAATGTTTACTACACTAAAAGATTACTAAAGAATGGATTTTGGAAAGAACACCAAACATTTGATGATGGTGATCCACCTCAAAGTGCAAGTACAAAGGTATTAGTAGTTGACTATATACGCTTTGTACCATGTGTCATGTTGATGACACCACTGTTGATGTTGATAAATTCTTTTAAAAGAAAAGGAATTGCTGAAAGAGAATCTATAAAATATTTGGCAGAAAATAAAAGGTTGGATATGTCCAACTTAGGCATATAGAAGATATACATGTTATGGTTGTATTCCTTGCTTGTTAAACAATGTGGTTCTCCGGTAGTGGATACCGAATTGGTTGGTATGAAGTGTCATACAGGACAACACAAATCATGAACTGAAATGGCCTAAGTAACTAGCAAGAGAATATGTGATGATGTTCATCGAAAACAAACAAAGGGTTGTTGTGTTGCTCATTAACATCAAAGCTTTCCTTCAAGATTTGTTTCAATAATTGTTATTTTGATCAGGTATTATGACGACAAAAGGTTGTTCAAATAATTACCGTATTCCATAATAGATGAATGATATACAAGTCTGGTTGGAGAAATAACGACGATAAAACTAATGCTAAAATGTCGCAAGACAAATGATTGAAAGATCACTTGCAAAGTGACATCGCCGTTTAAATTATATTGAAAGGGATACATGAAGAAACTCCATGTTGATGGGATTTTGGAGTATTTTGATTTGGATCAAATGACGCTTGTGACACTTTCCTGGAGATAATTAAAACTCCGTTCGTAGGCCAAAAGAGGAACGGACGACTAACTGATTGGAATTTGTACATATTGATGTATATAGTCCATTATGTGTAGTCGTGGGCGATGGATTTCAACTTCATATGCTTTCTCCGAAGATTTGAGTGAGTATATGTATATACTTACTCAATAAGGAAGAAGTATGAAACATTTGAAAAATGTTCAAAGACTTTCAAGATGAAGTGGAAAATCATTGTAACAAGAAAATAAAAGAGTTTATGATTGGATCATAAAGAAAGATGTTTGAGTTACAAGTTTAGCAAAACACCTAAGATTTGAGGAATCGTTCCATGGATTTGCATTTCCCAAAACACCATAGGAGTATGGAGTGTTCGAGATATGTAATGAAACCTTGTTTTACATGGTAAGATCAAAGGTGTCATTTATAAAACTGCCATTATATATTAAAGATTAAAGCTTTAGTGACTACCGCTTTTACACTGAAAAGAGCTCCATCGTGATCCATTGAAATGACACCATATGAGTTATGGTTTGGGATAAAACCCGAATTGTCTTTTCTTAAATTTTGGTATGTTATGCATAAGTAAAATGTTTACAACCAAAATCGGATAAGCACGTCTTTGTAGGTTATCCCAAAGAATTTGTTGGGAATTTCTCCATAACACCGAGGACAAAAGAGTTTGTTACTTCGAACGTCAAGTTTCTTGAGAAGGAATTTTTCCTGAAAAGTTAAGTGGGAGGACAATAGAACTTTGATAAGGTTGTTGAACCTTAGCTATATGTGCTAAGTAGCGCAGCGCCGGAAAGTGTCCAGGTGACGGCCGCAATGCTCATGGCTCTCGTGATTACAAAAGGTGTGATCTCGGAGATTAGAGTTCCTATAGAACCGTGTGGGTCGGTAAGAATGAAATAGTAAGATTTGATAAGAAAGTCGTTATTGTTTTGACAATGATGAACCGACTACATGAAAAGAAGCGATGATGGGCCCTGGCTCCATAAAAGGACTAGAAGTCATGGAATCCGTGATAGCATCCATAAACGAGAAATCAAGTTTCTGAACTTTGAAGACCCTCTGGAAAGGCGTGAAGCCTATCGGTCGTGTTTGGATTTATAAAGAAATAAGACATAGATGTTTAACATCTATGAAATAGTCGACACGTCAGAAAGAAGTTTACGACAATGTTTGGATTCCAAAGGGTTTTTGTTAAATTCAAAGGATGCTAAAAGAGTATGCAAAACTTCAATGGTTGAAGTAAGCTTAGCGGAGTTGGAATCTTCACCATGATGGAACTGTTAAAAGAGTTTAAAATTCATCGGAGATGATGAAGATGCTTGCATTTGCAAGAAATTAAGTGGGAGCGCTGAGACATATTTCTAATACATTATGTGAAAGACATATTGTTGATTGGAAATGATGTATCTTTTATTGACACAGGTTAAGAATTTCATTTCGATGAAAGACTTAGGCATAACCCAAATTAGGCATCAATGTCTATATGGATAGATTGAGGCGCTAATATGGTTTTGCCAAATGTACATAGATAAGATGTTGAATGAGTTCAATATGGAAACAACATGAAAGGTTCTTGACGCGCGGAAAGGACTGAATCAAGATTCGAGTGCGTTGACACGAGATTCAAGTGTTTTGACACTTGGTGAAATCACAAGAATATTTTGATCAATCATTCTTTGAGATGTACACATCCAGGTTTGTCCTATGCTCTAAATGTTATGAGCATATACCAGAATGATCCATAAGATGATCATTGGACAATAGTAAAGATATCCTTATGTGCTTTGGAAGAACTAAGAATATACCATGTATAAGTGACAAGTAGTTAAAGGTAGTACATTGTAAAGTGTTACATTGATACTAGTTTTGTCACAAGATACAAATTAAATTTATCTCAACTTAGACTATGGGCAGCACAATGTAATGGAAAGGATGTTCCATGATGGATTTGGATGAGTTCCAAAATTGAGACATTGTGACGGATACTACAACAAAAGGCTAAGTATATAAACTGCTATAGTAGCAGCAAAGGAGGGCATTTGTGTTAATTAGTTTGTTATCAAACTAGGTGTGGTTCAAAGTGGGCTAATACTATGAAGATATATTGTGTGACCATAATATCAACATATTTTGAGCCTAAGGAACTAAAGGTCTGACCAAAGGACCAAATTTATACAATGCCATCTCATTGTAGAATGAGAAATGCGTAGAGACGCAAGGACATGCAAATACACACGGACCTGGAAGTGTCAGATCCAAAGATTATGTTTACCACTAGCAATAGTGTCTATACAACACCAGAAAGCCATAGGTGTTTAATGCACAAGTTTTTAACTAGATTATTGACTCTAGTGCAAGTGGGAGACTGTTGGAGATATGCCCAAGAGGCAATAATAAAGTGATTATTATTATATCTTTATGTTTATCATAAATGTTTACATCCCATTCTATAATTGTATTATTAGGAAACACTAATACATGTGTGTTTTGTAAACATAAAAGAGTCCCTAGTAAGCCTCTTGTTAAACTAGCTTGTTGATTAATGGATGATCATGGTTTCCTGATCACGGACATTGGATGTCATTAATAACAAGATCATATCATTAGGAGAATGATGTGATGGACACACACCCGTAGTAAGCATAGCATAAGATCAAGTCATTAAAGTTCGTTTGCTATAAGCTTTAAAATACATAGTAACCTAATCCTTCGACCATGAGGTTGTGTTAATCACCATCACCGGATGGGTACTTTGATGACATCAAACACCGCTTCGTAACTGGGTGGTCATAAAGGTGTCATTGGGTATTCTGAAAGTATGTGTTGAAGTGCATGGACCAAGATTGGGATTTGTCCATCCATATGACGGATAGATATGCTCTGGGCCCTCTCGGTGGAATGTCATCTAGTTAGCTTGCAAGCATGTGACTAGGTCACAAGGGATGACATATCACGGAACGAGTAAAGAGTACTTATCAGTAACGAGGTAGAACTAGGTATGGAGATACCGACGGTCAAACCTCGGATAAGTATAGTATCGCGAGACAAAGGGAATTGGTTTAGTATGTAAATGGTTCAATCGATCACGAAGTAATCGTTGAGTATGTGGGAGCCATTATGGATCTCCAGGTCCTGCTGATGGTTATTGATAGGAGATATGTCTCTATCATGTCGACATATTCACGAACCGTCGGGTGACACACTTAAGGTTCGAAGTTGTTTTAAGTAGATATGGAATGTGCGTTGGAGACCGAATGTCGTTCGGAGTCTCGGAATGGATCCGGGACATCACGAGGAGATCCAGAATGGTCCGGAGAATAAGATTCATATATTGGGGATCATTTTCTAAGTTAGGAAATGTTCCGGAGTGTTTGTATGGAGATTCTAGAAGGTTTCAGATTGTTCTGGAAAGTTCTAGAGGATTTCTTGGAGTTTGCTTGAAAACCAAGAAAGGATCAAAGGAGTCCTGGTGGGGCAAGACAAGGATTCGTGGGGAGGAGGACTCCTCCCCCCTTCCCACCGCTGGCCATAGGAGGGGAGTCCTACAAGGACTCCCCCTCCCCAGGCGCGCCCTCCCCCCCTTAAATAGAAGGGCAGGGGCGCCCCCTCCTAGCCCTCCTCTACTACTCCAAATCTCCGCCGCCTCTCTCCTCCTCCTTTCTTCTGCACAGGCATAGGCGAAGCCCTGCAGAATTCTCTACTCCACCACCACCACCACGCCGTCGTGCTGCTGGGATTCCGTGGAGAAGATCTACTACCTCCACTGCTCGCTGGAACGAGGAGAGGAAGGTCTGCTTCGACTCCACACGTGTGACCGACTGCAGAACGCGGCGCCAGAAGGATCGTCCACACGATCTTGAGATCGGCAAGTGATCGACTACATCAACCACGAGATCTAATCTCGTTAACGCTTTCGGATCTACGAGGGTTAGTTCCTATCTATCTCGTTGCACATGTCTAATAGATTAGATCTTGGCTTTTATCTAGATTAGATCTGGGTTTTGTTCCTTCTTGCACTAGGATTTTTTTGTTTTTCCATGCTACGAACCCATCAGTTATATAGGCATTTCTAGTCACTTAAATATTATTATATAGTAATATTCAACTTTGTAATATATGCCAAACCCTTTAAATCACATTTCCAAGTATTAGAATATGTGGTGATGCCATGTGTCAACATGTTACCATATTTTAATTGGAGAATATTAAATCTTATGTATTGTTTCAATGAGTAGAAATTAATTTTCCAAAATAAGGTAAATAAGAATATGTCAACATTTCATGTGATGATTGAGATGATGCTAGATCATCTAGTGTGAGCCCTTGTGTGCTAAATAGAAGTAGTTAAGTATGGGTTGGTGATTGTGTACCTCGTATTTCTTTATAGACGCTAGTATCGACCCGGTCTACGAAGAGGAGGAGTACTACGAGGAAGAAGAAGAGAACTTCAACAACTGCACTACTCAAGGCAAGCCTCACAATGCAAGCTAACTAATGCAAGCTATCCATGCAAGCCATCTATTCAAAATAACATATGCAAGATGCTCTAGGCATGCTTGGTTATGCAATCTTGATTATACCAATCCCAAGTTTTACTTGCAAGATGTACTCTTTTACCCATACCAAAGTTTCTTACTTAGTTAATCAATTGTGATTAGTGGTTGAAGTAAGGTAGATGCCATTAAGAGCATAGAAATAGGCTGGGGTAATTACACCAGAATTGCACCCCTCAATAGTGATACCCACATTAATAGTGGCTAGTGCTAACTAAACTTGATCACTTTAGATGGGAACACTTGGAGAAATGGTTATGAAAACCTTGGAATGATGAATCATTCTATTGAAATGTTTTGACATGTGTTATGAAACACAATGATTTGATGCTGAAACAGAATGAGGCATGCGCCTTGACTTTGATAAAAACTGATGGTTGGGTTCGGATGCGATACCATTCCAATTTTACCGTACAACCACAATACCTGAGTTGGGTAGGGATTAACTGGAAGTTTATATGCCTTAGTATGGGTTCCCTTGCGGAAAGAGGTTGAGCTGAGGCTACCTCGTGAATATGAATGTCCACCTATGCAGTTCCCGGGATGGCAGATGGCCATGGATAGGAGGCCAAGCTCATAGGGTAGGTGCCTATACTAGGGTGTGTAATTGAAAGGTTAGGATTGATTATCCGCATACCAAGTATGATGATTCAGGGTTATTCCTGGCGGATGTATCGAATTTTGTGGTGAAAGTGTACCACCTCTGCAGAGTGTCAAACTATTCAAATAGCCGTGTCTGCGGTTATGGACAGTTGGAGTGGCCATACTGTTCCGTTGACAGATGTTTTCCAAAAGACTTGTGACTTGAACCCTGACTTTGACTTGACCACGACATAGTTGTGGACATGAAAACTAGGTTCCCACTTAAGTAATCTAGAGAACTAAAATAGGCTGTACTCTAAAGTACTTCTAAAATAAAAGTGCCTTTTTGCAACCAAGCTTAGAGCTTAAGATTCCTTGGCTTTGTCCCTGGCTATTCCCATGGCCAGACTATGAGGAGGACTACTCGGAAGATGGACAACAGGAGGTCTATGATAACTAGGATCGTCTCCCACCATCAACATTGCCTGTGACAATGAAGATGGAGTCTACTATGTTTATTTCCGCTTCTCTGATATGTATTAAGACTTGATCACGAGATCAACTATTTGTAAGACTATTATGGTCTGTAATGGATGATGTACTGTGGTACCAATTCTATTATGTCTCGCAAAAATGGTAATCCTAGGATTGCGATGTACGGCATAACAGACATCTGGACATAAAAATCCGGGTGTTGACAAGTTGGTATCAGAGCTATGCTGACCATAGGAGACCCTAGTTAGAATGGACGTCTAAAAAACCTAGTTTCAAAAAAAGTAATTGAGTATTTATGAAAACCTATTCTCACTCTTACCCTTGAGATTCTTTCAAAATGGAGTTCACCTGTTCCTCAAAAGTCTTGAAATTCTACATAAAATTTGATACACTTTATCACCTCACTAACTTACTCATCCCAATTGCTTATAGATGGATGTCAAGTATAGCAAGTTCTACTAGTTGGGCAACGGAGGGGAGCTCATCTTTGAGAGGGATTTGGGACAGCTCGCGGAGTATCTTGGATGCCCGCACCCGGAGTTCTTCAGAGCACAGCTCAATGACCAGCCTGGAGGGGAACTATAGTGGTTGATAGTTGCGGATCTGAGAGGCAAAATGGAGACACCTCTTTTGGAGAAGATTCAGTTCAGCTTGAGGGAGAAAAACTGGTTGGACGGATTAGCTCGAGCCATGCAGGAGGCACTTGCACATCTATGTGCACAAAACATCAACAAGATCAATGGCACCCGCTTTGCCCACTATGCAAGGTGTGACTCTATGGGACAGCCTTTGGCCATGCCGGTGCATCTGGAGTTGAAGCACCATGTGGACCACCTGGACTTCATGCTACACGAGACCCAAAAGGATTTGGACAACGCCCGTGCCTACGCTAACCAGAATCATGCTATCGCCGCCAAGAGGAAGCAAACCCTTGCCATATATTAGTTCCCTCGGATGGCAAGGGTTTGCTTCCTCTTGGCGGCGATAGCATGATTCTGGTCAAACCTCTCCCGCGAGGGAACTAATACTAAGGCATATAAATTTCCATCTAAGCCTTACCCCAATTCAGGTAGTGTGGTTGTACGGTAAATTTGGAATGGTATCGCATCTGAATCCAACCATCAGTTTTATAAAAGGGTTAAGGCGCATGCCTCAACATTTTCACCATCATAAACCATTTGTGTTTCTCAACACATGTCAAAACATCTCAATAGAATGACTCATCATTCCAAGGTTTTCATAATTCATTTTCACCAAGTGTTCCCATCTAAAGTGACTCAAGTTTTTGATCTACTCTAAACTACTAAGTTAAGAGTGTTCACTAAGGTTGAAAATATGGGTTCAATCTCATGCCATAGAATGACATCTAAAGGGTTTCTAAATAGGTCAAGTTTTATACTTTTTATGCTACCTTCAAAACTAGTAAAGAACTTTGTGTAAAGTAAAGGAAGTAAAGCTGGTAAACAAGACTTGGGGTACTAATAGTCAAGGTAGTGTGACCAAAGCATGCCTAAAGCATCTTTGCTAAGCGATCTAGTTTAATCCTGGCTTGCTAAGAATTATACTTGCAAGTGTTAGCTTGCATAGTTCATGGTGGCTTGCTAGTATAATACTTGCAAGTGTAAGCTTGCCAATAGTAGCTTGACTTGTGAAGTGTAGTGGTTGAAGTTTTCTTCTTCTTCTTCTTCTTGGTAGAACTCCTCCTCCTCTCGAAAGCTTGGTCGGTAGTATCGTCTATAAATACATACGGAGTACACAATCACCAAACAATACTTAACTAGTCTAATTAGTATTCTAAAACACACCGTTGATGATCTATTATCATCTTAAGCACCACAAGTTTGATTTAATAGTTTCACTCTTTATATTTTAGAAAAGTAATTTCTACTCATTGAAAAATTAACTAAGATTTAATATTCACCACTTAAAATATTGGATCATGTGGACACATGTCCTCACCACATATTCTAACATGTGGGAATGGGATTTAAAGGTTGGATCAATATTACTTTGGTTTAAGTTTATTATTTAATGATTTAAAGTGACTAGAAATGCCTATATAGCATTATTTTGGTACTAGTCCAAAGTCACTACATGTAAACCTTAATATTATTACATATTCAGATAGGTATGATGAAATGTGATTTTTGAGACTTGGAATCAACTCAAAACCTATCTTGGTTGATTTTATAAAAATGTTGCAAGGTGCAAATGCTTATGTTTTGTTATTTTTACTAGGAGAGATCTATAACTCTAATTGAATTAAATCCAACGGTCTTGGATAGATCATTTCAATACCTTTTAGGAAAAATTGGTTTCATGCAATTTGGATTTGTCAAACTCCCAGAATTGATTTTTAAACTAGTGGATAGAAATAAGATTAACTATAAATAGAAAAAACTAGATTTGAATCTTTAACTTGCGCGGGAACTAACTGGGCCGGCCCAGCTACGCACAGTGCACGCAACGGGCTGCCTGACATGCGGGCTCCACCGGTCAGCGCCACAAAATACCCAAAACGGTATCTAGCATCCTAGGTCGCACAATTAAAAGGGGATCTAACGGTGGAGAGTCATCGTCGATGATGGATTACTCCGGCGAGAGTCTGACCTAGACGCGGCGGTGGGGGTCGATTGGGTGCGTACCAGGGCTCCAGCAAGGTCGGTGAGGCGAGCAAACGGGCTGGTAGAGGGCGAGGAGAGGCGCGGTTGTGGCGGAGCTTGGGCTGCCCTAAATCGCAGGCGCCCTTCTCCTCCTGCTACGGCGGCTTCGGCTCCAATTCCAGCGAGGCAGAGCTCAAGCGGCGTCTGCGATAGGTGGGTGAGGTTTAGTGAGAGGTGGGAGTGAGTGAGTGTGGAGAAATGAGGCTGGGGTGGCCTCTTTATTTAGGGTCGACTGAGTGGCAGAGAAGCATGGGCGGTGCTCGCTGGTGACGACGGCACAACGAGCTAGAGGTGTGTACGGTGCACTAGGACGGTGGGCGGTGCCCTGGCGAGTGTCACGGTGGTGCTGGTGCAGTGGTTTGCGGTCGGGTACTGTGAAGAGCGCGGCGCGCACTAAGTCTCTGCCGACGGTGAGTTTCATGGCGGCCGGCAACTACGGGGTACGGTCGGGGGGATAGGGCATGTCTGTTAGCTTGCTAGGCTAGTGGGGATCACGTAGACGGGCGGCTGGAGCTAGGAAAGGTCTGGCTACGCGGGGACAGGGCGCGCTCTGCGGGCGGCGTCGGCATGGTCGACAGGCTCCGGGCGCGGCGGTTCCTGACCGTTCTGGTCGCTGTCCTTGGGCTGGGGCTGGTTGGATGGTGGAGGTGGACCATGGGCGACGTGCTGGACATGGTGGGCAAGGCTGGCAGCTGCTGTGGCGCGCTGTCGCCGGTGAGGGTGCTCAAGGTGCTCGGCCTTAATGGCCATGACCATTTGGTCGTGTGCACAGGGCTTGGCCGGGCTAGCAAAGGGTAGGGGGTGCACTGGGGGATAAGGGGACCGAGTTAGGCCCAAATGGTGACCAAGATCACTGCTCATTATAGTGTTTTGAATTTGGCCAGATTTGTGCCTACCACCTGTTTGATGAAATGGCCGCAAGAGACCAAAGTTTGAATTTTGGTTTCAAATTTTTTTAGTGTTCTCCACCGATACTAGGTAGTATCTGTTTGCAAGGGTTTTGAAAGTGGAGCTCAAATTGATGGTTTTTAAAATAGGGGTGATCTAGGCATATGCATTGAATTCAATTTTCACATGCCATTTAAAATAAGTATTTGAATGTTTTTAGCAGATCAAAAGGTAGGCCTTGGTACCTCATTATGTGTACTATCAAGGGGTGTAAAGACCTAGAATTATTTCTGTTGAGAAGTGAGTGCTAGGAATAGCCAAAGTAGGCATGAGAGTTAATTTGGCCAAAATGACCATTTCTCCTTTTTAATTTTTTTTATTTGATTTTCTTTGGGAAAAGTTTGGGAATGAGGTAGATGATGTTTAAATCACCTAAGAAACATTTTACGACCAAAGAATCACAGAACCATGGCAATTCAAATCAAGTCCTAATTTAAATGCTCATACACATGAATGCTTTCATTTTTAATTTGGAAAAGTTTTTGTTAACCCGAATTTTGATGATTTGGATCTTGATAAGGTTGGATTAATGTTTTGGGATGTTACAAACCTTCCCCCCTTAAACAAAATCTCATCCTGAGATTTACAAAGAAAACTAGGAACTAAAGAGATCTGAGAACTCTGTCCTAATGTAATCTTCGCGTTCCCAAGTGGCTTCTTCTTCGGTATGATTGCTCCACTGAATCTTGATAAAATTGATGCTCCTGGCCCTGGTGGTCCTGTAGGCTTCTTCTAAGATACGGATGGGCACTTCCCGATAGGTCAGGTCATTGTTGATCTCAGCAGCTCTATGATCGATGTTCTTGAAAACTTCAGTCTTCTCAGGCACTTCCAAGCATTTGCGAAGTAACGAGATATGGAACACATTGTGGATGGCTGACATCTCTTCAGGCAACTCCAGTTGATACGATACTTCTCCTTGACGGTTCAGAATCTTAAAGGGACCGATATATTTGGGGGCTAACTTTCCTTTCAAACTAAAGCGTTGAGTTCCTTTCAATGGCGAAACTTTGAGATACACAAAATCTCCGACATTGAAAGTCAGGTCTCTCCTTCTTTTGTCAGCATAACTCTTCTGTCTAGATTGGGCGGTCTTGAGGTGCTCACAGATCTTGTGAACTTTCTCTTCAGCTTCTTTGAGAATGTCGGGTCCAAAAATCTGACTCTCTCCTAGTTGCGACCAATTCAAAGGGGTACGACACTTTCTTCCATATAGGAATTCAAAGGGTGCCATCTGCAAACTCGCTTGATAACTGTTGTTATATGAGAATTCTGCGAAATGCAGTCTTCCCATTTTGACCTGTATTCCAACACACAAGCTCTAAGCATATCCTCTAGGATCTGGTTGACTCTCTCAGTCTGTCCATCGGTTTGTGGGTGATACGCGGTACTAAATTTCAACTTGGTTCCTAATCCTTCTTGGACTTTCTACCAAAATCTTGAGGTAAAGTGAGTCCCTCGATCTGACACTATGGTCTTGGGGGTTCCATGCAGACTAACAATTCTAGCGATGTATAGTTCTGCTAACTTCGCACACTGGTAGGTAGTCTTGACAGGTATAAAGTGGGCTACCTTGGACAATCTATCAACTATGACCCAGATTGAGTCATTTCCCCTACTAGAATTAGGCAAACCGGTGATAAAGTCCATTTCGACGGAATCCCATTTCCATTCCGGAATCTGCAATGGTTGCAACAGTACTGCAGGTCTCTGATGCTCTGCTTTGACTCTTTGACAGATGTCACAATTGGCGATGTAGCTCCCAATTTCTCTCTTCATATTGTGCCACCAAAATTGTTCTTTCAAATCCTGATACATCTTCGTTCCTCCGGGGTGGATAGAATAAAGAGTATCATGACCTTCCTTCATGATAACTTGCTTCAGCTCCGAATCTGCTGGCACACATATACATCCTTTTACCACGGTACACCTTCTTCGTCTTCGGTGAATCCAGGTACCTATCCTATACCAATACGACGTTTGATTCCGTCGATACTTTCATTCCCCTTCTGGGCTTCCTTGATTTGGCTAATCAAAGTGGGTTGAAGTTCAATGCTAGCTAAGAATCCTTTGCTAACTAATTTAGTCCTGAACTACTGCAACTCTTCGTACAAACTTGGTTGCTTCTCCTTGATCATGGTGTTTAGCCTACATGGCAATCTGCTAAGAGCATCCGCTACCACATTGGCTTTGCCGAGGTGATAGTGAATGTCCAGGTCATAATCCTTGATTAGCTCAATCCATCTCATTTGCCTCATATTCAGCTCCTTTTGAGTGAAGATATATTTTAAACTCTTGTGATCTGAGTAAATCTCACAGCGATTACCCATCAGATAATGACGCCATGTCTTCAATGCTAGAACCACAGCTGCTAGCTCAAGATCATGGGTTGGATAGTTCTGCTCATGCTGCTTCAGTTGTCGAGACAGGTACGCGATGACTTTGCCTTCTTGCATCAATACACATCCTAGACCAATCTTGGATGCGTCACAATATACATCAAACGGCTTCTTGATGTCTGGCATGATTAATGTTGGGGCTGATATCAATCTCTTCTTCAGCTCCTGAAAACTGGCTTCACATTTGTCTGTCCATTCAAACTTCTTGTCGTTCTTCAACAATTGGGTCATTGGTCGGGCTATGCTTGAGAATCCTTCTACGAACTTGCGGTAATATCCCGCTAATCTGAGAAATGCACGGACTTGGGTTTGAGTGGTTGGGGCTTCCCATTCTTGGACATCTTTGATCTTGGCGGGATCAACAGAGACTCCTCCAACAGACACAATATGTCCTAGAAATCCTACTTCCTTCAGCCAAAACTCACACTTGCTGAACTTGGCATATAACTGATGCTCTCTCAGGGTTTCTAGGATAACTCTCAGATGTTGCTCATGCTCTTCTTCTGACTTGGAGTAGATAAGGATGTCGTCGATAAACACAACTACAAACTTATCTAGGAAATTCATAAAGATCTTATTCATGAGATTCATGAAATAAGCAGGGGCATTGGTTAATCCAAAAGACATAACCGTATACTCGTATAAACCATAGCGAGTAGTAAAGGCGGTCTTCGGAATATCCGTTGCATGAATCTTAAGTTGGTGATAACCAGTCCTAAGATCAATCTTTGAGAATACCTGAGCTCTAGTCAACTGATCAAATAGATCCTCTATCTTTGGCAAGGGGTACTTGTTCTTGACAGTGACGTCATTCAACTTTCTATAATCTGTGCACAGATGGTTGCCTCCATCTTTCTTGTCGACGAATAACACTGGTGATCTCCGTGGCGATGCGCTTGGTTGAATCAAGCCTGTTGCTAACATGGCATCTAACTGCTTTTTCAGTTCCACTAACTCTGAGGGGTTCATGCTATAGGGTCTTCGGGCTATAGGTCCGGTTCCGGGGATTAGTTCGATAATGAACTCAATATCCCTATCCGGGGGCATACCTAGCAATTCATCTAGGAATACGTCAGGGTATTCACAGACTACTCTGACTTGGTCAATGGTGGGCAGGGCTACACTCTTGTTGCACTTGAATTGACGGTGTAAGGTTTCCGAGATATGCTCTACGGTTACTCTAGAGCTACTGGTCATGGTGATGGCTTTCTTAGCACAGTCTATCAGTCCTTTATGCCTTGACATCCAGTCCATACCTAGTACTACTTCCAAACCTTTGGTTCCAAGTACAATTAGGTTGGCATAAAAATCTATCCCATGTATTCTGATAGGCACAACCTTGCAAATTTTTCTAGCTTTGGTTGTTGAACCGGGGATTTGAACTATCATGACATCCTTCAGGTTGGTTGGGTGAATCTTACTAGTGCATGCAAATTCTTCGGTGACAAATGAATGCGATGCTCCAGAATCAAACAATACTCTTGCTAAAACTGAGTTGATAGAAAACATACCCAGCACTATATCTGGCACTTCCTGGGCTTCTTCTGCGTTCATGTGGAAGAGACGGCCGTTGCGGTTGTGAGGGTTCCCTGGGGTAAATCTTCTTCCTGGTTGAACACGACGCTGCGGCTGAGCTGGGGCATTCACATTGGCATTGGCTATAGTCTTCTTGGGACACTCATTGGAGTAGTGACCCTTCACCCCACACTCGAAACAAGTGATTTGGGACTTGTCCTTTACTGCGACAGGCACATCATTGCTGCCAGTTCTGGGTGCAGTGTTGTTGTTGTTGGTGGTGATCTTGGGAGGTGCACGGTTGAAATTGTTGGTATTGCCAGAGTTGTGATTGTTTCCTCTGGGCTTCCCATTGCCTCCACTACGGTTGGGGTAGCTTGGGTGAGACGTTGGGGGTCGGTTGTTCCTTGGTGCATATCCCGATAAAGGGTTGGGACGGTACTTCTGGTGACTACTGGATCCAGACTGCTGCATCATACGACGCTTGCAGTTGTCGTTTGCCTGGTTAATCTTCCCTTCCATCTGAATGGCAGAGTCGACTAGCTCTTCGAGATCCTCGAAACAGATGTTGACGAGGACTGTCTGCATCTCATCATACAGTCCGTTCAGGAATCTCTCCTTCTTCTTGGCCTCTGTGTTGATCTCATCAGGTGCATATCTGGCAAGTGACAGGAATTTCTCACGACACTCCACCACAGTCATTCTTCCTTGCTTCCATTCACGGAATTCATCTCTCCTCTTGTTGACTAGACCTTGCGGCACGTGGGTGCGACTGAACTTGACTTTGAATGCTTCCCATGTCATAGCTTGACCATGGTTCATCAGGCGGATATTGTTCCGCCAAGCTCTTGCATCTCCCGCTAGATAGTGGGTGGCGAAGAGCACTTTCTCATTTTCATCAACTCTTGCAACTTCTAAGTTGTTTTCCATGGTCTGTAACCAGTCATAAGCATCTAGTGGGTTTTCAGAGGTGCTAAAGATTGGGGGATTGGTATTCTAGAAGTTCTTCATCTTGGATCCTTGATGATCCTGATTTCCATGCCCTTGGTTGTTGAGAGCCATATGGGCGATCTGCTGTAGTGTTGCTAAGTTGGCTTGGCGCTCTGCCCTGCTTGCTTCACGGTCTGTGATGAGATTCTGTAAGGTCTGCAGCATTGGGTCTTGCGACGAGCTTCTTCCTCCTTGGTTTCCACGAGTCATCTGAAGATTGAGATGGATATAGGGGTAAGAGGGAAATTCTAAGGTTCATGGTTTTGGGGTTTTGAAAGCTATAACTTTGAGTTAGACTCAGGTTTTTCAACTAACTTAATTTATTAATGCAAACAAGCACACGGTACAACACACACCACAACAAACAAAGGAACACAGATGGTTTGAAGAACCATTCTGCAAACTATGATACATTGGGACCGATACATCTTATGCTACGACAGTGCCCTAGTGCATCTACTCATTGTCGATGAAGTCAGAGTCCTCATCATCAGTGTAGAAGTCCACGGCATCCTCTACCAGAAAGTCATCATCATTGCTGAGTAAGAATCCATGTCTCCCTGGATGTCTTCACCCTCATCTTCTTCTTCCTTTGCTGCAAGTTGGGCTGCCTGCTCCTTGACTCTGTTCTTGAGGTCGGTCACCTTCTTGCGAAGACAGGCGATGGTGCGATCCTTCTTTGCACGCTAGCGGCAAAGAGACTGGCGATCCTGGACAAGCTGTGCGAAGGTCTGGGCCTTCTGGTTGGCAATGGCACAGTTCTGGTTGGCTAACTCTCTGGCATTGGCCAGCTCCTTCTGACGGTCATACAACAGGAAGTCAAGGTTCTCCACTTAGTGCTTCAGTGCTGGATGACTTGGCATCTCCATCGGCATTCCCATGAAGTCATGTCTTGCATAGGGGGCAAAACGGGTTCCTTGGATTTGGTTGACGTTGAGGGCACATAGACGTGCGAGAGCTTCATGCATTGCCCTGGATAATCCATCTAGCCAGTTGTTCTCTCTCACGGAGAACTGAATTCTCCCAAAAGTTGGTGCCTCGATACTTCCTCTAAGATCTGTGGTGACTAGCCACTGTAGGTCTCCTCCTGGGGGTCCTGGAAGTTGAGCTCCAAGAAACTCCGGATGTGGGCGTCCCAGTAACTCTGACAGTGAATACAGATCCCTCTCAAAGATCAGCTGACCTCCATTTCCCAACTAGTATAACTTGCTGAACTAAGACTCCATCTACAAGAATTTAGGATGAGGAAGCTAGTGAAGTGATCAAGTGTGTCAAAATTTTAAGTAGTAATGTAAGAATTTTGGGGAACATGAATTTTCGAGAAAGAATGAATCCACAAGGATAAGAGAGGAGATAGTTTTTCATAAATACTCACTTTGGTTTTGAAACTAAGTTTTTGTTTAGACGTCCATTCTAACTAGGGTCTCCTATGGTCAGGATGGCTCTGATACCAACTTGTCAACACCCGGATTTTTAATCCCAGATGCCCGTTATGCCATACCTCACAATCCCAGGATTACCATTTTTCCGAGACATAACGGATTGGATATCATAGTACATCATCCATTACAAACCATACATAAGGTCTTACACAAATAAGGATCTCATGATCTAGTCTTAATACAACAAGCAGCGGAAATAAAAGATAAGCGTAGCGGTGGGGTCCATCTTCAGGGGCATAGGCAATGCTGACGAAGGCAGATAGTCCTAGTTATCATAGCCGTCCTGTTGGCCATCATCTTGATAGTCTCCTTCATAGTCTGGCCATGAGAATAGCCAGGGACAAAAGCCATGAGTACTCTTTAAGTACTCGCAAACTACCTCTAACAAGTGATATAGTTCTAAGTTAAAGTGATAAATCTAAGTTTAACTATAAAGTTAAGTTTGAAACCTAAGTTGAGTTCTGAAGCAAAGAAAGATAAGATAAAGTTCTAGAATCACTTAAGTTGGGAAGCTATTGTCATAAACACAACCCTGTTGTGGTCAAGTCAAAATTCATCATTCATTTCATAAGTTGTTTGGAAAACATCTCACAACGAAACAGTATGGCCATTCCAACTGTCAATAACCGCGGACGCGGCTATTCGAAAAGTTTGACACTCTGTAGAGGTGGTACACTTTCACCACAAGATTCGATACATCTGTCAGGGATAACCCTAAATCATCACACTTAGTATGCAGATAATCAAACATAACCTTCCCTTTACACACCCTAGAATAAGCACCTCTCCTATTAGCATGGTCTCCCAACCATGACAATCTGTCATCTTGGGCACTGCATAGGTGGACAACATTGAGAGGTAGCCTCAGCTCAAACCTCTCCCGCGAGGGAACTAATACTAAGGCATATAAATTTCCATCTAAGCCTTACCCAATTCAGGTAGTGTGGTTGTACGGTAAATTTGGAATGGTATCGCATCTGAATCCAACCATCAGTTTTATAAAAGGGTTAAGGCGCATGCCTCAACATTTTCACCATCATAAACCATTTGTGTTTCTCAACACATGTCAAAACATCTCAATAGAATGACTCATCATTCCAAGGTTTTCATAATTCATTTTCACCAAGTGTTCCCATCTAAAGTGACTCAAGTTTTTGATCTACTCTAAACTACTAAGTTAAGAGTGTTCACTAAGGTTGAAAATATGGGTTCAATCTCATGCCATAGAATGACATCTAAAGGGTTTCTAAATAGGTCAAGTTTTATACTTTTTATGCTACCTTCAAAACTAGTAAAGAACTTTGTGTAAAGTAAAGGAAGTAAAGCTGGTAAACAAGACTTGGGGTACTAATAGTCAAGGTAGTGTGACTAAAGCATGCCTAAAGCATCTTTGCTAAACCATCTAGTTTAATCCTAGCTTGCTAAGCATTATACTTGCAAGTGTTAGCTTGCATTGTTCATGGTGGCTTGCTAGTATAGTGTAAGCTTGCCAATAGTAGCTTGCCTTGTGAAGTGAAGTGGTTGAAGTTTTCTACTTCTTCTTCTTGGTAGAACTCCTCCTCCTCGAAAGCTTGGTCGGTACTATCGTCTATAAATACATACGGAGTACACAATCACCAAACAATACTTAACTAGTCTAATTAGTATTCTAAAACACACCTTTGATGATCTATTATCATCTTAAGCACCACAAGTTTGATTTAATAGTTTCACTCTTTTTATTTTAGAAAAGTAATTTATACTCATTGAAAAATTAACTAAGATTTAATATTCACCACTTAAAATATTGTATCATGTGGACACATGTCCTCACCACATATTCTAACATGTGGGAATGGGATTTAAAGGTTGGATCAATATTACTTTGGTTTAAGTTTATTATTTAATGATTTAAAGTGACTAGGAATGCCTATATAGCATTATTTTGGTACTAGTCCAAAGTCATTGCATGTAAACCTTAATATTATTACATATTCAGATAGGTATGATGAAATGTGATTTTTGAGACTTGGAATCAACTCAAAACCTATCTTGGTTGATTTTATAAAAATGTTGCAAGGTGCAAATGCTTCTGTTTTGTTATTTTTACTAGGAGAGATCTATAACTCTAATTGAATTAAATCCAACGGTCTTGGATAGATCATTTCAATACCTTTCAGGCAAAATTGGTTTCATGCAATTTGGATTTGTCAAACTCCCGGCATTGATTTTTAAACTAGTGGACAGAAATAAGATTAACTCTAAATAGAAAAAACTAGATTTGAATCTCTAACTTGCGGGAACTAACTGGGCCGGCCCAGCTACACACAGTGCACGCAACGGGCTGCCTGACATGCGGGCTCCACCGGTCAGCGGCACAAAAACACCGAAACGGTATCTAGCATCCTAGGCCGCACGATTAAAAGGGGATCTAACGGTGGAGAGTCATCGTCGACGATGGATTACTCCGGCGAGAGTCTGACCTAGACGCGGCGGTGCGGGTCGATTGGGGGCGTACCAGGGCTCCAGCAAGGTCGGTGAGGCAGACAAATGGGCTGGTAGACAACGGCGAGGCGAGGCGCAGTTGCGTCGGAGGTTGGGGTGCCCTAAATTGCATGCGCCCTTCTCCTCCTACTGCGGCGGCTTCGGCTCCAATTCCGGCAAGGCAGAGCTCGAGCGGCGTTGGCGATAGGTGGGTGAGGTTTAGTGAGAGGTGGGGACTGAGTGAGTGTGGAGAAATGAGGCTGGGGTGGCCTCTTTATATAGGGTCGACTGAGCGGCAGAGAAGCATGGGCGGTGCTCGCCAGTGACGGCGGCACAGCGAGCTAGAGGCGTGGGCGGTGCGCTAGGACGGTGGGCGGTGCCCTGGCGAGTGTCACGGTGGTGCTGGTGCAGTGGTTTGTGGTCGGGGACAGTGAAGAGCGCGGCGCACACTAAGTCTCTGCCGACGGCGAGTTTCATGGCGGCCGGCGACTACGGGATACGGTCGGGGGATTGGGCATGGCTGTTAGCTTGCTAGGCCGGTGGGGATCGCGTAGACGGGCGGCTAGAGCTAGGCGAGGTCTGGCTACGCGGGGACAGGGTGCGCTCTACGGGCAGCGGCGGCATGGTCGACAGGTTCCGGGCGCGGCGGTTCCTGGCCGTTCTGGTCGCTGTCCTTGGACTGGGGCTGGTTGGACGGTGGAGGTGGACCACGGGCGATGTGTTGGACATGGTGGGCGAGGCTGGCGGCTGTTGTGGCGCGATGTCGCCGGTGAGGGTGCTCAAGGTGCTCGGCCTTAATGGCCATGACCATTTGGTCGTGTGCACGGGGCTTGGCCGGGCTAGCAAAGGGTAGGGGTGCACTGGGGGGACAAGGGGACCGAGTTAGGCCCAAATGGTGACCAAGATCACTGCTCACTATAGTGTTTTGAATTTGGCCAGATTTGTGCCTGCCACCTGTTTGATGAAATGGCCGCAAGAGACCAAAGTTTGAATTTTGGTTTCAAAATTTTTGAGTGTTCTCCACTGATACTAGGTAGTCTCTGGTTGCAAGGGTTTTGAAAGTGGAGCTCAAATTGATGGTTTTTGAAATAGGGGTGATCTAGGCATATGCATTGAATTCAATTTTCACATGCCATTTAAAATAAGTATTTGAATGTTTTTAGCAGATCAAAAGGTGGGCCTTGGTACCTCATTATGTGTACTATCAAGGGGTGTAAAGACCTAGAATTATTTCTATTGGGAAGTGAGTGCTAGGAATAGCCAAAGTAGGCATGACAGTTAATTTGGCCAAAATGACCATTTCTCCTTTTTAATTGTTTTTTATTTGATTTTCTTTGGGAAAAGTTTGGGAATGAGGTAGATGATGTTTAAATCACCTAAGAAGCATTTTAAAACCAAAGAATCACAGAACCATGGCAATTCAAATCAATTCCTAATTTAAATGCTCATACACATGAATGCTTTCATTTTTAATTTGGAAAAGTTTTTGTTAATCCTAATTTTGATGATTTGGATCTTGATAAGCTTGGATTAAAGTTTTGGGATGTTACACAGGGTATGCAAGATCATGGTGGAACAGCACCCGTACCATGAACGGAGGACAGATGATGACTCGGGAAGAATTCAAGCTCAAGTTCAGTAGGACCCATGTGCCCCCAGGTTTGATCAAGAGGATGAGGGATGAATTCAGGGAGCTGAAGCAGGGAAGAATGACGGTGGTGGAATATCGTGACAAATTTCTGTCTCTGGCTAGGTATGCCCCTGATGAGATTGACATAGAAGCAAAGAAGGAGAGATTCCTGAATGGCCTGCATGATGAGATGCAGACCGTGTTAGTCAACATTCCCTTTGATTACCTAGAAGCTCTAGTGGATTCTGCTATCCAGATGGAAGGAAAGATCAACCAAGCCAGTGAGAACCGTAAGCGTCGTATGATGCACCAACCTAGACCCCACCATACCCCGAATTATCGCCCCAACCCATCTGCAGGATATGCACCAAGAAACATTAGACCCCTTATGTCCCGTCCAAACTACCACAATCGTGGCGGAGGAAACCCGAGGCCCGGAGGCCACCACAACAACAACCCCGGTAACCCCAATAACTTCAACCGTGCACCACCAAGGTCCAACAACAACAATAACAACAACAATACTGCCCCAAGGACTGGAAGCAATGTTGTACCTATCGTAGGGAAAGACAAGTCAATGATAACTTGCTTTGATTGTGGAGTCACGAGTCACTATTCCAATGTGTGCCCCAAGAAGCTTGCTACAGCCACCAATGTAACTGCACCTACCCAACAATAGCGCCATGTCCAGCCTGGAAAGAGATTTGGACAAGGCAACCCGCACAACCGTACCAGTCGTCTATTCCACATGAATGCTGAAGAAGCCCAAGAAGCGCTAAATGTCGTGTTGGGTATGTTTTCTGTTAACTCGGTACTAGCAAGAGTGCTGTTTGATTCTGGAGCATCGCACTCGTTTGTTACAGAAGAATTTACATGCACTAGTAAGATTCAACCAACAAATTTGAAGCATGTTAAGATAGTTCAAATACCTGGTTCAACCACCAAATCTAGAAAAATTTGCAAGGTCGTGCCTATCATAATCCATGGGATAGACTTTTATGCCAACCTAATAGTACTCGGAACCAAAGGTTTGGAAGTAGTACTAGGAATGGATTGGATGTCGAAACATCAAGGATTAATCGACTGTGCCAAGAAAGCCAAAACCATGACCAGTAGCACCGGAGTATCAGTAGAGCATGTATCCGAGATGCTGCCCCATCAATTCAAGTGCAACAAGAGTTTAGCTCAATCAACCATTGACCAAGTCCGAGTAGTCTGTGAATACCCCGACGTGTTCCTAGATGAATTGCCCGGTATGCCCCTAGATCGGGATATCGAGTTTATCATTGAACTAGTTCCTGGAACTGGACCCATAGCTTAGAGACCCTATAGTATTAACCCATCTGAATTAGTGGAGCTAAAGAGATATGTTGGGAAAAGGTCTGATACAACCAAGTGCATCGCCATGGAGATCCCCAGTTTTGTTTGTGGATAAGAAAGATGGTGCCAACCGTTTGTGTATGGATTATCGGAAGCTGAATGATGCCACCATCAAGAACAAGTACCCACTGCCAAAAATAGAAGATTTGTTTGATCAACTGACTGGTGCTAGAGTGTTTTCTAAGATTGATCTTAGAACTGGTTATGATCAATTGAAAATCCGCGCAACGGATATCCCAAAGACTACCTTCACGACCAGATATGGATTGTACGAGTACAATGTCATGTCTTTTGGATTAACCAATGCCCCCACTTATTTCATGAATCTCATGAATAAGATTTTTATGAACTTCTTGGATAAGTTTGTCGTTGTTTTTATCGATGAAATTCTGATCTACTCCATGTTGGAGGACCATGAGCAACACCTAAGAACCTTCCTTGAAACCCTTAGAGAGCACCGGTTGTATGCCAAGTTTAGGAAATGTGAGTTATGGTTGAAGGAAGTAGGATTCCTAGGACATATCTTGTCGGCAGGCGGAGTTGCTGTCGATCCCGCCAAGATTAAGGATGTCGAAGAATGGAAAGCCCCGACCACTCAAATCGAAGTCTGTGCATTTTTTGGATTAGCCGGATATTACCGCAAGTTCGTTGAAGGATTTTCAAGCATCGCAAGGCCAATGACCCAGATGTTGAAGAAAGATAAGAAGTTTGAATGGACGGACAAATGGGAAGCAATTTTTCAAAATCTCAAGAAGAGATTGATTTCAGCCCCAATTTTGATCATACCAGATATCAAGAGGCCTTTTGATGTATATTGTGATGCATCCAAGATTGGTCTCAGATGTGTGTTGATGCAAGAAGGAAAAGTAATATCATATATGTCTCGACAACTGAAGCAACATGAGCAGAACTATCCTACCCATGACTTAGAAATGGCAGCCATAGTTTTAGCCTTGAAGCCATGGCGTCATTACCTCATGGGTAATCGTTGTGAGTTTATTCGAATCACAAGAGTACGAAGTATATTTTGACCCATAAGGAGCTGAATATGAGGCAAAGGAGATGGATAGAGTTAATCAATGATTATGACCTTGCCATTCACTATCACCCCAGCAATGCCAATGTGGTAGCGGATGCTCTTAGTAGACTACCGTGTAGGTTAGACACCATGATTAAGGAAGACCAGCCCAGTTTGCATGAGGAGTTGGAGAATTTTAGAATGGAGCTAGTTAGCGAAGGATTTCTATACAGTATAGAACTTCAACCCACGTTGATCAGTCAGATAAAGGAAGCCCAGAAAGGAAACGCAAGTATCGACAGAATTAAGCTTCGTATCGGGACAGGGAAAGTACCCGGATTCACGGAAGATGAAGAAGGAGTTCTTTGGTATAAAGGACGAATCTGTGTGCCAGTAGATTCAGAGTTGAAACAAGTCATTATGTAGGAAGCGCATGATACACTTTATTCTATTCACCCAGGAGGAACCAAGATGTATCAGGATTTGAAGGAGCAATTTTGGTGGCATAAAGTGAGGAGAGAAGTCGGAAGCTATATCGCCAAGTGTGATATCTGTTAGAGAGTCAAAGCAGAACATCAGTGATCCGCAGGACTTTTGCAACCATTGCAGATTCTGGAATGGAAATGGGATTCTGTTGGAATGGATTTCATCACAGGTTTTCCTACATCTGGTAGGGGAAGTGACTCTATTTGGGTCATAGTAGATAGACTGTCCAAAGTAACTCATTTCATACCCGTCAATACCACCTAACAAAGCTCGAAGCTATCAGAGTTGTACATCGCTAGAATAGTCAGTCTGCATGGAACCCCAAGACCATTGTGTCAGATCAAGGAACCCAGTTTACCTCAAGGTTCTGGAAGAAAGTCCAAGAGGGATTGGGAACCAAACTGAACTTCAACACAGCTTATCACCCCCAAACCGACGGACAAACAGAAAGAGTAAACCAGATATTAGAAGATATGCTAAGAGTCTTTTAGAATATGGATCTAAATGGGAAGATTTCCTACCTTTCGTAGAGTTCTCATACAACAACACTTATCAAGCCAACTTGCAAATGGCACCATTTGAGTTTTTGTATGGAAGGAATTGATGTACCCCCCCTGAATTGGTCGCAAGTAGGAGAGAGTCAGGTATTCGGACCTGATATCCTACGAGAAGCCAAAGAAAAGGTTCACAAAGTCCATGAACACCTCAAGACCTCTCAATCTAGACAGAAGAGTTATGCTGATAAAGACGTCGAGACCTGACCTTCAATGTCAAAGATTTTGTGTATGTCAAAGTATCACCCTTGAAAAGAATGCAACATTTTCAACTAAAAGGGAAGCTTTCCCCTAGATATATTGGACCCTTCAAGATTTTAAATCACCGAGGAGAAGTATCCTATCAGCTAGAACTGCCTGAGGAGATGGCAGCCGTACATGATGTGTTCCATATCTCGTTACTTAGGAAATGCCTAGAAGTTCCGGAAAAGACCGAAGTTTTCAAGAACATCGATCACAGAGCCATATATATCAACAAGGATTTAACCTATTGTGAAGTACCCATTCGTATTTTGGAAGAAGCCTTCAGAACCACCCGGACCAGAAGTATCAAGTTTCTAAAGAAACATACCGAAGAAGAAGACACTTGGGAGCAAGAAGATTATATTAGGACTGAATTTCCAAATATCTTTAGTTCCTAGTTTTTCTTGAATCTCGAGATGAGATTATGTTTAAGGAGGGAAGGTTTGTAACATCTCAAAAGTATTAAACAAGATTATCAAGTTCTAATCATTTAGGGTTAACAAAAACTTTTATTCTTAAACCCATATGAATGCATGTGTGTTTTTTATTAATGCATGAATGCTTTCTATGCCATGTTTGATTGCCATAAATGATAAGGATTAGTTTAAAGATAAACACCACATCGTCTAGGTCAATACCAAACAAAAACAAATCAAAAGAAAATCAATATATGAAGCATATGATCATTTTGGCCAAAGTTAACCACTAGCCCACTTTGGGCATCTCTAGCAAAGGATTTCAAATAGAAACAATTCTACTTCTTTTCCCCCCTTGCTAGACCAAGTGGAAATGAACACAAGTAAACTTTACAAACTTACAGAAACCAATTTCAAATGCATTTGAGAGGCATTTCAAAATTTAATCAAACGTAGGTATCTAGATCACCATTTTACAAAAACAACTCAAACCTCCACCACTTGACAAATCCCAGCAACCAGAGACACCCAAGCATGTGACCATCACACCCACCAAAAATTATTTGAAAATTCAAAGGTCTAGTTCATGCGGCAATTTAATAAAACACTTAGCAGACAGAGTATAATTATACCAACTATCTACTGTTTTGATCAATCAATTGATCATCTTTGTACTACATTCAACCTCAATAACTAGCCCACGATCATCCCAAGTACACAGCCATGCAGTGGACCCTCTCTCACTCGCCAAGTGGACCACTGCCATGCCGTACCCGAGTGTGTCGTTCCGGTCGAGCATGGACACGATGCCACGAGCCGCGCCGCCCTCGCCCATGATGTCTAGAAGGTAGGTGTGACCTCACCGCACTCGCCCGTCCACCCCTCGACCAACGACAAGCAGTGGAGAAGCCGGCACAGCCTTGCCACTCTCATCTGTCCGCCATGCCGAGCGCACGCTAGAGTGCCAAGCCACTCCCATGCAGCCACACCGCTCCTCGCTCTCTCCTTGTGTAACTGTGTTCGCCGCGTCACCAGCAACTTCCTAGACACGACCGTTCACCGCCGCTCGCCCTGTGACCACCGTACGCCATGATGGACGCCGCGGTACCCGAGCAGAGCATGGACATCTCCCGTCCGATAAAGACCGCGCCTCGCCACACCACTATGCGCATGATGATCACCGCAGGCCAACGCGTCGACCGACACCCCCAGCCATGTCGATAACCCTCTGTAGCAACATCGCCAATGAGCCCGAGCCATGTCGCGTTGCTCCTTTCATCGGTGTATAAATAGGACCCCTCCCCCAGCCTCCAAAGGCACACCATTCTACTCGCCTCTCACTCAGAAACACCCCTGACCATTCCCCGGAGTAAGGCGAGCAACACATCGCTGGAATTTCATCGGATCCCGCCGCTACAGTGAAGGAAGGGCGTTGTTGATTGGAGCCACCCTAGGAGCCCCCGCGACCACCATTCGACTTGCCGACGTCTACTAGCCCATTCGCCCCCATCGCCGGACTTAGCTGGAGCCCTGGTAAGCCTCCGACGACCCCCACCGTCGCGCTAGGTTTAGAATCCCCCGCGCGCTGTTCACCGGAAACGATGATGCTTAGCCGTCGATCTCGTTCTAATCGCATGGCCTAGATTAGCTGATACCGTCTTGTTTAGATACCGCCGCTGACGCGTGGGACCAGCCTGTACGCAACCCGCTACGCGCGCGCTGTGTAGTTGGGCTGGCCCATGTTCGATCCGGTGCGTAGCCCGGAAATTTAAATATAGGTTTTTCATTTAATTCAAAATCCTATTCTGTAGCTATGTTCAAAATTGAATTCAAAGAGATGTACTGAACCAAATTGTATGGTTCCAATTTTATCAGAAAGGTATTGAAAATATCTAATCACTCCCGTTGGATTAATATTAATTGAAATTATAGATCGCCCATGGTAAAAATAACAAGATAGAGACTTTTCCAAGTTCAAATATTTTTATAAAATTAACCAAAAATTCTTTTGAGTTGATTCCAACTCTCATAAATCAAATTTACCATGCTCTATATAAATATGTAAAAATATTTAGCATTACATACATTAATCATGGACTAGTCTTAAAAGAATGCTATATAGGCATTTCTAGTCACTTAAATATTATTAAATAGTAATATTCAACTTTGTAATATATGCCAAACCCTTTAAATCACATTCCCAAGTATTAGAATATGTGGTGATGACATGTGTCAACATAATCTCATATTTTAATTGGAGAATATTAAATCTTAGGTATTGTTTCAATGAGTAGAAATTACTTTTGCAAAATAACATAAATAAGAATATGTCAATATTTCATGTGATGATTGAGATGATGCTAGATCATATAGTGTAAGCCCTTGTTGTTGGGTTCGCAGCATAGAAAACAAAAAAAAATCCTACGATGGGAACTATACGCCAAGATCTATCTATTAGATACAAGCAACAAGTGGATATACATCTATAGAGAACTTACCCTCGAAGACAACAAAGCTTTGTTAACGAGTTGGAACTCGTGGATGATGTAGTCGTACACTTGTCGATCTCAAGATCGTGATGAATTCCAGTAGGTCCGGCTCCAGCACGTCCATCAGATCTAGCTCCAGCAAGTCCAGCACCACCAAGTCCAGCACCGCAAAGCAGCGGTGCATCCGTGATCGCACACACGTCCGTTACCCCGACAACCTCTCTCCCTCTCTCCAGCAAAGCATCGGAAGCAGCAACTCCTTTCCAGATAAAGCCACCGGGAACATGTATCTCGCTAATCCGAGACCATGGGAAATAACTAGAGGGGGAGAGAGATCCTTCACGAGGAGGTGTGGTTTGTGAGGAGGAGAGGGGGGCCTTTTATAGGGAAGAGGGGGGCAACCAAGGGCCATGGCGTGGCAGCCATGGTGGTCCCCCCACCTCTTCCATCATTCATGTGGTGGATGCTCCACTCACATAAATACGCCTCCACTCACACTTCCACTCACATGCATTAAATTTTCACCAAATTTAATGCAAGCTCTCATTAAATAAAACTATTTTATTTGTTTTATTCAGAATTTTATTAATTACATTAATTAAGAAACATTCACATAAAACCCCCTACAACAATTTCAGCCGAAACAATTCCGGTTTTTATCGAAATGATTCCAACGCTTTCTTAAATCTTTATCTGAAACATATTTGCTCCAAATGGTGTCAGTATCCCTTAAGTGTGTCACCCTACGGTTCGCGAATAATGCATACATGATCGAGACCCCTCTCCGATCAATAATCAGTAGCGGGACCTGGAGATCCGTACTAACTCCCACATATTCAACGATGACTCTTGTGATCGTGTGAACCTTTAACATCGTAACTAAATCCCTTTGTATCGCGATATATTTCATGTCTGAGATTCGATCAACAGCATCCAAATACCTAGTTTGATCTCGTTACCGACATGCACTCTTTTCTCGTTCCCGTGATATAACATTCTAGTGATCACATCACTTGCTTACAAGCTATCTTAATGTGATATAACCGAGAGGGCCCAGAGTATATCTATCTGTCATCGGGATTGACAAATTCCATTCTTGATCCATGAGCCTCAACATAACACCTTCAGAGTATCTGAACCCGCCTTAATAGTCACCCTTTTATGGTGTGACGATTGATGTTATCAAGTTACTCTTCTGGTGTTAGCAATTAACATGATCTCATCGTCTAAGGACTAAGATTACTTCGTATGATGTTATAGCAATATAAACATAATGACTTTGATCGTAATGCTATACTTCGGATGAATGTTCATCACATCATTCCACCAATGTTGTGACCTCGTTATTAACAACATCCAATGTCCATGATCAGGAAACCTTGATCATCTTGTTAATCAACGGGCTAGTTTATAAGAGAGGCATAACTAAGAACTTTCCTTTTGTTTATTAAACACACATGTATTAACGTTTCCAAATTAATACAATTATAGCATGCAAAATAAACATTTATCATAAACAAGGAATAAGATAATAACCACTTTATTATTGCGTCTCAGGCATATTCCCTTTAGTCTCCCACTTGCACTAGAGTCAAAATCTAGTTTGAAAAACTTTTCTTATTGAACACCTATGGATTTCTGGTGTTGCGTATACGCGATTGCTAGTGGTTAACATAATCTCCGAATCTGGCAGTGTTAGTTCCGTGTGTATTTGCATGTCTTTGCGTCTCTACACATCACTCATTCTCAAATGAGATGGCATTGTATAAATTTGGTCCTTTGCTGAGACCTTTAGTTAGTTCGGGTTGAAATATGTTGATATTATTGTCATACAATATATCTTCATAGTATTAGCCCACTTTGAACCACACCTAGTTTTATAACAAACTACTTAACACAAATGCCCTCCTTTGCTGCTACTATAGCAGTCATATACTCAGCCTTTTGTTGTAGTATCCATCACAATGTCTCAACTTTGGAACTCATCCAAATCCATCATAGAACATACTTTCCATTACATTATGCCACCCATAGTCTAAATTGAGATAAATTTTAATTTGTATCTTGTGACAAAACTAGTATCAATGTAACACTTTACAATGAACTACCTTTAACTATTTGTCACTTATACATGACATATTCTTAGTTCTTCCAAATCTCATAAGAATATCTTTACTATCGTCCAATGATCATCTTATGAATCATTCTGGTAGGTGCTCATAACATTTAGAGCATAGGACATATCTAGATATATACATATCACGGCATAATCGATCAAAATATTCATGTGATTTTACTCACCAAGTGTTGAAACAATCTTGATACAATCATTTCCATGTAGCAAGAACATTTCTTGTTGTTTCTATATTGAACCCTTTCAATATCTCATATATGTACGTCTGGCATAACCATATTAGCGCCTCAATCTATCCATATAGGCACTGATGCCAAATATTCCGGTTTTGCCCAAGTCTTTCATCGAAATCCTATTTTAATGAAATTCTTAACTTGTGTCAATAAAAGATACATCATTTCCAATCAACAATATGTACTCTGCATAATGTATTGGAATTTTGTCTCAGCGCTCCCACTTAATTTCTTGCAAATGCAAGCATCTTCACCATCTCCAATGAAATTAAACTCCTTTAACATGTTCATCATGTATTGAAGTTTGCATGTCCTTTTAGCACCCTTTGAATTAACAAAAGCCTTCGGACCATGTCATGTACACATCCTAGGTAACCATTCTATTAGAAGAACCTTGTTTTGTTTATTCAACTACCATATAACAAATTATATATAGTGGTTGCTACATTAATCCGTCAAGACTAAATATCGCTATGAAAGATCAAATATTGTCATAGTCAACTCCTTGAACATTGTCATAAACTTCTTTCCGATATGTCGACTATTTCATAGATGTTAAACATCCATGTTTATTTCTTTATAGATCCAAACACGACCGATAGGCTTCATGCCTTTCCGGAGGGTCTTCCAAGTTCAGAAACTTGATTTCTCGTGTATGGATACTATCACGGATTCTATGACTTCTAGTCATTTTATGGAGTCAGGGCCCATCATCGCTTCTTTGCATGTAGTCGGTTCATCATTCTCAAAACAATAACAACTTCTGTTTCAAATCTTACTATTTGATTCTTACCGACCCACATGGTTCAATAGGAACTCTAATCTCTAAGATCACACCCTTTGTAATCACGGGAGCCATGAGCATTGTGGCCGCCACCGGGATACTTTCCGGTGTTGCGCTACTTAGCACATATAGCTAAAGTTCAACAACCTTATCAAAGTTATATTGTCCTCCCACTTAACTTTTCACCAAAAAATCCTTCTCAAGAAACTTAACGTTCCAAGCGACAAACTCTTTTGTCCCCGGTGTTATAGAGGAATTCCCAACAAATTCTTTGGGATAACCTACAAAGATGTGCTTATCCGACTTTGGTTGTAAACATTTTACTTATTCATAGCATACCAAAATTTAAGAAAAGACAATTCGAGTTTTATCCCAAACCATAACTCATATGGTGTCATTTCAACGGATCACGATGGTGCTCTTTTCAGTGTAAAAGCGGTAGTCTCTGAAGCTTTAATCCTTAAAACATAATGGCAGTTTTATAAATGACACCTTTGATCTTACCATGTTAAACAAGGTTTGATTTGATCTCTCGAACATACCGTAATCCTGTGGTTTATCGGGAAATGTAAATTCATGGAACAATTCCTAAAATCTTAGGTGTTTTGCTAAACCTGTAACTCAAATATCTTCCTTTATGATCAAATCATAAACTATTTTATTTTTCTTGTTACAATGATTTTTCACTTCATCTTGAAAGTCTTTGAACAATTTTCAAATGTTTCATACTTCTTCCTTATTAAGTAAATATATAGATATATTCACCTAAATTTCTAGGGAAAGCATATGAAGCAAAAAGATCCATCGCATATGGCTACACATAATGGACTATATACATCAACATGCAGAATATCCAATAAGTTAGTCATCTGTTCCTGTTTGGCCTATGATCGGAGTTTCAATTATCTCGAGGAAAGTTTCACAAGCGTCAATTGATCAAAATCAAAAGTCTCCAAAATTCCATCAACATGGAATTTCTTCATGTTTACTTTCCAATATAATTCAAACAGCGATGTCACTTCATAAGATCTTCCAATCATTTGTCTTACGACATTTTAGCAATAATGTTTATGGATGTGATTTCTCCAACTAGACTTGTAAAAGTTCATCCATCCTTTATAGAATATGGTAATTATTTAAAGAACCATTGTTCTCGTAATACCGGAACAAAATAACAATTATTAAAACAAATCTTGAAGGCTCGGTTTAACGACAACGAAAACACAATAACACTTTATTTGTCTTTGATGAACATCATCACTTATTCTTTTGCCAGTTACTTAGGCCGTTGCAGTTCATGAATTGTGTTGTTCTGTATGACACTTCACACCAACCAATTCGGTATCCAATACCGATATCCAATACCTCAGAACCACATTGTTTAAAAAGCAAGGAATACAACCATAACATGTATATCTTCTATATACCTAAGTTGGACATCTCCAACCTTTTCTTTTCTGCCAAATATTTTATAGATTTTCTTTCAACAATTCCTTTTCTTTTAAAGAATCTATCAACATCAATAGTGGTGTCATTCACATGACACATAGTACAAAGTGTATATAGTCAAATGCTAATACCGTTGGACTTGCACTTTGAAGTTGATCACAATCAAATGTTTGGTGTTCTTTCAAAAATCCATTCTTTAGTAATCTATTAGTGTAGTAAACATTTTACCTGCATCTTCTATTCATCCTTATGATGACAACTTTCATGATCAAGCTACTATAGCCTATAAGGAAGAATCGCGAGTATAATGTTAGTTCCCAAAACCTTTTTGGGTGATCTAGATGCCTAGCATCTCCATCCTTCACAAATTCTCATACAATATGAGAACATGTATTTTGCTAAATTATACTCTATCATAATGCAACCAAAAACATAGTTTCAGATATCACAATATCTTCCACACATGATCGTTTCTGAAACAATTTTTCAGCTCCTAGATAATCTTGATATTAAAACAACTTTTGAATATCAATAATCATGCAGGCAAACATGATACTTTAGATACTAACATTGGAATTCTTACTCTTGATTTAATACTACTTATTAAACTTCATGGAGTAAATAGAGTTTGCTGAAAGTTTGCAATAGGACTTCTAAACCTTAAATTGACATTCAAAACAATACGATACCAGTTCATAAAGTAAATATCCAGAATTCTATAGTTCCATTATCTCAATTAAAACTAAGCATAAGGTAGTGAACAGACACCAATGACTACAACAAATTATGCAAATTCACTTCGATTTAGTTTATGACAAATTGAGTTTGACTAATCCAAATTAGAAATGAACTCCCACTCAAAAACGACATCCCTCATGCCTTTTTGGTGATTACATGAACCAAATCCACTACACCAAGTCCGATCATCATGTGAGTCGGTGTAGCTTCAAAGGCGAGCACCAATATGGGCATCACATCAACTATATGACTCATGCTTAACCTTTCGGTCCGTGTTCCGAGGCCATGTCTGTACATGCTAGGCTCCCCAAGTAAGAACCTTAGTATTCGCGTGTGTAAAACTGTCTTACACCCGTTGTATGAAAGCATAGAGTCGAGTACACCCGATTATCACGTGATGTCTCGAAACACGATCCATAGAACGGGGCATACTTAAGGAAGAACACATTTTATCTTGATATTTAAATGAGGGATCATCTTACAATGCTACTAAAAGCGCCAAACTAGCAATATAAGATGCAAACATCTAATGTGTAAACGGGGATGATATGGTCCATGCATTTGATCTCTATCATATGCATCGTGGTATGATCTCTATCATTCCTTTGTGTGTAAGGCCAAGGTCTATAAACTTACACATTAAGTGTGTTGTAAGAGTATCTATCATACATCTACTTACATTACCATATCATGACACTATCCTAGCAACAATCTAAACTAGACGCCTCTAATTTATCCATTGCAAGTTTTACGTGGCTTAGGGCTTTCAGAGATAGAACCGGTCTTACCTACGAACATGGAACCACAACGATGATAACTAAGTTATTAGCAACTCGTTGTAAATCATATATTGGCTATAGGAAGAGAGACAGACACCCGCCAGCCACTTATGCAAAACTAGTTGCATGTCAGTCGTGGAACCGGTCTCATGTGCGATGACATGTAAGGTTGGTCCGGGCCGCTTCATCCCACTATGCCACCAATATCCAAAATACATGAAAGAAGCAATAACATGATCATCATCGCCCACATATAAACATATGTGTACTACCCGTGCAAAGCACCTACGCATAGATCAGGCTCTGATACCACTGTTGGGTTCGCAACACAGAAAACAAAAATTTCCTACGATGCGAACTCTACGCCAAGATCTATCTATTTAGATACAAGTAACAGGTGGATATACATCCATAGATAACTTACCCTCGAAGACAACAAAGCTTTGTTAACGAGTTGGAACTCGTGGATGATGTAGTCGTACACTTGCCAATCTCAAGATCATGATGAAGTCCAGCAGGTCCGGCTCCAGCACATCCATCAGATCCAGCTCCAGCAAGTCCAGCACCGCAAAGCAGTGGTGAATACGTGATCGCACACACGTCCGGTACCCCGACAACCTCCATCCCTCACTCCAGCAAAGCAGCAGAAGCAGCAACTCCTTTCCAGATAAAGCCATCGGGAACATGTATCTCGCTAATTCGATACCATGGGGAATAACTAGAGGGAGAGAGATATCCTTCATAAGGAGGTGTGGTTTGTGAGGAGGAGAGGAGGGGCTTTTATAGGGAAGAGGGGGCTACCAAGGGCCATGGAGTAGCAGCCATGGTGGTGCCCCCACCTCTTCCATCATTCATGTGGTGGATGCTCCACTCACATAAATATGCCTCCACTCACAGTTCCACTCACATGCATTAAATTTCCACCAAATTTAATGCAAGCTCTCATTAAATAAAACAATTTTATTTATTTTATTCAGATTTTTTTAATTATATTAATTAACAAACATTCACATAAAATCCCCTGCAACATTTCAATATCACATGCAGAACCAATTTCCGCAATTTCACCCGAAACAATTCTGGTTTCCATCGAAATGATTTCAACGCTTTCTTAAATCTTTATCTAAAACATATTTGGTCCAAATGGTGTTGGTATCCCTTAAGTGTGTCACCCTACGGTTCGCGAATAATGCAGACATGATCGAGACCCCTCTCCGATCAATAATCAGCAGCGGGACCTGGAGATCCGTACTGACTCCCACATATTCAACGACGACTCTTGTGATTGTGTGAACCTTTAACGTTGTAACTAAATCCCTTTGTCTCGCGATATATTACATGTCCGAGATTCGATCAACGGCATCCACATACCTAGTTTGATCTTGTTACCGACATGCACTCTTTTCTCGTTCTCGTGATATAACATTCTAGTGATCACGTCACTTGCTTGCAGGCTATCTTAATGTGATATCACCGAGAGGGCCCAGAGTATATCTATCCGTCATCGGGATTGAAAAATTCCATTCTTCATCCATGAGCCTCAACATAACACCTTCAGAGCATCTGAACCCACCTTTATAGTCACCCTTTTACAGTGTGACGTTTGATGTTATCAAGTTACTCGTCCGATGTTAGCAATTAACATGATCTCATGGTCTAAGGATTAAGATTACTTCGTATGATGTTATAGCAATATAAACATAATGACTTTGATCGTAATGATATACTTCGGATGAATGTTCATCACATCATTCCACCAATGTTGTGACCTTGTTATTAACGACATCCAATGTCCATGATCAGGAAACCTTGATCATCTTGTTAATAAACGAGCTAGTTTATAAGAGAGGCATATCTAGGAACTCTCCTTTTGTTTATTAAACACACATGTATTAACATTTCTAAATTAATACAATTATAGCATGCAAAATAAACATTTATCATAAACAAGAAATAAGATAATAACCACTTTATTATTTCCTCTCGGGCATATTCCCTTCACTTGTGTGCTAAATAGAAGTAGTTAAGTATTGATTGGTGATTGTGTACCTCGTATTTCTTTATAGGCATTAGTACCGACCCAGTCTACGAAGAGGAGGAGTACTACGAGGAAGAAGAAGAGAACTTCAATAACTGCACTACTCAAGGCAAGCTAACTAATATAAGCTTTCCATGCAAGCCATCTATGAAAAATAACCTATGCAAGATGCACTAGGCATGCTTGGTTATGCAATCTTGATTATACCAATCCCAAGTTTTACTTGCAAGCTTTACTCTTTTACCCTTACCAAAGTTTCTTACTTAGTTAATTAATTGTGAGTAGTGGTAGAAGTAAGGTAGATGCCATTAAGAGCATAGAAATAGGCTTGGGTAATTACACTAGAATAGCACCCCTCAATAGTGATACCCTCATTAATAGTGGCTAGTGCTAAATAAACTTGATCACTTTAGACGGTAACATTTGGAGAAAATGGTTATGAAAACCTTGGAATGATGAATCATTCTATTGAAATGTTTTGACATGTGTTATGAAACACAATGATTTAATGATGAAATAGAATGAGGCATGTGCCTTGACTTTGATAAAAACCGATGGTTGGGTTCGGATGCGATTCCATTCCAATTTTACCGTACAACCACAATGCCTGAGTTGGGTAGGGCTTAACTGGAAGGTTATATGCCTTAGTATGGGTTCCCTTGCGGAAAGAGGTTGAGATGAGCCTACGGATGGCAGATGGCCATCGCTAGGAGGCCAAGCTCATAGGGGAGGTGCCTATACTAGGATGTGTAATTGAAAGGTTAGGATTGATTATCCGCATACCAAGTATGATGATTCAGGGTTATCCCTGACGGATGTATCGAATTTTGTGGTGAAAGTGTACCATCTCTACAGAGTGTCAAACTATTTGAATAGCCGCGTCCGCGATTATGGACAGTTGGAGTGGCCATACTATTCCGTTGCCAGATGTTTTCCAAAAGACTTGTGACTTGAACCCTGACTTTGACTTGACCACGACATAGTTCTGGACATGCAAACTAGGTTCCCACTTAAGTAATCTAAAGAACTAAAATAGGCTTTACTCTGAAGTACTTCTGAAATAAAAACGGGCATTTGCAACCAAGCTTAGAGCTTAAGATTCCTACTAGTATTGCCTTACTTATGTTAGTGATAGTTTGCAAGTACTTTAAGAGTACTCATGGCTTTGTCCCTAGCTAGTCCCATGGCCAGACTATGAGGAGGACTACTCGAAAGATGGACAACAGGAGGTCTATGATAACTAGGATCATCGCCCATTGTGACCATTGCCTATGAAAATGAAGATGGAGTCTACTGCGTTTATTTATGCTGCTCTGATATGTATTAAGACTTGATCATGAGATCAACTATTCGTAAGACTATTATGGTTTGTAATGGATGATGTACTATGGTACCAATTCTGTTATGTCTCACAAAAATGGTAATCCTGGGATTGAGACATACGACATAACATGCATCTGGACTTAAAAATATGGGTGTTGACAAAGAGACATGCCATGAGCACCGAATTCTAACCCTAGACAGGACGCAAAAGACCGCCTCCCTAACCCTAGAACGAGGGAAGGGGATAGAACTCGCCTAACTGTGTGGACCTTGGAGGAAGACCGCCTCCCCTCGTGTGGCCATCATCTTCGCAAGCACCTGTCCCCATCGTCGGTCGCAACTACCAGCACATGCACGCCATCGTCGCGAGCGCGCATGGTCGTCCTCAGATTGCATGGTCGTGGTTGTCTTCGTCCTAGCGTGGCTATCGCCGCTCGCCACTTGTTGCCTCTTGCCTCGTGGGGGTGGGTGGTGGGGTTCGGGGGTGCAGGTGGGGGTGGGGATGGATGGGGAGGAATGGGTGGGGATGGATGGGGACGAATGGGTAGGGATAGCCGCCGGTGAGTGGGGATGGGTGCTTGGTCCAAATTACCCTCTCCTTTTCTCTTTTGGTGGGGCCTTTGGGTCTTTTTCTTTTGGGCGCTCGTGTACGAAGTTTTGGGCGCCCATGTACGAAATTTCTGGCACTTTTGGGATCGGAGGAGGCAGGAGATGAAAGTGGGAGAAGAAGGCGGGAGATGATGGCGAGACATTGATATTTTGGGAAATTGCTTTTTTTACAGTATTCTGGGAAAATGCTGGGGCATGGCTATGAGTTTATTAAGAGGGTTGAAGGGGTTATTTTATTTCACGTTTCATAGTAATAGTCTAATGCAGTCAATATTTTTCACACTTATGCATTTGACATGGCACATAACGATTATTGAAAAAGTTTTCCACATTGCACGGAATTTTTATTTTTACTTTTAGAGTGTTGGAATTGGTGTTTTTTGTGAACCAACTACCGGGAATGTGTTTTGAATTGGCACCGCCCCATTTTCGTAAAATATTAGGCCACATTCTTCTTATAGTTGTGTAGTTGTTTGCAACTCCAGCTTTTGTAGGCACTTCCCATTAAAATGATGAATTTACCTTGATTCGGGAGGAAGCGGCTCGGATTTGAACTAGAGGTGCTTTGTATCTTTCTCGTGATTTTTTCGAAAAATTATTTTTAGGTTCACAACATGTGATTTCCTAGCATATACACATTTAGTTTTGCAGGGTTCCACCCCTAGCTAAGAACGGTGGTGCCCGTTGTTTTGACCTTCTTTTGATAACAGCATATAAGAGAGATTCAAAAAAAATGAAAAACTGTGAAACCTTTGCATTGCGCAATTCTCAACATCCCACAACACTTTTGCACATACCCTAGGTCCACATGCAAGTTTTCTTGGAATTCTGGTGCTCTGGCGGTCCTTTTCTGACGAAACCCTAGTCTGTGGGCCGGACGGTCTAGCCCCTAGCTTTCTCCGCACGAGGTACCACAAACATACTTTTGTGTTGGTTTAGGATTGTTTAGGTCATTTATACATAGAAAACCAAGTTTGGGCCCAAGATTCCACCAGTAACCCTCCGTTAGACCTGTAGCGGGATTCACCTTGATCTCACATGAAATAATAGAGCGTGAAACTTGCAAGCTTTGTAGGGATTTCGACTCTCTGACGACCGTTTCCCATCGAGAACCTAGTCTATAGGGGCCTCGGGGATCTACCACCTAGCTATCTCCATACTATGATATTTTTTTGAGATGCAATTAGTATACCAAGTTTGATATTTTTCCTTGCAACTATGTTTGGACCGTTTTTGAATTTCTTATACCCATTTCAAACTATGGTCGAAAGCAACAAAAACACCCGTCTACGAGCCCCGAGATGTTCTACCCCCTAGCTTTCTCTGCATGAAGTACCACAAATGTACTTTCTTGTTTGTTAAGGTATGTTTAGTCTAGTGATACAAGGAAACCAATTTTGGGACCTTGTGGCATATTCTAGCCCCCTAGTATACCCGTGGCGGTACATTTCCACCTAAAGTTTCAAGAATCTGCTAATTAAGTGTTATCTACCGAATGTGAAGAAGGTCACAACGGGGAGCTATGTCTTCCATATATGTGACTTCCACAACACTTCCACATGTATCAAAGGTCCACATGCAACTTTACTAGGTCCACTAGCAAGTTTGGGTGTGTTTCTGGGGCTTTGGGTTCGAAAAGCATTGGTCGGTGGGCCTAGTGGATCTACCCCTATCTATCTCCGTACGAGGTTCCACCAATATTTTTTTGTTTGTTGAGACATGTTTAGGCCATATCAACATATAAAAACAAGGTTGGGCCAATGTTCCACCGGTTTCCCCCTGTTGGACCCGTCGTGATAGTTTCGCAATGACACATCATCCAGCACTTCTCTAAGTGTTATCGCATGCACGTGAATTGAAGACGATGACACCCGGGAGCTATACATTGCATATATGGACCATATACCACACTTGTGTACACATGGCTTGGGAACATGCAAGTTTTGGTGGGATTCCAGCGCTCCGGTGGTGTTTCCCATCGAAAACCTAATCTACGAGGGCTCCGGGTATCTACCCCTAGCTATCTCCGCACAAGGTTCCACCAATGTACTTTTTGTTTTTTAGGCATGGTTAGGCCATATCTACATATAAAACCAAGGTTGGGCCCAATGTTCCACCGGTTGCCCCCGTTGGACCCGCCATGGGAGTTTCCCAACGACACATCGTCCAACACTTCTCTAAGTGTTATCCCATGCACGTGAATTGAAGATGGTGACACCCGGGAGCTATCCATTTGCATATATGGACCATCTATCACACTTTTGCACACATGGCATGGCCACATGCAAGCTTTGCAGGGATTCCGGCGCTCTGGTGGTCGTTTCCCATCGAAAACCTAGTCTACGGGGGCCCCGGGGATCTACACCCTAGATATCTCCGTACGAGGGTTGAATAATGTACCTTTTTTTGTTTAGAAATGTTTAGGCCATACATACATATAATACCAAGGTTGGGCCCAATATTCCACCGGTTCCCCCCGTTGGACCCATAGCAGGAGTTTCCCGCCTACACGTCCACCACTTCTCTAAGTGTTATTGCATGTGCGTTAAGATGGTGACACCCAGGAGCTATAGGATGAGAATCTCTAAACTTTCATTGGATCTCTAAAGAAACATCATGTTGTGAGCCTAAATTTTTTTTCCAGAAAATCATGAGCATTAGATCATGTACCTGTAATTCAAAACCGGACCCACTTCCTACCGATTCAGCAGACATTTGTCTTTTTCACTAGGGGTGCATAAAAAGGTTTTAAAATCCCTTGTTGGGACATTATTCATGTAAGGTGGTCTAGTATTTTTGAAAAATGGGGTGTTAGCATTTTTGAATTGAACACTTGGTGTTGCTTCACAAAACGCCCCGATTTTGGCACTTAGAAAATAGAAAATGGCTCTTCCATGCGACGAAAAGGAAAAATTCCTCCTGCAACATTATTCGCCATCCCAAGATGCACATGTGTGCTCAATATGGGAACATTATCACAAAATATGTTGTGATTCTACCCATAACATTGGTTGTTTGGTTTGGAAGTCATGAAACCTCGAACATGATAGGTCTTTTCTGTGAAGGTTTTTTTGAGATGCAACCAATATACCAAGTTTGATATTCCTTGCAACTATGTCACATAATATGACCCCATGTGAAGGATTTATATTGTTTCGACCATTTTTGAATTTCTTATGCCCGTTTCAAACTATGGTCGAAAGCACCAAAAACACCCGTCTATGGGCCCCGGGAAGGTCTACCCCTAGCTTTGTCCGCACGAGGTACCACCAATGTAATTTTTTGTTTTTTAAGATATTTTTAGTCTATAGATACAAGGAAAACCAAGTTTGGGACCTTGTGGAACATTCTAGCCCCTAGTGTACCCGCGGCGGGACATTTCCACCTAGAGTTTCAGGAATGTGCTAATTAAGTGTTATCACTCGAATGTGAAGAAGGTCACACCGGGGAGATATGTCTTGCATCTATGGGACTTCCACAACACTTTCACATGTATCCTAGGTCCACATGCAACTTTCCTAGGTCCACTAGCAAGTTTTGGTGTGTTTTCCGAGCTCTAATGGTCGAAAAGCACTAGTCGATGGGCCCGGGGGATCTACCCCCTAGCTATCTCCGTACGAGGTTCTCCCAATGTAATTTTTTGTTTGTTCAGGCATGTTTATGCCATATCAACATAGAAAAACAAGGTTGGGCCCTATGTTCCACCAGTTGCCCCTGTTGAACCCATCACGGGAGTTTCCCAACGACATGTCGTCCAGCACTTCTCTAAGTGTTATCGCATGTACGTGAATTGAAGACGGTGACACCCGAGAGGTATCTATTGCATGTATGGACCATCTACCACACTTGTGTACACATTGCATGGCCACATGCAAGTTTTGGTGGGATTCCGGCGCTCTGGTGGTCGTTTCCCATCAGAAACCTAGTCTACGGGGGCCCCGGGGATCTACCCCCTATCTATCTCCGTACGAGGTTCCACCAATGTACTTCTTCGTTTATTTAGGAATGTTTAGGCCATATCTACATAGAAAACCAAGGTTGGACCCAATCCGGTTGCCTCCCATTAGACCCATCGCGGGAGTTTCCCAGTGACACGCCGTCCAGCACTTCTCTAAGTGTTATCGCATGCACGTGAATTGAAGACGGTGACACCCGAGAGCTATTCATTTGCATATATGGACCATATACCACACTTGTGTACACATGGAATGGCCACATGCAAGCTTTGCAGGGATTCTGGTGCTCCGGCGGCCATTTCCCATCGAAAACCTAGTCTACGGCCCAGGGATCTATCCCTAGCTATCTCCGTACGTGGGTTGACCAATGTAATTTTTTGTTTATTTAGGCATGTTTATGCCATATCTACATACAAAATTAAGGTTGGGCCCAATGTTCCACCGGTTTCCCCCATTGGACCCGTCGCGGGAGTTTCCCAACGACACATCATCCAACACTTCTCTAGTGTTATCACATGCGCGTGAATTGAAGATGGTGACGCCCGTGAGCTAGCCCTTTGCATATATGGTCCATTTACCACACTTGTGTACACATGGCATGGACATATGTAAGATTTGCAGAGTTCCACCCGTAAGAACGGTAACGCCCGCTGTTTTGACCTCGTTTTGAAACAACATAAGGGAAATTAAAAAAATTGAAAAATTTAAAACAGATGTATATAGCTCTATGCTTTGTAATAGGGGCTTCGAGATCTCTTTTACCAAATGTTTTAAATTAAATTTAGGTAAGCAGTTTATTTGCCAAAACTAATTCATTTAGAAAAAATATTTAGACAAGGCATATTAAGTGCCTTCTTGCCTCTCGTGCACTTCAATAACCCACTATCTCTTTTTCCCGACCCGAGCCAACAGCTGCCTTTTCCGGAACCGAACCGACTTCCCCTACGGCCTAGGCAGACACCTCCGCCTCCATACCTCCCCTGCCTCCGCCGCTCCGCCTCCATCCCTCCCCATCCTCCGCCGCTCGGCCTCCATCCCTCCCATTCCGTCGTCCTCCTGGGTAAGCCCCCTCCCTCCCCATCTTCCATGTTTCTCTCCTATAGGGTTCTAGGGGTTTCGGCCATTAGGTTTTGGTACGGTCATTTTGGGGTAAATGCTTCGAATCTGGGGATTTCTAGGGTTTCGGGGATTTCTGGGGTTCCAGGGGTTTCGGCTGGTGTCAGTTTGTTAGAGTTGCGGCCAGATCCGTTAGGATATGTGGATGTGGTATCTAGCATGCAGCAACAGTCTCTAGATTCCCAAGTTCAGGTTTGTGCCACACCTCCCAGCGTTCCTGCTACATAGCTATTAGGCCATGCTTGAATCTAAGATACATCCTCGTAAAAAATCTAAGATACATCATCGTGCTTTCTATATTTAGGCTCTATCGTAGATGTGCACATTCTGAAGTGATGTGGTAGATGAAAATTTGGATATAGGGTACCGAATGCATCTGCAGTACCAAATGGTAGTGTACTAGCTAAGTTAAACTGGACTTGGAAGGTTGTTTTAGTTCTGGTACCATATTTGAAGAAGAAAGGCAAGCGTGAATGGTGTTTCATAGTTTGTGTTCACCCCCATTTCCTCTGCTTGTTTCACTACTGATTCTTGTGTTGATGTGTCGCTGAAGGTACACTCTGCTGCAAGTTTGTTTGATGGGGAAAATTGATGAAGTGTGACAGGAAAATAGGGTACTTTAAGGTTACTAACTTAGGGAAGTATTGCCAATTATTACTATATTAGTAATCGAACTATCTCAACGTGCAATGAGTACCTGTAATATATGCCAATAATGGGTGATATTGACTTGTGTCCACTATTCTGTTTGAGTGAACAGTTTTAGTATTTTGGTTCCAGATAAGATTAGAGAATGAAGTCCTGGGATGTTCATTGCAAGTTCCTTTTCTATTTTGTGCGTTGTATGTAATGGTATCATTGTGATCTGTAGCTAAACTTATTCTTCCTTTTACAAGTACTATTTGTGTTATGTTCGATCAGAGGATGGGAAGGTTCTCAATCTTTGCAGAATGACCGATAAAGTTTCCATACTCCTTTTATTTTTTGATCTAGATATCAGTACTACCAATTGGTTTGTTAATACTTTATAGGTAACCTTTCAGTCCATGTTCTTTTTTGGGTAGGCAGCTCCACCTTCAAGTACTTAGAGGATGGTTTATATATAAATGCATCCATTTCTAGTATGTACCTCAAGCATATACCAAGATTTGAATGAAGTTTTGCATCTTGCTTGATTGCTATAGATTGATTGGATCCGGCTTAATGTTTTAGCAAATATCCTTTTTAATCGCTTAATCGGTTATCATCTGAACCTATTTTTTGCACTCCCTGGTTTGTGTTACATCATGCCTATTTATGTATAGGTCTACAACATGGATGATGATCTTGCCCTCATCCAGAATTTGAAAAATGAAGATCACATTGAGATAATTAGTTCCGACGATGATGATGCTACTGCTGTTGCATGGCGTCGAGCTACTACCACTGATGCAAGGCGCCGCGCTGATGCCACTGATGCAAGGATCCGCACTGATGCCACTGACGCAAGGAGCCGCGCTGATTCCACTACTGCAAGGCGTCGCGCTGCTGCCACTGTTGCAAGGCTTGCAAACAAGATTACACTTCAAGGTAAGAGATCATTCTTATTGCTGACCTTGTTGGAACTCACAGTGTGTGTGATATATTGTAGTTTCTTATTGCTTTCTTTGCATGTAGTTCCTAGGACCAAGAGCAATGACACGTTTGACTCGCATTGCGTGTTTCCCAACAAGGTTGCACTAAAACGCACACAAGTGCAATTTATGAACGAAGTTGCAAGGCAGCGACCCACATTAAAAATGTATGTGTGCACTATGCAGCCATCAAACATAGATGAGCCAAAAGAAAAAATGGTAAACAAATAATCTTCTTCTGACCATTGTCTTTGATTGCCATCATGAACTAGTTATCCCCATTAGTATGTTGTTTTGTATGAAGGCAAACATGGATATGCCATTTTGTGTGAAGCAGAAATGAACTAGTCTTGACTGATTCCATTTCATTGCTATATTTCTCAAGGAAATTTAGTAACTCCTATATCTACAAGTACATTGACCTGCTAGTAGATTTGATGGTGTTCTGGAAGGGCAAGGAACATGGAGCTGTCACAATTATCAAGGGTAAAGGGAAGCATCAAGGTGCTCAGATTACATCCTAGTAGAATGATGTGGTGGAGATGACCGAGATACAAACCGGTGATATCTTCATGTTTCTCTTCTGCCGTAGTCCTTGTTCTGGACTTAAGTTGATCATTGAAGAAGTCATGTAATCAGCTTGCTTAGCTAGCTGAGCCTCTAGTAATTTATTAGGTTGTGTGTTAGACTTGTGAACATGGCTGGATCCCATGTGTAAGTATGTTCATGTTCCTGTTGGTGAACATGGCGTGTATAGTTGGTGAACATGGCTGGCTTCTTTTGTAAAGTATGCTAGTACTTCTGTTGGTGAACATGGTCCTGTAGTTATTATGCTATGAAGTATGGTAGTACTTATCTGGTATGAAATATGCTCAGCAGTTTGTTGTTCTTTATATTACTGTGGTGGTCTACTTCATATTACCATGGCCGTTTGTTTTTATATTACCGTGGCAGTTTGTTGTTCTTTATACCGTAATGATGCAGCAAAGTGATTGACAAAGCAGCCCCATTCCAGGCACAAATCAGTCACTAGATAGTAGTGAAAAGAGAGATATTGACAGGAAGGATTTTGATGTTTACATACACTAAATCAAAACCTAACACATGGAGGATGAGGAATCCTTTTGTACAGGCCCTGAACATACGTATAAAAATGACACTGGTTGGAGTTCCAGGCTCAAACAACATACTGAACTTAAACACTGCATTTCTGAGACAAATGACATACTGCATTAAAATCTTAATTTTAACAAGTTTACACTCCAGCCTTCAACATTACAAGTTTAATTTTAAGAATTTTACACTCCAACCTTCAATAGTACAAGTTTACACTCCAACAATGCAGCACCTAAAATGGTACATAAATGATGAGATCTTGCCTTGAGATTGTTACTAATCATCGTCATCGAAATGCCTCTGCCTGTTATCTTCAGCATCTCTATAGTACCGGTAGACCATATCATCGACCATGTTTCCTTCCTCCTCACCTTCATGTCCCTCCACTATCTTCCTTCTTCTCCTAATTTTTTCTACCAATGCAGCATCAAGTAACACTCGTTCATGGCTCCTTCGCAATCTGGTATGCACACTGGGTTATTTCTCTTGCACTGGAACTTCCGTAGTTTCATCATCTTGGTATGTTAGACCAACACAATGCTCCACTTCTGTTTCTTTCACACTCCACAAGTGCTTATGCTGAAAATTGTGCACAACTTGCCAATTTCCATGCAAATAGGTGTCTAGCACATAGAACACCTTTGATGCTTGTGTTCTTAGAATAAATGGATCACTCTTGTACCAGAACCTTCCAGTATTAACGCTCTTGAAGTTTCTGTCATCCTAGATCCCTGTCTCCTTGCCACCAAGATCAAACCATTCACACCGGAACAAGACAACTGATCGATGGACGCCTCTCCTAGAATTGTACTGCAACCTTCTGATGCTATTGAGCTGACCATAGAAGTCAACTTCCTCCTCATCGTGGTCTCCCAAGGCAACTATTCCGCTGTTCTGTGTTTTTCTATTTTTCTCGCGATCAATGGTGTGGTGCGGACATTGTCAACTATACACGCTGAATATAGCCTCACTCGCATATTCGGCTCGCATGCCAAAGCAAAAAAGATCAGCACTAATGTTGAGGGTCAACCTCGAGGATGGCCCGATCTTTCACGAATCCCTTTCAAATCGAGGGTGGAGTGCGGGGGAAGGAGAGATGGGATGAACACGATTAACTCACGGATGAAGAACACCATGAACACAATCACACAAAACCACGATACACACCAATATCTCACGCCCGCAGTGACCAGTCCGGTGCAAACGCTAGGATCGGCGTTGGGCGGAGCACTCTCTCTCGAACCGGCATGGTGAGTAGGGAGTCTCGCTGAGATCTTGACATCTTGGCAAAGGGACTCTGATTCCAAGGCCTTGTACAATGAGGGAGGCATGATGCAAAATCCAACGAGATTTGTGGTATTTGGGTGCTCCTTAACCAAAGAGCATGAGGCAAGAATTAGATAGATCCACAAGGGTGTCAACTAATTCCAAATATCATGCCTAAGTAATACAAGGGGGTGTGGGGGTTATATATAGGCCATCCACAAAATCAAGGGTAGTTTGGGTACAAAAGGGTAAAAAATGGACGAAATAGGAATATTCTTAGGCATGAAACCCTCGTTGACTTTCGAGGTACGATTCAGACGATAAGTCCGGCTGTGCCAGAATCGGCACCAGAATTTCCTGTTGCCACCGGAAATTCAGGTCGAAACCGGAATGACTAACAGAGACGTTGTTCGGTCAGCACCGGTTGGTTTCGGCGCGTGCCAGGATTTCTGGTCGATGGTCCGGTCCGACGGAGTGTGCGCCGGAAATTCCGGACCGCCGGGCCTGACGCCGGTTTATCCTAGACCTTCGTCTTGCGATAGCTTGGATCCTTCTCTTGGCATTTCTTCATGGGGTTCATACCTGATGATGCAAAAAGTATTGGTATGAAGTAGCGAATTCACCTTAGCTTGAAGGAGCTTGGCTCGTGCACGAGTCATGGGTCCACTTGGGGGCTTGGTGGTGTAGATGTAGGAGCGTCCGTAGGACGGGCTGTATCAGCTCCCCCCCTTGGGAAACAGTCATCCTCAACTCTTCATGGTTATCATCTTCAACATCTCCATGGTAGGATGAGAGGTCCTTGACATTGAATGTATTTCTTACAAGGTACTTGGAGTTGGAATGTCGATGATGTAGGCATTGTTGTTGATTCTCTTGAGGACCTTGAATGGGCCATCTCCTCTTGGTTTTATCTTGGAATCTCATTCCTTGGGGAAGCGGTCCTTGCTCAAGTGTATCCACACTAGGTCACCTTCTTTAAAGATCATCTCATTATTGTCCTTATTTAACCTTGAAGCTTGGCAAAGGACTTGTTGTCGATAGTAGCTCTTGTTTCTTCATGAAGCTTCTTCATAGCTTGGGCGCACTTTTCAACATCCATTTTGGTGCGCTCATGAAGAGGTAGCGGTAGGATGTCGAGTGTGGTGATGGGCTCAAAACCATAGACGATCATGAAGTGACTCATCTTGGTTGTTGAGTGCTTGGAACGATTGTAGGAGAACTCGTCGTGGGGAATGCATTCCTCCCAATCCTTCAAGTTCTTCTTGACCAACACATGAAGGAGACTACCGAGGCTTCAGTTGACGACCTCGTTTTGGCCATCGGTTTGCAGGTGCGATGTGGAGGAGAAGAGTAGCTTGGCGCCGAGCTTGGCCATGAGGGTCATCCACAAGTAGCTCATGAATTTGACGTCGCGGTCGGTGACGATTGTTCTTGGAACACCGTGAAGACAGATAATTTCTCTGAAAACAAATTGGAAACATGTGAAGCATTGTCGGTCTTATGGCATGGTATGAAGTGCGCCATTTCAGAAAATTGATCCACAACGACAAATATAGAATCATGACCATACTTAGACCTAGGAAATCCTAACACAAAATCCATGCTAATGCCGGACCAAGGTGCATGAGGAATAGGCAATGGCATAGAAAGACCATAAGGGTTAGCTTGCGACTTAGCTTGAACACATGTTGTGCATCGTTGAACGTAGCGCTCCACGTCACACTTCATCTTGGGCCAATAGTAATGAGTGGCGAGCATGTCCAATGTTTGGTCATGGCGAAAGTGACCCATGAGGCCTCCACCATGTGATTCTTGGAGAAGCAAAAGTTGAAGAGACGACTTCGGAATGTAAAGCTTGTTTTGTTTAAATAGAAAGACTTTACGCAAATAGAAATCATCAATTCCTTTGTCAATGGAGAACTTTGCTAAAATGGATCCAAAGAATGGGTCGGAAGCATACAAAGTTTTGATTTCATTGAGACCCAACACGTTTACTTCAAGTCGAGTAAGAAGGCTTGTGTGCTTGCGAGACAAAGCGTCCGCAACTACATTATCTTTGCCCTTCTTGTACTTGACAACATATGTAAAAGACTCCATAAATTCAACCCACTTAGCGTGTCTCTTGCTGATATTTTCTTGGCCTTTGAGATATTTCAACGACTCATGGTCGGAATGTATGATAAATTCCTTAGGCCAAAGGTAGTGTTGCCAAACTTGAAGTACATGTACTAAGGCAAAAAGCTCTTTGTCATAAATTGGATAGTTAAGGCGAGCACCATCAAGTTTCTCGCTATGGTAGGAAATAGGATGTCCATTTTGCATAAGGACTCCTCCAATGCCAATACCACTAGCATCACACTATATCTCAAAAGTTTTAGTGAAATCCAGTAACGCAAGAAGAGGTGCTTCGGTGAGCCTCTTTTTAAGTTCATCAAAAGCTTTTTATTGTGCGTTGCCCCAAATGAAGGTGACATTCTTTTTGGTCAACTTGTTAAGAGGAAAAGCAATGGTTGAAAATTCTTTCACAAAGCAACGATAGAAACCGGCCAACCCATGAAAACTTTGAAGTTCACTCACATTTGTGGGGATGGGCCAATCTCGTATGTCCTTCACCTTGGACACATGAACCTCAATTCTCTTTGAAGAAACGACAAATCCAAGAAAAATTAACTTGTCTTTAGAAAAAGTAACTTGGGAAGATTGGCATATAGCTTTTCATGTCGAAGGATTTTTAAAACCTCCTTGACATGTGTAACATGTTCCTCAAGCGACTTGCCATAAACAAGTATATCATCAAAATAGACAACGACACTCTTGCCAATGAGAGAATGCAAAATATGATTCATAAGGAGCATGAAGGTGGATGGGGCATTAGATAAGCCAAAGGGCATAACCAACCATTCATAGAGACCAATTTTGGTCTTGAAGGCGGTTTTCCACTCATCACCTTCTGCCATGCATATTTGATGGTAACCACTATAGAGATCAATTTTTTAGAATATAGTGGCTCCACACAACTCGTCAAGCATGTCATCAAGATGTGGTATAGGATGTCGATAACACACGGTGATAGCATTGATTGGACCGCAGTCCATGCATAACTGCAGCGTATCATCCGTTTTTGGAACAAGAATAACAGGTACCACACTTTGCCTAGTGCTTACTTCGATCAAACCTTGGGAGACGAGTTGGTTGATTTGACGTTTGATCTCCTTCGTCTCCTCCAGTTTCGTGTGGTAAGCGGCGCAGTTTGGAAGGGGTGCGCCAGGTATGAGGTCAATGTGATGTTCAATTCCGTGAAGGGGAGGTAGTCCATGTGGGAGCTCTTCGGGGAACACATCCTTGAATTCCTGCAAAACAATCATTAAAGATGGAGGAATATTCATCAAGTCATTAGTTGCTTGCGCTAGGACCTTGGAAATGAGGATGTAGTGCAAGATGGATGGGTTGTTCCTCACATCTCTCATCTCACTTCTGGTGGCAAGGAGAACACTCTTAGTTTTTGCACTTAAGTTAGGCTTGTGGCTCTCGCTCACTATGAGGTGGTTCTCTTGCTCACTAGTCTTCTCACAAGTTTGTGTTATGGTTTGCGCCCTCCCTAAAGGCCTTTGCATTGTCCGCAATTATTTGGCTAGGAGTCATCAGTTGCAAAACACATGTCTTGTTAAGCCATTTGAAGGTGTATACATTTGTGCGACCATCATGTAGAATACCTTTGTCGAATTTCCATGGTCAACCAAGCAACATATGGCAAATCGTCATTGGTACTATATCACACTCCACCGTGTGTTTGTAAGGACCAATTGAGAATGTTACCGAGACGGTATGCTTGATCTTCACGGAACCTTGGTCACTTAGCCATTGCACATGGTAGGGGAGCTTGTTCGGATGGAGGGTGAGGTTGAGCTTCTCACACAACACGGTGCTAGCAAGGTTGTGGCAACTCCCTCCATCGATGATCACCTTGATAGATTTCCCATTGATGCCGGCTCGAGTTTGGAAGATATTCGATCGTTGATCTTCATGCTCTTGTGCTTGAGTGGTTAAGATCCTTGTGACGACAAGTGATGGACTTGTGTCATGTTCACACATGAGGAGTTCTTGATCATCTTGCACACGTTTCCTTACCATTGCTTCCTTGACTCGGACATCAAATTCATCTTCACTCAAGTACTCTTCGTCGCCATTGTCATGGATAAACAATACTTTCTTGCTTCCACACTTGTCCAACTTGTGTGCTTTTCCTCCACACTTGTAACATTCGCCGTTGAATGGCATGGTATCCTTTGTGTACTTGCCACTTGGGGGCGGTTTTCCTTGAGGACATGTAGGCTTCAAGGGAAGCTTGGAGGTACTTGAGGAACTTCCATTGTAGGTCGTTGTTGTAGCGGCTGAAGCTTGCTTGTAGGTGAAGTATGTCTTGGGCTTGTTGTACTTGATTTCCTCGTGCACTTGATGCTCGGCCTTTATTGCGATGTGCACAAGCTCAACCATATCGTGGTATGTTTGGAACTCTACGATGCGCTTGATTGGATGAAGCCAGTGAGAAAACGTGGCATAGTTTGCTCTTTGCGCTCTTCAATGTTGGCACAAATCATGTTGATATCCATTTCCTTGAAGTACTCTTCCACGGTCTTTGTACCTAGACGAAGCGATTGAAGGTTGTCGAAGAGGTCCCACATGTAGTGTGAAGGAAGAAAGCGGGATCTCATAAGAGCCTTCATGTCATGCCAAGTTGTGATTGGAGGCTCTTCTCTTGCATCACGAGAAACTTGAACTTGTTCCCAGCAAAGTTTGGTGTAATCATCAAACTCGAGCGAAGCCATGGAGACAATCTTCTCATTTCTGTAGTTGTGCATGCGAAAGATCTTGTTGACTTTAAGTGCCCATGAGAGGTACTCTTCGGGGTCATTTGAACCGGTGAACTTAGGCATCGTGAACTTGAGCTTGCCGAAGGTTTCTTACTCATTGTGGTCACGGTGGCAGTGGTTGCCATGATGGTGAAGGTCTTCATCTTCCATGCAATCATTGTGATGAGCTTGGTGAGCTTGGTGATGTGCTTGCGGTTGAGGAGCCGCATTTGGAGGTGGCGGAACATGCTCTTGCTCTTGGCATGATTGTTGACGAGGAGGAGGTACTTGGGCCTCGTGATGATCATGAGGAGGTGGAGCCTCTTGAGGTTGTTGTGGACGAAGAGGAGGCTCGTTCCTCGATTGGTGTTGCGGGTTAGGCACTTGGGCCTGATGGCGAAGATCATGACCTTGAGCCTCATATGTGGTGGCCGTCGCTCAACTTGTCCACTTGACGCTCCATGTTTTGATGTGGTGGAGGAGGTGGCTCATGATGACCATGGTGTCGACATGGACGTTCATGACGGCGATGACGAGGAAAGGATCTTGGAGAGCTTCATGTTGGTGACGAGCTTGTTCCTCCAAGTTGGAATCATCACTTGTTGTGTCAAGTATGTGTCGCGGGCGATGGTGGTGGACTCGAGGTTGTGCTTGAGGTTCCACTTGTAGTTGCGCTTGTTGGATCACTAGTGCCCTTGTGTGATGACGATGTCCTTCGTGCCTTGCTTGGGGCCTTGAGGAAAAATGACCATCATAGCTTGACGTTGCGGCGTGTTGTGGTGAAGGTACATAGTTCGAAGAGCTTCCATCTTCAACCACGGTGGCGTCGTTGCATCTTGGAGCACTTGGATTATTATATTGACAAAGAGGGGAATGGTGGCGTGACGAGCTTGATGCGTAAGAGCGCGGTCTTGCCATTCTATTGATGAGGAGTCAAAGCTTGTCATTTGGTTCGGCGATGGAGCATTGGAGCGCTTCCTTTTGATGGCCAAAGTTGTGTTGCATTGCATGCATTTGTCTCTCAAGGCCATCGAAGCAATTGTCGATGTTCTTGAACTCGGCTTGCGTCTCGCCAAATTGTTCATCTTGTCGCGTCTCAAGAGCTTGGCAACGTTCACGGAACTCTTGTCGAATGATGTAGTGACTTGCGCGCGTCATGTACAATCCATGTTCTTCTTCTTGGGGAGGTGGTTCGCTCGACTCACCGTGCCTATCCATCATGCAAAACACACAAGGATTGTATATGGAAGTGGAATATGGTGGTGTTAGCCTTTTACCTCGCCATGGGGATGGCACCGAACTTGAAACCACAAGTGAGAGCTATAAGCGTGCAAAGTGAAATCACAAAGAAACCTCACACTAAAGAAAGAAAAAACTCTCAAAAGCTTATCGTGGAAGGTTAGGGTGGTGGAAAACCAAAAAAACGATCCAAAGAAAGCTTATTGCTAAAGGTGGTAGAGAACGAAAGATCAAAAGCAAAAAGGAAACGATCTACAAAAACAAAAGGATACACACACGTGGAAACGTATGTGGTTAGCATGACTATAAAATGAGCACAAAATGTCCTAATGAAGACTACGCTTGGTGTCTTGCCAATGCAAGAAGAGACCACAACTCCTTTGCCAAAAGAGAAATAAGCGACGGATTTGTGCACTTTCCTTGGTCGCACTCTATCTCTCTCTTTGCTTACAAGCTTGAGACTCTCTTTGTATTGGGAGATTTTGTATCTTTCTATTTTTCTTTTTCTCTCTTTTTTTATTCTTTTTCTCCATTTCTATACTACTATGTCAACTCTTGAATTTGCTTACACACTCTCACTATCCAAGGACAAGTGCACAATGCTTAGCCAAACACAAGATGAGTTGCTCTCATAGGATAGATACTGTTAACACCCAGATTTTTAATCCTAGATGCATGTTATGCCATACATCGCAATCCCAAGATTACCATTTTTGCGGGACATAACAGATTGGATATCACATTACATCATCCATTACAAACCATAATAAGGTATTACACAAATAAATGATCTCATGATCCAGTCTTAATACAAACAAGCAGTAGAATAATAAGCGTAGCGGTGGGCTCCATCTTCAGTGTCACAGGCAGTGCTGATGATTGGAGATGCTCCTAGTTTTCGTAGCCATCCTGCTGTCCATCTTCCGGATAGTCCTCTTCATAGTCTGGCCACGGGAATAGCCAGGGACAAAGCCATGAGTACTCTTTAAGTACTCGCAAACTATCACTAACAAGTAAGGTGGTTCTAGTAGGAATGCTAAGCTCTAAGTTTATTTGCAAAAGCTAGATTTATCTTATGCTGAGTTCATAAGTAAAGAAAGCTAATTTAAAGTTCTAAATCACCTAAGTGGGAACTTAGTTTTCATATTCACAACACTGTTGTGGTCAAGTCAAAATAAGAGATCACTTCACAAGTCATTTTGAAAACATCTGACGACAGAACTGTATGGCCACTCCAATTGTCCATGACCGCGGACGCAGCTATTCGAATAGTTTGACACTCTGCTGAGGTGGTACACTTTCACCACAAATTTCGATGCATCCGTCAGGGATAACCCTGAATCAATCATACTTAGTATGCGGATAATCAATCATAACCTTTAAATTACACACCCTGGTATAGGCACCTCCCCTATGAGCTTGGCCTCCCAGTCATGGCCATCTGTCATCTTGGGCACTGCATAGGTGGACAAACATCAAGAGGTAGCCTCAGCTCAAACCTCTCCCGTGAGGAAACCCATACTAATGCATATAAACTTCCGGCTAAGCCTTACCCAATTCAGGTAATGTGGTTGTACGGTAAAAGTGGAATGGTATCGCATCTGAACCCAACCATCATTTTTATAAAGGGCTAAGGCTCGTGCCTCAACATTTTCATCATCATAAACCATTTGTGTTTCTCAACACATGTCAAAACATCTAAATAGAATGACTCATCATTCCAAGGTTTTCATAATCATTTTCACCAAGTATTCCCATCTAAGTGGTCAAGTTTTATGCTTAGCACTAGCCTCTAAGGTTAAGAGTGTTCACTAATGAGGGGTACTAATCTTCAATCTCATGCCATACAATGACATCTAAGTGTAACAAGATATGCCAAGTTTTATACTCTTTATGCTATCTATATTAAAAGTAAAGAACTTTGGTAAAGTAAAAGAAAGTAAAGCTTGCAAGTAAAACTTGGAATATTAAGAAACTTGCATCTTGCTTAGGTTAACTTGCATCTAACTTAGGTTAACTTGCATCTAGTGTTGGCTTGCATAGTTAAGAAACTTGCAAGTGTTAGCTTGCCAATAATAGCTTGCCTTGATTGGTGTAGTGATTGAAATTCTCCTCGTCGTCTTCGGGGTAGAACTCCTCCTCCTTGTAGACTTGGTCGGTACTATCGTCTATAAAGGAATATGGGGTACACAATCACCAAACAATACTTATCTATCCTATTTAGCACACTAAGGCACACACTTGATGATCTAGCATCATCACAATCATCACATGAATTAAAGAACTAGTGTCGTTATTTTATTGGAGAAAAGTAATTTCTACTCATTGAAGTTAATGAAGATTTAATATTCTCCAAATAGAATATGGGATCATGTGGACACATGTCATCACCACATATTCTAATACATGGGAATGTGATTTAAAGGGTTGGTCTCATTTTATAAAGTTTAAGATTATTATTTAATAGATTTAAAATGAGTAGAAATGCCCTAATAGCATTGTTTTGGTACTTGTCCACTTTCACTGCATGAAAACCTAAATATTTTTACATATTTAGATATTTATCATCAAATGTGATTTTTGAGAGTTGGAATTTACTCAAAAGCTATTATGGTTGATTTTTGAAAAATATTTGAATGTAGAAAAGTCTTTGTCTTGTTATTTTTGATATATGTGATCTCTAACTCCGATTGATTTAAATCCAATGGGCTTGGATAGATATTTTAATTATCTTTCTAAAAAAATTGAATCGTGCATTTTGGTTAAGTGGAACTCTTTGAATTGATTTTTGAATAAGTGGATAGAATCTAGTTTTAACTAAATTAGAAAAAGATTATTTTGAATCATTGGGATACGCGTGGGAAAGGAAATGGACCGACCCAGCTGTACTGCACGGGCGCAGCGCGCTGCTGACAGGGGGTCCTACAGGTCAGTGGCTATTACTACGTGTAGCGGTAAGTTTCAAACTTAGTCGTGCGATTAGACTACGATCTAACGGTTGTGGTTCGTCGTCCCCGGTGAACAGGTCTCCGGCGAGGACGAACCCTAGTGTCACGGTGGGGTTCTACGGGGGCTCACCTGGGCTCCAGCTACGGTCAGCGATGGGGGGCGTTCGAGCTGGTAGACGATGGTGGTTCGAGGCATTGTCGTGGCAGCTCCTGGGGCGGCTCCAATCGACGACGCCTTTCTTCAACTACAGCGGCCAACTCCGGTGAAATTCTGGCGAACTGAGGCTCGCCTTGCTCCGGGAAGGGGTGTGGGGTGGTTCTGAGAGAGAGGGGAGTCGAGTGGTGTGACAAATGGAGGCTGTGGTGGCCTCTATTTATACACCGGCGAGGGGACCGAGCAGCGTGGGCGTGGCTCGTCGGTGGCGACGCTACAGGGAGCTAGCGACGCGGCTAGGCGTAGGGGACGGTGCGTGGACTCCTGGCGGTCATCTCCGGATTAAAGGCACGGTAAGGGGCAGTCTCATTTGGTCGGGAGCGGGCGGTGCTCTACACGGCAAAGGCGGTGTTCGATGCGGCGACAGTGACTACGGGTCAAGTGGCGGCGAACGGGGATGTCTGGGCGGTTTCTGGGGTCATGGCGGAGCATTGTCGCGAGGTGAGGTCGAGGCGCGACATGTGCGAGCTGGTCGGGCACGCCGCTCTGGTGCATCCACGACATGGCGCAGACGCTCTGGGCGCGACTTTGCTAGGGTGGTCCACGGCTTGGCTTCGCTCAGGGAGTGGACAGGGGGCGACGATGTGGTCGCAGCTACCCCTAGGCATCGTGGGCGAGGTCGGGGCGGTCTGCTGTGAGCGGTTCATGATCGACCGACATGGGGGTGCTCGGGTGGCTTGGCACTGGCGCATACAACAAGGTGAGGATTGCTCCATTGGGCTGGTTGAGACTAGAGGGGACAAGGGGAGTGTAATGGGGGTAAATGGTGGACAAAGCATTGATTAAAAACAGTAATAGTTTGGCAGCTATTACTATGCTCACTAGGTGTTTGATGGAATGGCCGAAAGAAATTTATTTTCAAATTTTTGGATGATTTTTGGTGAGTGATCTATACTTATGCATGGTTATCTATGATTGCTTGGGATTGGCAAGGGGAATTGAGTTGATGGGTTTTTCAAAAATGAGGATCTTAACATATGATTTGGATTTAATTTTCCATTTTCCATTTAATTGCTTTGCTAGATGTTTTTGTAAGTTTGTAGAGTGGGCCTTGATACATTTTTACTAGGTCTAGCAAGGGGTGAAAAAAATTGAGAAAGTTTATGTCAAACATTCTCTTCTAGGAACACCTAAAGTGGCCTAGTGGTTAACTTTGGTCAAAATGACCATTTGATATTTTTATTCTTATTTGATTTTTTTTCTTTCAATTTTGTTTGAAAATGGTCTAGATGATGTGGCATTCACCTTTAAACCATTTCACAACATTTAGAACAATCATGCATGCCATTTTCAAACAATTCTACACTAACGCAAACACACATGCATTCATATGCCTTTTTCTTAATAAAAGTTTTTGTTAACCCTAAAATGGGTGATTAGGCACTTGATAACCTTGATTAAAGTTTTGGGATGTTACAAACCTTCCCCCCCCCCTAAAAAAAATCTCGTCTGGATATTTAAGAAAAACTAGGAACAAAAGAGATTTGGGAACTCAATCCTAATGTAACCTTCTCGCTCCCATGTAGCTTCTTCTTCGGTATGGTTACTCCATTGGATCTTGAGAAATTTGATACTCCGGGTCCTGGTGGTTCCGAAGGCTTCTTCCAAGATACGGATGGGCACTTTGTGATACGTCAGATCCTTGTTGATATCAATGGCTCGGTGATCGATGTTCTTGAAAACTCCGGTCTTCTCCGAAACTTCTAAGCACTTGCGAAGTAACAAGATGTGGAACACATTATGGATGGCTGACATCTCCTCTGGCAGTTCTAGTTCATAAGATACTTCTCCTCAGTGATTCAGAATCTTGAAGGGTCCAATATATCTAGGGGCTAACTTACCTTTCAGTTGAAAACGTTGCATTCCCTTCAAAGGTGACACTTTGAGATACACAAAATCTTCGACATTGAAGGTTAGGTCTCAACGTCTCTTGTCAACATAACTCTTTTGTCTAGATTGGGCGGACTTGAGGTGCTCACGGACTTTGTGCACTTTCTCTTCGGCTTCTTGTAGGATGTCGGGTTCGAAGATCTGACTCTCTCCTACTTGCGACCAATTCAAGGGGGTATGGAACTTTCTTCCATACAGAAACTCAAATGGGGCCATTTGTAAACTGGCTTGATAACTGTTGTTGTATGAGAATTCTGTGAAAGGGAGACAATCTTCCCATTTTGAACCATACTCTAGAACACAAGCTCTCAACATATCTTCTAATATTTGGTTGACTCTTTCAATCTGTCCATCGGTTTGCGGGTGGTAAGCTGTGTTGAAATTCAGCTTGGTTCCCAATCCTTCTTGGACTTTCTGCCAAAATCTCGAGGTAAATTAGGTTCCTCGAACCGACACTATGGTCTTGAGGGGTTCCATGTAAACTGACGATTCTAGCAATGTACAACTCTGCTAGCTTAGAACTCTGGTAGGTTGTCTTGATAGGTATAAATGGGCTACTTTGGACAGTCTATCAACTATGACCCAAATAGAGTCATTTCCCCTACTAGAATTAGGCAAACCGGTGATAAAGTCCATTCCGACGGAATCCCATTTCCATTCCAAAATCTGCAAGGGTTGCAACAGTTCTGTGGGTCTCTGATGTTTCGCCTTGACTCTCTGACAGATATCACACTTGGCTATGTAGCTTCCGATTTCTCTCTTCATCTTGTGCCACCAAAATTGCTCCTTCAAATCTTGATACATCTTCGTTCCTTCGGGGTGGATAGAATAAAGAGTATCATGAGCTTCTTGCATGATAACTTGCTTCAAATTTGAATCTGCTGGCACACAGATACGTCCTTTGTACCACAAAACTCCTTCTTCATCCTCGGTGAACCCAGGTACCTTTCCTGTACCAATACGGTGTTTGATTCCGTCGATACTTGCATTTCCTTTCTGGGCTTCCTTGATCTGACTGATCAAAGTGGGTTGAAGTTCAATGCTAGCTAAAAATCCTTTGCTAACTAGCTCCATTCTAAACTGCTCCAATTCTTCATGCAAACTTGGCTGGGCTTCTTTAATCATGGTGTTTAATCTACATGGCAATCTGATAAGAGCATCTACTACCACATTGGCTTTGCAGGGGGGTGATAGTGAGGGTCAAGGTCATTATCCTTGATTAACTCTATCCATCTCCTTTGCCTCATGTTCAGCTCCTTCTGAGTGAAAATATACTTCAGGCTCTTGTGATCTAAATAAATCTCACAAAGGTTACCCATAAGGTAATGACGCCATGTCTTCAATGCTAAAACAACAGCTGCTAGTTCAAGATCGTGGGTATGGTAGTTTTGCTCATGCTTCTTCAGTTGTCGAGATAGATATGCTATGACTTTGCCTTCTTGCATCAGCACACATCCGAGACCAATCTTGGATGCATCACAATACACATCAAGCGGCTTTTTTATGTCTAGCATAATCAAGATTGGGGCTGAAATCAATCTCTTCTTGAGTTCTTGGAAATTTGCTTCACATTTGTCGGTCCATTCAAACTTCTTGCCTTTGTTCAACAGTTAGGTCATTGGTCTGGCGATGCTTGAAAATCCTTCAATGAACTTGCGGTAATATCCCGCTAATCCGAGAAATGCACGGACTTGGATTTGAGTGGTTGGGGCTTCCTATTCTTCCACATCTTTGATCTTGGCAGGATCAACAGCGACTCCTCCCGCCGACACAATATGTCCGAGAAATCCTACTTCTTTTAGCCAAAACTCACATTTGCTAAACTTGGCATACAACTGATGCTCTCTCAGGGTTTCAAGGAAGGTTCTGAGATGTTTCTCATGGTCTTCTTTTGACTTGGAATAGATAAGAATATCATCGATAAAAATGATGACAAACTTATCTAGAAAGTTCATAAAAATCTTATTCATGAGATTCATGAAATAAGCGGGGGCATTGGTTAATCCAAAAGACATGACCGTATACTCATACAATCCATATCTGGTAGTAAAGGCAGTCTTTGGAATATCCGCTGCATGAATTTTGAGTTGATGATAACCAGTTCTAAGATCAATCTTAGAGAACACTCTGACACTAGTCAACTGTTCAAACAGATCCTCTATCTTGGGCTGTGGGTACTTGTTCTTGATGGTGACATCATTCCGCTCCCGGTAATCTGTGCACAAACGGTTACCTCCATCTTTCTTGTCGACAAACAAAACAGGTGATCTCCATGGCGATGCGCTTGGTTGAATTAAACCTTTTGCCAACATGGCATCAAGTTCCTTCTTCAGATCTACTAGTTCAAATGGGTTCATACTATAGGGTCTCTAAGCTATGAGTCCAGTTCTAGGAAATAGTTCAACAATGAACTCGATATCCCGATCTAGGGGCATACTGCGCAATTCATCTGGAAATACGTCGGGGTATTCTCAAACTACTCTGACTTAGTCAAGGGTTGGTTGGGCTAGACTCTTGTTGCATTTGAATTGACGAGACAAGGTCTCAGATATATGCTCTACTGATACTCCAGAGCTACTGGTCATGGTTATGGCTTTCTTGGCACAGCCGATCAATCCTTTATGCGACATCCAATCCATTCCTAGTACTACTTCCAAACCTTTGGTTCGAAGTACTATTAGATTGGCATGAAAATTTATTACAGGGATTCTGATAGGTACAGCCTTGCAAATTTTTCTAGCTTTGGTGGTTGAACCGGGTATTTGAACTATCATAACATGCTTCAATTTGGTTGGTTGAATCTTACTAGTCCATGCAAATTCTTCGGTAACAAACGAGTGCGATGCTCCAGAATCAAACAATACTCTTGCTAAAACTGAGTTGACAAAAAACATACCCAGCACGACATATGGCGCTTCCTGGGCTTCTTTAGCATTCATGTGGAACAGACAGCCATTGCGGTTGAGCGAATTCCCTGGGGGAAATCCCCTTCCAGGCTGCACAAGGCGCTGCTACTGAGATGGGGCATTCACATTGGTGGTGGCTGCAAGCTTCTTGGGACACTCATTGGAGTAGTGACCCTTGATTCCACACTCAAAGCAAGTAATAGGCATAGCATTGCATCCAGTCCTTGGGGCAGTATTGTTGTTGTGCTTGTTGTTGGACTTGGGCAGTGCACGGTTGAAGTTATTGGAGTTGTCGGGGTTGTTGTTGTGGTTTCCTCCGGACTTCACGTTTCCTCCGCTACGATTGGGGTAGCTTGGACGAGACATTGGGGGTCTATTGTTTCTTGGGGCATATCCGGCAGACGGGTTGGGGTGATACTTCTGGGTATTATCGGACCCAGTCTGATGCATCATTCTGCGCTTGCGGTTGTCATTGGCTTCGTTGATCTTCCCTTCCATCTAGATGGCAGAGTCGACTAGCTCTTCGAGAGATTCAAAACGGATGTTGACTAACACGGTCTACATCTCATCATGTAGTCCATTCAGGAACCTTTCTTTCTTCTTGCCTTTAGTGTTGATCTCATCAGGTGCATACCTAGTGAGGGACAAAATTTGTCACGGTATTCAACTACCGTCATCCTGCCTTGCTTTAGTTCTCTGAACTCATCTCTCATCCTGGTGACTAAACCTTGCGGCACATGGGTGCGGCTAAACTTGATCTTGAAAGCTTCCCATCTCATCACTTGACCGTGGTTCATTGTACGGGTGCTATTCTACCAGGCTCTTGCATCTCCTGCCAGATAGTGGCTGGCAAACATTACTTTCTCGTTGGCATCAACTCCTGTGACTTCCAGGTTGTTCTCCCTTGTTTGCAACCAATCATCCGCATCCAACGGTTCTTCAGACTTGCTAAAGATCGGGGGATTGGTATTCTGCAAATTCTTAAGCTTGGATCCATGATGTTGGGGATATACTTTCTGGGTATCCTCATAGTTCCTCACTGACCAGGGTGGCCCACTTTGGGTTAGAGCTTTGCTTCACGGGCGGCCCAGTCAGGGAGAATAGACGGAGTCCATTCCAGCTACGGGAAGGCCAGAAGACTTACGGACATAGGCCCATAATGTTACTTGTAGTTCAAGATGTACTCTATAACCGACTCTTAGTCATAGCCGGATAGATCTCTCCTGTAAACCCTAGGCCGGATATCTATATAAGCCGTCCTAGGGAGGGCCTTTAGGGCACCCCTTACAATCACAATCTCAACTCACATAGGCAAACCCTTGTAACCCATATTCCGGCTCTGCCATATTACTAGATTGCTAGCAGGAGTAGGATTCGTCCAAAGCCGGCGGATTCGAACCTGGGTAAACTTCTGTGTTCACCATCCCGGAACACCGTACGTCTCACACCCCTCTCTTCTGCACGCCTCGAGGACCCCCTCATGGTGTACTTGTCATCAATCCGACGATAGTTGGTGCCCACTGTGGTGCAAGTGAGCTTCGGATCTGTGTTCTGAGCGGAATCTGCATGAATTGGAATCGGCGAGACTATCGCCGCTGGTCGCATCCTCTACGCCAGCGACATCCCTCCCATCGTTCTCGACAAGACCTAGATTCCGGCTAGGGAGGCTGTGACTGCCTACACCATCATGTCTTTTGGCGAGATCGATGTTTACATCAGTTTCACTAAAACTACCCCACCCACCCCAGCGGTGATGATAGAGGCAGAAGAAATTTCTAGGCCCCCTTTGTCCACGGAGGCAGAAGAGTTCCGGATCTCAGAAAACCATAATCTCACCCAGCCCGCACCAATCGCGGAGATAGTGGAGAAATCTGAACTTGAAGCAGACCTGGCAGTCCAAGTTGAATCTAGAGTGGATCTCCCTGGAGAGACCGAATCCTAGATCGACCCACCCGCTGAAGTCGAAATCCAGGAGGAGCATAGCAACAACACTGGTTCCGGTTCTGATGACACTGGGACAAACATGCCTTTCCTGAGATACACACTAAGACGCATGATGATGCAAGATGCAAGCATAGCCGATATTGTCGAGACCATCAAGAGTTTCGAGGAAGCCGATCGCGAGAGCCGCAGCTATCTCCGGAGGCATGCATCGCACTTCGTCGGATATGTGGGATCCGGATCTGTTGGAAATATGCCCTAGAGACAAATAGTAGTAAGGACTATTATCATATTTCATATAGTTTATGATTAAGTTTTATATCATGCTATAACTGTGTTGAGTGGAAACATCAATACACGTGTGATATATAAACAAACCAGGGGTTCCCAGTGAAACTCTAGTCACTGGTTCATTGGTCAACATATGATCATGTTTCCTGATCATGTGGCATTTATGCCAGTTGGAAATGAGGTCACCCAAACTAAACATCGTGATTCGATCATGTCACGAAGTTCAAGTTACGATGATTAGAAAAGGATCCTCGTAGACTATTCCTTAGACCGTGAGGCTATATCAATCACTGTCTCCCGAGAGTGCTTAGATAGCATCAAACGCCATCTGGTAAAACGGTGGTTATAAAGGTGTGTTCAGGTATTCGGAGGAAACCGTAGAGGCAATATATGTCAAGAGCGGGATTTGTCCGTCCATGTGACGGGAAGATACTCAAGGGCCCACTCAGAGAAGTTATATCCAATAGCGGCGCAGCGTGTGATTAAATCACGGGGATATCACTTGTCGGAACGAGTCAAATAGCATTGTTCAGTAACGAGATTGAACTTGACATGAAGATGTCATTGATCAGGTCTCGGGCAATGCAAGTATCGAATGAAAAAGGTAATAAGACACGACTGTCACCGGTTCAAACGACGAAAGATCTTCGTGGAACGCACAGGGGTCACATGGCCATCCAGGTCCCTCTGTTGATCATTGGTACGGGAGTGTCCCGACCATGTCTGGAGTGTAACCGAACCGTAGGGTATCACGTTTAAGGGCTTGATGATGCTTAGAGAGCATTTATAGGATCGGTAGAATCACTGAAGAAAAGAAGGGAGAAAACCGGAAGGGTTTGGTAAGTCCGGAGGATGTCCGGAGTGGAGGTGGAAGGTGTTCCATAGCCACGGAGATTGAATGATATGTGAATGAATGTTAAATATTGATTTAATCATTTATTCATAATTATTTAATAAAGAGAAAATCAATTAAAAAGGTCAAAGGCTTAATGGGCCAATTTCCGGAGGGAGAGGGCCCATTAGGGAAAGGAGAGAGGGAGAGGGACCAAGGGGGCTGGCTGGCTGGGCCTTGCCCCCCCCGCGGGGCCCACTAGGGGCTGGCCGGCGGCTTCCCCTCCCCCTCCTCTCCTTTAGTCCCACCCCGGGATTTGAGGGGAGGTAGTACCTCCCCTCCCCCTATATATAGTGGGGTATATTGGCCTAGAAAAGACACCCAATAATCAATAAAGGTCTCCCCACTTTTGGGAGGACCTCTAATTGATATTTTCTCTCTCCCCCTCCCTCTCTCTCTCGTGACCGTGGTCCCAAGTCTGGACTGCGCGAGCGAGAGACATCTTCACCGCGGAGCGCCGTCGCGCTGTGGGATTCGGATCCGGGAGCTCTACTTCCGCAACTGCTGCTGGATCGGGGAAGCGGGAGTCATCGTCAGGCACCGGACGTTTGTAACTCCCACGAGGTGTCACACTTGAGGCACTCAAGTCGTTGGAGCGCAAGGACTTCATTACGACCTTCAGGTCGGCTTCGGCTCGTCTACATCAACCACACTCTCCTGAGCGTTGAAAACGCTTTTCGGTCTTCAAGGGTAAGTCCGCGAAAAGCCCCTCCCGTTACTGTATTACTAATAGATAGGTCCTGGCAGCTTCAGGGGTTCAGGGGCGTAGAGTAAAATTTATTGTTTTTATGCGCGGAACCCCTTCAGTGGTATCAGAGCTAGATCTATGCGTAGTAATGCTAGTATGGGTAGAACACACAAGATGTAGCATGTGGGCGTTGATCTTTCAGTTGTTACCCTCCCACGTGTACTTGTGTATACTGCAGTAATGCTTGATGAAGCGCCCCCCAACCGACTTTACGTGTTCATTCGCGAGACTGGTCCATGCTTGACATACGGCTTGTACCGTATAAAGTGGCTTAGGGGGTGTCTGTCTCTCTCGCATTAGTTGGTATACCATTTGCAATGGAGGGCCCGGAAAGGGGTGTAGTATAGACAACTACTTGATTAACGTTGTGCTGAAAGTTCGTAGGTAAGAACGGTTCTCGTACGAAAGCCCATTCAGCCACGTAAAACATGCAAAGATAAAGTAGAAGCGTCTAACTTTGTTTTGTAGGGGGGCATTGCTTTGTGATATGGTTGTGGCAAAGGTAAAGTAATTACCTTTTTTTTGCATAGTAGTAGATAGTCACGAAGGTGACGAACTACCACGCCGGAATGACACTGGTACCCTAGTGTCTACGGCGCCGGAACCCTGGCGCCGGAACCCGGTAACGACGGATGGAGATCACGACGTGAAGGACCATATCACATAGCATTTACATTCAATGTTATTGATTGTATGTCTTATTGTGTGCTAGTATTAGATACTCGACGGTAGCCTAATAAGAAGATCCCTGTTAAAATAACCAACGATTGTGTTCCCCCTTAGTGTGCACCACCAAGAAAGTTCTTCGGTATGAGGCAATCCAGGGTGACAGGCCTGGGTGTCAGACATATCTACGTTCACATACAGTGGGTATAAGCCATGTTGCACAGTGAATACACTAAGGTTGAGTTGGCGAGACTAGCACGGTAGAGAAGCGTGGCCTCGGAACGCGGATGGTCAAAAGATCGAGCACGAGTCGCGTGAATGATGTGACCGACGTTTAGCGTCCACCCTTGAACCCACATTGATGGCCATGACGATCGGGGGAGATGTGGCTGATAGGGGTCGTTTTATCACTAGGAACCCTCACTGGGGATAGGTGTTTCTGAGTGGAGTTATTATTAACTCATTTAATTATAAACTTAGTCTAAATTCCTTTTGCAATTATAAATGTAGATGGGTTCTTTCGTGTTGAAAACTAAATGGTTAGAAGGAGAGAAGCTCATATTAGATGGATCGAACTTCTCCATTTGGGTTGCCAGTCTCCATGTTCTCCTTAGCGAGAACGACATGGTCGACTACATACTCGACGGGATGGATCTGGATCCGTCCACAGACCTTGAGACCCCAGATGAGCGGAAAGACCGGTATCTCCGTCGTGAGATGGCCTCCTATATTTCAGTTGTGATGCGTTTCAGAATGGTGGACGAGCTGTGGCCTTTCGTGGGTGATGTCAACCCTCGTTCGGTGATGCTACAGCTTAGGACACATTTTGTAGAGGAGACACGCATCTGGGAGCATGAGTTGATGGGAGACTTCCTCGCCATTAAGATGGAGGAGAACGCATCACTGGACAACCACTTACAGCACATGCATGATGTGTACATGAGGCCAGCATACTTCCTAGACGTCTGGATTTCAGGCTCTCTCGCAAATGCTGTTGTGCTGCGGTCGCTGCCACCAAGCTACGAAGCACAAGTCAGGACTTGCGTAATGAGGGGCGACACGGAAATGGAGTTCCACCAGTTTATGACACATCTCAGGAATGTGTTGTTGAACCAGATGTCGCTCAGGTCATTAATGACAAAGGTATATATTTGATATATAGTTTTATAAATGTTATAATCTTGCAAACACATTGCAGTGTTAAGTATATCTGATACTTGTTCTGTTTTACTGAAAACAGGTCCTTCTGCATAGAGGTGCTTGCTGGAGAAGAGGTGACGTTGCGTGTTGATGGCGAGCATGATGATGATGGCCGACGACACTCCCCCTCTACATTTATCACTTAGTTTATGTTTTAGGATGATTTTTGTAATCAAGAGATTGTGAACTTCTTTAGTGTGTCTCACACTTCATGAGACGGTTGTTCATATGAGTTTGTAACAATCAGTTGTTCTACTTTTATGAATGATTTCTATTCGCGTTCATATCTTGTTTGATTATGTGTGAATTATCCTTATTGTTTGAAACTAATTGATAATGTATAAACATTTGTAAAACATTAAAATGCCTTGTTTAAAATACCCAATTTAATGATATTTCATTAGTGAATGAAAAACCATTGTTTGAATTCAAAGTTATGACAATATGTGAAAGTCATTCGATTTCCTCTCACATATAAATCATGCCTAAGTTCGGCAAAATAACTTGAACACCGTGTATTACTTAAATACAAAGTGTTTAATGAATTGTTAAAAGTATCACATATCCGATGTATTGGGTTTTAATTGAAAAATGGTAGTTATCATTAAATGATTGTTTAAATGTGTAAAGTAGTTTACCAAAGGAAACATAAATATGAAACTATTTGATTTGATCAAAGTGTTTCATCAACAAAGGGTATAAGTATAAAAGAGAATCTAATTACTAAGATTTGATCAATAGTAATGAAGTTCAACTTTATAAGAATGGCATAAAAGAAATTGTGGAATGCAAAGTGTTTTGAAACGTCAAAATACAAAGCATCACAATGTGATATTAGATATCAAAGGGGTTGAATAGAAGGCACCAAATAAATCATTATAGCGTATATGCACTCAATTAGAATTAGTGAACCATTTGAATTCATGAAAGTTTTGGTGTTATTCGATATAACCAAAACAATAGAGAATAAGTCCTTGTAGAGTATTCATTGGAAACTTTGAATACAAAACCCATAGCTCAAACCAAAAGGAAAGCAAGATTAGTATTGCTTGGATTTTGGTGCATTCTTGAGAATGTTCACTATTAGTGATGTTTCTCAATTATGGAGCAAATGGAAATTAGTGTAAAACATGATGAGGATTCAAAACACTACATCAGAGTGTTGAGAAGCGCAACAGACAGCATTCCTGAACGATTCTCTTCACAGAAGGAAAGAATCAATGATTTTGATCATTGTGTTTTTCCCTCCACTATTGTTTTCACTATATGAAGTAGGATTCAAAATGTAAATCCATATCTTGTATGGAAACATTTGTGAATCACTTGTCATGATTTTTGGAACATGACATACCTACGAACTACGAAGGAAATAATGGTAAACTAGAATTATGAGAAATCCTAGAAGCAAACTTCCCTTGAGATTAGAAAGCAATTTGTTGCTGAATCTCACAAGTAAAAGGGTTTACTTGAAGTTTCCCAAATGACTGTAAAGTCATAATAGGAAAAAGGGGGTAAAATGACAAAAGCATAATTTGTCAAGTATTGGACAAATTCAAATGAATTTGATTCATGTGTGCTAAGTGTCTAGTGGATTTAAAACTAGTAAAGTACTAGTATCTCATAGTAAATCTCCAAGTTTGATATTTAATCAAAGGATTTTGAAGTTTTTCAAAATATTAAGGAGATATGCAGTTTGCATAAAATTGAGTGGGAGCTATGAAAGTCTTCCTAAAACAATATGTGATTGACATATTTTTAAGTGGGAGCACTATAAGACTCAAATTCAAATATGTAGGAACATAGTTTGAGTAAGAGTACTGAATCATACCCAAATATGTTAGCAACATAGTTTGAGTGGGAGCTTATAGGAGTAATTCTTAAAGCAAGTTAAGGATGAAAGCGCAAATACCTATAAATAATGATTTATAAGATGTATAAGTTGATAATAGATGTATTATGATATTATGTAGTATTCTTGAAGGGATTCTGAAAAGGGTTTCAGGATAGAAGTTGATTAAGGAACCAGTCCTTAATAACTCAAATTAGGAATAGCATTAAGTTTAACATCAATGGTTGAAAGAAAGAAAAGGATGATCATCATCCACTATGTTAAGACATAGGTTCTATCTTAGAAAACCTTGATGATAACTTAGCATAATATGTAATCCAAATAAGGAACGTTTGAAAGTGATTAAGTCCGAATCACGGAACGTTGAGCTAAGTTTTGTCCGCAGTGCCTAGGTAGAGAACTGTAGATATATTTTCCAAATCCATAAGGGATGACATATCTTAAAGCATAAAGAGTTATGTTATAAGGGAATATGTTGGAAACTCCTGTAGATACCAACTAAAGTCAAATAGGAAGCGAGGTGAACAAAAACATCGAAAGTTGCACCGACTGCACTAGTGTTTCGATGAATACATTTATAATAATAGATAAGGGTACCATCTAAAGTGTTGTATAATGTTATGGCGGGGCTAATTCGCTTTTAACATAGAATGATGTGTCCCAGGGCACAGTGCCCATGAGAAAGCCCTCGAGGTTGATCTAACGTCACTGTAGGCTCCTGGAATCAGGCCTCGTTCTGCTGCCATAGCAACGATGCATACACACAAATGCTGTCATACGATGATAGAATTTTAATGTCAATCATAGTGACATTAATAAGTTGCAAAGGAACTGGGACTGTAAAGTACAGACCCAAGACTCAACCTTTTCCATGAGCAAGCATGTTCTAGGTATCGGTTATATGGTGCAAATAATTAAGAACAAATGCAGCTAGTGTATTTGTACTCTAGTGCAACTAGGAGACTGTTGGAAACATGCCCTAGAGACAAATAGTAGTAAGGACTACTATCATATTTCATATAGTTTATGATTAAGTTTTATATCATGCTATAACTGTGTTGAGTGGAAACATCAATACACGTGTGATATATAAACAAACCAGGGGTTCCAAGTGAAACTCTAGTCACTGGTTCATTGGTCAACAGATGATCATGTTTCCTGATCATGTGGCATTTATGCCAGTTGGAAATGAGGTCACCCAACCTAAACATCGTGATTCGATCATGTCACGAAGTTCAAGTTACGATGATTAGAAAAGGATCCTCGTAGACTATTCCTTAGACCGTGAGGCTATATCAATCACTATCTCCCGAGAGTGCTTAGATAGCATCAAACGCCATCTGGTAAAACGGTGGTTATAAAGGTGTGTTCAGGTATTCGGAGGAAACCGTAGAGGCAATATATGTCAAGAGCAGGATTTGTCCGTCCATGTGAGGGGAAGATACTCAAGGTCCCACTTGGAGAAGTTATATCCAATAGCTACGCAGCGTGTGATTAGGTCACGGGGATATCACTTGTCGGAACGAGTCAAACAGCATTGTTCAGTAACGAGATTGAACTCGACATGAAGATGTCATTGATCAGGTCTCGGGCAATGCAAGTATCGAATGACAAAGGGAATAAGACACGACTGTCACCGGTTCAAACGACAAAAGATCTTCGTGGAATGCACAGGGGTCACATGGCCATCCAGGTCCCTCTGTTGATCATTGGTATGGGAGTGTCCCGACCATGTCTGGAGTGTTCCCCAACCGTAGGGTATCACGCTTAAGGGCTTGATGATGCTTAGAGAGCATTTATTGGATCGGTAGAATCACCGAAGAAAAGAAGGGAGAAAACCGGAAGGGTTTTGGTAAGTCCGGAGGATGTCCGGAGTGGAGGTGGAAGGTGTTCCATAGCCATGGAGATTGAATGATATGTGAATGAATGATAAATATTGTTTTAATCATTTATTCATAATTATTTAATTAAGAGAAAATCAATTAAAAGGTCAAAGGCTTAATGGGCCAATTTCCGGAGGGAGAAGGCCCATTAGGGAAAGGCAAGAGGGGAGAAGGGGCCATGGGGTGGCCGGCGGCCCTATTGGGCCAGCCCCCCACGTGGGGCCCATGCGGGGGTGGCCGGCGGCGCCTCCCCCCTCCCCCTCCTCTCCTTTAGTCCCACCCCGGGACTTGAGGGGAGATAGTACCTCCCCTCCCCCTATATAGTGGGGTATATTGGCCTAGAAAAGACATCCAATAATCAATAAAGGTCTCCCCACTTTTGGGAGGACCTCTAATTGATATTTTCTCTCTCCCCCTCTCTCTCTCTCGTGACCGTGGTCCCAAGTCTAGACTGCGCGAGCGAGAGACATCTTCACCGCGGAGCACCGTCGTGCTACGGGATTCGGATCCGGGAGCTCTACTTCCGCAACTGCTGCTGGATCAGGGAAGCGGGAGTCATCGTCAGGCACCGGACGTGTGTAACTCCCACAAGGTGTCACACTTGAGGCACTCAAGTCGTTAGAGCCAGAAGGAGCGCAAGGACTTCATCACGACCTTGAGGTCGGCTTCGGCTCGTCTACATCAACCACACTCTGTTGAGCGTTGACAACGCTTTTCGGTCTTCAAGGGTAAGTCCGCAAAAGGCCCCTCCCGTTACTGTATTACTAATAGATAGGTCCTGGCAGCATCAGGGGTTCAGGGGCCTAGAGTAAAATTTATTGTTTTTATGCGCGGAACCCCTTCAGGATCCGGCTCTGCCGATGCTGGAGACAACACCGAATCTGTGCTGGAGGCGATCGGAACAAACGCTGGCGTACCCGCTTGCTCAGATGAGTCGATGACGTCAGCAGATTTCCAAAAGTTCTCCGTGCAATATGAAGAGGAGTATAACTCCAAAGCTGCAGAGGAAGAAGAAGCCATGGATGAAGGATCCGGGGAAAAATCTCCCAAAATGCAGGACAATATGGACCTCGGAGATGATCCCGAGAACCAAATGGCCGAAAGTACCGATCAAAGTTTGACTCCGGGAAATAGGCCCAAAGCCATCTTTGCTACCGGCGCTGCCAAGAAGGCAAAGAAAAAGAACAAGAAAAACAAGACCCCGGTGAAAGACCCTCCGACAGAGGAGGTGATTGCCGAGGAATATGAGGAAGACTCGGATGGGGCACTTATCGATGGAGAGTCGGTGGATGGGCACGTGATCACTGAAGGTGCGCGTAAACTCATCGACGCTGCATTAACCACACCTATCCCTATAGCTGCAGAACTTACTGCCGAAGAACTGGATGAAAGGGATCAGGCCCTAGAAGCGCGTCGTCAAGTACTCCTGGATGAAGCCAAAAACATCGAGGAGGAGAAGAAACGCATGGCAACTGAGGAGAAGTACATCTCTCGGTAGCATCAGAAGACCCGGAAACATCACACACGTGACGATCAATTCCCAGAAGTACACAAGGTTCTCTTTGAAGGAGACCCAGGGTTGCCTCGTCTCGACAATAAGGGAGATCTGGTGTATCCAACACCGGTGCAGAACACTGTTGCAGCTCGAGATATCCTGTCGAATAACCCAGGCCTAGAACAGATTCGACTGGGCATCAAGCTACTCACCAAGGGTCTGGAACAACAAAGGGCCGCGAAATCTAGAAGTGGAAAACTGGTCTTGAAATCTGACCAATGTCGCACGGACACGGCCTAGAATGATATAACGCCCCAGCGTGTTCCGGAACAGCATTACCGTTCCGACCGCCAAGAAGACAACTACTCAAGAACCGGATCTTCAGGACAACATCACAGAACTGCACGTGACTGGTGCAATGTCGCTCCATCTGCTGAGCAAGAAGCAATTGCTACACTGTATCCGAGAAACCCTCCCCGACGAGAGTCAAACGATCATAGGGGAGAAGACAAAGAGAAACGTCGGGAGGAGGACCGTCAAAGAATGCCACCTCCTAGACCCACAAACCGTCCCACTGAGCCCCATCATGGTGGGAGTGACGGACAAAGAAACGACGGAAACCATGCCGAGACAAGCCGGCAGGGAGCCCGTCGCAATGAAGACCCCCCCAAAACCGCAATAATGATGCTCCAGACGGAGGCCGGCGATCAGCTGAAAATAATCCAGCTGCCCCACCCTCTCCACCAAGCAGCCATCATAACGGCTCTCAAGGAGGCCAAGGAGGACGTCGTGGCGGAGGAGGTGGTGGTAGAAGCCGAAGTCTGGCTCCAAGGCACCGTAACCATAGCCGTCACTCGGGACGATCTTTATCCACAAATGACGCAAGGCACAAGATCAACTCCAATATAGAGGCGCGACGCTATGAAAATGATGATATATACATGGGCCCAAAGTGCTTCGGACCACGGATAAGGGATACAAAATTCCCGGAAGGATTTGCTATCTCAAGACATATTCAAGCCTACGACAGCATAGCTCGGCTAGATACTTGGCTATAGGATTTCTTCCAAGGTTGCTGCATCGCCAAAGGCGGAAACAGCCTGGTCGCAACCCGATATCTCCCGCTTATGTTGCAGAAGACGACACGATCATGGCTCAATGAACTTCTGGAGAACACCATCCACAACTGGTATGACATGCAAAGTGCGTTCTTTCAGAATTTCGAAGGCACATACCGGAGGCCCTGTACGGTCGGAGACCTACAGCGTTGCACCCAGAAAGCCAGAGAAACTTGCCGGGATTATCTTCGACGATGGATCAACACCAAGAACTCCTGTGAGGGAGTAAATTACCAAACTGCGATTGAAGCTTTCATTGCAGGCCTCCCAATTGGTTTACTACGTCATCGCTTGAAGTGTGACAAAGTCACTGATTTGGAGAGAGATGATAGAAACAGTGAGCAAGTATGCGGATGCCGACGATGATGCAGAGGGATTACTGAACGCCCTGGCTATGCCACATTCGGCAAAACAACCAAAGTAATAAGCTCAGAAGAGTAATAATACCTCGAAAGAAAAACCAAACGCAGAAACGACAGTGGTCACTGCTACTTTCGGGTTTGGAGGACGAGGAGGATGTGGCGGTGGCCACAGACGCGGTCGTGGGACGTCAAGAGTTCAAGGTAGAGGAGACCAGCAACCTGGCGAAACCTACTCTTGGGCCGACATTGCCAATAACCCATGTGTGCATCACCTAGACGCCAATGGGGGCTCGTCCCACACAAACACCGAGTGTCGTTTCAATGACGACATTAAGAGAGACGATACCGCTGGCTACAAGGCTAAGTGGAAGAAGGGAAAGAAGAATCCCGAAAAGATAAAGAGACCAAGGAATATTCCGACATGGAGGAAGCTGATGCTTCAAATTCCAAGCCGGAAGAGAAGAAAAATTTTCCGACCAAGAAAGACACTTACGTCACCTTCCTCGGATCTCAACCAGCAAAGTTCAAGAAAGAAGTTCTACATGAGCTCAACACAACAGTTCCGGCTGTCCCTCAATTCTTGGATTGTCGGAAGTAGCAATCACCTTTGACCGCGCTGTTCATCCGCCTAAGTTACACATGCGAGGAAAATACGCCTTAATCGTCAGTCCACTTATTGATGGTTATGGTTTCTCCAAGACTCACATGGACGGTGGCAGCAACATTAACATTCTGTATGTCGAAACGCTACGCCGAATGAAGATCTGGGAGACCCAGCTGAACTACAGCTCTATGATCTTTCATGGGGTTGTCCCAGGAAGACAAGCAAATTCCCTGGGAGAAATCACTTTGGATGTTACCTTTGGAACTCCAAAGAACTATCGGCCGGAGGCAATTTCCTTCGAAGTGGTCCCGTTCAAGAGCGCGTACCACGCTATATTCGGACGTCCGGCTTACTTGGCTTTTATGGCTCGTCCGTGTTACATTCACAATATGATGAAAATTACAGGTCCCAACGGCATGATCACAATCAGGGGAGACCTGAAGAAAGCACGAGAGTGCGAGGATGGAAATGCCACCTTTGCAGAAGCCGTGCTGCACGCCCAGGAGTACCAGGAGATCAAGAAGAGCATAGATCCGTCCGAGATGCCCGCAAGGAAGAAGGAGGTGACAAAGACGAATCCGGAGTTCAAGGCATCAGAAGAGATGAAGAAGACACCGTTGAAGGATGATGACCCCTCCAAGGTGACCCAGATAGGCGTAGGCCTAGATAGCGCATAGGAAAGCGCGCTCGTAAAGTTCCTCAAAGCAAATCAAGATATCTTCGCATGGCAGCCATCTGACATGACCGGAGTACCTAGGGAACTTTCCGAGCACTCTTTAAATGTAAACCCGAATGCTAAACCCATCAAACAGTCCTTACGATGTTTTGGCGATGAAAAGAATAAGGCAATAGCTAAGGAACTAGCATGGCTCGAGTTAGCCGGATTCATAGAAGAGGTCATCCACACTGAGTGGTCGGCCAATCCTATAATGGTCCCTAAAAAGGACACCACTGATTTAAGGATGTGTGTCGATTATACTGCCTTGAAGAAGGCTTGTCCCAAAGACCCGTTCGCTCTGCCTGGGATTGATCAATGTATCGATTCTACGGCAAGCTCGGAACTCCTCTGTTTTCTCGACGCATATTCCGATTATCACCAAATCTGGATGAAGGAATCTGACAAAGTCAAAACCTCATTCATAACCCCCTTCGGAACCTTCTGTTTTGTTACGATGCCCTTTGGGCTGAAGAACACGGGAGCTACATACCAACACACAATGCAGTGTTGCCTCCATGATCAAATCGGATGCAATGTACATGCATATGTGGATGATATTGCGGTGATGTCCAAAAAGAAGGAAACATTGATTTCTGACTTGGAGGAAACGTTCGCCAATCTACGAAAATACAACATAATGCTTAATCCGAAGAAATACTTCTTTGGAATCCCAGCCGAAAAATTGTTAGGTTTTATCGTGTCTCAAAGAGGCATAGAGGTGAATCAAGACAAAATCAAGGCTATACTCAATATTTCCAGGCCAACTCGCCAGAAGGACCTACAAAGACTAACTGGTTGCATTGCTGTAGTCAGTCGGTTTGTAAGCCGGCTCGGTGAAAGAGCCGCACAATTATACAAACTCCTGAAAAAGACCAAGGATTTTGTGTGGAACGACGAAGCTGAAGCTGCGCTACAAGACCTAAAAACAGTACTCTCATCTTCTCCAATCCTTGCAGCCCCGGAACCACAGGAACTGATGTTGCTCTATCTTGCTGCGACAAACAAAGTCGTCAGTATTGTCATGGTAGTGGAGAGACCGGAGGAAAATCAGGAACACTTGGTACAGCGTCCGACTTACTTTCTCAGCGAGGTCTTAACAGAATCGAAACAACGGTATCCGCACTATCAAAAGCTAGCTTATGGCGTGTTCTTAGCATCTCGTAAGCTCCGGCATTATTTTTAGGAACATCCAATTACCGTGGTGAGCACAGCTCCCATGAGAGATATAATCAACAACAGTGACGCCATAGGACGCGTCGCCAAATGGGGCATAGAGCTATCAGCTTTCGATATTGAGTACAAACCTCGGACAGCAATCAAATCCCAAATCCTTGCCGACTTTGTTGCTGATTGGACAGAGACGAAGGAGAATATGACCCTCCCCGAGTCAGAATATTGGACCCTATATTTTGATAGGTCTAAGGCTCGCGGGGGCTCGGGGGCTGGCGTGGTGCTCAAATCACCCCAAGGAGATAAACTTTTATATGTATTGTAGATCCACTTCACAGCGACAAATAATATTGCCGAGTATGAAGCACTGCTACATGGAATCCGGATTGCTAAGGATATCAACATCCGACGTTTGATGTGTTACGGAGATTCGGATCTTGTCGCTCAATAAGTGTCAGATATTTGTAATGCAAATAAACACATGACAGCATATAAAGCTGTCGTGGATGATTTATCTAAATCGTTCGAAGGGTTTGAGGCTCAACACATCCCCCGAGCAGAAAATGAGGAAGCAGATGCATTATCTCGAATAGGCTCTGCACGGAAAGAGGTCCCAGATGGTGCTTTTTTAGAGCACCTCAAAGTTCCCTCCATAAAGGGAGTGGACGAGGAATATCCGACCAAATCTGACTCACCTCTAATAGCAGTTCTGGCTGTAATTCCCAGCTGGACCCAGCCCTACATTGACTATTTGGTAGATGGAAAATTACCCGAAGACAAAGTTCTGAGCCGGTAGATCATCCGACGAGGAAAAGCCTATACTATAGTTAGTGGTGAGCTCTATAAGCGGAGTGTATCTGGGGTCTTTCAGCGCTGCGTATCTCTAGAAGAAGGAGTGGAAATCTTAAGAGAAATCCACGAAGGCGAGTGTGGTCACCATGCTGCAACCAAATCTTTAGTGGCAAAAGCTTTCTGACACGGTTTTTTCTGGCTTACAACCAAGGTAGATGCAGAACGGCTGGTTAAGACGTGCAAGGGCTGCCAAAAGTACGCCAAGCAAGCTCATGTTCCGGCTGATCAGCTGCGAACAATACCTATAACATGGCCTTTCGCGGTCTGGGGGCTTGACATGGTAGGACAGTTTAAACGGGCTCCAAGCAGATTTACTCACCTCTTAGTGATGGTGGATAAATGCACCAAATGGATTGAGGCTAAACCCGTTACTAGTTTTGATGGAGCAACAGCCAAAAGATTTGTCGAGGATGTTATAATCCGGTATGGTTATCCGCATAGTATTATGACGGACAATGGGAGTAATTTCTCTATGGGAGAACTTGCCGAATTCTGCAACAAACAAAATATCCGGCTTGACATTGCGTCAGTCGCACATCCACATGCTAATGGACAAGTCGAAAGAGCAAATGGTTTAATCCTACAAGGCCCAAAACCGAGACCCGGAGCACCACTACGACGTGTTGCGGGGGCTTGGGCACAGGAATTACCTTCTGTAATATGGAGTTTACGAACAACTCCGAACAGGTCAATTGGATACACACCTTTCTTCCATGTCTATGGCGCAGAAGCAGTTCTTCCTAGTGATTTGATTCACACTTCTCCTAGAGTGGTCTCGTATATCGAAGAGGATGCCGAGATTTCTGGACAAAATGATCTCGACTTAGTCGAAGAAGTTCGCGTCGTTGCTGAAATGAGATCAACAGCATATCAACAGAAGTTACGCAAATATCATAGCCAGAGAGTCAGAAACAGATCTTCAGTAAGGGCGATTTGGTTCTCCGGCCTGTGCAGCAAAGAAAGCACAAGCTTTCCCCAATATGGGAAGGGCCCTTGTTGGTTAGTCGAGTATTACACAATGGTTCATACTACCTAACTGATATGAGGCCAGTCAAAGAAAGACCTGCTACTAAGAAGAGAAAGAGAGCTGGAGGTAGTACAAATCCAGATGAGTTAGACATACCGTGGAATATTGCTCAGCTACGTCCCTTTTTTCCTTAGTTTATCCTTCTTTGTAATCATATATATGTACATGTTCTGTGAGAAATAAAAGTTTTGGTTGCCTCAAATTTTTTCTGAGAAGATTTTACCATCTTATTTCCAAATGATCATGTCACAGACGAAAATCCCAGAATACTTGAAAGTACTTTATGCTCATGTTTGTTCTGGTTTGTATTTACGATTCTAAATTTGCTACCCTCGGGTATAACTCTAAAGTTTCTAGTCTATACTTTGGTTATTTGGCTAACTGCCAGATGCGGGTATTTTCCGAGTAGTGAATTGTTGGTACTAGAAGCCGGCTTTGTTTCCGAGTTTAAACTAGTTTAGCAATTGAGCTCCGTTGCTCGGCAAAGTTTCTGTGCTGAAGGTTTAGCCGGCTCACGAAAGGAACAAGGGGGAAAGCCAGATAAACAATAAGTACAGACAAAAATGTACAAGTGCTTATGTAAACATTTCAGGCACACAAAAATTTAAACCAAAAGTGCTGAATAGATTAAAACTTAGCACTAGCAAAAGTATCATACTACATATTTCATACCCATAATATTTTCGGAATAACACATCTGTTTTTTATTGATAACTTATGATGCAGGCGGAGAGGTAGGAGCTGCCGGCCCGCTAGATACATCAGCCGCACCTTGATAACGATCCGGGATATTCAAATCCGATGTGGTTTGATCATCGTCGGAAACTTCTGCCTTTTCTTCGGAAGGCGGAGGTGGCGTGTCCACGCGGGTGAAGAAGGGAGTGTCGTAGCTGGTCAAGTCAGCTACATGACACCCATATCCGGCGCAGGAGTCCATGATGTCTTGCTCCTGTCTGTCTTCGTCCACCTTATAGTACCCTCTGGTTAGTTGCCAGATCTCCATGTTTCCATGGTGGCTCATAACCATGGTGAGAGCGTTTTGCGCTGCGGTTCACGCGTAGGACATGTTCCAGTCATGGACAAGCTACGGCATCTCCTTTGCCTTGTCTCGCACCTGAAAGTTGGACATGCTATGCATATCTGGAACCTTGAGAGCTTCGCCAATATCCTCGATGGATTGGCGGAAGTCATGGAGAAGATCACCGACTTGTGTAAGCCGGTGGGTGCGAGGCTCGGCAGAAGCGGAGTCCGTCAAGTTCAGAGGACCTATGCATATAAAGCCAAACGGTTAAATAAATCCGACATCAAAAGAGTCCAAGAATGTAGACAAGTCAGAAAGATGGAAACATACTAAAGATGACGTCATCAACTTTGGTTTTCTCTTCACGAAGGCTCTGGAGTTCAGTCCGGAGCGCCTCGGAAAGGTCCTTCTCTCTGAATAGCTCGTCGTTGAGATCCAAGATTTTCTTCTCATGGAGTGCAATCTTGCGATCATGCTCCATGGTGGCCATGGAGTTTTCCACCACTAAGGTCATCAGATTCTCGGCCTCTTCGATCATAGCACATGACTGCTTTATCAGTGCAGTAAGTCAAAAAGAACAACAGTTCAGCAAAAGCATTCGACTATGAAAACGCAAGACAATGTTTGAGTCTCGGAAAGTTTACATTCGGCCTCATGCTTGGAAACTTTAAGCTCATCATTTTTAAGTCGGAGATCTTTGATATGTCTCCACTTATTGCAGACATTCTTCAACAATTCCTGGTTATATGAATTAACTTTCTGTAAGTTAGAATACCCAGAGTCGGAAGTCTACTAAAGACTCGGGCTAATATTGTAGCTAATATCAGCACGAGCCTTGGGGGCTACACTAGTTCATTCTTTGGCATCCTAAGGAAGCATAAACTTGGATTGTCTATCCAACTTCATGCTTGGGGGCTAGAGGATATGATATAAAATACCATAAAGAAAAATGTGAGTTGGAATTCCGACTTACATGATGTTCATATGTGAGCTTTCTCAGGCACATGTTCACCTCAGTGGTAACCTTCTCAGTGAGGGTAAGTGGAATAACCGGGGGTGGTGGAAGAACACCAACTCTTAGTCCCTCGTCGCGAAGGCGGACTTGTTCGAGAATATCGGAGTACTTAATGTCCTTCGCTTCTTGTGCTTCTTCTTCAGTAGAGAGATTACGACTTTCTAGGCATTGCCGGGCCAGCCGCTGGATTTCCTCCACAGATTTCCGAGACAAGCCAAATTTGGCAAGTCCTGGATTGTTCAGGAGGTTTTCGGTGAAGGTCTCTACCGAGGGATCATTACACGAAGAGGGTTCACCCTTATCAAAACCTGAGTCACCCATGGTGATGTCAGTTCACGACTCAAGGGTCGCTGGCCCTGTTGAGGGAGCTGGATCTTCTGCGACGATCGGGGAGGGAATAATCACCGACGCTGCAGAAGGTTGAAGGGCAGGAGTCGGAGGAGCCAGGGCAGGAGAAGCCATAGTTAGTTTCGTCTGACGCAGGGGCTTTGAGATAGTTCCCTTCCCCTTGCCCTTGATGAGCTGCTTAGCTCTGAGAAAGTAATAGAATGAAGAAAATTATATCTCGGAATAAATCATGAGTAAAGTACAAAGGCGGAAGTTGTGTGGAAAGTTACCTCTTCACAACTGGCACTTCCTTTGTGCCGATGGCTACTGTCGGAGCTTTGCGCTTCCTAAGCACAATGTCTGGCAGTGGGACCAATTCCTCCTCCTGAGAACACTCAGGAGGATATCCCTAGATAGGAGCCAATTCCGACTCGGGGAGGTCAGCAAGCTGAAAGGAAGATAATATCTCAGTATTGCTAAGTAACTTAAAGGTGAAACACATAAAAGGGTTTACTACTAAAGCTTACCGGCACTACAGGGTCTTCGTTGTGTGCATGTCCAGAGACAAATCCGGAATGTTTCTCTTGATTCGCTCCTTTATCAGCCATTTGATTTGGCTTATGTAATCTTGTGGCTTTAAAGCCTTGGGGCTGATGCGGAGGGAGTCATATTTTGACGCCGTGATGGAATGCATCAGTCAGTCGCCGTGGTGCTGGAGAGGCTGGCTCCGGCGTGCCACCCAGCACTGGACCAAGTGGGACCCTCTCAGGCCCTTGTGCTTCATCAGATATTCAATCTGCCTCTTGGCGAGAAGCAGATCGTCACTAAGAGCCAGAGCGGCCTCGTCCCAGGATCGTTGAGGCGTGGCGGCTCCATCGACAAAAGCTGGCAAATCACTAGCTTTGCCGGGAGAGGGAATATCCATGTGATAGAAAAAGGTAGCCGGCCATTGTTTGACCGACTCACTAGCTAGAATCCGAGGATAGACGCGCTCACGCCTAACCGAAAGACTAATTATACCGGTAATATAGGGATTACCGGTGGTGATGGAGTTTCTCTGGACATGAAAAAAGTACCGGAAGAGAGTGAGACTCGGCCTAATGCCAAGATACCCCTCACACAAAGCCACATAGGCGCTCATCTCTAAGATAGAGTTTGGGGGGAGATGGTGAAGTTGAACGCCATAGTGATCTATCACCTCAGAAAATAAATCTGAGAGAGGAAAGGAGAAACCTCTGTCCAGGTGAATGCCGAAGTGCACTCGCTTGCCGTTGCGAGGGTTGAGGACTGCTTTACCGAAGCCACTCTGCCAATCGCCGGTGCAGAGGAGCCCTTCTTCTTCGACACCGCGGAGCTTCTCATCGTCGAGTACGCACGGGATCCAAACCCCGTGATTGCTCTCCTTTTCTGCCGCCGCTGCCATTGCTACTGTCGGTGCTGCGCCGGAACTTGAAGTGGAAGCCATTTTTCCGGTGCGCCGGTGACCTTGGATGGGCGGCGCTGGGAATTTCTGGAGGCAAGGGAGCTCTGTGCGCGTGGGAGAAGTGGAGGAGAAGGAAACAGCACGGGAATAGGTGAAGAAGATGAGAAGAGGGAATCCTCACCCCTTATAACCACCGAACCAAGTCAAGATTCGTGCAAATGGCACATTACACGTGCCACGCGTCGTGGAAAGAACTGGGAAGGCCCCACGTGATGATTACGCCGCCTCGATCTCCACGCGTGCATTGAAACGGCGCCTCGGTTCCGCGAACGGCGGGCCCACCATTGGTCGTGCTGACAGGAGATGTCTGTCAGTGACGTGACTTGACCATGACCAGTGTCAGATGACGTCAGAGACCAAGATCTGGCTTAGTTTGAATATCAAGCTGGAAATCCGAATAACGTACTCATAGGTCCGACTTATTTTTGAGACCCGGGTCGTATATTTTGTTTTGAAGTTTCAGGAACCCTTCAAGATTCTGCAAGCCGAAGATCAAGCTAGACGATGATGAATCTGACTTTGGATCATGGAGACTTCTGGGGGCTGCTATTGGGGATATACTTTTCGGGTATCTGCATAGTTCCTCACTGACCAGGGTGGCCCACTTCGGGTTAGAGCTTTGCTTCACGGGCGACCCAGTCAGGGAGAAGAGATGGAGTCCAGTCCGGCTACGGGAAAGGCCCAAAAGACTTACCGACATAGGCCCATGTGTTACTTATAGTTCAAGATGTACTCTGTAACCGACTCTTAGTCGTAGCCAGATAGATCTCTCCTGTAAACCCTAGGCCGAATATCTATATAAGCCGTCCTAGGGAGGGCCTTTAGGGCACCCCTTACAATCACAATCTCAACTCGCACAGGTGAACCCTTGTAACCCATATTCCGGTTATGTCGTATTACTTGATTGCTAGAAGGAGTAGGATCCATCCAAAGCCAGCGGATTCGAACCTGGGTGAACTTGTGTGCTCACCGTCCTGGAACACCGTACGTCTCACACCCCTCTCTTCTGCACGCCTAGAGGACCCCCTCATGGCATACTTGTCATTAAGCCGACGACACATGATGATCCTGATTTCCATGGCCTTGATTATTGTGGGCCATTTGAGCTATCTATTGCAGGGTGGCTAGGTTGGCTTGGCGCTCTGCTCTACTAGCTTCATGGTCGGAAACTAGCATCTGAAGAATCTGCATCACCGTGTCCTGCGATGAGCTGCTTCCTCCGGGGTTTCCACGAGTCATCTGAAGATTGAGATAGATAAAGGTGTAAGAGGGAAAATTCTAAGGTTCATGGTTTTGTTTTCAAAAGCTTTTAGACTTTGAGTTTGACTCAGGTTTGGCAGACTAACAACTTCTTGTTCATTCATTCATCCAAGCACACAATATAAACACACACACCACAACATAAAAGGAAAACAAATGGTTTTAAGAACCATTCTAGGAACTAAGATACAGTGGGACCGATACAACTCATACCTACGGGGGTGATCAAGTGCATCTACTCATCATCAATGAAGTCAGAGTCATCATCATCAGTGTAGAAATCCATGGCATTATCCTCTAGGTAGTCATTGTCATCACTAAGGTATGAGTGAATATCTCCCTGGATGTCTTCACCTTCTTCCTCTTCTTCTTTTGCTCCAAGCCGAGCTTCTTGTTCCTGGATGGTCTTCTCGAGGTCGGCCACCTTCTTGCGAAGACGGGCGATGGTGCGATCCTTCTTCTCGTGTTGCCGGCGAAGTGATTGGCGATCCTTGACGAGCAGGGAAGAAGTCTGGTCCTTCTTGGCGGTAATGGCAAGGTTTTGGTTGGTGTAGGCTCGAGCATTGTCCAATTCCTTCTGTCTATCATACAGCAGGAAATCAAGGTTCTCCACTTGGTGCTTCATCTCTAGGTGACTTGGCATTTCCAATGGCATTCCCATAGAATCACACCTTGCGAAGTGCGCAAAGCGAGTTCCCTAGATCAAGTTGATGTTTTGCCCACACATACGGGAAAGAGCTTCATGCATGGCCCTGGCTAATCCATCTAACCAATTGTTTTGTCTCATGGTGAATTGAATCTTCTCAGAAAGGGGTGCTTCCATCTTGCCTCGAAGATCTGCAACTATCAACCATTATAGATATCCTCCTGGGAAATCCTTGAGTTGAGCTCCGAAGAATTCCGGATGCGGACGCTCAAGATACTCAGATAGTGCATCAAGAACCCTTTCAAAGATCAGCTAGCCTCCGTTTCCCAACTGGTAGAACTTGCAATACTGAACTTCCATCTATAAGAATATAGGATGAGTAAGTTAGTGAGGTGATCAAGTGTGTCAAATTTTATGTAGGAATGTAAGAATTTTTTAGGAACATGATTTTTTTTGAAAGAATCAAGGATAAGAGTGGGAATATGTTTTCATAAATACTCACTTCATCTGTTTTTGAAACTAAGTTTTTGTTTGGACGTCCATTCTAACTAGGGTCTCCTATGGTCAGGATGGCTCTGATACCAACTTGTCAACACCCGGATTTTTAATCCCAGATGCCTGTTATGTCATACATCGCAATCCCAGGATTACCATTTTTGCGAGACATAATATATTGGATATCACAGTACATCATCCATTACAAACCATAATAAGGTCTTACACAAATAAAGGATCTCATGATCTAGTCTTAATACAAATAAGTAGCAGAATAATAAGCGTAGCGGTGGGCTCCATCTTCAGTGTCACCGGCAATACTGACAATGGGAGATGCTCCTAGTTGTCGTAGCCGTCCTGCGGTCCATCTTCCAGATAGTCCTCTTCATACTCTGGCCACGGGAATAGCCAGGGACAAATCCATGAGTACTCTTTAAGTACTCACAAACTATTACTAGCCCTGTTGTTCTAGTAGGAATGCTAAGCTCTAAGTTTATTTGCAAAAGCTAGATTTATCTTAAGCTGAGTTCAGAAGTAAAGAAAGCTAATTTAACGTTCTAAATCACCTAAGTGGGAACTTAGTTTTCATATTCACAACCCTATTGTGGTAAAGTCAAAATCATAGATCACTTCACAAGTCATTTTGAAAACATGTGACGACGGAACAGTATGGCCACTCCAACTTTCCATGACCACGGACGCGGTATTCGAATAGTTTGACACTCTGTAGAGGTGGCACACTTTCACCACAAAATTCGATACATCCGTCAGGGATAACCCTGAATCAATCATACTTAGTATGCAGATAATCAATCATAACCTTTCAATTACACACCCTATTTGATTGGCCTCCCTGCCATGGCCATCTGCCATCCTAGGCATTGCATAGGTGGACAAACATCAAGAGGTAGCTTCAGCTCAAACCTCTCCTGTGAGGGAACCCATACTAATGCATATAAACTTCCGGCTAAGCCTTACCCAATTCAGGTATTGTGGTTGTACGGTAAAAGTGGAATGGTATCGCATCCGAACCCAACCATCAGTTTTATAAAGGGCTAAGGCTCGTGCCTCAACATTTTCATCATCATAAACCATTTGTGTTTCTCAACACATGTCAAAACATCTAAATAGAATGACTCATCATTCCAAGGTTTTGATAATCATTTTCACCAAGTATTCCCATCTAAGTGATCAAGTTTTATGCTTAGCACTAGCCACTAAGGTTAAGAGTGTCCACTAATGAGGGGTACTGATATTCAATCTCATGCCATAGAATGACATCTAAGTGTAACTATATAGGCCAAGTTTTATACTCTTTATGCTATCTATATTAAAAGTAAAGAACTTTGGTAAAGTAAAAGAAAGTAAAGCTTGCAAGTAAAACTTGGAATTGGTATAATCAAATATATAACCAAAGCATGCTTAAGGCATCTTGCTTAGGTTAACTTGCATCTAGTGGTGGATTGCATAGTTAAGAAACTTGCAAGTGTTAGCTTTCCAATAATAGCTTGCCTTGATTGGTGTAGTGATTGAAATTCTCCTCGTCTTCTTCGCGGTAGAACTCCTCCTCCTCGTAGACTTGGTCGGTACCATCGTCTATAAAGGAATACAGGGTACACAATCACCAAGAAATACTTATCTATGCTATTTAGCACACTAAGGCACACACTTGTTGATCTAGCATCATCACAATCATCACATGAATTAAAGAACTAGTGTCGTTATTTTATTGAGAAAAGTAATTTCTACTCATTGAAGATAATGAAGATTTAATATTCTACAAATAGAATATGGGATCATGTGGACACATGTCATTACCACATATTATAATACATGGGAATGTGATTTAAAGGGTTGGTCTCATTTTATAAAAGTGACTAGAAATAGCCTAATAGCATTCTTTTGGTACTTGTCCACTATTACTGCATGCAAACCTAAATATTTTTACATATTCAGATAGGTATCATCAAATGTGATTTTTGAGAGTTGGAATTAACTCAAAATCTATTATGGTTGATTTTTGAAAAATGTTTGAATGTAGAAAAGTCTATGTCTATTATTTTTTCTATATGTGATCTCTACCTCCAATTGCTTTAAATCCAACGGCCTTGGATAGATATTTTAATTATCTTTCTAAAAAAATTTGAATCATGCATTTTCGTTAAGTGGAACTCGAATTGATTTTTGAATAAGTGGACAGAATTTAGTTTTAACTAAATTAGAAAAAGATTATTTTGAATCGTTGGGCTACGCGTGGGAAAGGAAATGGGCCGGCCCAGCTGTACTACGCGGGCACAGCGGGTTGCTGATAGGGGGGCCCTAAGCGTCAACGGCTGTTACTACGCGAAGCGGTAAGTTTCAAACTCAGGCGTGCGATTAGACTACGATCTAACGGTTGTGCTTCGTCGTCCCCGGTGAACAGGTCTCCAGCGAGGACGAACCCTAGCGACACGGTGGGGGTCTATGGGGGCTCACCTGGGCTCCAGCTACGGTCGGCGATGGGGGTGTTCGAGCTGGTAGACGATGGCGGTTCGAGGCGTTGTCACGGCAGCTCCTGGGGTGGATCCAATCGACGGCACTAATGGCCCAAAATATATCGAGCTCATTGGGGAACCCCAAGAGGAAGGTATGATGAGCACAACAACAAGTTTTCCCTCAGTATGAAACCAAGGTTATCAATCCTATAGGAGCAAGGAAACACCCCAAAGGTGTAGCTAGCTGAACGATGGCAGGGCGCACTACCGGTGCCAGTAGCAACATGGAGACCTACACAACACAACCACAGAACTCTGTCCGCAACTTGCGATGAGGTTGTCAATCTCACCGGTTTTGCTGAAAACAAAGGATTAAACGTATCGAAATGGAAGGAAGTAATAGTTTGCAGAAAGTAAACACAAAGCAGTAAACAGTTTATAGATTGTATGTAAAAGAAAAGGACCGAGATCCATAGTTCACTAGAGGTGGCTCTCCTTAAGATAGATAACATGCTGGGTGAACAAATTACAGCGGGGCAATTGACAAACGTCGAGAAAGCAATACATGCATATACTAATCATCTTGACTCCTTTGAGATTCGATTGGGCATTACAACATTATACATAGACCGCCATCCAACTGCATCTATGACTAATAATCCACCTTCAGGTTATCATCCGAACCCCCTCCAGTATTAAGTTGCAAGAAACAGATTATTGCTTTACGAATTGCGTGTAATGTAAACAATACGATTGTTCCATGAACAAAGGATTGTTGTTTTCTCCCTAGTAGCAACAACACATCTAGTACCTTAGAGATTTCTATCACTTCCCCAGATTACCAGAGGCATGAACCCACTATCGAGCATAAATACTAACTCTTGGAGTTGCTAGCATCTACTTGGCCAAGATAGCTACTAACAACGAAAAGCATGCAAGATCACAAATAACAAACACATGATAGAATCAATAATCAATCTGAAATAGCATCTCAATATCCATCAGATCCCTGCAAACACAATATGCAGAATTACAAATAGATGATCTTGATCATGAACGGAGCTCACAAGATCTAGACATGAAAGCACAAAGGAGGAGAACCAGCCATCTAGCTACTACATGGATCCGTAGTCCAAGGATGAACTACTCACGCATCACCCTGGAGGCTTGCATGGTGATGAAGAAAGCCTCCAGGGTGAATTCCCCTCTCCGGCAGGGTGCTGGGAACAGCTTCATATCCCTCCCGATCTAGGGATGGAGTTGACGGTGGCTACAGACTCTTTCGTGGATTTTTGATCGGGTACTTAGGGTTTTTGTCCCGAGGGCATCTTATAGGCGGAAGGAGAGGCCGAGGGGGTGCTGGGGTCGGCCAGACCACCCCCTGGCGCGGGCCAGGCCTGGCCGCACGGCCAGGTGGTGTGGCCGCCCCCAGCCCTTCTCCGTCTCGTATTCTGGCATCTGATGACTTCCGGAAAAATAGGCACTTTGGCTTTTGCCCCGTCCAATTCTGAGAATATTCATTTTCTGACTTTCCTGGAACCAAAAACAGTAGAAAACAGGCAACTGGCACTATTGCTCTTGTTAATAGGTTAGTCCAAGAAATCATATCAAAAGTACTCCAAAGTGTGGACAAAACACAAGAAAGTGGATAAAACCAAGCATGGAACATCAAAAATTATAGATACATTTGCAATGTATCAACATCCCCAAGCTTAACTCCTGCTCGTTCTCGAGTAGGTAAGTGATAAAAAGAAAGAATAATTTTTGAGGTGACATGCACCATCAAAGACTTGATCAAAGTATTTGTAAAACATTCAAAGCTAGGATCATAGTACTTCAATAATAACATGAAAGACAAAGTTCTAGCAATAAGACAAAGAAACTATGATGTAACATGAAAAGGCACAAACAAAAGATTCATGACTAACAATGCTTTGCAAGACGTTTGTTTGTTTCACATAAAGAAAACATAGCATAATAGTATTCAGCTTGTCCCTCATAGAGTAGCAAATATAATTGCATATGACACCTTCAAGGTTCATAAGAGTGACTAGATAAAAATAGTTTAAAACAAGCAACTAGTCATGGGACAATGCACATAGAACTAAGAATGGCCACTATGCTCTCAAAGTAGGTGCATAAAGGTAGAAGGTGGAGACTCAATATAATGGTGGAAGAAAGGCCTTCATAAAAGGAAGTAGGGATTCAAGTCTCACAAAGAGCTTCCAAAAATTATGGTACTTATAGCTTTCAACTCTCATTGCCCCTATCATAAGCATCTTGAAGTGATTAAGGTTAAAGTGAACAAACTATGGTGTACATGCTTGACGAAGTATAAGTTAGAAATCTCATGTCCCTTGTATACGAGGGTCGCTCCTCATGCTACTCAAGTGTAGTCAGCGGTAAGTTCTTGTCATCGTAAGTACATGTGTATCATAGAGAACCGCCAACGGGGTACCCCTTGCCCGATGATACAGAAGAATACCCATATCAAAATGACAAGGCAAGCAGACAACAAGCATCTCAGCAATCTTCTTATTTACCATGGGAATATGGTGCTTTTTTCTCTCTTTCCTCTTTTTATAATCTTTTTTCCTTTTCTCTTTTTTTTCTCAATAGGACTCTTTTTTTATAAGAACAATGCTTCATAGACAACTCATTATGGTTAGGCTGCAGGTTTCCACCATGTCAGCATGGATTAGACCAGCGTCCCATGCGTTTCTCTAACACATATACATAACTCCATGGACTTACAAGCTCCCCTTTCATTTCACACCGACGACATCCTTAGACAAAAGAGCATGATATCAACTAGGTACAAGTACCAAGTGCAATGTTGAAAGCGTTCCCCATGACAGCATGGTTCTGCTAATTCCCAACAAATAAGTGCAAGCATATACAACATAGACGACACAATGGTTCAAGTTTATTAAGGGCAAGAAAAGTAAAGTGTGCCATCAAGTTCAGGAGAGCTTTAATCACTAGTTTTCTCATAACAAGTTTAATTTGGAAGGTAAACAAAAGCATGAATATACTTGGAATAGCATAAGCTAGTAGGTAGGTATGGTGGACTCTTTGGAATAACTTGGTTTAGGGAGTTGGATGCATGAGTGGAACTCATACTTGGTTGTGGAGGCTAGCAAAAGACTGGGAGCGACAAACTAAGAGATCAATAATGGCCATAATCATGCAGAGCGACAAAACATCATTGATCAAAGCATAAATTGATACTACAAGTTGAAAACTAAAGGATCATAAAGGCTTATGGTGACTTGAGATAGTCATAACATGGGTGAGCATGCGCCAAGTCAACCCAAATAAAACATCAAAGGAGAATACCACTATACTATGCTTAAATATGCTAAAAAACGCATGATTCATCCAAGGCACAATAAGCAATCTCAATTGTTTATAACAAGTCATGCCACAGCAAAGAATACTAAGCATAAAGCCAAAACAATATCAAGCATGGCATGATAGAGCATAGGCCACAGTCAAAAACGAGCTCTTTTTACCACATAAGCATGAACTTTCCTACTCTTTTCCAAACTAAACCAAACTATTTGCAAACCAATGAATTAAAGAGGGGGTCCAACCAATTTATTCAGCAAACTAAGCAAACAAAAGAAAACGAAAAACCAAATCGAAAACGAAAAAGAAGACGCTCCAACAACAACACAACTGTGCATGAAACAATAAAAATGAAGCATTTGGAAGAAACCTGTGATTTTTATTGATGAAGAAGGGGATGCCTTGGGCATCCCCAAGCTTTGACGCTTGTACTTCTTGGACATTTATTGGGGTGACACGCGTGGCATCCCCAAGCTTGAGCTTTAGTCCATCCTTCATCTCATTACTCATTCCTTCCATACCACTACAAGAAATGTGTCAATCTATGACCTTTCGATAGTGACCGTGGACAAAATCGTCATAGAGTTATGACAATTTTGCACTAGATGGTTGTAAACCGTTTGGGAGAGCCAAAACCCTGAATAGTTAAGACGATTTAGCTAAAAACGTCATATTTTCGTTAGATGAAATCGTCATAACCTAGTTCTAGGCGACTAGATATAGGAGAGGGCAATAACGGTCGTTGGATGTGAACCTGATGGACGGACGAGATAGTGATGCGTGGGAACTTGCCACAGATCGATGACCTGGCATCCCACTCATCGCGCGACCGAGGGAATATTTCCCTTTGGCGCCCCACCTCGCGTGCTGAATTTGGTTTTTGGCTGACCAAAAATAGGGTCCAATAGGCGTGACCGTGTGAGACGAGCCCAAACCTGACCAACTCCTAGCAGCGTGCGAGCCAAACCCGATGAGACCCCACCGCCGTATTTGCTTCGAAAAAACTAGTCGTTCCCCAGGCGACGCAGGGGCGATTCCCAATCGCGCCGCCGCTCGGCCTTCTCACACCTGCTCTCGCTGCTGCTGCCGCTAGCCTCCGGCCGCGTTGGTGGTGTGCCCCACTACCTAAGGTAGCAGGGGTGCCTTCTCTCTGTTGTGGAGGCTGTTGGAGGACAGAAATCATGGCTGGGGGGCGGTGGCCGGAGCTCGGAGCGAGCTGATGCTAGGGCGGTGGCCCCGGAGCATGGTGGTGGCTGCGGCTTTCTCAGTGGTGCTACGGTGCTACAAGTGGCTGCACGGTCTGGTTCGCGGCGTATCGAGGGATCCATCGCCAGATCTGCGGCCGGCGGCGTGTGGTCTAGGGCTCCTGCTCCAGAGGAGGACCTTCTGGGCGTTTGGAGTGGCACAAGGAACCGCGTGGTCTTGCCATTTTGGCCAGGGGAGTTGTGGTGGTCGCAGCCTAGGTCGGTGACAGTGGCAGAGCTACAGGCGTGTAACCAGAACATGGACGACCCATTATCACGAGCTACTGGTGGAGGACTCTGACAGCATCGAGGCAGGCCGGGTCCAGCTGCTCGTCTATGCCATCGATGGCGGACCTGAGTAGAGGGGCTCTGGTGATGGTGACCCCGACGATGGGGGCTCTGGCGGTGGCGGTAGCGGGAAGATGAGTGGATGCAGAGGAGGGGTCGCTGCCCAGCTCGTCGTCGTCCCGGTCAATGCCTATCTCGCTGTCCTGCTTGGCCCGACGACACCAACCCGCGGCCTAGGTGACCTCTACTACCGCTCCACCTCGCTCCCCACGTCTCAAGATCTACTGGCTAGGTTTTCAAGTCTTCACGGTCTAATCATCTGCATGATCTCCATGGTCTAGATAAGTCCTTGGTTCCTCCCTTTTCTCCTCTTCAAATATTCATGATTTAATCATGTTCTGTTTATTTGCATTATGTGTTTCCTTCATAGAACTTAATAAGGAAAGCTAATCATAGAAAATTAATGGAGTCACATGGTTGATATTGTTACATTGTTCGAGCACAGAATTAGGTGCAGTTATGTGTTCTTGATCGTTTGCAAAGTGTTGCTAGGTAGCTAGCTTTCCTAGCTAATTCTTTTTGGGGAAATATGTGTAGGAATGGAAATTTTGAGACCTTGGTATTCAGACTGAGAAATGGATAAGCACCACACCAACTATATCTCATTGATTTACGCAGTAACTCCATCTAACCTGCCTCCAATTTCTTCTCAAGAAAGCATTTTTCTGTATATGTTTTATCATCTGTTAGAATGTGAAGGCACATAATCTCATATGTGAATAGCATATATGTTGATAAACCATGTATATCCTTAGATCCATATTAGCTTATGTATTCTACCATTATTATTTTTTAAAGGTATGAATTGTTTACTTCACCATTGGTTGCGCTTTCTTTACATATTGTTCGGTTGTTCCTAATATCGTGTCTTTTAGTCTTCTTCTTTACCTGGCGACTCCATTTTATGGCTGTTTCGGTTGGTTCGTACAGTAACACGAATGGAGATATCTCTATAGCTTTCTTAACAAATAGCATGCAAGTCATCATATCTGAACTGTGTATTCATGAAGATTTGCCCCTCTTTTTTTTGCATAGTTCCAGCAAATCTTGAACTTTGCTTGACATAACAGTTGGTTTCTGGTCAGTTATAGTATGGATAATTATTTTACTGACCTGTGTCTTGACATAACAGTTGGTTGCTGGGGTAGTTCTATACTAACTCATAACTCGATCTCTTATTTTGGTGGCTTAGTCAAACTGACTGTTATGTTGCTGTCATCTAAAAGAAACATTCTAGCCCCCCAACAGAGTTCATATACGTCACTGGAAGGAATTATTATTATTTATTGATTCAGTTGCATTTCTAACACATGAAAGGTTCCTTTTTCATAAAAATTTCATTTAGTTCCAAATGTTCACAAGGAAACAAGATTATGATTTTAAGGAATTGTTTTCCCCAAGATTACTGGAGCATGTCAAAATTAGGCTATGCATGTGACCGATCCATCTAAATATGAAGTTTGTGCTCTGAGTACATCTAGAACAGATGTACTACCAGCACCAAATCTAATTAATTTTACCATACATTCAGTTTGTATATGATCATACATTGTTCGTGTTTATCTCAGTTTTACCACTGTCTATTGTTCTATTCTGTTTTGTTCTACATTGTAGTTAATTAGTCAAGCATGTCTAGTCTGAATATCTCTTCTGCCTCCAGTTGTGCTTATTTTTTATATTTTATTGATTTTCTGAGATGGCTTGTGGCACAACAGTGGCGGTTGCTGCCAAGAGAAATAAGGGGTTGCTGGAGAAGTTCGTGTAGTAGTGCATCAAGGTCGCCGGTGGCAAGGCTGGAAACCATGGGCGACTGCTTCATCGTCACGCTTGACAAGAGCAAGGTCACTCACACAGTCACCTCTAACAACAACTGACTCCTTGTGTGCGCGTTGGGAAAAAATAAATCATGTACAATCGTTATCCACTTCGCCCCCATCATAGTCAAATCCTAGCTCTGTCCCTGATACTAGCTAGTACAATCTCAGTCTTCTAATATGCAAGAAGATAGAAATTTACATGGTTCCTAGAGACACTACACTCGTTTGTATTCACATTACATTATTTAATGAGAACGAGACATTCACAAGATACAAGCAACACCATTCAGCACAGTAGTAGATAGCATGTCATGGTTGTTTTGTCCACACACATTAGTGTCTATAATATTTTGTACTTTTACTTGTTAGGTGTGTCTGGTCACATCTTCGTGTATCTGCTCGCTAATTTGTTTTTGAGTTTATGCATGATGTAAGTGATAAGTCATAATAATCTATGTAAAATGGAAATTAATGTACTACAGTTTATGCATGATCGTGCTCATGATCAGTAGCATCAAAATAGTCTAGCTCACTAGAGCCTCAACCTTCGAGCGGAGTATTTTTCTTATTTGTGTATTCAGTCTTGGATATTACTCCTGACTTCTAAACTTGAACTCAAATCACTTCCTTTTTTTTAAACATCTGCCATTGTACTGACATCATTTTGTAATATAGTTTTATTGGCAGGATTTTTGTAAACGCTTTGGGAAAACCATCTGATAACCTGATAACATTAAATGAAATGGCTGGATTTTCCCAACTGAAGAAATCGAGCTCTACGAGGTGAGTGCAATATTCAGTTCTTTTGTGAGTGTTTTTATTTATCTTGACCACCCAAAGCTTGGTAACTTGTATTTATGCATTCTTGCACCTGTGTAGTTTTGTCCAGGTGGTTAAGTATTTACTCTTGGATGATAATTAATGTTCTTGTAGCATATATGTATGCACTTCACAGTAAATATTTTTCCAGCATGAATATTCTAAGTTATATGTCATTGTTATGCTGCAAGAAATTAAGTTTTAGCCAAAACAACCAGAATAGTATTTTTGGAGAACCGAGAGTAAACTCTGTAAAGTTTGCTTGTTCACAGTTGGTTAACATGAACCTAAATGCTGCAAAAGCCTACCATGAATAGACATTTTATCGCAATGAATGGTGCTTTTCTAACAGTTTGATTCCATCTGTTTTAGGAAAAGTAGATATTTGTAGAATACTGGAAGTATGTTTGGATAAGTGAATTACCAAGTTAATTTTCTGTATGTTAGTTATTCCCTTTCGTACCAACTAAAAATGTTGTGCTTCTTTCTCTTTTACAGGACATCTAGGCCTAAGAAAGTTGAGAAATTTGAAGTGTGGAGCCATGAAACAAAAAATGCAGTACATTGAATATTTGGATTGAAGCTGTCGAGCATATTGTAGCAAACTGTAGCTCCTGTACAATAGGCATACCTGTGTTGTAATAGAAGATATGGAGATCGTAATAGACTAGTTTAGTGTTATTTGATGAATTTTATTATTTTCCCTCTTCCGTTTGTAATATTGGTAAATAACATACAGGCTTGATCTGTGTAATCTTGGATCTGTAGTACTGAATCTAAAGAGGCCAACGCCCAAATACTATCGCATCTTTAAAAGGCCAGAACGAATTATACTGAATCAAATAGTTCTGTAAAAAAGCCATGGACCATACGCTTCTGGACCTAATTAGAAAATGCTGAAAATGAAAAAGAAATGGGCTTAAGAAGACCAAAGCCCAAAAACAAAACCGGAATTACTGGGCTTAGTCCATATAACAATTAAAATGGACTGGGCTGAATTTATATTACGACGACTCTATTTTATCACAATTTTGCCACATAGGATACACCACGTTGGATCTGGCCTGGCGAGGCTGGAAATCCCGTGACGATACTAGATCGTCATAAAGGTTATGACGATCCAATATCGTCATAGATGGTTATGAAGATTTTGCCAAAAACGTCGTTATAGTACATTAGCGACGCCTAGCTTTCGACGATCTCAAAATCGTCATAGAATTGTCATAAATGAACTATTGTGACGATTCTGTGACGAAAATAGAGGGTCATATATAGCCAGATTCCTTGTAGTGTATACCTGGAATTTTTCCTTCATACAAAACTTCACACAATCTTTATTAGCAACATTAGTGCACTCAAGATAAATAAGTCTTAAGGTTCAGTTCTAAGACCAAATAAACTTCCATTAGAACACTAGCTACTATAGAACTTCCCTCAAAAAGCTCAATTCCCCAAAAGAACTCAAAAAGGAACCAACAAGAAGCAAATGTAGAAAATGGCAGAAATCTGTCAAAACAGACCAGCAGGTAAAGACGATTTTTTTCGAAGACCTTCTATTTCTCAAATCAAAAAGTGTTGAACTAACGAAAGTTAGATAACAACCTGGGTCAGAAGAAAAAAACTTCACGCCTCAAAAAGACGTTCAGAGATTTTACACAAATTTTTACAGTGAAGCACAGAAATCTGTTTCAGGACAGCAACTTTCCCAATCATTACTTCTCTCTCATTAGAGGTTACTCTTGGCACAAAAGCAAATAAAAAGGACAAGAAGCGGTCATTACAGAGGTAATAACTTCCAAGACTCATCTAAAACTTTTGGGTTATCTCCCAATAAGTACTTTTCTTTAACGCTTTTAAGTTAGGCATAAGAAGCAAGAAAGAATCAAGTGTTCTCAAATGAAGAAGCATTAAGATTAATACCAGAAATATCTTCAACAAGGCAAGGTATATCATCCAAATAAGTTCTAGAGGATCCTCTCTCATAATGCTCTTAGGTTCACTATTTTCATCAAAATGGTTTTCAGGAACAATCCAATCAAGATTCTTTTCTATGGCTTCATGTATTGCTACTAGTTTAAAGGGTATTGGTATCTTAGGTTCCTCCCCATTAGGTTCGGTTTTGTTCATCTTTTCTCATGTACCAACAACATCTACACATGAGCCTAACATATTGAAACGTTCAAAGACTTTTCTAGCTTCCTTGGCAACATCATAGAACTCCTTAAACAAAGTTTCTAGAATAAAATCCCTCTTTTCAGGGTCCTCAATTACTTTAAGGTTAAGAAACATTACTTGCATTAAGGGGTTGAGGTTAACAAACCTAGCTTCTAACATGTGAATTAAAGAAGCTGCAGCAATCTCATAGTTTGGAGCAAGTTCCGCAAGGGATCTATCCTCAGTATCCTCATGTTTACTAACATGATTAAAGAATTCTTCAATATTATCTTTCCCAATTATAGAACCACTACCAATTGAAAGGTCTTTCAGGGTGAATTTAGGGATCAACATGGTGAGCTAAGGAAGAGGTGACAACTAAAGGAGACATAATTTTTTTTTGTGTTTTTGAAATAAGAAAGCAAACTAGTAAAACTATTTTTTGTGTGTTTTTGATAAAGAAACAAGCAAACAAAGCAAAACAAAAATAACAAAGTAAAGAGATTGGTTATGAGGGACTCCCCTTGTGAAGATGTCCTTGACTCCCTGGCAACGGCGCCAGAAAATATGCATGATGGCCCAAAATATATCGAGCTCGTTTGGGAACCCCAAGAGGAAGGTATGATGAGCACAACAACAAGTTTTCCCTCAGTACAAAACCAAGGTTATCAATCCAGTAGGAGCAAGGAAACACCCCAAAGGTGTAGCTAGCTGAACGATCGCAGGGCGCACTACCGGTGCCAGCAGCAACATGGAGACCTGCACAACACAACCCAAAGAACTCTGTCCCCAAATTGCACTGAGGTTGTCAATCTCACCGGTTTTGCTAAAAACAAAGGATTAAACGTATCGAATGGAAGGAAGTAATAGTTTGCAAAAAGTAAACATAAAGCAGTAAACAGTTTATAGATTGTATGTAAAAGAAAAGGACCGGGATCCATAGTTCACTATAGGTGGCTCTCCTTAAGATAGATAACATGCTGGGTGAACAAATTACAGCGGGGCAATTGACAAACATCGAGAAAGCAATACATGCATATACTAATCATCTTGACTCCTTTGAGATTCGATTGTGAATTACAACATTATACATAGACCGCCATCCAAATGCATGTATGTCTAATAATCCACCTTCAGGTTATCATCCAAACCCCCTCTAGTATTAAGTTGCAAGCAACATATTATTACTTTACGAATTGCGTGTAATGTAAACAATACGATTGTTCCATGAACAAAGGATTGTTGTTTTCTCCCTAGTAGCAAGAACACATCTAGTACCTTAGAGATTTCTGTCACTTCCCCAGATTACCAGAGGCATGAACCCACTATCGAGCATAAATACTAACTCTTGGAGTTGCTAGAATCTACTTGGCCGAGATAGCTACTAACAACAGAAAGCATGCAAGATCACAAATAACAAAGACTTGATTGAATAAATAATCAATCTGAAATAGCATCTCAATATCCATCGGATCCCCGCAAACACAACATGCAGAATTACAAATAGATGATCTTGGTCATGAACGGAGCGCACAAGATCTAGACATGAAAGCACAAAGGAGGAGAACCAGCCATCTAGCTACTACATGGATCCGTAGTCCAAGGATGAACTACTCACGCATCACACCAGAGGCTTGCATGGTGATGAAGAAGGCCTCCAGGGTGAATTCCTCTCTCCGGAAGGGTGCCGGGAAGAGCTTCAGATCCCTCCCGATCTAGGGATGGAGATGACAGCAGCTACAAACTCTTTCGTGGATTTTTGATCGGGTACTTAGGGTTTTCGTCCCAAGGGCATCTAATAGGCGGAAGGAGAGGCCGAGGGGGTGCTGGGTCGCCTAGACCACCCCCTAGCGCGGGCTAGGCCTGGTCGCGTGGCCAGGTGGTGTGGCCAGCCCCCAGCCCTTCTCCGTCTCGTATTTTGGCATCTGATGACTTCCAGAAAAATAGGAACTTTGGCTTTTGTCCCATCCAATTCCGAGAATATTCATTTTCTGACTTTCCTGGAACCAAAAATAGCAGAAAACAGACAGCTGGCACTGTGGCTCTTGTTAATAGGTTAGTCCAAGAAATGATATGAAAAGTACTGCAAAGTGTGGACAAAACACAAGAAAGTGGAGAAAACCAAGCATGGAACATCAAAAATTATAGATACATTTGCAATGTATCAGGCACCTTTCTTCAACTACAGCGGCCAACTCCGGTGAAATTCCGGCGGACTGAGGCTTCCCTTGCTCTGGGAAGGGGCGTGGGGTGGTTCTGAGAGAGAGGATAGTCGAGCGGTGTGACGAATGGAGGCTGGGGTGGCCTCTATTTATACACCGGCGAGGGGAATGAGCGGCGTGGGCGTGGCTCGTCGGTGGCGACGCTACAGGCAGCTAGCGGCGCGACTGGGGGTAGGGGACGGTGCGTGGACTCCTGGCGGTCATCTCTGGCTTAAAGGCGCGGTAAGGGGCAGTCGCATTTGGTCGGGAGTGGGCGGTGCTCTGCACGGCAGAGGCGGTGTTCGATGAGGCGCACGGTGGCTAGGGGTCAAGCAGCGGCGAACGGGGATGTCTGGGCGGTTTCTGGGGTCATGGTGGAGTAGTGTGCGCGGGGTGAGGTCGAGTTGCGGTGTGTGCGAGCTGGTCGGGCGCGATGCTCTGGCGCATCCACGGCGTGGCGTAAACGCTCTGTGTGCGGCTTTGTTAGGGTGGTCCACGGCTTGGCTTCGCTCGGGGAGTGGACAGGTTGCGGCGGTGTGGTCGCAGCTACCCCTAGGCATCGTGGGCGAGCTCGGCGCGGTCTGCTGTGAGCGGTTCATGATCGACCGACCTGGGGGTTCTCGGGTGGCTTGGCACTGGAGCATACAGCAAGGTGAGGGTTGCTCCATTGGGCTGGTTGAGACTAGAGGGGACAAGGGGAGTGTAATGGGGGCAAATGGTGGACAAAGTATTGATAAAAAACAATAATAGTTTGGCAGCTATTACTATGCTCACTAGGTGTTTGATGAAATGGCCGAAAGAAATTTATTTTCAAATTTTTGCATGATTTTTGGTGAGTTATCTATACTTATGCTTGGTTATCTATGATTGCTTGGGATTGGCAAGGGGAATTGATTTGATGGGTTTTTCAAAAATGAGGATCTTAACATATGATTTGGATTCAATTTCCATTGTCCATTTAATTGCTTTGCTAGATTTTTTTGTAAGTTTGTAAATTGGGCCTTCATACATTTTTACTTGTTCTAGCAAGGGGTGAAAATAATTGAGAAAGTTTCTGTTAAAATTTCTCTTCCAGGAACACCTAAAGTGGCCTAGTGGTTAACTTTGGTCAAAATGACCATTTCATCTTTTTATTCTTATTTGATTTATTTTTCTTTGGATTTTGTTTGAAAATGGTCTAGATGATGTGGCATTCACCTTTAAACCATTTCACAACATTTAGAACAATCAAGCATGTCATTTTCAAACAATTCTACACTAATGCAAACACACATGCATTCATATGCCTTTTTCTTAATAAAAGTTTTTTAACCCTAAATTGGGTGATTAGGCACTTCATAACCTTGATTAAAGTTTTGGGTTGTTACAAACCTTCCACCCTAAACAAAATATCGTCCCGAGATTTAAGAAAAACTAGGAACTAAAGAGATTGGGGAACTCAGTCCTAATGTAATCTTCTCGCTCTCATGTAGCTTCTTCTTCGGTATGGTTACTCCATTGGATCTTCAGAAATTTGATACTATGGGTCTTGGTGGTTCTGAAGGCTTCTTCCAAGATATGGATGGGCACTTCGCGATACGTCAGATCCTTGTTGATATCAATGGCTCGGTGATCGATGTTCTTGAAAACTTTGGTCTTCTCTGGAACTTCTAAGCACTTGCGAAGTAACGAGATGTGGAACACATTATGGATGGCTGACATCTCCTCTGGCAGTTCCAGTTGATAAGATACTTCTCCTTAGCGATTCAGAATCTTGAAGGGTCCAATATATCTAGGGGCTAACTTCCCTTTCAGTTGAAAACGTTGCATTCCCTTCAAAGGTGACACTTTGAGATACACAAAATCTCCGACATTGAAGGTCAGGTCTCGACGTCTCTTTTGAGCATAACTCTTTTTTCTAGATTGGGCGGTCTTGAGGTGCTCACAGACTTTGTGCACTTTCTCTTCGGCTTCTCGTAGGATGTCGGGTCTGAAGATCTGACTCTCTCCTACTTGCGACCAATTCAAGGGGGTACGGAACTTTCTTCTATACAGAAACTCAAATGGGGCTATTTGCAAACTGGCTTGATAACTGTTGTTGTATGAGAATTCTATGAAAGGCAGACAATCTTCCCATTTTGATCCATACTCTAGAACACAAGCTCTCAACATATCTTCTAAGATTTGGTTGACTCTTTCAGTCTGTCCATCGGTTTGTGGGTGGTAAGCTATGCTGAAATTCAGCTTGGTTCCCAATCCTTCTTGGACTTTCTGCCAAAATCTTGAGGTAAAAATTAGATTCCTCGATCCGACACTATGGTCTTGGGGGTTCCATGTAAACTGGCGATTCTAGCAATGTACAACTCTGCTAGCTTAGAACTCTGGTAGGTTGTCTTGATAGGTATAAAATGGGCTACTTTGGACAGTCTATCAACTATGACCCAAATAGAGTCATTTCCCCTACTAGAAGTAGGCAAACCGGTGATAAAGTCCATTCCAATGGAATCCCATTTCCATTCTGGAATCTGCAAGGGTTGCAACAGTCCCGCGGGTCTCTGATGTTCTGCCTTGACTCTCTGACAGATATCACACTTGGCTATGTAGCTTCTGATTTCTCTCTTCATCTTATGCCACCAAAATTGCTCCTTCACATCTTGATACATCTTCGTTCCTCTGGGGTGGATAGAATAAAGCGTATCATGAGCTTCTTGCATGATAACTTGCTTCAACTCTGAATCTGATGGCACACAAATACGTCCTTTGTACCACAAAACTCCTTCTTCATCCTCGGTGAACCCTGGTACCTTTCCTGTACCAATATGGCGTTTCATTCTGTCGATACTTGCATTTCCTCTCTAGACTTCCATGATCTAACTGATCAAAGTGGGTTGAAGTTCAATCCTACCTAAAAATCCTTTGCTAAATAGCTCCGTTCTAAACTGCTCCAATTCTTCATGCAAACTTGGCTGGGCTTCTTTAATCATGGTTTTTAATCTACATGGCAATCTGCTAAGAGCATCCGTTACCACATTGGCTTTGCAGGGGTGATAGTGAATGTCAAGGTCATTATCCTTGATTAACTCTATCCATCTCCTTTGTCTCATATTCAGCTCCTTCTGAGTGAAAATATACTTCAGGCTCTTGTGATCTGAATAAATCTCACATCGGTTACCCATAAGGTAATGATGTCATGTCTTCAATGCTAAAACAACGGCTGCTAGTTCAAGATCATGGGTATGGTGGTTTTGCTCATGCTGCTTCAGTTGTGGAGAAAGATATGCTATGACTTTGCCTTCTTGCATCAACACACATCCGAGGCCAATCTTGGATGCATCACAATACACATCAAACGGCTTTTTTATGTCTGGCATAATCAAGATTGGGGCTGAAATCAATCTCTTCTTGAGTTCTTGGAAACTTGCTTCACATTTGTCGATCCATTCAAACTTCTTGTATTTCTTCAACAGTTGGGTCATTGGTCTGGCGATGCTTGAAAATCCTTCAACAAACTTGTGGTAATATCCTGCTAATCCGAGAAATGCACGGACTTGGGTTTGAGTGGTTGGGGCTTCCCATTCTTCCACATATTTGATCTTGGCGGGATCAACAATGACTCCTCCTGCCGACACAATATGTCCGAGAAATCCTACTTCTTTCAGCCAAAACTCACATTTGCTAAACTTGGCATACAACTGATGCTCTCTCAGGGTTTCAAGGATGGTTCTCAGATATTGCTCATGGTCTTCTTGTGACTTGGAATAGATAAGAATATCGTTGATAAAAACGATGATAAACTTATCCAGAAAGTTCATAGAAATCTTATTCATGAGATTCATGAAATAAGCGGGGGCATTGGTTAATCAAAAGATATGACCGTATACTCATACAATCCATATCTGGTAGTAAAGGCGGTCTTTGGAATATCTGTTGCATGAATTTTGAGTTGATGATAACCAGTTCTAAGATCAATCTTAGAGAACACTCTGGCACCAGTCAACTGATCAAACAGATCCTCTATCTTGGGCAGTGGGTACTTGTTCTTGATGGTGACGTCATTCCGCTTCCGGTAATCTATGCACAAACGGTTACCTCCATCTTTCTTGTCGACAAACAAAACAGGTGATCTACATGGCGATGCGCTTGGTTGAATCAAACCTTTTGCCAACATGGCATCAAGTTGCTTCTTCAGATCCACTAGTTCAAATGGGTTCGTACTATAGGGTCTCTGAGCTATTGGTCTACTTCTAGGAAATAGTTTAATAATGAACTCGATATCCCGATCTGGCGGCATACCGGTGTAACAACCTCGGACCCTACGCTCTAAGTTCAGGCCTGGATTAACTAAAAGTGGATAAGGGATTTTTCAGCGGGGGCCCAGGGCAACCCACGTGTAGGCCCGTCGACCACCCTAACCACTTCCAAGAACATCGGGACAAGAGCGAGCGGCGTAGGCGACATGCGAAGAGATCAAATACATACACACGTGAGTATGTATGCAAGCTACCTTACAACAGTTCTCAGAGCCATACCATCTAAAATGAATAGAAATATTGCAACGCCATACGGCAAGATCCAAATATCCTAGATAGAGATAATAGTTTAGGATAACTCCTCATACATCAATCAACAGAGTATCAAGCGGAAGCGGGAAACAAGATCCGAGTACGGATAAGAAGCAAATCAGCATAAGATGCCACATAAATAAGCACATCCCGCCCATATATCTCATGGATCCCCATCCCTGGAATCTCTACGCCGAGTGGTCGTTGCCAACATCATCAGTTTCCTCCACCTAGTATCCATCTTGCGAAAGCACGTATTCATCTGAATCAAATAATTTATAGTGTGAGACCCTAGGAGTACTTAGCAAGTCTTTATGCCTCTAAAGGGGATATATAACTGAGGTGCCGCAATTGTAGCAAAAGATAATAACTAACAAGTCTATAAATACTCGCTAACCATCCGCCTAACCAATGATAGGCGGATATCCGTTAATTAGAAACAACAGTTATAATAGTATAAAGCAACAGATCCATCCTCCTTCTCGCCTACCAACGAAAAAGTGGATGAACAACCCATCCGTTGGCAGTTTTATTAATCATTCCATGAATATTGCACTAATTACTAGTCAGATATTTAGTCAAATTAAAGATGGTACTTTAGTTATGCTTGTCTATGATCGAGAAACTATGCTCCAAGTCGTCCATAACCGCGGACACGGCTATCAGAAAGATTTACCCTGCAGGGGTGCACAAATAGCAACACACACACGATCAACCTCGGGAAGAACCAAATAAAACACAACGAGGCCTCACGACAAAGCATTCACAGGATTCGTAAATTATTTCAGGGGGCCACCCCATTAAGCTACCCGCAATGAAGTTGGCCGGCTCCGAGACGGACCCAAGGTTTGCGCCAATGGTTGTAAACGACTGGGAACCCGAAAGTGTGACTGGGCTTGTCGATACCGCGAAAACACTCCACAATTCCTAAACAGTACAGGTGCTCCACGCACAATCATGAATAAAGCAGTAAAGCATGGCATAAGTACAAGATGGTAATAAAGCCCCAAACTACTTTATGGCTGCAAGAAATAAAGTGCAAATCAAGCTCAGGCAAAGGGGGGATTCATAGAGTCTCCCGTATGTGGATAGTGCGAATAGTCAAGGAATAGGAATCAAGTACTCGGGGTCCTACGGGACACAAGTGAGCATGAAAAACCAAATAAAAGATATTGCCCACTGGTGCCTCTTTCATTAGTTATCCCATTACTACTTAGGTTAAGTTGTTTAGGTACCTCGTTATCCATCAGACACTCACAAACCCTACACATGAAATTCTACGACTCGCATGGCTCAAGCAACTCCTGTAGTAATGGCTCATAGGATGGAGGAACAAGCTTCGGTGGGGTTCGAAAGTAAAGGCCATGCAATACTTGGGATTCAGTTTAATGCAATCGCGACGCACTGATGCAAGAATAAGATAGAAGCAATATGTACTATATGTATGCAAGCATGTGGTAGTGCTTTCCTGGTAGTTCAGTTGAAGCGAGAGATGGATCTGGGTAGTACTCCTGGGATTCCTGATAAATCCCCTGCTCGGCGTCTATTCGAAAAGAACCAAACAAACAAGGGCCAATATAAATAAAGTGCGCAAGCATATGAATAAAATGCGACAGGCAACCAAGCATGCCATGATGAATGATGCACAATTTACATGGCATAACATAGCATGGCATGGGGGAGGTGTGGGGTACAAGAGTAAAGCATTTTATTAGGCTTTTAGTCATGTTTTGCTCCCATAAACATTGCTGTATAATTAATATTTACATGATGCATGTTTCAATTCATGTCATAGTATGCATAAACAGAACGGGCTCGTCGAGCTGATCATTTTAGACATATTGTTTGTCAAATTTAGAGTTAAAGTTATTCATTAATTCAGAAAAGGCATTTATTGCTAACTTAATCATCTCGAAAAAAAATTAAATTAGTCAGACATTATTTTGGGTGGCATGTTTGAAATCCTCATATTTTTCTGATTCAAAAACATATATTATTTGCATCATTGGGATTTATCAATTAAAAGTTATTATTTTTTGGATATTAAAACATTTAAACAAAAATCTTGAAATGTTTTTATTAGACCGAAAAAGGACACAGGATTTTTGGTACACATAGGAAACTAGCCGCCGACGCTGACATGTGGGTCCAACGCTGACTCAGCGCAGGTGGGGCACATCGGGCTGCTCGGGTCTTTTTGTACCGCAGGGTTAGCCAGCCGGGGAGGATGACAAGTGGGACCGACGGGCGTGCGGTCCCACACGCGGGCGCGCGAATAGGGCACAGCCACGTGGTGAATCCCGGGGAGCGTGGGCGGAAAAAACGGCAGCACTCCCTTTTTGTAAAACGACCAGGGGTGCTGACATGTAGGCCTGGGGACCGCGGGTTGGCGAAGCAGAAAGGCCAGGGGGTGAACTCCAATGCTGCCGACTGCTGCTCTCTCTGAAACTCTGACGAAACTGAAATCGCTCGCAAAAACAGCTAGCTAAAGCCCAAGTTCGGAGGAAGATGGCGACGAAACTAGCGATAATTTGGAGATGTTGTAAAAACGAGAAGTGTAGATATCACTTAGCTCTACAATGCTTGTGTACAAATTTTCTTCGTCGAAGGCCTGTACACTCCGGAAAACACTGGGATTCAGAGGCGAAAACCATCCTGGGAACTGACGGGCGAGGTGCAGCAGAACGATGTTTTCTGGCAGACTTTGCGAGAAGATTCCTAGCGCGTTAGTTGATGGATTCGGCTATGGCTTGGTGCGTTAGAGAGAGGGACTACCTCCTACAAATATCCTTCAGGAAGCACGGCGGGATATGGACTGTGGCGGACGGGAGCATTCGCGGAACAGAGGAAGAAATACAGTGCTGCACGTTCGTGCGAACTGTCGGTCAGACTTGACAGTGTTGCTACGCGATGGCACAATCTTCCGATCAAGACTGAGAGCACTACACTAGATTGTTTGGAGTGTGCTTGGGCTCGATTAAAAGAGGGGGATGCAGGCTACAAAGTTCGTTCATCTAGAATCCTAGGAGGAAGGCTGCATCGACCGGAATCTGGCGAGGAACAGAGGAGCTAGTGCTACTGCTGTACACGCGGACACATCACCACGCGCGCGCACAGCGACAGGCAGCGGCAGGTGTGGTCAAGACCAAGGAGGTGTCGAGTCTTTGGCAAGGAAAAAAATGATGCTACGGTGTCCCAGGAGCTTCGCTGGTGTTCGACGGAGATGGGCGGAGGGAGAGCTAGAGCAGGGAGAAGAAGCTCACCGGGAGGGGGTTGGAGGAGAGGAAGAAGACGACCGCGACGTTTCTGGAGTGAGCTACCTCCTCCTCCTAGCTCCAGGTACATGTCCAGATTCAGTAGACTCCCGCGCGGCTCCTGGCGAGGTACATCGACGATGTTTGTCAGAACCTGGCCGTGGCCATGGCGACGACGGCTAGGGTTTTGATAGAGGGGAGGAAGGATAGGGGAAAGGTGCTCTTTGGGTGGAGTAGTTGGAGGAGACGAGGCCCTCCTGGCTACCTTTTAAGCACGGGAGAGAGGGAAGCAGAGGCACGAGGTTGGAACGAGGGTGCAAGAGCACGTGAGGCCACGGGGAAGAGGAATAGGGCTTGCACTGGGTCTGATCGGGTCGCAGCTAGGGAGAGGACGTGCGCGAGCGGGCTAGCGTGCCTCTGCTGTTGCAGCTTGCAAGCCTCCAGCTGCGTCAGGGAGAGGCCAGGGCATCACCACGCTAGGGCTAGGACTGCTAGGGTTCTGCCAGGCTGGGTTGGGCTTCAGGTTAGGTTAGCAGATGATAGCTAGGTTCCTTTTTATTCTTTTTCAAAATTTAGGATTAAATTCAAACAAAACCAAGAAGGATCGAAATAAGAGAGATAAAGAGTGAGAGGGAGCATGTGTTCATGGCCCATACATGCATGAATAATTGCACCGCTATTAGTTGTAAAAACAACTATAATTTTCAAGGCCAATTATTCTAACTTGTTTCAAAGTTTGAGTAAGAGCCACACACAAGATTTAAAATGGAAGATCAAAAGCATAAAAGATATCAAAACCATTAAAAGAGGAAGTAGATCATGGTGGTATGGAATACCTTGCATGGGACATGCAAGACATTTATTGCAACCCATGGAGGTGTATAGGATGGATGAGAGGAGAAAAACACATGGGCTTGATTTATGATTCAAATGGAGAAAAGATGACCCCACATGTAGATAAAAGTAGAATTAGATCAAGGGTTGATGTTACGATGTTAGAAGAAAGTTAAGAATAAAACAGATGCCCTCAACTCAACTTGGGCCTGAGCAATTCATCAAGAAGCAAATACATTTTGTTAAGAACCAACTACAATTGATAAATGCATATGAGACAAAAACCAAATGAAAAGGGTTTTATATCATGCTCAAATGCAATGTGGCATGATGACATGAGCATGATATAATTATGATGCAACAATTATATGTAGGAAGGTAGCATTTTATTATTAGACCATGTAGCATTACAGATGTTAGACAGATGGGATGCTACAACCGGGCAATTCATCTGTAAATACGTCGGGGTATTCACAAACTACTCTGACTTGGTCACGGGTTGGTTGGGCTAGACTCTTGTTGCATTTGAATTGACGAGGCAAGGTCTCATATATATGCTCTACTAATACTTGATACATTGCAAATGTATCTATAATTTTTGATGTTGCATGCTTGGTTTTATCCATTTTCTTGTGTTTTGTTCCAACTTTGGAGTACTTTTCATATGATTTCTTGGACTAACCTATTAACAAGAGCCACCGTGATAGCTGCCTGTTTTCTGCTGTTTTTGGTTCTAGGAAAGTCAGAAAATGAATATTCTCGGAATTGGACGGGACAAAAGCCAAAGTGCCTATTTTTCCGGAAGTGATCAAGTGCCAGAATACGAGACGGAGAAGGGCCAGGGGCCAGCCACACCTCCTGGCCGCGCGGCTAGGCTGGGCCCGCGCCAGGTGTTGGTGTGGTGGCTCCCGGCACCACCTCGGTCTCTCCTTGGACTACGGATCCATGTAGTAGCTAGATGGCTGGTTCTCCTCCTTTGTGCTTTCATGTTTAGATCTTGTGAGCTCCGTTCATGATCAAGATCATCTATTTGTAATTCATACATGTTGTGTTTGCGGGGATGCGATGGAAATTGAGAAGCTATTTCAGATTGATTATTGATTCTATCATGTCTTTGTTATTTGAGATCTTGCATGCTTTCCGTTGTTAGTAGCTATCTTGGCCAAGTAGATGCTAGCAACTCCAAGAGTTAGTATTTATGCTCGATAGTGGGTTCATGCCTATGGTAATTTGGGGAAGTGATAGAAATCTCTAAGGTACTAGATGTGCTGTTGCTACTAGGGAGAAAACAACAATCCTTTGTTCATAGAACAATCGTATTGTTTACTTTACACGCAGTTCGTAAAGCAATAATCTGTTGCTTGCAACTTAATACTGGAGGGGGTTCGGATGATAACCTGAAGGTGGATTATTAGTCATAGATGCAGTTGGATGGCGGTCTATGTATTATGCTGTAATGCCCAATCAAGTCTCAAAGGAGTCAGGATGATTAGTATATGCATGTATTGCTTTCTCGGTTTTTGTCAATTACCCCGCTGTAATTTGTTCACCCAGCATGTTATCTATCTAAGGAGAGGCACCTCTAGTGAACTATGGATCACGGTCCTTTTTCTTTACATACAATCTACAACTATTTACTTCTTTGTGTTTACTTTCTGCAAAGTTTTACTTCTTTCCATTCGATACGTTTAATCCTTTGTTTTTCGCAAAACACCGTGAGATTGACAACCTCATCGCAAGTTGGGGACAAAGTTCTATGGTTGTGTTGTGCAGGTCTCCACATTGCTACTAGCACCGGTAGTGCGCCCTGCCAAAGCTCAGCTAGTAACACCTTTGGGGTGTTTCCTTGCTCCTACTGGTTCGATTAAACCTTGGTTTCATAACCGAGGGAAAACTTATTGTTGTGCTCATCATACCTTCCTCTTGGGGTTCCCAACGAGCTCTACGTCGAAAGTCGAGCGCATCAATACTCCGGAGCTACTGGTCATGGTTATGGCTTTCTTGGCACAGTTGATCAACCCTTTATGTTTCGACATCAAATCCATTCCTAGTACTACTTCCAAACCTTTGGTTCCATGTACTATTAGATTGACATGAAAATCTATTCCATGGATTCGGATAGGTATAACCTTGCAAAATTTTCTAGCTTTGGTGGTTGAACCGGGTATTTGAACTATCATAACATGCTTCAATTTGGTTGGTTGAATCTTACTAGTGCATGCAAATTCTTTGATAACAAACGAGTGCGATTCTCTAGAATCAAACAATACTCTTGCTAAAACTGAGTTGACAGAAAACATACCCAGCACGACATCTGGCGCTTCCTAGGCTTCTTCAGCATTCATGTGGAACAGACGACCATTGCGGTTGAGCGAATTCCCTGGGGAAAATCTCCTTCCAGGCTGAACACGGTGCTGCTGCTGAGCTGGGGCATTCACATTGGTGGTGGCTGCAAGCTTCTTGGGACATTCGTTGGAGTAGTGATCCTTGATTCCACACTCAAAGCAAGTAATATGGGACTTGTCTTTGGCTGCAACAGGCACGACATTGCTTCTAGTCCTTGGGGCAGTATTGTTGTTGTGGTTGTTGTTGGACTTAGGCGGTGCACGGTTGAAGTTATTGGAGTTGCCGGGGTTGTTGTTGTGGTTTCCTCCGGACTTCACGTTTCCTCCGCTACGATTGGGGTAGCTTGGACGAGACATTGGGGGTCTATTGTTTCTTGGGGCATATCCTGCAGACGGGTTGGGGCGAACTTCTGGGTATTATGGGACCCAATCTAATGCATCATTATGCACTTGCGGTTATCATTGGCTTGGTTGATCTTCCCTTCCATCTAGATGGCATAGTCGAGTAGCTCTTCGAGATCTTCAAAACGGATGTTGACTAACACGGTCTACATCTCATCATGCAGTCTTTTCAGGAACCTTTCTTTCTTCTTGGCTTTAGTGTTGATCTCATCAGGTGCATAACTAGCGAGGGATAGAAATTTGTCACGGTATTCAACTACCGTCATCCTGCCTTGCTTCAGTTCTCTAAACTCATCTCTCATCCTGGTGACTAAACCTTGTGGCACATGGGTGCATCTAAACTTGATCTTGAAAGCTTCCCATGTCATCACTTGACCGTGGTTCATACTATGGGTGCTATTCCACCAGGCTCTTGCATATCCTACCAGATAGTGGGTGGCAAACAGTACTTTCTTGTTGGCATCAACTCTTGCGACTTCCAGGTTGTTCTCCATTATTTGCAACCAATCATCCGCATGCAACGGGTCTTCAGACTTGCTAAAGATAGGGGGATTGGTATTCTGAAAATTCTTAAGCTTTGATCCATGATGATCCTGATTTCCATGGCCTTGATTATTGTGGGCCATTTGAGCTATCTATTGCAGGTTGGCTAGGTTGGCTTGGCGCTCTGATCTACTAGCTTCACGGTCAGAAACTAGCATCTGAAGAATCTGCAGCATCAGGTCCTGTGATGAGCTGCTTCCTCCGGGGTTTCCACGAGTCATCTGAAGATTGAGATAGATAAAGGGGTAAGAGGGAAAGTTCTAAGGTTCATGGTTTTGTTTTCAAAATCTTTTAGACTTTGAGTTTGACTCAGGTTTGGCAAACTAACAACTTCTCATTCATTCATTCATTCATTCAAGCACACAATACAAACACACACACCATAACATAAAAGGAAAACATATGGTTTTAAGAACCATTTTGTGAACTAAGATACAGTTGGACCAATACAACTCATTCCTACGGGGGTGATCAAGTGCATCTACTCATCATCAATGAAGTCGGAATCATCATCATCGGTGTAGAAATCCATGGCATCATCCTCTAGGTAGTCATTGTCATCACTGAGGTAAATGTCAATATCTCCCTGATGTCTTCACCTTCTTCCTCTTCTTATTTTGTTGCAAGCTGAGCTTCTCGTTCCTAGATGGTCTTCTCAAGGTCGGCCACCTTCTTGCGAAGACGGGTGATGGTGCGATCCTTCTTCTCACGTTGCCGACGAAGTGATTGGCAATCCTTGACGAGCAGGGAGGAAGTCTTGTCCTTCTTGGCGGTAATGGGAAGGTTGTGGTTGTCGTAGGCTTGAGCATTGTCCAATTCCTTCTGTCTATCATACAGTAGGAAGTCAAGGTTCTCCACTTGGCGCTTCATCTCTAGGTGACTTGGCATTTCCAATGGAATTCCCATAGAATCACACCTTGCGAAGTGTGCAAAGCGAGTTCCCTAGATGAAGTTGATGTTTTCCCACATACGGGCAAGAGCTTCATGCATGGCCCTGGCTAATCCATCTAGCCAGTTGTTTTCTCTCACGGTGAATTGAATCTTCTCAAAAAGCGGTGCTTCCATCTTGCCTCGAAGATCTGCAACTATCAGCCATTATAGATCTCCTCCTGGGGAATTCTTGAGTTGAGCTCCAAAGAATTTCGGATGCGAACGCTCAAGATACTCAGACAGTGCATCAAGATCCCTTTCAAAGAACAGCTGGCCTCTGTTGCCCAACTGGTAGAACTTGCAATACTGAACTTCCATCTATAAGAATGTAGGATGAGTAAGTTAGTGAGGTGATCAAGTGTGTCAAATTTTATGTAGGAATGTAAGAATTTTTGAGGAACATGATTATTTTTGAAAGAATCAAGGATAAGAGTGGGAATATGTTTTCATAAATACTCCCTTCATTTGTTTTTGAAACTAAGTTTTTGTTTGGACGTCCATTCTAACTAGGGTCTCCTATGGCCAGGATGGCTCTGATACCAACTTGTCAACACCCGGATTTTTAATCCCAGATGCCTGTTATGCCATAGATCGCAATCCCAGGATTACCATTTTTGCGAGACATAACAGATTGGATATCACAGTACATCATCCATTACAAACCATAATAAGGTCTTACACAAATAAAGGATCTCATGATCTAGTCTTAATACAAACAAGTAGGGGAATAATAAGCGTAGCGGTGGGCTCCATCTTCACTGTCACAAGCAATGCTGACGATGAGAGATGCTCCTAGTTGTCGTAGTCGTCCTGCTTCCCATCTTCCGGATAGTCCTATTCATAGTCTGGACACGGGAATAGCCAGGGACAAAGCCATGAGTACTCTTTAAGTACTCGCAAACTATCACTAACAAGTAAGGTGGTTCTAGTAGGAATGCTAAGCTCTAAGTTTATTTGCAAAAGCTAGATTTATCTTAAGCTGAGTTCAGAAGTAAAGAAGGCTAATTTAAAGTTCTAAATCACCTAAGTGGGAACTTAGTTTTCATAGTCACAACCCTGTTGTGGTCAAGTCAAGGTCACAATTCATTTCACAAGTCATTTTGAAAACATATGACGACGGAACAGTATGGCCACTCCAACTGTCCATGACTGTGGACGCAGCTATTCGAATAGTTTGACACTCTACAGAGGTGGTACACTTTCACCACAAATTTCGATACATCCGTCAGGGATAACCCTGAATCAATCATTCTTAGTTTGTGGATAATCAATCATAACCTTTCAATTACACACCCTAGTGTAGGCACCTCCCCTATGAGCTTGGCCTCCTAGCCATGGCCATCTACCATCCTGGGCACTGCGTAGGTGGACAAACATCAAGAGGTAGCCTCATCTCAAACCTCTCCCGCGAGGGAACCCATACTAATGCATATAAACTTCCGGCTAAGCCTTACCCAATTCAGGTATTGTGGTTGTACGGTAAAATTGGAATGGTATCGCATCAGAACCCAACCATCAGTTCTATAAATAGAATGACTCATCATTCCAAGGTTTTCATAATCATTTTCACCAAGTATTCCCATCTAAGTGATCAAGTCTTATCCTTAGCACTAGCCACTAAGGTTAAGAGTGTTCACTAATGAGGGGTACTAATATTCAATCTCATGCCATAGAATGACATCTAAGTGTAACTAGATAGGCCAAGTTTTATACTCTTTATGCTATCTATATTAAAAGTAAAGAACTTTGGTAAAGTAAAAGAAAGTAAAGCTTGCAAGTAAAACTTGGAATTGGTATAATCAAATATATAACCAAAGCATTCTTAAGGCATCTTGCTTCGGTTAACTTGCATCTAGTGGTGGCTTGCATAGTTAAGAAACTTGCAAGTGTTAGCTTGCCAATAATAGCTTGCCTTGATTGGTGTAGTAATTGAAATTCTCCTCATCGTCTTCGGGGTAAAACTCCTCCTCCTCGTAGACTTGGTCGGTACTATCGTCTATAAAGGAATATGTGGTACACAATCACCAAACAATACTTATCTATGCTATTTAGAACACTAAGGCACACACCTGATGATCTAGCATCATCACAATCATCACATGAATTAAAGAACTAGTGTCGTTATTTTATTTGAGAAAAGTAATTTCTACTCATTGAAGTTAATGAAGATTTAATATTCTCCAAATAGAATATGGGATCATGTGGACACATGTCATCACCATATATTCTAATACATGGGAATGTGATTTAAAGGGTTGGTCTCATTTTATAAAGTTTAAGATTATTATTTAAAAGATTTAAAGTGACTAGAATGCCCTAATAGCATTGTTTTGGTACTAGTCCACTGTCACCTCATGCAAATCTAAATATTTTTACATATTTAGATAGGTATCATCAAATGTGATTTTTGAGAGTTGGAATCAACTCAAAAGATATTATGGTTGATTTTTGAAAAATGTTTGAATGTAGAAAAGTCTCTATCTTTTTATTTTTGCTATATGTGATATCTAACTCCAATTGATTTACATCCAACGGGCTTGGATATATATTTTAATTATCTTTCTAACAAAATTTGAATCATGCATTTTGGTTTAGTGGAACTCTCTAAATTAATTTTTGCATAAGTAGACAGAATCTAGTTTTAACTAAATTAGAAAAAAGATGATTTTGAATCGTTGGGCTACGTGCGGGAAAGGAAATGGGCCGGCCCAGCTGGACTGCGCGGGCGCAGCGGGCTGCTGACAGGGGGTCCTACACGTTAGTGGCTGTTACTACGCGAAGCGGTAAGTTTCAAACTCCGTCGTGCGATTAGACTACGATCTAACGGTTGTGGTTCGTCGTCCCCGGTGAACAGGTCTCCGGCGAGGACGAACCCTAGCGGCATGGTAGGGGTCTATGGGGGCTCACCTGGGCTCCAGCTATGGTCGGTGATGGGGGCGTTCGAGCTGGTAGACGATGGCGGTTCGAGGGATTGTCACGGCAGCTCCTAGGGCGGCTCGAATCGACGTCGCCTTTCTTCAATTGCAGCGGCCAACTCTGGTGAAATTCCGGCGGACTGAGGCTCTCCTTCCTCCGGGAAGAGGTGTGGGGTGGTTCTGAGAGAGAGGGGAGTCGAGTGGTGTGACAAATGCAGGCTAGGGTGGCCTCTATTTATACACCGGTGAGGGGACCGAGCGACATGGGCACGGCTCATCGGTGGCGATGCTACATGCAGATAGCGGCGCGACTATGCGTAGGGGACGGTGCGTGGACTCCTAGCGGTCATCTCTGGCTTAAAGGCGTAGTAAGGGGCAGTCACATTTGGTTGGGAGCGGGCGGTGCTCTACACGGCAAAGGCGGTGTTCGATGTAGCGCACGGTGGCTACGGGTCAAGCGGTGGCGAACGGGGATGTCTGGGCAGTTTCTAGGGTCATGGCGGAGCAGTGTGCACGGGGAGAGGTCGAGGCGCGGCGTGTGTGAGCTGGTCGGGCACGGCGCTCTGGAGCGTCCACAGCATGTCGCAGACGCTCTAGGCACGACTTTGCTAGGGTTGTCCACGGCTTGGCTTCGGTCGGGGAGTGGACAGGGGGCGGCGATGTGGTCGCAGCTACCCCTAGGCATCATGGGCGAGAGCTCGGGGCGGTCTGCTGTGAGCAGTTCATGATCGACCGACATGGGGGTGCTCGGGTGGCTTGGCATTGGCGCATACAACAAGGTGAGGGTTGCTCCATTGGGCTGGTTGAGACTAGAGGGGACAAGGGGACTGTAATGGGGGCAAATGGTGGACAAAGCATTGATCAAAAACATTAATAGTTTGGCAGCTATTACTGTGCTCACTAGATGTTTGATGAAATGGCCGAAAGAAACTTATTTTCAAATTTTTGGATGATTTTTGGTGAGTGATCTATACTTATGCTTGGTTATGTATGATTGCTTGGGATTGGCAAGGGGAATTGATTTAATGGGTTTTTCAAAAATGAGGATCTTAACATATGATTTGGATTCAATTTTCCATTGTCCATTTAATTGCTTTGCTAGATGTTTTTGTAAGTTAGTAAAGTGGGGCTTGATACATTTTTACTTGGTCTAGCAAGAGGTGAAAAGAATTGAGAAAGTTTCTGTTAAAATTTCTCTTCATGCATTCATATACCTTTTTCTTAATAAAAGTTTTTGTTAACCCTAAATTGGGTGATTAGGCACTTGATAACCTTGATTAAAGTTTCGGAATGTTGCAGATACACAAGGAAGAAGGGTTAACAAGGTGGAGCACGTTATACCTTCGGTATTGACGACTTGCTACCGGTGTAGGGGATGATGTTCGGGCATTGCGGTGTCAAGGAGCGTGGTATGTGACGACTTGAAGAAGCTTGAAGTTAGTTGTGGCGACACACACACGAGGCACGAACAACACAAAAGGATAAAATGGAAAAAACTGGGAAAATCAGTAGTTTCGGCGACCAAATCGGCGGTACCAGATCCTGCGCCGAAAATTTTGGCGGGAATTCCAGTTCACCGGAAATTTTACTAGAATTTTCAGCGGTAAAACTGGTCCACCGGGACTGGAGCCGATTTGACTTCGTGACGAACTCGAAAACTAAAATCTGTCAAAATTTTCAGAAATTTGTCCAAATTGGGCTAGGGAAAGGTTCTAGGAAGGTTGATCGGTACCCAAAGAAACAGATATGTGGAACAAAACCACAAAAACACACCAAATCAAAAGTTCATTTTGAAGGCGATTTGGTGCTCTTTTTTGGGGATTTTTGAATTTTTGGTGGATATAAGAAAATTTTGTGGGGAAATTCATGTGCAACGAAGATCTTGATACCAATATGTTGAGGGTCAACCTCGAGGATGGCCTGATCTTTTACAAAGCCCTTTCAAATCTAGGGTGAAGTGCGGGGGAAGGAGAGAGGGGATGGACATGACGAACTCACGCACGAGGATCACGATGAATACACTCACACAAAACCACGATACACACCAATAGATCACGCCGGTGGTGACCGGTCCGGCGCAATCCCTAGGATCAACATCGGGCGGAGGGCTCTCTCTCGACGCGGCACGACGAGTAGGGAGTCTCGGTGAGATCTTGACGTCTTGGCAAAGGGACTTCGATGCCAAGGGCTTGTACAATAAGGGAGGCACGATGCAAACTCCAGCGAGGTTTGTGATATTTGGGTGCTCCTTAATCAAGGAGCATGAGGCAAGAAGTAGATAGATCCACAAGGGTGTCCACTAATTCCAAATATCATGCCTAAGTAATACAAGGGGGTGTGGGGGCTATATATAGGCCAGCCACTAAATTAGGGGTAGTTTGGGCACAAAAGGGTAAAAACTGGACGAAATAAAAATATTCTCGGGCATCAAACCCTTGTTGACTTTCGAGGGACGATTCTGGTGACAAGTCCGGTGGCACCGGAATCGGCGCCGGAATTCCGGTCGAAACCAGAACGGCTCATAGAGACGTTGTTCGGTCAGCACCGGTTTCTTTCAGAGCATGCCGGGATTTCCGATCGCTGGTCCGGTCCGCTAGAGTGTGCTTCGGAAATACCGATGGGAATTTTGGCACCGGTTTGTCCTAGACCTTCGTCTTGCGATAGCTTGGCTCCTTCTCTTGGCATTTCTTGATGGGGTCCATACCTGATGATGCATAAAGTATTGGCATGAAGGAGCAAGCCATCCAAGCATGTATCGAAATCACACGAGAAAAGGAGCGAATTCATCTTAGCTTGAAGGAGCTTGGCTCGTGCACGAGTCATGGGTCCACTTGGGGGACTTGGTGGTGTAGATGTAGGAGCGTCCGTAGGACGGGCTGCATTAACTAACCTTATTATCCGGATGCAACTTTCCAATCTGCACAAGTAAACAAACCAGAGTGAATAATAAATACACACAAAAAATCATGTGGAAATTGATTCCAAGACTAAAGACCTCACATGTTTCTAAAAGCATTTAGCAAATCCCTTTGCGAGCCATTTATCAACGTTGATGCGGCTACCTTATGATTCAACTCTTCCTTCCACAGACTACAATGCCAACAAAAATTTAAAGTTAATTACATTATCAGGCCTAAATAAATGGGATCCTTCAATCAAAGAAAAAAGATACGGGTGCATGCACAAGAGATGACATACTTGATATATGGTAGAACCTCATTGCAACTTATGAGCACATACCAATGCATCTTTTCATAGTCATCACTAGTAGCATATAAGTATTCCGATCCTCCAATAAGGTTTACATCATGGTTGAAAACCGAGACATCACCAATATGCGAATCATTTCGATCCCTATTTCTAGCCGGCTGATTAAATCTAGTTTCCACATCGTTGAAGTACCTCGAGCAAAATGTAAGGCACTCATCAACAACATATGCTTCGGCAATGGAGCCTTTAGGTCTGGTGGTGTTTCACACAAAATGCTTGAATCTAAGCATCCTTCTTTCGACAGGGTACATCCAGCCGTATTGCACATGGCCTCTAAGCAGTGCCTCTTTGGGTAAATGCACGGCCAAATGAACTATCACAGTGAAGAAGGCTAGAGGAAAGATATTTTCAAGCATGCAAAGGATAATAACGATTTCTTTTTAGAGTCTTTGAAGAATAGTTAGCTTCAGCGTTTTGGAGCACATCTCTCTGAAGAAATTTCCCAACTCAGCAATCACTTCATATATTTGTTCATCCATAATTCCACAGAGTCCAGCCAGTAAAATCATTTGGAGGAGGATGTGACAATCATGGGTTTTCAGTCCTTGGAGCTTGCAACCATCGGGGGACACGTAATTTCCTAGATTAGCGGCATACCCATCTAGAAATCTCACCGCTCTTATGAATTCACATAATGCAATCTTTTATTCTTTTGTCATTGTATACCATGCTTGTGGCGTCACAAATGACTCTCCACCTTCAACAGGTTGTAGATGCAAATCTTGTCTTATGCCCATGTCCTCCAAATCCATCCTAGAGTTAACTGTGTCTTTTGACTTCCCATCAATGTTCATAAATGTTCCAAGAAGATTGTCACATACGTTTTTCTCAATGTGCATTACATTAAGGTTATGGCTCAACTTGAGATCTGCATAGTACGGGAGGTCCCATAGAATTGCCCTTTGGTCCCAACACTTGACACTTTATTTTCTTTTGATTTTTCCCATTCTCACATCTTTCACATTGTCAAGTTGTTGCGCCAGCTCTTCTTTAGTTAACTCCGCCGGCTCGTTGCGGGTTTCAGTTTGGCCATTGAAGTCCTTGCTTCTTTGCCAAGGATGGTTCCTTGGAAGAAAACGACGGTTCCTGGTCCAACATATCTTATTCCTTATTCTTTCCGAGCACGGCTCCTTATCACAACACACACATGCTTGATAACCAGCAGTGAGCCTCCCTGGCAAAGTGTGCAACACTAGGAAATCATGGATACACCATATGACCGCAACACGGAGGTCGAACTTATCAGGACTCAGGGGATCATATGTATGGACACCCTTCCATAGCTTCTGAAGGTCTTCTACCGGGGGCTCCATAAAACATCAAAATCCTTTCCTGGAGAATTTGGACCCGAGATCAACAAAGATGTCATGAAGTTGGACTAATCCATACATGCCCAAGGTGGAAGGTTGTACGGCAAAACAAATACCGGCCACATGCTATATTTCTGACTCATTCCAAATGGATTAAAGCCATCCATGGCAAGGCAGAGTCTTATGTTCATCGCATTGTCGGCAAACTCCTTATGTTTATCATCAAATCTTTCCATGCCTCTCCATTATCTGGATGGCTAAGTTATTATCCACGGGTTGCCGCTCCACTTGTGCCATTGTACATCCTCTTACTGTTGCTTTGAAATGAACAGCCTCTGCAGCCTTGGAATCAAAGGAAAGTAGCTCAACACCTTCTCTGGCATCTACTTCCTTCCATCATCATCTTTCCACCTAGAGGCATCACATTTTAGGCACCTTTCATGCTTGGCATACATGCCCCAAAACAAGATACAGTTTTTTGGGCAGACATGTATTGATTCATAACCGAGCCCCAATCTGCCAATTATACCCAATGCTTCATCATAAGATTTGGGAATTGCACATTTAGGATATTGGATGGTCAAGATATGGAGTACTGCGTTAAAGGCAACATTGTTGATCTGGTAGAAGGACTTGACATGGAGTAACTTCACGGTGAAGGAAAATCTGGGCATTGTCCCACCATCACTAGCTGCAGGCTTTGCCTCCTCTATCATCTTGACATAGATCGTGTTCTGTCCAACTCCTTATGGTTCTGACTTGTACAGATCCTTAAATAAATCAGGAATTCAACCATCCTCATCCCCATCCTCCTCCTCCAAACCATCATCCACTATCAGAACATCATCTTTTACAAAATCATCACCTTCAGCATCAACATGGTGTGCATCAGGTTGAGGTTCAACTTCAGCTTGTAAAGGTTCTCCACGATATATCCAACTATCATAAGTATGTGCCATTGAATAGAATAGCAGATGAGCCTCTACATTTTCCAAAGTTTGTTTGTAATGGTTGATACAGCTACGACATGGGCAAACAACTTCAACATCCTCTACAATATTTCTCTGAACAAATTCCATAAACTCATGCACTCCCTTTATATGCTCATTGGAAATCCTTCTAACTCCTTTTCTAACCCAGTTTATGTCCATCTGCCAAACATATGTTGCAACTTAGCACTCAAGAAACCAAAAACGCCATCATGTACAAGGAAAAACAAAACAAATCATGCTAATCCAGCTTATGTCCATCATGTATAGGAAAGACAACACAAATCATGTACATAAAAATAACTCTAATCCAGCTTCTATCCATCATAGGAAAAAGAACATAAATCATCTATAGCTAGCTAGGCCACAAACTAGAGATCATCTAACTAAAATATACAAAACAAGAACTCTCCATCCAAAAGCCACAAACTAAAGATCATCTTCTGACTAAATATACTGAAGTATACAAAACATGAACATGAACCAAAATAGCCATCCTTTTTTTCAATGATAAAGAGGGGAGAGGGGATAGGAGAGGGATGCATACCTAGAGGTGTCCATCGACGGGGATTCCTCTGGTTGGAGGGATCTTGTCGTTGTTGCCGAGCGGATTGGTCTTTGTTGCTGAGCGGATTGGTACTTGTTGTTGCTAAACGGATTGATCGTTGCTGTTGCGGAGGGGCCTGTTCGTCTGCGGTACCAAATTTCGCAGGCCAGCTCATGGCGGTACCTAAGTTGCCTAAAATCGCCATGTTTCCAAAACTTGGGCCGCCAACTACTGAGAGGGGCCATTTCGAGGCAAACTCATCTCACCCTGCCAAATTCAAACATTCCATTAAACTGCCCCATGAAGTAGACGGTCGGGGACCCTCATGTCGGTCATCTGTCCGTGACGTGAGCGCTAACACAACAACCTCTTAGGCAAATCAAGTAGCTAAGTGGATTGGATGCGTTGACCAATTTCACAAATCCATTCCCACCTTTCCCCTAGCACCGGCGGCGCCGGAATCCACCCTCTAGGCAGGACGATCCCTTCGGACATTTGACTTCCGGCGCCAAGTTCATGCACCTAGTTGTTGATCCCGAGCTCCAATGGCGCATGCCATAGCCGTCGTTTCAAGGCTCTAGCCCGCCTCCGCCACCGACGAGTCGAGCAGCTCGGAGGATGGCAAATCCTACTACCAAGGAAGACGAAGTTCTGGCTACAAGCGGGTGAGATACCCTTCTCTTTGCTATTCGCACTAATTATAACTGCTAGCTAGCTACCGAACATCAAATTGTTTGTTAGCCCAATGCTGACAAACATATTTTGTCCATAGTTTTCTGTCAAGTGGGATCTTCGCGGACCCCCCCCTTACCTGGTGACGGTAGTCCTCTTCACGTACGACTCTAAGGGCAAGTGGTATGGACACCATTGTATCACGATGGAAGAAGCGTCTGCGCAGATCTGCACTATATCTGGTATGGTTGCTGCTCTACGTAATCATGATGAATTATGGCCGAAGCAGACTTCAAAGTTTAGCTTCATGGATGAACGTGGCATCATGGTTCCTCTAACGTGTGACAATCAGCTAATTGGGTTGATGAAAAGGTATGCTTTGGCTTGCATGTTTGAGCTGAATTGTGATGTACTGGATGTGGAAGCTGCTGCAACTGGGAGTCGCCCTTCTATTCTTGGACAAGGTAGTTGCTCGAATCCAATTAGCTCCTGGTAAGCAAAGGTCGCTTGGGGTTTGCATGTTTGTGCTGATTTGTAATTTTTGTTTTATTTACTCTGTAGATATTGGGCAATTATGCAACAGTGTTGTTTCTTTGATAGGAAGCGCCGCAAGGTTAGAAACATGACTACCGGGTCAGTCATTTTGCTGCCTGAAGAAATTAAAAATGGGTGGAAAGATGATGTTGGCCATGATTCTGGTGCCCATTGTCCGGGCGATGCAGAGTACGTGAAGCTAAGAAAGTTGGGACCGAGGAAGAGGAAGAAGGCAGGAAATGAAGAAGCCAGTGGACGTGAAGGCTTGGCACCCAGGCTGCGGAACAAGGTTGCTGGCAATGAAGATGCATAGTAGTGTGTTGAACTTGAACCTATATATGTAATTCTGTTAAATTCTGGAGCTCTGTGTGTGGCACGTTGCTGGGCGAAACAATCTACCCATGTTCTCTGAGTAAAATGTACCGTGACTTAGGGTTTGGAAACGCCCTAGTCAGTAGTTGAATCCGAAATTTTGATTGTGCCACTGCTATCTGAAAACACGCAGCACCGGTTCCACGGTTGCTGAGGGGCAGGAGGTCTCCAAATACGACAGAATGTAAGTGGCACAGAAATAAATTATTTAAGCTGCCACACTCCACGAAGCAGCAACTTATTTCAAATGCTGCACAACGACGTGGCAACATAAACAACAATGGCAACCGATTATGCCCAGATGAGGAGGAAACCGGTACCACTTTCTGGCCTAATCATGAGCCCGTCTATCTCACTGCCTCCCTGCTCCTACACCCCCCGCGTCTGGCGAAGCTCCCAGATCTTCAGTAACCGGGTGTACGTGCTTCCACTTTATAAATTGTGGTTGTGCCATTTGCATGCGGCACAATCCACGTAGATTACGTTTAAACAGACTACCAATGTTAGAATACATAGTAGAAAGGGGGTCTTTAGTCCACGGTCACGTTTCCAATCTGGGACAGAGATCTAAATCGAGGCAGAAATTGATCTAAATCACAAATTCTTCCACAAATTAATCGAGACAGAGATCTAAATCGAGGCAGAAATTGATCTAAATCACAAATTCTTCCACAAATTAATCGAGACAGAGATCTAAATCGAGGCATTTCATTAATTCAACCACAAATTCTTCTAAACAAAGGTGAGATTTCACATCCTACATTAATTCAACCACTAGTCAACAATTTCACTTCCGCTGCCACTGTCCTCCGAGCCGCCGGCTTCCTCGTCGTCGTCGGATGGAACCTCCACGATTTCCGCATTGTTCGCGAGACGGAGCACCTCTTCGCGGCTAGCGGCGGTGATGACGGTGTACTTGGTCCGTCTAGGGACGGACCAGAACCTCTACCGCCCTTCTCGGTTGCGGAGATCCCGGTGCACCACGCGCCCGTCAACGATGCGGTTGCCAATCATGGCCTTCCGCTCCATCTTGAACATCGCTGACCAGTACGGGCTGGCTGCCGCGTACCGGGGCAGCGCCCTCTTCCACGCGGGCATCTGGCAGCGGCGCGCCGTGATTTCTCTCTCCATCTCGGCTCGGCCAGGGGGCGGAGCCACTAGCACCCCCGCATAGCTGATGCGCCATCCGTGGGGCACCGTCGCGGCTGGCGGCGCAAGGATGTCGAAGTGTGCGAACATCACCGCCTCGTAGAATTTCAGCGCGAGCATCTCCATGGTAGCGCGGTGGAGATTGGAGAGGGAGCGAGGGGATGGATGACGAAGCGACGGCGCGGTGGAGATTGGAGAGGATGAGGGGATGGATGACGAAGAGACGTGCTGTGGCGCCTCCTATTTTACACGAGGACGACGAAGCGACGGGCGGAATATCCAAGGGGCATTCGTCAGACAAAAGGAAGTGATGTAGGGTTAAGACAGATTAACGGGCGACCAATTTTTTTCCTCCCAGGACTCCGGGGCCAATAGTTCAAACCGCTAGGTCAACAAGTACAGCTATTACAACTTAAAAAGGCATGGAGCTTAAGCTAAATAGAACTAGTTATCACACATCTCCTTGATCTTCCTAATCTTAGCCCGACGCGCATCTTCCTGCGAGAGCAAGGATCGAATCGTCTGCTCCTTCCTTTTAGCATCTTCCTTGCATAGATTCAATTGTTTCTCTGAATTTTTCCTCATGCACTTTTCAATACTCCTAGTTGTGAACTGCAGGACTTTGGCCTAGTGAAGATCATTCCTTGCTTGAGTCAGTTCTTGCTCTTCTTTAGCCTTCAGGGCCAATGCCATGTCCCTCTCCTTCTCGACTTTGCTAACCTTGTCTTGCACCCACCTGATATCTCGCTTATGCTTGGTCGTGTCAACTGGTTCCCATAGCTTCATCTCAACACTTTCAAGAAGTGAGCTGAATGAGGATTCTTTCAACTCAACAGTCATTTCCCATAGTTTGTCCAGCGCTTTCTGCATCGATTTGGGCCACTCTAGATCGACCCATTTGACAACACCACAAATTCTGCCTTGCATCATTGCACGATGTACTTGACACCGTAGAAACCTCCTTCCTGCGTTTCGTCCTTCGAACGCTACAAATTTAGCGGGCACATATCCATGTTTACATAGCAGAGGATTGTCTTCATCCGCTAAACCATGATAGTCGGAGTCATGCATCATCTGGTTGGCCTAACACATCATACACTCATAAGTAAACATATTAGATCTAGCTCAAAAAGTAGATAACTGGCCACAGATGATAGAGATAGAGATGAGACGACTCACATCGAAATCACCGTCCCTATCGTCATGATGCGTTTCCTTGCCGTCTCCCCTTGAACCCATGGCGAGAGGGGAGGGAGGTGTCTGCCAGAGAGGGGATTGGGATGGAGGTGCCGTCGGCTTGCGGCTACGACGGGATGGGAGTGAAGTGGGGAAAGTGGCTTCGAGGGAAGGAAGAGAAGTACGGGGAGGAAGAGAAGTAATGGGGATGTGACACTGGGATATGGCCCACTGAACTCGTGAGTCGTGACACTCGCAACAGGGGAGCGCCCGATGTTGCCAGTTTGTCCATAGCAAGCGTGGCTAATCATGCCGCAGAACAGCCTACTCACGGATCGCTCTCACGAAGACCATCCTAATCATCCAAGCCCCCCGATAGAATGATATGTAACAATCGTCAAGAAGAACAACTATGTTAGGGCGTTCCTTCTAGAAGACTCGGTCTAACGGCCACCCATTGGGGGGCTAAGGTTAGGGATCTCCTAAGGTTAATTAGGATCCATATGTGGTTTGTGAAAAGAGCAGACATGCAATGAAACTGGTGGATCCATATGTGGTTTGTGAGAAGGACACACATGCAATCACACTGGGTGGATCCATTTGTGATTTGTGAAAATAACACACATGCAATGCCATTGGTTGATCCATATGTGGTTTGTGAAAAGAGCAGACATGCAATGACACTGGTGGATCCATGTGTGGTTCATGAGAAGAACGCACATCCAATGATACCGGTGGATCCTTATGTGGTTTGTGAGAAGAACAGACATGCAATGACTCTAGTTGTGGTTCATGAGAAGAACACACATGCAATGACACTGGTGTATCCTTATGTGGTTTGTGAGAAGAACAGATATGCAATGACTCTAGCTGTGGTTCATGAGAAGAACACACATGCAATGACACTGGTGTATCCTTATGTGGTTTGTGAGAAGAACACACATGCAATGACTCTAGATGTGGTTCATGAGAGGAACACACATCCAATGACACTGGTGGATCCTTGTGTAGTTTGTGAAAGGAACACACATGCAATGACACTGGCAGTGGTTCATGAGAAGAACACACATGCAATGACACTGGTGGATCCATGTGTGGTTTATGAGAGGAACAGACATGCAATGACACTGGTGGATCCATGTGTGGTTTGTGAGAAGAACATACATGCAATCACACATGGTGGATCCATGTGTGGTTCATGAGAGGAACACACATGCAACGTTACTGGTGTGTATCCATGTGTGGTTCATGAGAAGAACACACATCCAATGACACTAGGTGTGGTTCATGAGAAGAATAGCCATGCAATCACACTAGGTGGATCCATGTGTGGTTTGTTCAGAAGAATACACATGCAATGACTGTAGCTATGGTTCATGAAAAGAACACACATGCAATGACACTGGTGGATCCATGTGTGGTTTGTGAAAAGAACATACATGCAATCACACTAGGTGAATCCATGTGTGGTTTGTTTAAAAGAACACACATGCAATGACTCTAGCTGTGGTTCATGAAAATAACACACATGCAATGACACTGGTGGATCCATGTGTGGTTCATGAGAAGTACAAACATGCAATCACACTGGGTGGATCCATGTGTCGTTTGTTTAGACATGCAATGACTCTAGCTGTGGTTCATGAAAAGAACACACATGCAATGACACTGGTGGATCCATGTGTTGTTCATGAAAAGAACAGACATGCAATGACACTGGTGGATCCTTATGTGGTTTGTTTAGAGGAACAGACATGCAATGACACTGGGTGTGGTTCATGAAAAGAACACACATGCAATGACACTGGTGGATCAATGTGTGGTTCATGAGAAGAACACACATGCAATGACACTGGTGGATCCTTATGTGGTTTGTTTAGAAGAACAGACATGCAATGAAACTAGTTGTTGTTCATGAGAAGAACACACATGCAATGACACTGGTGGATCCATGTGTGGTTTGTGAAAAGAACAGACATGCAATCACACTAGGTGGATCCTTATGTGGTTTGTGGAAAGAACATACATGCAATGAGTCTAGATTTGGTTCATGAAAAGAACACACATGCAATGACACTGGTGGATCCATTTTTGGTTCATGAGAAGAACATACATGCAATCACACTAGGTGGAACCATGTGTCGTTTGTTTAGAAGGACACACATGCAATGACTCTAGCTATGGTTCATGAAAAGAACACACATGCAATGACACTGTTGGATGCATGTGTTGTTCATGAAAAGAACAGACATGCAATGACACTGGTAGATCCTTATGTGGTTTGTTTAGAGGAACAGACATGCAATGACACTGGTGGATCCTGATGTGGTTTGTTTAGAGGAACAGACATGCAATGACACTGGGTGTGGTTCATGAAAAGAAGAGACATGCAATGACACTGGTGGTTCCATGTGTGGTTCATGAGAAGAACACACATGCAATGACGCTGGTGGATCCTCATGTGGTTTGTTTAGAAGAACAGAGATGAAATGACTCTAGCTGTGGTTCATGAGAAGAAGACACATGCAATGACACCGGTGGATCCTTATGTGGTTTGTTTAGAAGAACACACATGCAATGACTCTAGCTGTGCTTCATGAAAAGAACACACATGCAATGACACTGGTGTATCCATGTGTGGTTCATGAGAAGAACACACATGCAATGACACTAGGTGTGGTTCATGAGAAGAACACACATGCAATGACACTAGTGGATCCTTATGTGGTTTGTTTAGAAGAACACACATGCAATGAATCTAGCTGTGGTTCTGTAACATCCCAAAACTTTAATCCAAGGTTATTAAGATCCAAATCACCAAAATTAGGGTTAACAAAAAAACTTTTCCAATTAAAATTATTAAAACATTCATATGTGTGTGCATTTATTTAGGAGTTGATTTGAATTTACATGATTAAGTGATCCATTTCTTGTAAAATGATTCTTAGGTGAAATAAACATCATCTAGATCATCCCCAAACAAATCCCAAAGAAAAACAAATCAAAATGAATAAAACAAGTGAATGGTCATTTGTGCCATTTTAATCAACATGCCTAATTTGGCTATTTCTAGGACTCATTTCTTAACAGAGATAAATGTGGATCTTTGCACCCCTTGCTAGTACAGATAATGATGTACCAAGGCCCACTTTGTGATATGCCAAAAACATTCAAACACTAAATTTAAATGGCAGTTGAAAATTGAATCTATTTCATATGGGAAGATACCACTATTTTAAAAACCACTCAAATGAGCTCAAATTTTAAAACCCAAGCACCCACAGAGTCTCATGTTTATGCCTGGCACACCCACCAAAAATCTTTGCAAAATTCAAAAATAACTTTCTTGCGGCCATTTCCACAAACACATGGCAGGCAAGGTTTAAACTCTAAAATTAGCTCACTGTTTTGAATAGGGTTTTGCCCCCAAATGATCTATATTTAATCCCTTTGTCCCCTCTTGATCCAACCAGGGACTAAGCACCCCATCCCCTACCCCTAGTGGCAATGCCATTCCATGCCAAGCATATGCTCGCCGGCCAACTTGGTCACCGCCGCAACAGACCACCTCTCTCCCTCTCACCTTGTCTACGAGCTAGCTCACACCTCACCGCCACCCTCTGTCCCCTCCCCGAGCCAAGCCAGAGCATGTACCACCGCCAATGTGCCGCGCACCAAGTGTTTGCACCATGCCGAGCATGCGCCAGAGCGTCGCGCCCGACACACGTGTACATGCCGCCCCTCGATCGCAACCCGCGTCCACCGCTCCGCCATGACCCTAGGAACATGCCAGACATGCCCGTTCGCTGCCCAACGCACCAGAGCCACCGCTCGCCGTGGAAGCCGCCGCCTCTGCCGCTCAGAGCACGCGCACCGCCTGACCGCATACTACCGTCCCTAGGCCCGCATTCAGTCCTTAGAGCATCGCCAGGAGACCAGCCACCATCCCCTACCTCGAGCCACGCTGTTAGCACGCTGTGCAGCCCTCGCCGGAGCCGCCCGCCCATGCCTCTTGATTGCATCGTCGTCCTATAAATAGAGGCCATCCCTAGCCATTTGCAGCACGCCACTCACCTCCCCTCACCCTACTGAGCCTTCCCCACTTCTCCCCAGAGCAAGGCGCGCAGCCGTTGAACGGAATTGCACCGGAGCTAGCCGCCTCTGGAGGAGAAGGGCACCGTTGATTGCGACCATCCCCGGAGCTGCCTCGACGATTCCTGAGTTCGCCGTCGACCACCAGTTTGTTTGCCCCCATCGCCGATGTTGCTGGAGCCCTGGTACGCCCCCTGAGCACCCCCACCGAGTCGCTAGGGTTAGAGTTCGCCGGCGACAGGTCCGTCGTCGATGACAAGCCCCAGCTATTGATCCCTGTTCAAATCTAACGGCCCACATTGCCCCGTACCGCTTCGCGCGTTATGAGCCTCTAACTGGTGGACCCCCCGTCAGCTGAGCCCCGCGCCGCATAGTGTCACTGGGCCGGCCCGTTAGCTTTCCTGGGCGACCCAATTAGTTTGAATTAGGAATTTTCCATTTAGTTTAAACCTAGTTCTGTCCCCTAATTTGAAAATCAATTCAGAGAGATTTATAAATACAAATGGAGTGATTCCAATTTTGCTAGAAAGCCACTAAAAAGATCTACCCAAGCCCATTGTATTTAATTCAATTAGAGTTAGAGATCTCTCCTAGTAAAAATAATAAGACAAAAGCATTGGCACCTTGTAACATTTTTATAAAATCAACCATGATAGCTTTGGAGTTGATTCCAACTCTCAAAAATCACATTTAACCACATCTATCTGAATATGTAATAATATTAAGGTTTACATGCAGTGACTTTGGACTACTACCAAAATAATGCTATATAGGCATTTCTGGTCACTTTAAATCATTAAATAATGAACTTAAACCAAAGTAATTGTGATCCAACCCTTAAATCACATTCCCCAATGTTAGAATATGTGGTGATGACATGTGTCCACATTATCCATATTTGAAGTGGTGAATATTAAATCTTAGTTAATTTTCAATGAGTAGAAATTACTTTTATAAAATAAAAAGAAGGAAACTAGTGAATAAAACTTGTGATGCTAGTGATGATAATAACTCATAAAATGTGTGCTTTAGAGTGCTAATTAGATTAGTTAAGTATTGTTTGGTGATTGTGTACTCCGTATGTATTTATAGACGAAAGTACCGACCAAGCTTTCGAGGAGCAGGAGTTCTATCAAGAGGAGGAAGAAAACTTCAACCACTGCACTGCACAAGGCAAGCCACCATTAATAATGCAAGCTAACCCTTGCAAGCTAGATAATCTAAGCACATGCATTAGGCATGCTTTGGTTATATCACTTTGACTATTACTTACCCCAAGTATTATTTTTTCCAAGCTTTACTTCCTTTACTTTATCAAAGTTCTTGACTTGTTTTGAAGGTAGCATAAAGAGTATAAAACTTGACCTATAGAGATAACTTTAGATGTCATTCTATGGCATGAGATTGATCCCATCATTTCCACCTTAGTGAACACTCTTAACTTAGTAGTTTAGAGTAGATAAAAACTTGAGTCACTCTAGATGGGAATACTTGGTGAAAATGAATTATGAAAACCTTGGAATGATGAGTCATTCTATTGAGATGTTTTGACATGTGTTGAGAAACACAAAGGGTTTATGATGGTGAAAATGTTGAGGCATGAGGCTTAACCCTTTTATAAAACTGATGGTTTGATTCGGATGCGATACCATTCCAAATTTACCGTACAACCACAATACCTGAATTGGGTAAGGCTTAGCCAGAAGTTTATATGAATTAGTATTAGTTTCCTCGCGGGAGAGGTTTGAGCTGAGGATACCTCTCAATGTTGTCCACATATGCAATGCCCAAGATGACAGATGGTCATGGTTGGGAGGCCATGCTCATAGGAGAGGTGCTTATACTAGGGTGTGTAAAGGAAAGGTTATGTTTGATTATCTGCATACTAGGTATGATGATTCGGGGTTATCCCTGACAGATGTATCGAATCTTGTGGTGAAAGTGTACCACCTCTATAGAGTGTCAAACTATTCGAATAGCCGCGTCCACGGTTATGGACAGTAGGAATGGCCATACTGTTTCGTTGTCAGATGTTTTCCAAAATGACTTGTTAAATGATGAATCTTGACTTGACCACAATAGGGTTGTGTTTATGACACTAGCTTCCCAACTTAAGTGATTCTAGAACTTTATTTTATCTTTCTTTGCTTCTGAACTCAGCTTAGGTTTCAAACTTAACTTTATAGTTAACTTAGAGTTAGCACTTTAACCTAGAACTATATTACTTGTTAGTGGTAGTTTGCGAGTACTTAAAGAGTACTCATGGCTTTTGTCCCTGGCTATTCTCATGGCCAGACTATGAAGGAGATTACCAAGATGCTGGCCAGCCGGACGGTTATGATAACTAGGACTATCTGCCTTCGTAAGCATTGCCTGTGCCCCTGAAGATGGAACCCACCGCTATGCTTATCTTTTATTTCTGCTGCTTGTTGTATTAAGACTGGATCATGAGATCCTTATTTGTGTAAGACCTTATGTCTGGTTTGTAATGGATGATGTACTGTGATATCCAATCTATTATGTCTCGCAAAAATGGTAATCCTGGGATTGCGATGGATGACATAACAGGCAACTGGGATTGAAAATCCGGGTGTTGACAAGTTGGTATCAGAGCCATCCTGACCATAGGAGACCCTAGTTAGAATGGACGTCCAAAACAAAAACTTAGTTTCAAAACCAAAGTGAGTGTTTATGAAAAACTATTTCCTCTCTCATCCTTGGGAATTCATTCTTTCTCAAAAATTCATGTTCCTCAAAAATTCTTACATTACTACTTAAAATTTGACACACTTGATCACTTCACTAATTTTCTCAACCTTAATTCTTGTAGATGGAGACTCAGTTCAGCAAGTTCTACCAGTTGGGAAACGGAGGTCAGCTGATCTTCGAGAGGGATCTAGATTCACTGTCGGAGTTACTGGGACGCCCACATCCAGAGTTTCTTGGAGCTCAGCTTCCAGGACCCCCAGGAGGAGATTTGCAGTGGCTAGTCACCGTTGATCTTAGAGGAAGCATCGAAGCACCAACTTCCAGGAGAATCCAATTCTCAGTAAGGGAGAACAACTGGCTAGATGGATTAGCAAGGGCAATGCATGAAGCTCTCGCACGTCTATGTGCCGTCAGTGTCAACCAGATCCAAGGAACCCGTTTTGCTCACTATGCAAGGCGTGACTTCATGGGAATCCTGATGGAGATGCCAAGTCATCTAGCACTGAAGCGCCAAGTGGAGAACCTCGACTTCCTGTTGTACGATCGTCAGAAGGAGTTGGAAAATTCTAGGGAGTTAGCCAACCAAAACCATGCCATTGGCGACCAGAAGGCCCAGACATTCTCACTGCTAGTCAAGGATCGTCAGTCTCTTCGCCTCCAGTGCGAGAAGAAGGATCGCACCATCGCCCGTATTCGCAAGAAGGTGGCCGACCTCGAGAAGACCGTCAAGGAGCAGGAAGCTAAGCTTGCAGCCAAGGAGGAAGAAGAGGAGGGTAAGACATCCAGGGAGACATGGATTCTTACCTCAGCAATGATGATGACTTTCTAGAGGAGTATGCTGTGGACTTCTGCACTGACGATGAGGACTCCGACTTCATCGACGATGAGTAAATGCACTAGAGCACTGTCATAGCATGAGATGTATCAGTCCCACTATATCGTAGCTTGCAGAATGGTTCTTCAAAACATCTGTTTTCTTTTGCTTGTTGTGGCGTGTGTTTGTATCAGGTGTTTGTTTGGATGAATGAAATGAAGTTAGTTGCAAAACCTGAGTCTAACTCAAACTTTTAGCTTTGAAACCAAAAACCATGAACCTTAGAACTTTCCCTCTTACCCCCGTATCTACCTCAATCTTCAGATGACTCGTGGAAACCAAGGAGGGAGCAGCTCGTCGCAAGACCCAATGCTGCAGATTATGCAGATGTTAGTTGCAGACCGTGAAGCAAGTAGGGCAGAACACCAAGCCAACTTAGCAAAATTGCAGCAGATAGCTCAGATGGCCCAAAACAACCAAGGACATGGAAACCAGGATCACCATGGATCCAAACTCAAAAACTTTCAGAATACCAATCCCCCAATCTTTAACCAAGCTGAAAACCCACTAGATGCTGATGACTGGCTACAGACAATGGAAAACAACTTAGAAGTTGCAGGAGTTGATGACAACGAGAAAGTTCTCTTCGCCACCCACTATCTAGAAGGAGATGCAAGAGCTTGGTGCACTAGTATTCGTAACATGAACCATGGTCAAGTCATGACATGGGAAGCATTCAAAGTCAAGTTCAGCCGCACCCACATGCCGCAGGGTCTAGTAACCAGAATGAGGGATGAATTCCGCGACTTGAAGCAAGCCAGAATGACTGTGGTGGAATACCGTGACAGATTCCTGTCACTTGCCAGATATACACCTGATGAGATCAACACGGAGGCCAAGAAGAAGGAGAGATTCTTGAACGGACTGCATGATGAGATGCAGACTGTCCTCGCCAACATCCGCTTCGAGGATCTCGAAGAGCTAGTCGACTCTGCCATTCAGATGGAAGGGAAGATTAATCAGGAAAACGACAACCGGAAGCGTCGTATGATGCAGCAATCTGGATCCAGCAATCACCAGAAGTACTGTCCCAACCCCTCACCAGGATATGCACCAAGGAACAATCGACCCCCAGTGTCTCGCCCAAGCTACCCCAACCGTAGCGGACGCAATGTGAAGTCCGGAGGAGACAATCACAACTCCGGCAATGCCAACAACTTCAAACGTGCACCTCCCAAGAGCAACAACAACAACAACACTGCAGCTAGAACTGGCAGCAATGTTGTGCCCGTCGTAGTAAAGGACAAGTCTCAGATCACTTGTTTCGAGTGTGGAGTGAAGGGTCACTATTCCAATGAGTGTCCCAAGAAGACTGTCGTCACTGCTAATGTGAATGCCCCAGCTCAGCAGCAACGTCGTGTTCAACCAGGGAGAAGATTTTCCCCAGGGAACCCTTACAACCGCAACGGTCGTCTCTTCCACATGAACGCCGAGGAAGCCTAGGAAGCGCCAGATGTAGTGCTGGGTATGTTTTCTGTCAACTCAGTTTTAGCCATAGTATTGTTTGATTCGGGAGCATCACATTCATTTGTCACCGAAGAATTTGCATGCACTAGTAAGATTCACCCAACCAACCTGAAGCATGTCATGATAGTTCAAATCCCCGGTTCAACAACCAAAGCTAGAAAAATTTGCGAAGCTGTGCCTATCAGAATACATGGGATAGATTTTTATGCCAACCTAATTGTACTTGGAAACAAAGGATTGGAAGTAGTACTAGGTATGGACTGGATGTCAAGGCATAAAGGACTGATAGACTGTGCTAAGAAAGCCATCACCATGACTAGTTGTTCTGGAGTCACAGTAGAGCATATATCTGAAGCCTTACCTCATCAATTCAAGTGCAACAAGAGTCTAGCCCTGCCCACCTTAGACCAAGTAAGAGTAGTCTGTGAATACCCCGACGTATTCCTAGATGAATTACCAGGTATGCCCCAGATAGGGATATTGAGTTCATTATCGAACTAATCCCCGGAACCGAACCCATAGCCTAGAGACCCTATATCATGAACCCCTCAAAGTTAGTGGAACTTAAGAAGCAGTTGGATGCCATGTTAGCAAAAGGTTTGATTCAACCAAGCGCGTCGCCATGGAGATCACCAGTGTTATTCGTCGACAAGAAAGATGGATGCAATCGTTTGTGCACAGATTACATAAAGTTGAATGACGTCACCATCAAGAACAAGTACCCTTTGCCAAAGATAGAGGATCTATTTGATCAGTTGACTGGAGCCCAGGTATTCTCAAAGATTGACCTTAGGACTGGTTATCACCAACTTAAGATTCATGCAACGGATATTCCGAAGACTGCCTTTACTACTCTCTATGGTTTATACGAGTATATGGTTATGTCTTTTGGATTAACCAATGCCCCTTCTTATTTCATGAATCTCGTGAATAAGATCTTATGAATTTCCTAGATAAGTTTGTAGTTGTGTTTATCGACGACATCCTTATCTACTCCAAGTCAGAAGAAGAGCGTGAGCAACATTTGAGAATCATCCTAGAAACCCTGAGAGAGCATCGGCTGTATTCCAAGTTCAGCAAGTGTGAGTTTTGGATGAAAGAAGTAGGATTCCTAGGACATATTGTGTCTGCCGGAGGAGTCTCTGTTGATCCTGCCAAGATCAAAGATGTCGAAGAATGGGAATCCCCAACCACTCAAACCAAGTCCGTGCATTTCTCGGATTAGCGGGATACTACCGCAAGTTCGTAGAAGGATTCTCGAGCATCGCCCGACCCATGACCCAATTGTTGAAGAAGGACAAGAAGTTTGAATGGACAGACAAATGTGAAGCCAATTTCCAGGAGCTGAAGAAGAGATTGATATCATCCCCAATATTGATCATGCCAGACATCAAAAAGGCGTTTGATGTATACTGTGATGCATCCAAGATTGGTCTAGGATGTGTGTTGATGCAAGAAGGCAAAGTCATCGCTTATCTGTCTCGACAACTAAAGCAGCATGAGCAGAACTATCCGACCCATGATCTTGAATTAGCAGCCGTAGTGCTAGCATTGAAGACATGGCGTCATTATCTGATGGGTAATCGTTGTGAGATTTACTCAGATCACAAGAGCTTGAAATATATTTTTACTTAGAAGGACCTGAATATGAGGCAAAGGAGATGGATAGAGTTAATCAAGGAGTATGACCTTGACATTCACTATCACCCCGGCAAAGCCAATGTGGTAGCGGATGCTCTTAGCAGATTGCCTTGTAGGCTAAACACCATGATCAAGGAGAAGCAGCCAAGTTTGTATGAGGAGTTGGAGCAGTTCAGGACTGAGTTAGTTAGAAAAGGATTCTTAGCTAGCATTGAACTTCAACCCACGTTGATCAGCCAAATCAAGGAAGCCCAGAAGGGAAATGAAAGTATCGACAACATCAAACATCGTATTGGTACATGAAAGGTACCTGGATTCACTGAAGACGAAGAAGGAGTGCTGTGGTACAAAGGACGTATCTGTGTGCCAACAGATTCGGAGCTGAAGAAAGTTATCATGCATGAAGCTCATGATACTCTTTATTCTATCCACCCAGAGGAACGAAGATGTACCAAGATTTGAAAGAGCAATTTTGGTGGCACAAGATGAAGAGAGAAATCGGACGCTACATCGCCAAGTGTGACATCTGTTAAAGAGTCAAAGCAGAGCATCAGAGACCTGCAGGACTGTTGCAACTATTGCAGATTCCGGAATGGAAATGGGATTCCATAGGAATGGCCTTTATCACCGGTTTGCCTACTTCTAGTAGGGGAAATGACTCAATCTGGGTCATAGTTGATAGACTGTCCAAGGTAGCTCACTTTATCCCTGTCAAGACAACCTACCAGAGTTCCAAGCTTGCAGAACTGTATATTGCTAGGATTGGTAGTCTGCATGGAACCCCCAAGACCATAGTATCTGATCGACGAACCCAGTTTACCTCGAGATTTTGGCAGAAAGTTCAGGAGGGATTAGGAACCAAGTTGAACTTTAGCACCACTTATCACCCGCAAACTGATGGACAGACTGAGAGAGTCAACCAGATTCTAGAAGATATGTTAAGAGCTTGTGTGTTAGAGTATGGATCAAAATGCGAAGACTGCCTGCCTTTCGCAGAATTCTCATATAACAACAGTTATTAAGCTAGTTTGCAGATGGCACCATTTGAGTTCCTATCTCGTTGAATTGGTCGCAAGTAGGAGAGAGTCAGATCTTTGGACCCGACATTCTCCGAGAAGCCGAAGAAAAGGTTCACAAAGTCCGTGAGCACCTCAAGACCGCCCAATCCAGACATAAGAGTTATGCTGACAAGAGAAGGAGAGACCTGACTTTCAATGTCGGAGATTATGTATATCTCAAGGTTTCACCACTAAAGGGAACACAACACTTTAGTCTGAAAGGAAAGTTAGCCCCCAGATATATCGGGCCCTTCAAGATTCTGAACCGTCGAGGTGAAGTATCGTATCAACTGGAACCGCCTGAAGAGATGTCAGCCATTCACAATGTGTTCCATATCTCGTTACTTCGCAAATGCTTGGAAGTGCCGGAGAAGACTGAAGTTTTCAAGAACATCGATCACAAAGCTGTGGAGATCAACAATGACCTGACATATCGAGAAGTGCCCATCCGTATCTTAGAGGAAGCTTCTAGAACCACTAGGACCAGGAGTATCAAGTTTCTCAAGATTTAGTGGAGCAACCATACCGAGGAGGAAGCCACTTGGGAGCGAGAAGATTAAATTAGGACCGAGTTCCTAGATCTCTTTAGTTCCTAGTTTTCTTTGTAAATCTCGGGACACGATTTTGTTTAAGGGGGAAGGTTTGTAACATCCCAGAACTTTATTCCAAGGTTATTAAGATCCAAATCACCAAAATTAGGGTTAACAAAAAAAACTTTTCCAATTAAAATTATTAAAACATTCATATGTGTGTGCATTTATTTAGGAGTTGATTTGAATTTCCATGATTAAGTGATCCATTGCTTGTAAAAAGATTCTTAGGTGAAATAAACATCATCTAGATCATCCCCAAACAAATCCTAAAGAAAAACAAATCAAAATGAATAAAAGAAGTGAATGGTCATTTGTGCCATTTTAATACACATGCCTACTTTGGCTATTCCTAGGACTCATTTCTTAACATAGATAAATGTGGATCTTTGCACCCCTTGCTAGTACACATAATGATGTACCAATGCCCACTTTGTGATCTGCCAAAAACATTCAAACACTAAATTCAAATGGTAGTTGAAAATTGAATCTATTTCATATGGGAAGATCCCACTATTTCAAAAACAACTCAAATGAGCTCAAATTTTAAAACCGAAGCACCCACAGAGTCTCATGTTTATGCCTGGCACAACCACCAAAAATCTTTGCAAAATTCAAAAATAACTTTCTTGCGGCCATTTCCACAAACACATGGCAGGCAGGGTTTAAACTCGAAAACTAGCTCACTGTTTTGAATAGGGTTTTGCCCCCAAATGATCTATATTTAAACCCTTTGTCCCTTCTTGATCCAACCAGGGACTAAGCACCCCATCCCCTACCCCCTAGTGGCAATGCCATTCCATGCCGAGCACATGCTCGACGGCCAACTTGGTCACCACCGCAGCAGACCACCTCTCTCCCTCTCACCTTGTCTACGAGCTAGCTCACACCTCACCGCCACCCTCTGTCCCCTCCCCGAGCCAAGCCAGAGCATGGACCACTGCCAATGTGCCGCGCACCAAGTGTCTGCACCATGCCGAGCATGCGCCAGAGCGTCGCGCCCGACACGCGTGTACATGCCGCCCCACGACCGCAGCCCGCGTCCACCGCTCCGCCACGACCCCAGGAACACACCAGACATGCCCGTTGGCCGCCCAACGCACCAGAGCTACCGCTCGCCGTGGAAGCCGCCGCCTCTGCTGCTCAGAGCGCGCGCACCGCCAGACCGCATACCACCGTCCCTAGGCCTGCATTCAATCCGTAGAGCATCGCCAGGAGACCAGCCACCGTCCACTACAAGAAATGTGTCAACTAATGACCTTTTTTTAATGACCATGAATTTTTTGGTCAAAGAACTATGACCATTGCGAACAAGATGGTCGTAGGCCATTTAGGAGGGTTCAAACCTTGAAAAACAATGACCTTTTCTGATAGTAAAGTCATAACTTGATTATACCAATAGGTCATAATATAGACAACCCTAGTATATGACCATAATTTTAGACGACTACGACCAATTTAAATGGTCGTTAGTGCTAATACATATTTTCGTTAAAACAATCGGACTGCCAACTAACCAGTTTCGCCTACATGTCATTCCACGTGTCAATTTTTTGCCTACCTATCATATCAATGTGTCATGTTGGACTCACACGAAGGTCCCGCGCCAGAACAACTCGTCGGGAATTAATAAAAAAGAAATCTACCACGAGACTCGAACCCACGCCCTGCCAAATATCGTTCCTTACTTCCCACTTGTAACCACTACACCACTCGACAGTTCATGTATTATAAGCACACAGGTCCTATAAGGATAGACCACCATAAACATCAGGCAAGCCTAGCTCATGGAAATTAATCCCAAAAATTGCGACCATGGGACTCGAACTCGCGCGCCCTGCCTCAATGGTTCATTCCTACCCACGGTAGCCACTACACCACTCGACGATTCATGAAATATAAGCACATGGGAGGTATAAGTTGAATAACGTTGGTTTGCTAGTGGGCTTGGGCCTCGAGCGGAGGCAGCCGAACGACTTGAGGCACTTGGGCTGTTCGGCTTGCTGGGCTAGGCCGTCTGGCTGGCGGGCTAGCACGGCCAGGCGCCTCCCTTTTTTTTCTGTTTATTCTTTTCTAAACACTTTTGTATCTTTTTATTCATAACTCTAAATTGAGTCAAACAAAATTCAAAGAACTTACAAAATTTTGGAGAATATTTTTAGGACATTATGGAACTCTTTTAATTTTCATGAAAATATAAAAAAATCATATAAAAGCTTAATAGGTGTAAATAGAGCGCTTTGAAGCATGGTTTTGACAATAGCGTTTGAAATTGTATTTTTCGCGAGGGGTGGACGGAAAGATTTTTAGATACACCAGTTGGTACATTTTCTAAGTAAGGTGGTCTATTATTTTTGAAAAATGGGGTGGTGCCATTTTTAAACTTTCATTTGGTGGTTGCTTCACAAACCGCCCCGATTTTGGCATTTCGAAAATGAAAAATGCATTTTCCATGGTACGAAAAGGAAAACTTTCTCTTGCAACATCGTTCTCCATCCCAAGATGCACATGCGTGTACAATATGGGCATATTATCAAAAAATATACCGCGATTTTGACCATAACATTGGTCGTTTGACCTAAAAGCCATGAAACCTCGAACATGATAGGTCATTTCTATGAAAGTTTTTTCAGGAAACTTGCAATATACCAAGTTTGGTATTTTTTCTTGAAACTATGTCACATAATAAGACGCCAGGCGAAGGATTTATATTGTTCGGACCATTTTTGAATTTCTTATGCCCGCTTCAAAAAAATCGTTTCAAACTATGGTCAAAACAGCGGGCATGAAGATAGCGGATGAGCCTCGCTAAACTTTGACTGGATCTCTAAAGAAATATCATATTGTGAGTCTATAAATGATTTTTGCAAAAAATCATGAGCATTAGATCATGTACCTGTAGTTCAAACTGGACCCACTTCCTACCGATTCGGCAGGAATTTCTCTTTTTTGCCAGGGGTAGATGGAAATGTTTTAGATACCCCAGTTGGGACATTGTTCATGTAAGGTGGGTATATTATTTTTGGAAAATAGGGTGGTACTATTTAGAAACTATTATTTGGTGGTTGCTTCACAAAACGCCCCGATTTTGGCACTTAGAAAATAGAAAATGGCTTTTCCATGTGACGAAAAGGAAAACTTCATCCTGCAACATCGTTCTCCATCCCAAGATGCACATGCGTGCACAATATGGGCACATTATCACAAACTATGCCACGATTTTGGCCATAACATTGGTAGTTTGGCCTAAAAGTCATGAAACCTCGAACATGATAGGTAATTTCTATGAAGGTTTTTTTGAGAAACTTGAAATATACCAAGTTTGGTATTTTTACTTGAAACTATGTCACATAATATGATGCCACGTGAAGGATGTACATTGTTCGGACCATTTCTGAATGTCTGGTGCCCGTTTCAATTTTTTTCCGTTTCAAACTATGGTCAAAACGGCGGGCATGAAGAGAGCGGATGAGCCTCGCTAAACTTGCACTGGATCTATAAAGAAACATCATATTATGAGTCTAAAAATGATTTTTTCAAAAAATCATGAGCATTAGATCATGTACCTGTAGTTCAAACCGGACCCACTTCCTACCGATTCGGCAGGAATTTGTCTTTTTCGCCAAGGGTAGACGGAAAGGTTTTAGATACTCCAGTTGGCACATTGTTCATGTAAGATGGGTCTATTATTTTTGAAAAATAGGGTGGTACTATTTTGAAACTATTATTTGGTGGTTGCTTCACAAAACGCCCCGATTTTGGCACTCAGAAAATAAAAAATGGCTTTTCCATGCGACGAAAAGGAAAACTTCCTCCTACAACATTGTTCTCCATGACAAGATGCACATGCATGCACAGTATGAGCAAATTATCACAAACTATGCCACGATTTTAGCCATAACATTGGTCGTTTGGCCTAAAAGCCATGAAACCTCGAACATGATTGGTAATTTCTACGAAGGTTTTTTGAGAAACTTGAAATATACCAAGTTTGGTATTTTTCCTTGAAACTATGTAACATAATACGACGCCACGCGAAGGATTTACATTGTTCGAACCATTTTTGAATTTTTGGTGCCCGTTTCAATTTTTTTTCGTTTCAAACTATGATCAAAACGGCGGGCATGAAGATAGCGGATGAGCCTCGCTAAACTTGCACTGGATCTCTAAAGAAACATCATATTATGTGTCTAAAGATGATTTTTTTCGAAAAATCATGAGCATTAGATCATGTACCTGTAGTTCAAACCGGACCCACTTCTTATTGATTCGGTAGGAATTTCTCTTTTTCGCCAAAGATAGACGGAAAGGTTTTAGATACCCCAGTTGGGACATTGTTCATGTAAGGTGGGTCTATTATTTTTGAAAAATAGGGTGGTACTATTTTGAAACTATTATTTGGTGGTTGCTTCACAAAACGCCCCGATTTTGGCACCCAGAAAATAGAAAATGACTTTTCCATGCGACGAAAAGGAAAACTTCCTCCTGCAACATTGTTCACCATCCCAAGATGCCCATTATCACAAACTATGTCGTGATTTTGGCCATAAAATTGGTCGTTTGGCCTGAAAGACATGAAACCTCGAACATGATAGGTTATTTATGAAAAGGTATTGTTGAAATATTTGCAATATACCAAGTTTGATATTTTTCCTGGCAAATATGTCACATAATATGACACCACACGAAGGATTTATATTGTTCGGACCATTTTTGAATTTCTAAAGCCCGTTTCAAACTATGGTCAAACGATAAGCATGAAGGTTCTTAGCTAGGGGACGAGTCTCGCCAAACTTGCATTGGATCTCTAATAAAAGAACATATTCTGAAGCTAAAACTAATTTTTACAAAAAATCATAAGCATTAGATCGTGTATCTGTAGTTTAAATCAGACCCACTTTCTACCGATTCAGGAGACATTTTTATTTTTCATGAGGTGTGTACAGAAAGGTTTTATGGTGCAACCAATTGGTTAGTGTACTGAAAATATTTTATAATATTTTAGAAATTTGGGATGATACAATTTTGTACCACATTCTTGGTAGATGCTTCATAAAAAGCTCCTTTTTCAGGGTAAAAAATAGAACATGAGAGAAGAAATAAGAAACGTCAGATCAAAGCCGAACGAGTGGAATAGATTGCCATCCAGGGTGCAGTTGGCGCGGATCGATGACGTGGCGCCACTCCACCCAATATATGCGCGGGCCCACTTCCTCGTCTCCGAATGCAACAATACGCACCAGGAACCCTAGACCGAGCTCTCCCATTTCCCCTTGCGTCGCCTCCTCCTCTCTCCTCCCACTTTCTATCATTGGTCGCTTCCATCTTCTCCACCATCGACCCGCCGAGCTGCCGCTCGTGGTAAGCCCCGCATCGCCGCTGTCCCTGAGCCCTGTGCCTACCGAGCCGCATCCCACGCACCCACCCCACCCACCCATACATTACGCAGCCAGAGCCCAACAACCTCCACGTCTCACTGATTCCCTCCCCCTCATCGCCCTCCAGCACGGCCCGTCCTCTCTCTTTCTCTCCGGCGTGGCCTTTGCTCTCTCTCTCTCTTCGGTACAGCACCCTGGCTGCCCCACTCGCGGTGCTGCACGACGGTGAGGCATGGGGATGAATCGCCATCCGGCATCGGTGTGGCCGGATCCGGTGGTTGCGAGGACAGATGCGTCGGATCTGTTGCCCGCGAGGCTGGCCGCAAGGAAGCAGTGCGGAGCATATGCCACCATCGTGTGGCATCCCACTACCCCGGATCTCGTGACGAGGTCTCTGTCGCGAAGGGAGCCAGTGGAGGCCTTGGGCTCGTCGAAGGAGGCTGGCGGACGGCGCACAGGGCCAAGGGAAGGCACTCTGCGGTCTTCAATGTTGTGGAGCAGGAGGAGGCCGGAGGATGGCGCGCATGGACAGTGGAGAGGTAGCCACGACGCGCACGTTTCCATCCTCCTCGTCGCTGCCATGATAGTCAAGGACCGAGAGCACCTCCTCAAGGTATGCTTGCAATGTTGCTTGGTGCATTGAACGACCGTTTGCTGCTTGTGAATCCAACCAATAGTTTAGACTGCTAGTTGCTGATGTTCTCTGTTCAGTTTACATGTGCTGATCTAACTTACAAAATATTGCAAGTCAAGACAAGAGCATGCACTTATAGCTTTAAACTGGAAGTTCCAAGTCTAGTTGATCTTGTTAAAATTGTTCATTTTGTGCGAATCATGCATCATGTGATGCTCTTGATTAACTAAAGACATTTGAGAAAATGGAGCAGCATATGTCCTTGTTCTCACATTTCTGTTAAATCTGGAATAGTAATGAACTGTCCTTGTTGTCAACCTGATACTGTTATGTATGAAAATATTGCAGCAACTAGCAATTCGTTGTGCTATTTGTTCTGGTCAGAATTACATTTTGCGTTTTGATGTTCATGGCCATTCAGGTTGCTCCGGAGACAGAGAAGAATCGTGGGATCCCAGAGAATAGTCAGATGCAACATGTGAGATTACTACACATTTACTTTGTCAGAAATACTATTTTCCCATCTTATTGGATGTTTTCTGATTATATCAATCATTTTGGACAATATGTAAATGTCTTGGTCTGATGTCTACTACAATGCATGCAAGAATTTTGTTTTTTCCACTCATGGATAGTAATAGCTTGAACCCTACTATATCAAACTGAGCTGTTGGTTTTGGATTCAGTTCACATGTCTCTCTTTGTGATATTGAATAAGAGTGGTAGGAAGAGGTGACCAAACATGTTTATTTAGTCTACTTCCATGTGAAGCATCATGCGCTTGATATGTATATTTTATCTGAATTGGCTTGATATGTTCAATCTCTTGGATGTTTTCCGATTATATCAATCAGTATGGACAACACGTAAATGTCTTGGTCTGATGTCTACTACAATGCATGCAAGAATTTTGTTTTTTCCACTCATGGATAGTAATAGCTTGAACCCTGCTATATCAAACTAAGCTATTGGTTTTGGATTCAGTTCACATGTCTCTCTTTGTGATATTGAATAAGAGTGGTAGGAAGAGGTGACCAATCGTGTTTATTTAGTCTACTTACATGTGAAGCATCATGCGCTTGATATGTATATTTTATCTGAATTGGCTTGATATGTTCAATCTCTTGTGGTTTGATCCAGGTTGTGTGGAATGACAATCATACAAGTAAGTGTTGTCTCAAGACAGGTGCATCATAGCTTGCAGTTAAGGTTCTTCTGATTATACAAGAAGGGTGCTGCATGCCCTATGCTGGCTATTAAGGTATATTATCAGTGATTTTTGGGATTCTCATTGTCATTTTTTGTTGCAAACATATTCAAGATTATGTAATACCTGCTGCGTGATTATTATTGGCTTCATGACCCTCTTCTCGACCGTGTCCTTCAGGTACTTCATCATCCTCTTGTGGAGGACTAAAATTGAGATCCATCTTAGACGGAGGCGGAGCATGCCATCAGATGCGTTAGGGCGGAGTTGGCAGCGAGAAGGTGACGTTGCCGGCGATGTCAATGGCGAGCCCAAAACGGAGCTTTCGGCGCTGCCTCCTGCTCAGTGGGGAGATTAGGGGTGTGCTTCCGGACAACCGGGTGGTTAGTGGCGAGCTATTGGAGCTGCCAGCGCTTCCTCCTGTGCATCTAGGAGGTCAGGGGCGAGTTGTCAGCGTTGCTGCTGCACTACCGGGATGATACAGGGCTAGTGGCGATCGATCAGGCGTAGTAGTTAGCTGGAGCTGCTTCTGGAGTGGAGTGGCGATCGATCAAGGAGATGACTTGCATGTTGTGTTGCTGGGAGTAGTAGGCATATGTTGCTTGTAAATTGTAATAGACTAAATTGAATACTTTCATGTTTTCTTCTGTTCGATTTGAAATATTGAATATGCATGTTATTTGAAAATTGTGAGTAATGGAAACCATTTGACATCTAGGACCATTGATTGAGAAGAATATAACAAATGGGACCCATTTGAATAGTGGGACCTGATCCAAAATAATGAGGCCGAAAGTAAATAGCAAATGGGCTTCAAAAGGACCAAGCCTAGAAATATATACTCCAAATTATTGGGCTTGGCCCATTTAGCACACCTGAATTGATAAAAAAGAAAATTGAATAGGCTGAATTATTGGGCTTAGCCCATGTAAAGGAGGGAGCTGGACCTGGCTGAATTTGATCTAAGACCATTTATTTTGATCACAGATTTGCCACGTAGGATTGGCCACGTAGGATCCTCCGTGGACAGCCCAGATAGCCCGTGACCAAAAGTTTGGTCATAGAATGTATGACCATCTATTTTGGTCATAGTAGTCCATGACCAATTCAAAAAAAAGGTCGTGAGTTGTCTATAGTGACCCTCGCTATGTGACCTACTCGTTTTAGTCATAGAAAGGTCATAGATGGATTACTATGACCTTTCAGTGACCAATATTTGGGGTCATTAGTTAGCAAAATTCTTTTAGTGGTCCCCTACCTCGAGCCACGCCGCTAGCACGCTGTGCAGCCCTCGCCGGAGCCGCCCGCCCATGCCTCTCGGTCGCATCGTCGTCCTATAAATAGAGGCCATCCCTAGCCATTTGCAGCACACCACTCCTCTCACCCCACTGAGCCTTCACCACTTCTCCCCGGATCAAGGCGAGCAGTCGTTGGCCAGAATTGCACCGGAGCTGGTCGCCTCTGAAGGAGAAGGGCCCCGTTGATTGCGACCATCCCTGGAGCTGCCTCGACCGTCCTTGAGTTCGCCGTCGACCACCAGTTCGTTTGCCCCCATCGCCTTCATTGCTGGAGCCCTGGTACGCCCCCTGAGCACCCCCACCGAGCTGCTAGGGTTAGAGTTCACTGGCGACAGGTCCGTCATCGACGACGAGCCCCAGCCGTTGATCCCCGTTCTAATCTAACGGCCCACATCGTCCCGTACCGCTTCGCGCGTTATGAGCCTCTGACTGGTGGACCCCCCTGTCAGCTGAGCCCTGCGCCGCATAGTGTCACTGGGCCGGTCTGTTAGCTTTCTCGCGCGACCCAATTAGTTTGAATTAGGATTTTTCCATTTAGTTTAAACCTAGTTCTGTCCCCTAGTTTGAAAAAAAATTCAGAGAGATTTATAAATCCAAATGGAGTGATTCCAATTTTGCTAGAAAGCCACTGAAAAGATCTACCCAAGCCCGTTGGATTTAATTAAATTAGAGTTAGAGATCTCTCCTAGTAAAACTAATAAGACAGAAGCATTGGACCTTGCAACATTTTTATAAAATCAACCATGATAGCTTTGGAGTTGATTCCAACTCTCAAAAATAACATTTAACCACATCTATCTGAATATGTAATAATATTAAGGTTTACATGCAGTGACTTTGGACTAGTACCAAAATAATGCTATATAGGCATTTCTGGTCACTTTAAATCATTAAATAATGAACTGAAACCAAAGTAATTGTTATCCAAACCTTAAATCACATTCCCCCATGTTAGAATATGTGGTGATGACCTGTGTCGACATGATCCCATATTTGAAGTGGTGAATATTAAATCTTATTTAATTTTCAATGAGTAGAAATTACTTTTCTAAAATAAAAACAAGGAAACTAGTGAATAAAACTTGTGATGCTAGTGATGATAATAACTCATCAAATGTGTGCTTTAGAGTGCTAATTAGATTAGTTAAGTATTGTTTGGTGATTGTGTACTCCGTATGTATTTATAGACGATAGTACCGACCAAGATTTCGAGGAGGAGGAGATCTATCAAGAGGAGGAAGAAAACCTCAACCACTACACTGCACACAAGGCAAGACATCATTAACAATGCAAGCTAAACCTTGCAAGCTAGATAATCTAAGCACATGCATTAGGCATGCTTTGGTTATACCACTTTGAGTATTACTTACCCCAAGTATTATTTTTTCCAAGCTTTACTTCCTTTACTTTATCAAAGTTCTTGACTTGTTTTGAAGGTAGCTAAAGAGTATAAAACTTGACCTATAGAGATAACTTTAGATGTCATTCTACGGCATGAGATTGAGCCCATCATTTCCACCTTAGTGAACACTCTTAACTGAGTAGTTTAGAGTAGATAAAAACTTGAATCACTCTAGATGGGAATACTTGGTTAAAATGAATTATGAAATCCTTGGAATGATGAGTCATTCTATTGAGTTGTTTTGACATGTGTTGAGAAACACAAAGGGTTTATGATGGTGAAAATGTTGAGGCATGAGCCTTAACCCTTTTATAAAAGTGATGGTTGGATTGGGATGCGATACCATTCCAAATTTACCGAACAACCACAATACCTGAATTGGGTAAGGCTTAGCCGAAATTTTATATGCATTAGTATTAGTTAACTTAGAGTTAGCACTTTACCGAACAACCACATTACCGAACAACCACAACCACAACTACAATACAAATGTATCGAATCTTGTGGTGAAAGTGTACCTCCTCTGAAGAGTGTCAAACTATTCGAATAGCCGCGTCCGCGGTTATGGACAGTTGGAATGGCCATACTATTTTGTTGTCAGATGTTTTCCAAAATGACTTGTGAAATGATGAATCTTAACTTGACCACAACAGGGTTGTGTTTATGAAACTAGCTTCCCAACTTAACTGATTCCAGAACTTTATTTTATCTTTCTTTGCTTCTGAACTTAGCTTAGGTTTAAAACTTAACTTTATAGTTAACTTAGAGTTAGCACTTTAACCTAGAACTATATTACTTGTTAGTGGTAGTTTGTGAGTACTTAAAGAGTACTCATGGATTTTGTCCCTGGCTATTCTCATCGCCAGACTATGAAGGAGATTACCAAGATGATGGTCAGCCGGACGGTTATGATAAGTAGGACTATCTGTTATGTCTCGCAAAAATGGTAATCCTAGGATTGCGATAGATGACATAACAGGCATCTGGGATTAAAAATCCGGCTGTTGACAGGTTCATGAAAAGAACACACATGCAATGACACTGGTGGATCCATGTCTGGTTTGTTTAGAAGAACAAACATGCAATGACTTTATGTTGATCCATGTGTGGTTTGTTTAGAGGAACAGACATGCAATGACACTGGGTGTGGTTCATGAGAAGAACAGACAAGCAATCACACTAGGTGGATCCATGTGTCGTTTGTTTAGAAGAACACACAGGAAATGACACTAGTGGATCCATGCGTTGTTCATGAAAAGAACATACATGCAATGACATTGGTGGATCCTTATGCGGTTTGTTTAGAGGAACATGCATGCAATGACACTGGGTGTGGTTCATGAAAACAACACACATGCAATGACACTGGTGGATCCATGTGTGGTTCATGGAAACAACACACATGCAATGACACTGGTGGATCCTTATGTGGTTGTTTATAAGAACACACATGCAATGACTCTAGTTGTGGTTCATGATAAGAACACACATGCAATGACAACGGTGGATCCTTATGTGGTTTTTTTAGAAGAACACACATGCAATGACTCTAGCTGTGGTTCATGAAAAGAACACACATGCAATGACTCTAGCTGTGGTTCATGAAAAGAACACACATGCATTGACTCTAGTTGTGGTTCATGAAAAGAACACACATGCAATGACACTAGTGTATCCATGTGTGGTTCATGAGAAGAACACACATGCAATGACACTGGCTGTGATTCATGAGAAGAACACAAATGGAATGACACTAGTGGATCCTTATGTGGTTTGTTTAGAAGAACACACATGCAATGACTCTAGCTGAGGTTCATGAAAAGAACACACATGTAATGACACTGGGTGATGCATGTGTGGTTTGTTTAGAAGAACACACATGCAATGACTCTAGGTCTGGTTCATGAAAAGAACAGACATGCAATGACACCAGTGGATCCTTATGTGGTTTGTTTAGAAGAACACACATGCAATGACTCTAGCTGTGGTTCATGAAAAGAACACACATGCAATGACACTGGTGGATCCTTATGTGGTTTTATTAGAATAACACACATGCAATGACACTGGTGGATCATTATGTGGTCTGTTTAGAAGAACACACATGAAATGACTCTAGTTGTAGATCATGAGAAGAACACACATGCAATGACACTGGTGCATCCTTATGTGGTTTATTTAGAAGAACAGACATGCAATGACTCTAACTGTGGTTCATGAAAAGAACACACATGCAATGACATTGGTGTATCCATGTGTGGTTCATGAGAACAAACACACATGCAATGACACTATGTGTCGTTCATGAGAAGAACACACATGCAATGACACTGGGTGATCCTTATGTGGTCTGTTTTGAAGAACACACATGCAATGACTCTAGTCGTGGATCATGAAAATAACACACATGCAATGACACTTGGTGATCCTTATGTGGTTTGTTTAGAAGAACACACATGCAATGACTCTAGATGTGGTTCATGAAACGAACACACATCCAATGACACTGGTGTATCCATGTCTGTTTTTTAGAAGAACACACATGCAATGACTCTAGCTGTGGTTCATGAAAAGAACACACATGCAATGACACTAGTGGATCCTTATGTGGTTTATCTAGAAGAACACACATGCAATGACTCTAGCTGTGGTTCATGAAAAGAACACACATGCAATGACACTAGTGTATCCATGTGTGGTTCATGAGAAGAACACACATGCAATGACACTGGGTGTGATTCATGAGAAGAACACACATGCAATGACACTGGTGGATCCTTATGTGGTTTTTCTAGAAGAACACACATGCAATGACTCTAGCTGTGATTCATGAAAAGAACACACATGCAATGACACTTGTGGATCCTTATGTGGTTTGTTTAGAAGAACACACATGCAATGACACTGGTGGATCCTTATGTGGTTTGTTTAGAAGAACACCCATGCAATGACACTGGCTGTGGTTCATGAGAAGAATAGACATGCAATGACACTGGTGGATCCTTATGTGGTTTGTTTAGAAGAACACGCATGGAATGACACTGGTGGATCCTTATGTGGTTCATGAAAAGAACAGACATGCAATGACACTGGTGGATCCATGTGTGGTTTGTGAAAAGAATAGATATGCAATCACACCAGGTGGATCCATGTGTGGTTTCTTTAGAAGAACACACCTGCAATGACTCTAGCTGTGGATCATGAAAATTACACACATGCAATGACACTGGTGGATCCATGTGAGGTGCATGAGATGAACATACATACAATCACACTAGGTGGTCCATGTGTCGTTTTTTTACAAGAATACACATGCAATGACTCTATCTGTGGTTCATGAAAAGAACACTCATCCAATGACACTGGTGGATCCATGTGTTGTTCATGAAAAGAACAAACATGCAATGACACTGGTGGATCCTTATGTGGTTTATTTAGAGGAACCGCCATGCAATGACACTAGGTGTCGTTCATGAAAAGAACAGACATGCAATGATACTGGTGGATCCATGTGTGGTTCATGAGAAGAACACACATGCAATGACATTGGTGGATCCTTATGTGGTTTGTTTAGAAGAACAAACATGCAATGACACTGGTGGATCCTTATGTGGTTTGTTTAGAAGAATACACATGCAATGACTCTAGCTGTGGTTCATGAAAAGAACACACATGCAATGGCACTGGTGGATCCTTATGTGGTTTGTTTAGAAGAACACACATGCAATGCCACTGGTGGATCCGTATGTGGTTTGTTTAGAAGAACACACATGCAATGAATCTAGTTGAGGTTCATGCAAAGAACACACATGCAATGAAACTAGGTGATCCTTATGTGGTTTGTTTAGAAGAACACACATGCAATGACTCTAGAGGTGGTTCATGAAAAGAACACATGATGCAATGACACTGGTGTATCCATATGTGGTTCATGGGAAGAACACACATGCAATGACACCGGGTGTGGTTCATGAGAAGAACACACATGTAATGACACTGGTGGATCCTTATGTGGTTTGTTTAGAAGAACACACATGCAATGACTCTAGCTGAGGATGATGAAAAGAACACACATATAATGACACTGGGTGATCCATGTGTGGTTTGTTTAGAAGAACACACATGCAATGACTCTAGGTGTGGTTCATGAAAAGAACACACATGCAATGACACCAGTGGATCCTTATGTGGTTTGTTTAGAAGAATACACATGCAATGACTCTAGTTGTGGTTCATGAAAAGAACACACATGCAATGACACTGGTGGATCTTTATCTGGTTTTATTAGAAGAACACACATGCAATGCCACTAGTGGATCCTTATGTGGTCTGTTTAGAAGAACACACATGAAATGACTCTAGTTGTGGATCATGAGAAGAACACACATGCAATGGCACTGGTCGATGCTTATGTGGTTTGTTTAGAAGAACAGACATGCAGTGACTCTAACTGTGGTTCATGAAAAGAACACACATCCAATGACACTGGTGTATCCATGTGTGGGTCATGAGAAGAACACACATGCAATGACACTAGGTGTCGTTCATGAGAAGAACACACATGCAATGACACTAGGTGATCCTTATGTGGTCTGTTTAGAAGAACACACATGCAATGACTCTAGTTGTGGATCATGAAAATAACACACATGCAATGACACTGGGTGATCCTTATGTGGTTTGTTTAGAAGAACACACATGCAATGACTCTAGCCGTGGTTCATGGAAAGAACACAAATCCAATGACACTGGTGTATCCATGTATGTTTTTTTTGAAGAACACACATGCAATGACACTAGCTGTGGTTCATGAAAAGAACACACATGCAATGGCACTGGTGTATCCATGTGTGGTTCTTGAGAAGAACAGACATGCAATGACACTGGGTGTCGTTCATGAGAAGAACACACATGCAATGGCACTGGGTGTCGTTCATGAGAAGAACACACATGCAATGACACTGGTGGATCCATGTATGGTTCATGAAAAGAACAGACATGTAATCACACTAGGTGGATCCTGATGTGGTTTGTTAGAGGAACGGACATGCAATAACACTGGGTGTGGTTCATGAAAAGAAGAGACATGCAATGACACTGGTGGACCCATGTGTGGTTCATGAGAAGAACACACATGGAATGACACTGGTGGATCCTTATGTGCAGTGTTTAGAAGACCACACATGCAATGACTCTAGCTGTGGTTCATGAAAAGAACACACATGGAATGACACTGGGTGATCCATGTGTGGTTTGTTTAGAAGAACACACATGCAATGACTCTAGGTGGATCCATGTGTGGTTTGTTTAAAGGAACAGACATGCAATGACACTGGGTGTGGTTCATGAAAAAAACAGACATGCAATGACACTCATGGATGCAATGACTCTAGATGTCGTTCATGCAATGCCTCTAGCTGTCGTTCATGAAAGGAACACACATGCAATGACTCTAGCTGTCGTTCATGAAAGGAACACAGATGCAATGACACTGGTGGATCCTTATGTGGTTTGTTTAGAAGAACACACATGCAATGACACTGGTGGGTCCTTATGTGGTTTGTTTAGAAGAACACGCATGCAATGACACTGGCCGTGGTTCATGAGAAGAACACACATGCAATGACACTGGGTTATCCTTGTGTGGTTTGTTTAGAAGAACACACATGCGATGACTCTAGCTGTGGTTCATGAAAAGAACACACATGCAATGACACTGGTGTATCCATGTGTGGTTCATGAGAAGAACACACATGCAATGACACTGGTGGATCCATGTGTGGTTCATGAGAAGAACACACATGCAATGACACTGTTTGTGGTTTGTTTAGAAGAACACAGATGCAATGTCTCTAGTTGTGGTTCATGAAAAGAACACACATGCAATGACACTGGTGGATCCATGTGTTGTTTGTTTAGAAGAACACACATGGAATGACTCTAGGTGGATCCATGTGTGGTTTGTTTAGAGAAACAGACATGCAATGACACTAGGTGCGGTTCATGAAAAGAACAGACATGCAATGCCACTGGTGGATCCTTATGTGGTTTGTTTAGAAGAACACACATGCAATGACTTTAGATGTGGTTCATGAAAAGAACACACATGCAATGACACTGGTGGATCCTTATGTGGTTTGTTTAGAAGATTACACATTCAATGACACTGGTGGTTCCTTATGTGGTTTGTTTAGAAGAACACACATGCAATGACTCTAGGTGAGGTTCATGAAAAGAACACACATGCAATGACACTGGGTGATCCTTATGTGGTTTGTTGAGAAGAACAGACATGCAATGAATTTAGCTGTGGTTCAAGAAAAGAACACACATGCAATGACACTGGTGTATCCATGTGTGGTTGATGAGAAGAACACACATGCAATGACACTTAGTGTGGTTCATGAGAAGAACACACATGCAATGACACTGGCTGTGGTATCCTTATGTGGTTTGTTTACAATAACACACATGCAATGACTCTAGCTGTGGATCATGAAAAGAACACACATGCAATGACACTGGTGTATCCATGTGTGGTTCATGAGAAGAACACAAATGAAATGTCACTAGGTGTCATTCATGAGAAGAACACACATGCAATGACACTGGTGGATCCTTATGTGGTTTGTTTAGAAGAACACACATGCAATGACTTTAGTTGTGGTTCATGAAAAGAACACACATGCAATGACACATGTGGATCCATGTGTGGTTTGTGAAAAGAACTAACATGCAATGACTCTAGGTGGATCCATGTGTGTTTTGTTTAGAGGACCAGATATGCAATGACACTGGGTGTGGTTCATGAAAAGAATAGACATGCAATGACACTGGTGGATCCTTATGTGGTTTGTTTAGAAGAACACACATGAAATGACTCTAGCTGTGGTTCATGAAAAGAACAAACATGCAATGACATTGGTTGATCCTTATGTGGTTTGTTTAGAAAAACACACATGCAATGACACTGGTGGATCCTTATGTGGTTTGTTAGAAGAACAGACATGCAATGACACTGGCTGTGGTTCATGAGAAGAACATACATGCAATGACATTGGTGGATCCTTATGTGGTTTGTTTAGAAGAACACACATGCAATGACACTAGTGTATCCTTATGTGGTTCATGAAAAGAACAGACATGCAATGACACTGGTGGATCCTTATGTGGTTTGTGAAAAGAACAAACATGCAATGACACTTGTGTATCTTTCTGTGGTTCATGAAAAGAACACACATGCAATGACACGGGTGTATCCTTATGTGGTTTGTTTAGAAGAACACACATGCAATGACTCTAGGTGGATCCATGTGTGTTTTGTGGAAATAACAGACATGCAATGACTCTAGCTGTGGTTCATGAAAAGAACACACATGCAATGAGACTGGTGGATCCATGTGTGGTTTGTGAAAAGAACAGACATGCAATCACACTAGGTGGATCCATGTGTGGTTTGTTTAGAAGAACACACATGTAATGACTCTAGTAGTGGTTCATGAAAATAACACACATGCAATGACACTTGTGGATCCATGAAAAAAACAGACATGCAATGACACTGGTGGATCCTTATGTGGTTTGTTTAGAGGAACAGACATGCAATGACACTAGGTGTGGTTCATGAAAAGAACAGACATGCAATGAAATTGGTGGATCCATATGTGGTTTGTGAAAAGAATAGACATGCAATGACACTAGGTGGATCCGTGTGTGGTTCATGAGAAGAACACACATGCAATGACACTGGTGATATGTGGTTTGTGAAAAGAACAGACATGCAATGACTCTAACTGTGGTTGATGAAAAGAGCAAACATGCAATCATACTAGTGGATCCATGTGTGGTTTATGAGAAGAACACACATCCAATGAACTCTAGTGGATCTATCTTGGCATAATTTGATGTATGCCACGATGTATTTCATTGTACAAGACACTTTGCATTTTTATACTACTCAGTTTTGCCCTTGGTTTTATGTGGTACTACTTAGTTTTGCCCCCCTCTCTCTATCTTTCGTAGAAGCCCAAACCTGTGCTCACCCTATCTGCTACTCCCCGATTGGTTGTCATAGTTGTCACGCGGATCATGCGCACCAACTGTTGATTCTGTGCGATCCGACGATGATCGTTGTGCACGTCGTGCCCTTCACAGTACAACGTGAGACAACACGGACGTCTCCCTCAGTGAGTCTTCTACAGGAAGGAACACGATGCCGTCCATGGAAAAAGTCATCGAGCGGTCATGTCAAGTTGAATCAAGTCTGAACAGCCTACTACTGCTACTACAACACATGCACAGGGCAACGGGGTCATTGAGTGCACGGTTATCGACGATTCGCTGCAATTTATTTCCACTTGATTTTAATAAGACATATCCCATTTTTACGCAGCGCTCTCAATCTCACTTCCAACTGGGCCCTACCGCTAGTAACTTCCATGAGTCAAGGGCCCCCCTCGAGTAGATCTAACGTTGCTAGAAAATGGTTCCGTGCCACTTGCATGCAGTGGAATCGAGGTCTGCCATGAGCTTGTTTTCAATACAGCTCTAAAGTGGAGATCGTGGCTATTTCAAAAAAGGGAACCCCCCAAAAAAAGGGTGGAGATCGTGGTGGCCCCCCGCCCACCACACGTGTCCACTCGAGGACTACGAACGGTCCGGTGTTTATAACCCCCCTCGACCTTCTTCTTCCATGAGCTCGTGTCATTTTCCCCCAGTCTGTCTAGTCCCAAGACCCAAATATACACCTACCGCGCGCGCCGAAGCTCCCTCGCTTGCACTACCTCCTTGCCTTGGTGCGCCATGAAGCGTACGCACGGAGATGAGCCGGAGGTGAAGGCAGTTGAAGGCGCAGCAGCAGATGGCTCGGTCGTCGCCAAGCAGGCGGAGGCGTCTTCTCCGGGCACGAACATCGCTCGTCGCCACGCCATCGAGGGTGCGATCTCATCCGTCCAGCCAGTAGCCGTCGCCGCCGAGCAGTAGATGGTAGCCGCCGCCGCCGATGAGCAACAGGTAGTAGCTATCGCCGCCGAGCAGTAGGTGGTAGCCATCGCCGCCGAGCAGCAGGTAGTAGCCGTCGCCACCGAGCAGCGGTTGGCCGACAACGTTGTGGTGCCAGCGGCAGATCTGGATGGGGGCAGGTGATACATTGCAAATGTATCTATAATTTTTGATGTTCCATGCTTGGTTTTATCCAATTTCTTGTGGTTTGTTCCAACTTTGGAGTAATTTTCTTATGATTTCTTGGACTAACCTATTAACAAGAGCCACAGTGCCAGCTGCCTGTTTTCTGCTGTTTTTGGTTCCAGGAAAGTCAGAAAATGAATATTCTCGGAATTGGACGGGACAAAAGCCAAAGTGCCTATTTTTTCGGAAGGGATCAAGTGCCAAAATACGAGACGGAGAAGGGCCAGAGGGCGGCCACACCACCTGGCCACGCGGCTAGGCCTGGCTTGCGCTAGAGGGTGGTGTCGCCATCCCAGGCACCCCTCGGCCTCTCCTTCCGCCTATATATTGCCCTCGGGACGAAAACCCTAAGCGCCCGATCAAAAATCCATGAAAGAGTCTGTAGCCGCCGTCATCTCCATCCCTAGAGATCGGGAGGGATCTGAAGCTCTTCCCGGCACACTTCCAGAGAGGGGAATTCACCCTGGAGGCCTTCTTCATCACCATGCAAGCCTCCGGTGTGATGCGTGAGTAGTTCATCCTTGGACTACGGATCCATGTAGTAGCTAGATGGCTGGTTCTCCTCCTTTATGCTTTCATGTTTAGATCTTGTGAGCTCCGTTCATGATCAAGATCATCTATTTGTAATTCTGCATGTTGTGTTTGCGGGGATCCGATGGATATTGAGATGCTATTTCAGATTGATTATTGATTCTATCATGTCTTTGTTATGTGTGATCTTGCATGCTTTCCGTTGTTAGTAGCTATCTTGGCCAAGTAGATGCTAGGAACTCCAAGAGTTAGTATTTATGCTTGATAGTGGGTTCATGCCTCTGGTAATCTGGGGAAGTGACAGAAATCTCTAAGGTACTAGATGTGCTATTGCTACTAGGGAGAAAACAACAATCCTTTGTTCATAGAACAATCGTATTGTTTACTTTACATGCAGTTCGTAAAGCAATAATCTGTTGCTTGCAACTTAATACTAGAGGGGGTTTGGATGATAACCTGAAGGTGGATTATTAGTCATAGATGCAGTTGGATGGCGGTCTATGTATTATGTTGTAATGCCCAATCAAGTCTCAAAGGAGTCAAGATGATTAGTATATGCATGTATTGCTTTCTTGGTTTTTGTCAATTGCCCCACTGTAATTTGTTCACCTAGCGTGTTATCTATCTTAAGGAGAGCCACCTCTAGTGAACTATGGATCCCTGTCCTTGTCTTTTACATACAATCTACAATCTTTTACTGCTTTGTGTTTACTTTCTACAAACTTTTACTTCTTTCCATTGGCGGTGCTCTACATCAATGACCCCATCGCCGTACAAGAAATCTTAGACGCAATCACGGAGAATGACGAGTTCTAGGAGGAGGTCCTTAATGAGGAGTCTGAGGTACTACATTTCTAGCTTCTCTAGTCGCAGCCACAGTTTTCACTATTCATACATAGGATTTTCTCAATCATGTACAGATTCTTTTGCTCTTGAAGTAGGTTAGTACATATATGGTTTGATCGGTCGATTGATGCATCTGCCATCTAGTCACAAAACCCCAATCTGCTCGTCTGCCATCTAGTTGAGTTTGCTAGTTAAGTGTTGATTTCGATACACAGTAGGCCTATAACATTACATTTCTATTCCTTACTGAGCCCAATGATTTAATTTTTCCCCAAAATAGTGCAAGGGCATCTGATGGTGTCGTTTTCTTAGGGATGGTAAGTGAACCTCAGGCAACAATGCACATAAACAATATAGGTTTTGCTGTTGGTATTTTGGTTCTCCGACTCCATCGCTGAAAAAAATGAGGCCCTAATTTTTTTCTCATATGGAACCTATATATATATATAATCTTTGTATTGTTTCTGATCTATGAATGCGTTGTATGATGCATATGTATATCCCTGAATATTGTTTTGTACGATTACATTTCAATTTCTTATTGTGTCTAATGATTCAAATTTGCCCCAAAGACAGGCAGACACATTGTTGTCAGATTTTTCCAGGGATGAGTGAGCAAACCTGGGGCCATGTACAAGATCAATATAAGCTGTGCAATTGTTACTTGGTTTGCTTACGCCATCTCTGTAGAAACTTATGAGGCCGTAATCTTTATTCTACATTCATAGAACTATGATATTTGAATTATCTATTTCGTGCATTCATAGTGTATAGGAATTACATTTTAGTTTGTCACCGAGGCTGATGATTGAAATTTTACCCAAAAGAGTTCAAGGGGAGACACGTATGATGGTGTCGTGTTTTAGGGATGGGTTGGTGAACCTGAGGCAGCAATGAACACAAACAATATAGGTTGTGTTGTTGGTACTTTGGTTCTCCAACTCCATCTCTGAAACAAATATGAGGCCCTTGATTTATTCTCACATGGGACTACATATATGATCCTTGATTTGTTTCTGATGTTTTAATGATTGGTATGATGCATATGTATATGAATGGTTTTGATCATAAGTATTTTTAACATGTACCTGAAGATTAATTGTTTGGTTTTTTATTTATAATTACAATATATATGCTTGTTTTTGTACCTGGCTATGTATATCCCTGAATATTGTTTTGTACGATTACATTTCAATTTCTTATTGTGGCCAATGATTCAAATTTCCCCCAAAGAGAGGCAGACACATTGGTGTCATATTTTTTCAAGGATGAGTTAGCTAACCTGGAGCCATGTACAAGATCAATATAAGATGTCCAAGTGTTACTTGGTTCGCTTACGCCATCCCTGTAGAAACTTATGAGGCCACAATCTTTATTATACATTCATAGAACTATGATATTCAAATTATCTATTGCATGCATTCATAGTGTATAAGAATTACATTTTAGTTTGTCACTGAGGCCGATGATTGAAATTTGCCCCAAAAGAGTTCAAGGGGAGACACGTATGATGGTGTCGTGTTTTAGGGATGGGTTGGTGAACCTGATGCAGCAATGCACACAAACAATATAGGTTGTGATGTTGGTACTTTGATTCGCCAACTCCATCTCTGAAACAAATTATGAGGCCCTAGATTTATTCTCATATGGAACTACATATATGATCCTTGAATTGTTTCTGATCTTTTAATGATTGGTATGATGCATATGTATATGAATGATTTTGATCATAAGTATTTTTAACATGTACCTGAATATTAATTGTTTGGTTTTTTTATTTATAATTACAATCTTTAGGCTTGTTTTTTGTACCTGACTACGTATATCCCTGAATAATGTTTTGTACCATTACATTTCAATTTCCTATTGTGGCCAATGATTCAAATTTGTCCCAAAAGAGAGGCAGACACATTGGTGTTAGATTTTTTCAGGGATGAGTTAATGAACCTGGGGCGATGTACAACAACATTACAGGTTGTGCAATTGTTACTTGGTTCACCTACTCCATCCCTGAAGAAACTTATGAGGCTCCTAGATTTATCCTACATTCATATATGAACTGATCAAACTATTGCTGAGATGCTTTATCTTTGATATCCACAGATATATTGTCTTACATATACATGTTGTCCATTCTTGAGTTATAATACAATCCAATCATATGTATGAGTTCTAAGTTATGTTCTTAAAAATCAACAGGAGGATGATGATGAAGTGGATGATAGCAAGGTATCCAGGGACAACAAGAGCCGCTACGTGCTGAGGCGGTTATGGTGTGGGCTAATCCATTTCCACCGTAGGGGCTGATACGTCCATTTTGCATCACTATTCTATGTCTTAATTCACTATTATTCATTGATATATTTCGTATTGAGAGGTGATACTTATGTTATTTCATCTATTTTTGCATGGTTGATGACTTTTGGAGCATGGACGGCTGCAGTCAGGATTCTGATGGAAAAGGTGCTGTTTGGAGGCAAAATTCGCGAAGATCAGAAAATCCGGGAAAATATACGGAATATCCTATTTTTCCATAAGACTAAAGATGCCAGAAGACGGAGTGGAGATGGGCCACATGGGGCCCACACCACCCCATGGCGCGGGCAGCCCTATGCCGCGCCAGGAGGTGGTGTGGCCACCCTGGCCCACTCCAGCCTCTCCCCTCTGGCGTATATCATCCTCCCGAAACCCTAAGACTCAGGGAGCGACCACAGAAAGATTCCGCCGCCTCTATGGGGCGGAAAACACCGAGAGAGAAAGATCTCTCCGGCAGATAGATTTCTGCCGAGGGAATTCCTTTCCGGAGACCATCGCGATCAGCACCCTCATCACCATCTCCATATTGCTGTAACAATTGAGTTGAATCTTGCATTAGTTCATAGGGGAAACTTTCCCGGTGTTGATTACTCTTTGTAGTTGATGCTATTGAGTGAACCATTGAATTATTGTTTATGTTCAGATTGTTATACATCATTATTCCATCTCTGATCATGATCCATTTGATGTCTTGTGAGTAGTTCATTTTGTTCTTGAGGACATGGGAGAAGTCTTGTTGTTAGTAGTGGAGTTGTGTTGAGAGAGATTCAATAGATTGCTATTTAAGTTGTGGTGTACTTCTTCTAGTGGTGTCATGTGAACGTCGACTACATGACACTTCACCTATATGGGCCTAGGGGAATGCATTGTGTATTTGGCTACTAATCGTAGGGGTTGCCGGAGTGACAGAAACCTGAACCTCCGTTAGGAAACCATTGCACAAGGGACGTAAGGGTCTTAGAGTTTAAAGCTGTGGTTAGGTTTCTACCTTAATTACTTTCTTGTACTTACGGATGTTTGCAAGGGGTATAATCACAATTATGTATTAGTCTTGGATGGGGTGGTACATTAGCACAGGTTCACCCACACAACACTTAGCAAGCTAAAGAAGATTAATCAACTATATGAAGCGAAAGCACATGACAGTCTTCCCATGTGTCCTCGAGAACGTTTGGTCATCTTAAGTAATACAACCGGCTTGTCCTTTGCTGCATAAAGGATTGGGCCACTTGCTGCATTTATTCTTATTTTCTTTTGTTTACTCGTACTTTGTTTACTTGCCTTATCAAAAACCACTAAAAATCGGTTTGCTAAGTATTTGCAGGGAATTCCTGATCCATACCACTAGCCAGCACCTTCTGCTCCTCGTTGGGTTCGACAATCTTACTTTCTCGAAAATACTGCGATACACCCCCTATACTTGTGGATCATCAAGACTATTTTCTGGCACCGTTGCCAGGGAGTGAAGCGCTATTGGAGAGTGGAACTGGTAAAGGAAACTTCTACTATGAGTATTGTTTACTTCTGCTAGTTGCTTAATTAAGCCACCACCTGCCGAGAATGATGTTTTCAAAATACCTACAAGAATTATTGATCGTGTTATGGATAACTACCATGTTGGGGATGGAACTGTCCATCTCGGTGATCATTTAATCTTTATACAAGAATTATGCGGGCTGTTCAAGTGTGCAGGTATTACTATAGATCAAGTTAAGAACAAGATATTTTCATTATCATTGAAAGGAAGAGCTGAGAACTGGTATAAGCTGCTGAAGAATGGTCAAGCTCTTGAATGGGAGGAAATAGTGCCTCTCTTTTATTCAAAGTTTTATCCTCCTAGTGAGATTCATAAAGATCGGAATCAAATATACAACTTTTGGCCTCTTGATGGAGAGAGTACAACTCAAGCTTGGGGTAGATTGAAGTTACTAATGCTCAAATGTCCCATTCATGAGCTCCCCAACAATATTATTATCAATAACTTTTATGCAAGGCTCCCTCTACATGACAAGGATTTATTGGATGCTTCTTGTGCTGGATCATTCACTCGCATGGAAGAAGAAGATAAATGGGATCTTCTGGACCGTATTCAAGACAATGCTGAAGCTTGGGAGAATGACAAAGGTAGAAAGTCAGGTATAAATTATGGTTATGAATGGATTGAATCTTTTATGGGAACTGATGACTTTCAAAATATTAGTAATGTTAATGGTCTTGATTTGCAAGTTATTACGAATTGCTTTAGAGCTTTTGCTTCCTATATCGAAATTCCAAAAAGGGCATGGAATAAATACTATGCACCTTACAAAGATATTGTTGACTATGCTCCTATTGGAAGTGCTGAGTATTGCATTATTGATCCCATTTTACCCAAACCTTATATCGAGAAGATTCCCTTCCCCGAAAAGGTAAAGGACCATCCTATGATAATTAATGTAATCACCAAAAGTGAAAAGAGAACTCTAAAACCTGATGAACAAATAAACATTGAACCTGTGGTAGCAATTGTGAAAGACCTTGTCACTAAAAGCGTAGAAGATGGGAACATAGTCTTTTGTGAGGATGCTTCTAATATTGTTTCACATCCTAATAGAACTAAAAATGCTAGTGTTCCTATGCTTTCTGTTAGAATTGGTGATCATTTCTATTATGGTTTATGTGATATTGGTGCAAGTTCCAGTGCTATTCCTTATGAGCTTTACAGAGAAATTATGCATGAAATCAGTCCTTGCGAGTTGGAAGAGATGGATGTGGTTATTCACCTTGCTAATAGATAGACCATCTCTCCAATTGGTATTGTGCGAGACGTAGAAGTTCTTTGTGGTAAGATTAAGTACCGAGCTGATTTTCTAGTACTTGGTTCAGCTGCTAGTAAAACTTATCCTATCATTTTTGGTAGACCTTTCTTGAGTACTTGTGGAGCTATTATTGATTGCAAGAGGGAGAAAATCTTGACTAAGTTTTATGGGGAATCTTATGAGTTTAACTTTTCAAAATTTGCTAAAGAACCTTGCGAAGAGGAAACCCATAATGAGGATTTTAGAGTTGAAAAACTTGCTTCTATTTCTCTTGCTCCTAACAATGCTTTGCAGCAATTTATGGAAGATCATGCAAGTGAAATCTTCATGGAAGAAAGGAATGAGATTGACAGGATTCTCCGTGATCAACCTAAGATGCTTAAGCATGACTTGCCCGTAGAAGACTTGGGTACCACGATGCCACCTAAAAAGGATCCGGTTTTCGATCTAAAACCTCTCCCTAATGATCTTAAATATGCTTATATTGATGATAAAAAGATATATCTTGTTATTGTTAGCGCTAAACTTTCAGGGAAGGAAGAAGAAAGGTTATTGGAGGTTTTGAGGAAACACCGAGGAGCTATGGGCTATACTCTGGATGATTTAAAAGGGATTTCACCTACTATATGTCAGCATTCTATCAACATAGAACCAGATGCGAAGCCAGTAGTGGAGCACCAACGATGCTTAAACCCAAGGATGAAGGAAGTGGTAAGGAATGAGGTATTGAAACTCCTTGATGCTGGTATTATTTACCCTATTGCTGACAGTGAATGGGTTAGTCCTGTTCATTGTGTTCTTAAAAAGGGAGGTATTACCATCATCCCTAATGATAATGATGAGCTTATTCCTCAAAGAATAATGGTAGGCTATAGGATGTGTATCGATTTTAGGAAAGTTAATAAAGTTACTAAGAAAGATCACTACCTGCTTCCTTTTATTGATCAAATGTTTGACAGGTTGTCTAAAAAGACCCATTTTTGTTTTCTTGATGGTTATTCTGGTTTCTCTCGAATTGCTGTTAAAAAACAAGATCAAGATAAAACTACTTTTACTTGCCCTTATGGAACTTATGCTTATAGACGTATGCCTTTTGGTTTATGTAATGCCCCTGCTACTTTCCAAAGGTGCATGTCTGCTATCTTTCATGGTTTTTGTGAGGAAATTGTGGAAGTGTTCATGGATGAATTTTCTGTCTATGGAACTTCTTTTGATAATTGTCTTCACAACCTTGATAAAGTTTTGCAGAGATGTGAAGAAACTAATCTTGTTCTTAATTGCGAGAAATATCACTTCATGGTTAATGAAGGGATTGTCCTTGGGCATAAAGTTTCTGAAAGAGGCATAGAAGTTGATAGAGCTAAGGTTGAGGCAATTGAGAAGATGCCATGTCCAAGAGACATTAAAGGTATTCGTAGTATCCTTGCTCATGCTAGTTTCTATAGGAGGTTTATTAAAGACTTTTCTAGGATATAAAAGCCCCTCACTAATCTTCTTCAAAAGGATGTACCCTTCGTTTTTGATGATGATTGTAAGGAAGCTTTTGAAACTCTTAAGAAGGCTTTAACTACAGCCCCTATTGTTCTACCACCAGATTGGAGTTTACCCTTTGAAATAATGTGTGATGCTAGAGATTTTGCTGTAGGGGCTATCCTTGGGCAACATATTGATAAAAAGTTAAACGTTATCCATTATGCTAGTAAGACTCTAGACGCTGCTCAAAGAAATTATGCTACTACTGAAAAGGAATTTCTAGCTATTGTTTTTGCCTGTGATAATTTTAGGACCTATATTGTAGACTCAAAAGTCACCATTCATACTGATCATGCTGCTATTAAATATCTTATGACGAAGAAGGACGCTAAGCCTAGGCTTATTAGATGGGTGCTGCTTTTACAAGAGTTTGATCTACATATAGTAGATAGGAAGGGTGCTAAAAACTCTGTAGCTGATAATTTATCTCATTTGGAAAACATCTCTTTTGACCCTATGCCTGTTAATGATAGTTTCCCAAATGAACAGTTAGCTGCAGTAGGGGTGAGCTCGCGAGGGAGTCCTTGGTACGCTGATTATGCTAACTTTATTGTCTCCAAGTATTTGCCTCCAACTTTTACAGCTCAGCAAAGAAAAAAGTTCTTTTATGATTTGAGGCATTATTTTTGGGATGACCCACACTTATACAAAGAAGGAGTTGATGGTATAATGTGGAGATGTGTTCTAGAATATGAACAAAAGGAAATATTGCGTAAATGTCATGGTAGTGCTTATGGAGGACATCATGCAGGAGATAGAACTGCACAAAAGGTGTTACAATCAGGTTTCTACTGGCCTAGCCTTTTTAAAGATGCAAGAAAATTTGTTTTATCTTGTGATGAATGTCAGCGTGTTGGTAATATTTCTAGACGCAATGAAATGCCTATGAACTACTCTCTAGTTATTGAACCTTTTGATTGCTGGGGATTTGACTTTATGGGTCCTTTCCCTCCCTCGAAAGGTTACACTCATATTCTTGTTGCCGTTGATTATGTTACTAAGTGGGTAGAAGACATTCCTACAAAGAGTGCTGATGGAGAGACTTCTCTAAAAATGCTTAAGGATGTTATCTTTCCCAGGTTTGGGGTGCCTAGGTATCTCATGACTGATGGGGGTTCTCATTTCATTCATGGTGGTTTTAGGAAGACCCTTGCTAAATATGATGTTAATCATAGAATTGCTTCATCTTATCACCCCCAAACTAGCGGGCAAGTAAAGTTATCAAATAGAGAAATTAAATCTATCTTGCAAAAGACAGTTAATAGGTCTAGAAAAAACTAGGCTAATAAGTTGATGATGCTTTATGGGCTTATAGAACTGCTTACAAAAATCCTATGGGAATGTCTCCTTATTAAATGGTTTATGGGAAAGCTTGTCATCTACCTTTAGAATTAGAACACGAAGCTTACTGGGCCGTTAAAGAACTAAATAGATATTGTAAGCTCGCTGGTGAGAAAAGATTATTTGACTTAAGTTCTTTAGATGAATGGAGGAGTGAAGCCTATGAAAATGCTAGGCTCTTTAAGGAAAAAGTTAAAAGATGGCATGACAAGCGAATACTTAAGAGAGAATTTCATGTTGGTGAGAAAGTTCTATTGTATAGGTATCGTCTTAGATTTTTTGCAGGAAAACTACTATCAAAATGGGAAGGATCTTTCATCATTGAAGAAGTATACCATTCAGGAGCAATAAAAATTTCTTCTCTAAAAGATAATACTACACAAGTAGTGAATGGACAGCAACTGAAACACTATATTGCTGGAGATTCTTACAATGAAGATGTTGATGCTTTTCAAGTTATAACTCCGGAGGAATTCATCGAGGACCAAATTCAGAGACCTGCAGAGTCTGTTTTCAAATAGGTAACAGTTCTAGTAAGAAAAGTTCCGCAAAAATACAATCCAATTATATTTTTGTAGTTTTCAGTCAATGAGGAAAGCTACAAAGTGAAAAAGGGACAGAAACGGAGCCAGGGTGGCTCACACCACCCTGTGGCGCGAGCCCACCCCTAGCTGCGCCACCAGGTGGTGAGTCCACCCAGGACTCCACCTCCGACTCGTTTTCTCCTAGTACCTTCCTTTTGATATGAAACTTCGTAATATATAACCCCCCGGATCCCCCGAGGCTTGTATATCGTGTTTTCGTCGTGCTTTTGTTTCGATCTATTTCTGCCAGGACACAATCTTTGAAAGTTTAGAAGCACAATGGTGTCTGCCAAGGATAAAGGGAAGGAGCCCATGGAGGAAGACCTCCAAGACCCCGGGAAGGAGAAGGAGATCAAGAGTGAAGGTGAAGAGGAGCAAGGCCAACATCCGCACACCGGCACTACCATTGTAAGCATTGGAGTGGTGGCAAACACATCCATTGGAGGGAAGCCTCCTCATCACCGTTCAGATCCCTGGTCACTTCCCCCACACACCAAGAATCCCTTCCCTACCTTTATCCATAACCATGCAGGAAAAGAAGACTCCAACAGGGAAGAACTGAAAAAGAATCACAAGAGCTGGGATCCATAAACTAAAATGATTATGAGCCATATTGAGCACAACTCGGAGTTGATTCGTACTCTCACCTTCGAGATTGAGGACTTGGGGAAACTAATCAAAGAGCTCATTGAGAGGATACCACCACCAGCAAAGGAGTAATTCGTCATCAGGTTTGGCATCCCCTTAGTTTGTTCCAAGCTTGGGGGAGCGTCGCGGTATCACATCACTATCTTCTATCTTTTTACCTTATTAGTAGAGTCATATCATGAATAGAGGAGTTATTTGTAGTATGGTTTGCATTATGGAAGTGTCCCCTCTCTCATTAGATATGTATCCCTTGGTGTGAGTTTCCATTATGGATTATTAATGAGAAGTTATATCATTTACTCTTTTGCATAGCTTATATTAGTTTCTAATTCGTGGTTATATGATTGATCTTGTTGTTAGTATTGGTATCACGTTGGGATCATTGAGTTAATTTAGTTGGTTTTGGCAAACCTGGCTCGGTCAGTAGCACACTATTTTTGAGAGTTGAATGAAAAAGATAGAAGTACTCTAGAGAAAAAAAAATTCATCATCTTTCTTTCTTGATTTGCTCATAAGTCTAGTATTCTCTAGTTAAGAAATTTTGTGCTTCCAAGGAAGATTGCATGTTTGTCTTTATCACTTGTATGCTTGTTTGTTTCCTTCAACTCTTATACTTGCTACCCAACCTTGCTAGCCAAAAACCTGTACTGAGAGGGAATTCTTCTCGTGCATCCACTCCTTTAAACCAAAACCTTTGCCATTTGTGTCCACCATACCTACCTATTAGCATTATTGCTATTCCAAGTAAATCCTTGTTTTATCTACCTCCCAATTAAACTTGTTATGTGAAAATTAGTGATTAAAGCTATCACGAACTTGATGGCACCACTTTACTTTCTAGCATTTAATAAACTTGAACCATTGGGTCCTTCTTTGTTGCGTATATGCTTGCACTTTATGAGTTGAAGTTAGCAGAACCATGTATCATGGGGACCGCTTTCAACAAATTCATTAGTACTTGTACCCAGTTGATATCATGTTCTTTTGCTTATGGATCCCGACGGTGTGAAATAAAAGTGGAACTTGTAAGATCATGGAGTTTATATGTGTGTTAGAGAAACGCCTAGGCCCCTAGCCTAAGCCATGCCTAATCATGGTGGAAACTTGCAGCATAACTATAGTGAGCATTCTATGAAGCATCCTCAATAAAAAGCTATGCAAATAGAAAATAAAAAGATCGCTAAGATGCTCACTGTCTGCTTACCTTGTCATTTTGATTATGGGATACCTCCTGTGTCATGTGCAAGGGGTACCCCGTTGGCGGTTCTTAATGATACACATGTATTTACAATGACAAGAGCTTGCTCGTGACTGAAGTTGAGTAGCATGAGGATCGGTACTCATAAGTAAGGGGCATGGGACTTCAATTTATAACTTGTCAAGCATATCCTCTTAGTTGTGTCACTTTAACCTTAACCACCAAAAGATGCCTATGATAGGGGCAATGAGAGCCGAAAGCTAGTAAGTATCATAATTTTTGGGAGCTCTTTATGAGACTTGTAATCCCTGCTTCCCTCTTTGAAGGGCCTTTCATTTACTTTGTAGTTGAGTCAGTAAACCTACTCCCTTCTACCTCAGCAAGTATTTTGAGTTGATGTGTTTCATTCATTCATATGATGATTTATGCAATCATGTCTTATGTTCCTTGCTTTGCACATTGCTCTTATCTTGATGTTTACTAATTTGAAAGCTATCATTGAAAAACTAGCTATTTGTAAACTCCAGCAAATTATCAACTATTCTTCGACCAAGAGCTAAGTTTGCCATTAACAATTATGATTTACTTTATGTATCTTTATTGTGTTTCCTTAACTTATTACAAGTTGAGTTATATAATAGTGAGTTGTCTTCTATTATGATCTATGTATTTGATGAATGTGATGTTTCTTGTCCGTATTCTTTTATCGACTCTTCACTCCATAAACCTGAGGCCATGTTTATTGAGCTCAGTTTCGCTTGAGGACAACCGAAGTCTAAGCTTGGGGGGAGTTGATACGTCCATTTTGCATCACTATTCTATGTCTTAATTCACTATTATTCATTGATATATTTCGTATTGCGAGGTGATACTTATGTTATTTCATCTATTTTTTGCATGGTTGATGACTTTTGGAGCATGGACCGCTGCAGTCAGGATTCTGATGGAAAAGATGCTGTTTGGAGGCAAAATTCGCGAAGATCAGAAAATCCGGGAAAATATACAGAAAATCCTATTTTTATAGAAGACTAAAGATGCCAGAAGACGGAGTGGAGATGGGCCACAGGGGGCCCACACCACCCCATGGCGCGGGCAGCCCTAGGCCGCGCCAGGAGGTGGTGTTGCCACCCTGGCCCACTTCAGCCTCTCCCCTCTAACGTATATCATCCTCCCAAAACCCTAAGACTCGGAGAGCGACCACAGAAAGATTCTGCCGCCTCTGCGCGGCGGAAAACACCGAGAGAGAAAGATCTCTCTGGTAGACAGATTTCTGCTGGGGGAATTCCTTCCCGGAGAGGGGAGATCGTCGCCATCAACACAACCATCAAGCTGGACTTCATCGGGATCATCATCATCATCACCACCATCATCACCATCAGCACCCTCATCACCATCTCCATATTGCTGTAACAATTGAGTTGAATCTTGCATTAGTTCCTAGGGGAAACTTTCCCAGTGTTGATTACTCTTTGTAGTTGATGCTATTGAGTGAACCATTGAATTATTGTTTATGTTCAGATTGTTATACATCATTATTCCATCTCTGATCATGATCCATATGATGTCTTGTGAGTAGTTCGTTTTGTTCTTGAGGACATGGGAGAAGTCTTGTTGTTAGTAGTGGAGTTGTGTTGAGAGAGATTCAATAGATTGCTATTTAAGTTGTGGTGTACTTCTTCTAGTGGTGTCATGTGAACGTCGACTACATGACACTTCACCTATATGGGCCTAGGGGAATGCATTGCGTATTTGGCTACTAATCGTAGGGGTTGCCAGAGTGACAGAAACCTGAACCTCCGTTAGGAAACCATTGCACAAGGGACGTAAGGGTCTTAGAGTTTAAAGCTGTGGTTAGGTTTCTACCTTAATTACTTTCTTGTACTTACGGATGTTTGCAAGGGGTATAATCACAAGTATGTATTAGTCTTGGATGGGGTGGTACATTAGCACAGGTTCACCCACACAACACTTAGCAAGCTAAAGAAGATTAATCAACTATATGAAGCGAAAGCACTTGACAGTCTTCCCATGTGTCCTCGAGAACGTTTGGTCATCTTAAGTAATACAACTGGCTTGTCCTTTGCTGCATAAAGGATTGGGCCACTTGCTGCATTTATTCTTATTGTCTTTTGTTTACTCGTACTTTGTTTACTTGCCTTATCAAAAACCCCTAAAAATCCGTTTGCTAAGTATTTGCAGAGAATTCCTGATCCATACCACTAGCCAGCACCTTCTGCTCCTCGTTGGGTTCGACACTCTTACTTATCGAAAATACTACGATATACCCCCTATACTTGTGGGTCATCAGGGGGAGACTGTTTTTCCCATTCTGTGGCAGAGCAATCAACATGGACCTCAACAGCATGATCCAGCACACGGAGGGTGTTGGCAGAGGCGGAGGCAGGAGCCATAGGCCGATCACCTTGCCGCAGCACGCAGCCTATGGCAAATTCCTCCGGGAGTATGTCAGGACTGGACTATATCCCATCGACTAGGCTGTCGCTGCCTCCTGCTGATAAACCCCTGCCCTACTAGGCGTCTCCGTGTCCCGTCCTCCTGCTGCCGCCCTTGCTTTTATTTTGTTTTAGTTAATTATTACCTGTGTGTGGCATGTAAGACCATGTATCCATGGTGTCTCTGGTGAACCTTCTATATTAATCTACTCATTTATATGGAGTGTCTTAAAATTTCTAGTGTTCAATTATATTACTGATCATGCTCATGCACACTACAAAATATTTCTAGTGCTCGATTATATTATAATTGTCAAGGAATACATCAACAAGTTAAATTGGTCGAAATTTCGTATTGAAGTAACTAAATGATCTCACATCGGCGGTGGATGTTGGCAGAAGCCGAGGGCATCAGCCGAAGACCTTGGAGCGGCACGCAGTCTTCAGCAAATTCCTTGCAGGTTCAACAACGAGTTGTCGCCTCCCATCTCCGAATTCGCCTACAGGTCCAACACGACAGAACTTGAGCTAATATAGAGACCTCGGCAGAGGTGGAAGAATTGGTGCAGGTGCAACCATGGCAACGGCGAGCTCAGATTCTAGAGGAGGAAAACATAACTGAGCATGGTCGACATGGTGACAGATCTCACCAGGAACCAATTCTCGTCCCCGCACCGTGCCATGGGTGCGTCCATAGTGAGGGCGAGCTCTGACTCGGGATGGGGAAGAGAGCGGGGCCGAGCAGGTTCATCACGTCCCAGCTCTGCGCCATGGCCGCGACCATACATTGCCGCTCCAGGGAAGAAGAAGATGCGTAATGGATGCAGGCGCCAACGCTGCAAGCCTACAGGGAGGAGAGCTGAGCCGAGCAGGTTCGTCCACGTCCCAGCTCCGCGCCATGGCTGCGACGCCCCACAAAATGCCGCTCCGGGGAAGAAGAAGACTCGTAATGGATGCAAGCGCCAACACTGCAAGCCTAATTGACACCTAAGCGACGGGAGCGATATAATGGCGAGAACTGACAGGGGGGCCCAACTTGATGGCCGTTAGCTAGATTTTTTGTATTGAAATGTAAAGTTGAATTCGTGCCGAAAAAGACCCTCTGCGTATTTGGCACAGTAACTGTTGTCATCCCGGCTGATTTTAGGAAACTTGGGTACCGCGTTGCCTGGGCGCCCCAACTTTCGAACCGCAAAATGATATTCTCGCTGCCGAGGCCACCCCTTTCTTGTCTATAACGATGGAAGAACCACCGGCGACGGGGAGTCTGGCAGCGGGAGGGATCTCGTCGCGGAAGCGGGCTCATCGTCGAGTGGCTTCCTCCTATTGTGGCCGAGGGATACAAGATCCAGCAACCCCCCTTGCTCAGTCGCGGCTCCGGTAGCACTACCGCCCCTTGCTCGACCGCGCGCCGGCAGCACCACCGCCCCCGTGAGTCGCCACGAGTATACAGGAGTTCAATTTTCTGCTAAGTGACAAGCAGTGTCGTGGGTTGGAGGCAGTCAGAGATACAAATAAATAGAGTTATTTACAATCGTTATGCCTCCATATCAACAACACATCACGGTCTCAGCGGTAGAGTAGTAAAACGGCTGGCCTGCGACCGTGGGTTCGACTCCCCGTGCTAGCAATTTTTTGCCAAATACCAGCCTTCGTAGAAGGCCTATGTAGGCCATTCGGCATGAGAGTGATGGGCCAACGTGTTAAAAGGCCTAGCAAGCAACGTCAGCCAATGGGTAGTAGCAAGAAACTCGGTAGCAGGCCCATTCGTTAGAGGCCCAACGAGGCCCATCGTGTTAAAAGTCTGAATGTGGGTCCCACGTGTTAGGTGGACTATGGTTGGGTCCAGTATGGGGATCCACTTGTCAGATACAGTATGGTTGGGTCCAGTATGGGGTCCCACTTGTCATGCACTGGTCCCACCTATCAGTTTTTTCAAATGACACCTAGACCACTGCCACATAGGCGTGACTACTAACGTGGCTACCCAGTCGTGTCAATGCATGTTAGTTAATGACGTTATCGAATGGTCATAGATGTTATGACCATTTAAATTGGTCCTACATGGCTAAAGATAAGGAAGTGGAATGCTATTGTCTAAATTATGGCCAATTTGTGTAAACACACTATGAGCTTTCTGGCTAGATTGGTCGTAATGTTTCAGCCTTTCGACCCTCCCAGATAGCTTAAGACCATTTGGTCTGAGATGGTCACAAATGTATGACCAATTTATCCATGGTCACTAAGTGAAGGTCACAAGTTAACGCATTTCTTGTAGTGACACACATGTGCAGCGCTCTAGACGAGGGAGTGCCGAGGAGAGATGGATGGTGAGGAAGCGGATGATGGAGAACAAACAATTTTTTGTTTTGCATGCACATATGTCCTAAAATTTACTACTACTACTAGCAGAGTGTGTATGCTATAAAGGTTGTAGTACCTCATGTGAGGAACCCATCATAATTTTTCTCACATTGCACCACCTTCAAATGTCAAGTTGCGCTGCCCTCCAGCCCTGCCTCCCTTTTATTCTCAGTAGTACCTCTGTCCGAGAGCTTAAGACTTTTTTTGATAAGTCAAGCTATGAAAAGTTTAACCAAACTTATAGAAAGAACTATCAAGAAATAATGTATGATATTAGTACATACCATGTGAATATATCTTACCACTACTAGTAAGTTGCACATTCCCTACATGTCAGACTTAGATAATAGACATCCGACATATCATCACTATATAAAATTATAATACGTAAAGTAAAAATTTATAAATTTGATCAACATCTATAAAGTATGGGTATATATTTGGTTCTTTGTATATCATGTAGAACTCAATGATGTTGACTTTGTATATCATGTAGAACTCAATTATAGTCTATGGATAACTTTGAATATTGACCGTTGGATCAACACTCGCGAATCCCAATATTTCCAGCTGTTGGATCTTCTTTTCCATTCTAGCATCTAGAATATTCTATTGATAGTGTTCATCACAATAAATGCTATGCACAAACCTCAAACACACTTCTCCATCATTCTAGAATTTTCTCCTTGTTTCTCTAGACCATGTTACCAAAAATTTCAACTTTTAGATAGCTAATAATCATTGACTTCTACATGATATACAAAATACAAGAACCAAATATACACCCATACTTTATAGATGTTGATCAAATTTATAATTTTGTTTGCTTGACCTATTATAAGTTTGTATAGTGATGATATGTCAGACGTTTATCATCTAAGTCTCACGTGTAGGGCATGTGTAACTTACTAGTAAGATATAGTGTATGACTAACTTTGAATATTGACTATTGGATCAAGACGCACGAATCCCAACATTTCAAGCCATTGGATCTTGTTTTCGATTCTAGCATCTAGAAGATTCTATTGATAGTCTTCATCATAATGAATGCTATGCACAAATCTCAAAACACACTTCTCCATCATTCTATAATCTTCTCCCTCGTTTCTATAGACTAGGTTACCAAAATTTTCAAGTTTTAGATATCTAATAATTGTTTTCTTATACATGATATATAAAGTACAAGCACCAAACATACACCCATACTTTATAGATGTTGATCAAATTTATAATTTTTTTGCTTTACCTATTATAATTTTATATAGTGCTGATATGTCAGACGTCTATTATCTGAGTCTCACGTGTAGGGCACATGCAACTTACTAGTGTTTCATGATGTATCAAAGGGTATGTATTTCATATTGTAAATATTAATATATTTTTCTAAAAACTTGGTCAAACTTTGCATAGTTTGACTTTTCAAAAAAAATACTAGGCCTTAAGCCTTGGACGGAGCTACTACTGTTTAGTACTCTATCCTGGAACTTAAGGCTTGATATATAGACATCATGGGTCCCTTCACACGACATTTGGAAAATTCAAGAGGAATCTACCGCGCTTACTTGTAGTTCAAATTTGACCTAATTTCTTTAAATCAACATAAAGTTATTTAAGTGGGTGCGGTTTTCTAGGGAATCTTGAAATGTGTTAAGACTAGGGATGTATGAAAAAATTGTCCCCACTTTTTCTAAAAACCGGACAATGGTACTTTTTTTGACTAGGGTATGTCCCGAGGGAGCGAGATTCTTCATTTAATTAACATGGTAACTGTGGATGTCTACTTGTTACACCAAGGACCTCAAAAAAATGAAAATTACATCAAAGTCCATACATTTAGCACAAAGGACACTAAAACCTAACACTTGAAAATTTTGGTAACATGGTCTATAGAAACGAGGGGGAGATACTAGAATGATGGAGAAGTGTGTTTTGAGGTTTGTGCATAGCATTTCATTATGATGAAGAGTATTAGTAGAATCTTCTAGATACTAAAATGGAAAATAATATCCAATAGCTGGAATCATTGGAATTCGTGAGTCTTGATCCTAGAATCATTTATAGAGTTAAGATAGTGGTAATGATAAGACTAGTACTTACTTAACAAAAGAAAATAGCGCACTGCTCACTGTTGACAGATCTTGTTGAAGAAGATGCACGAATCTACCAGATGGGGGAACTTTATCATAAACTATATATGATGTCGATTTGGCCATGACCTTGGCTATTCGGGTGGAAACCAGGAATATTCATACACCGTAGGACAATACACATTGTGAAGCAGACAGAACATTTTTGTTGTATGCAAAGGTGTGAAAACACATGTTTCTCATTTTTTTCTTACCACTATATACTGTATGAATAACTTTGAATATTGAAAGTTGGATCAAGACGCAACTCCCAACATTCTCAGATGTTGGATCTTCCTTTCCATTTTAGCATCGAGAAGATACTATTGATAGTCTTTCTTTTCTTAGCTTACCACTATTATATATAGTGTACAAATCACTTTGAATATTGACCACTAATTCATGCATGACCTACGAATCCCAACATTGTTGCTAGTTGTTGGATCCTCTAATCCATTCCATCATCTAGAAGATATTATTGATAGTCTTTGTTAGCTTATCTTACCACTATATAATGTACGAGTAACTTTTAATATTGACCGTTGGATCAAGACTCGTGAATCCTAACATTGCCAGCTGTTGGATCTTATTTTTCATTCTAGCATCTATTATTAGTCTTTCTTACCTTATCATACCTCTATATAGTTTACAAATAACTTTAAATATTGACCGTTGGATCGATCAAGATTCACGAATCCTAACATTGATAGCCATTGGATCCTCTTTTCCATTGTAGCATCTTGAAGATGCTATTTATAATATTTACTATCTTATCTTACCACTACTGATAAGTTGCACGTACCTGCATGTGAGACTCAGATAATAAACATGTATGCCATATCATCATTGTATAAAATTATAATAGGTAAAATACAGAAATTTACAAATTTGATCAACATCTATCTATACCTCTATACCACTATATATAGTATAGTAGGTTTTAAATTTGGATTTACCACTCTATTCGTACTATTTCTCGCCAAAGGTGGAGTGATCCAGACCATTCATTCGTAAGTTGGCCCTACTATCTATTGCTCATCATAGCACACCTTGATGGATCGTATGGCTGAGAACGCTCGGTTTCGCCAGTCTACTTTGCCGCGAGTGGAGTACTTTTTAGATGGTGCTAGAAACTTCTGAGCGAGTCCAATACACCACCAGTAAACTCTATCTTGTTCCATAGGGATGGTCCTGCACATCAGTACATGCGGGGCCATGACCTTATCGGTCCCACCTAAGGTATGGTCTGTTGTATAAACAAACATGTAGAAAGGAGTATTACCTTTTCTTGCAGGAAAAATGACAGTGTGTTCCTGCTACCAAACCTAAGATTTTTAGAATACGTAGAGTTACTCTCAGCTCCAATTCAACATCCATATGGTACTAAACCTCAATTTAGTTAGTTGGCTTATTAGTTTTAAGTGTCTACTTTCCCCCCATATCGCAATAAAATTATTTTATTAAGGAAGCGGTAGGAGCGCTTGTTTTGTACTTACACGCAAGTAAAAATATGCAATTATGTATCTTTAGAGTTGGTTGTATTTTAATTTTCAGTGTGTACTTTACTATCTTGCAAGTAAAGATACAGTATCGAGGAAACAATATGACACTGCCTTTTCAATTTGATAAAAGTTAAAATATTCAACTACATCAATAGAAGAATCTCTCTTATAAACCAAGGAGAAAATGATAGAGCTATCCTACACATGGGACATAGTACTTAAATACATTATTGTTACACATGTACAATCTGTAGTAAAAAGTACATCACACAATAGAACAATATTACTATTTTCATAACATGAAAAACTAATACATTTTTGTGTATATTCTTGATATATCATATATGGATGGAGGTGTCTGGGATATGAAAATTTTAACTATTATTTGCCCAGAGGACATGAAGAATATCTTTATGGTAGTTATATATGTTTGCTCAACACGTACAATTTCACAAACAAAAATATATATAAGCATGCAAAGCACGTGAAACTTACTAGTAAAGTATGGGTATATATCTGGTTCTTGTACTTTATATCATTATGTAGAAGTCAAAGATTATTAGCTACCTAACACTTAAAAATTTTGGTAACAAAGTCTAGAGAAATTAGGGCGAAGATTCTAGTATGTTGGATAAGTATGTTTTGAGGTTTGTGCATTATAGCATTCATTATGCTGAAGACTATCAATAGAATATTCTAGATCCTAGAAGAGAAAAGAAGATCCAACGGCTCGAAATGTTGGGATTCGCGAGTCTTGATCCAACGATCAACATTCAAAGTTATTTCTTATCTTATCTTATCTTACCACTATATAGTGTACAATAACTTTGAATATTGATCGTTGGATCGAGGCTCGCGAATCCAAACACTTCTAGCCATTACATCTTATTTTCTATTCTAGCATCTAGAAGATCCTATTGATAGTCTTCAGCACAATGAATGATATGCACAAACCTCAAAACACACTTCTCCATCATACTAGAATCTTCTACAACGTTTCTCTAGACCATGTTACCAAAAATTTCAAGTGTTAGGTAGCTAATAATCTTTGACTTCTACACATGATGATACAAAGTAGAAGAACAAAATATACACCCATACTTCATAGATGTGGATCAAATTTATATTTTTTCTGCTTTACCTATTATATAATAATCTAACCACTATATAGTGTACAAATTATTTGAACTTTGACAATTGGATCAAGACTGGCAAATCCTAACATTGCAAACCATTGGATCTTCTATATCCATTCTAGCATCTAGAAGATTCTAGTGATAGTATTTAGCACAATGACCATTACGCACTAACCTCAAAACACACTTCACAATAATTCTAGAATATGATAAGAAAACATCGTCCACTTTTTTTGAATGGGGTGGTGGCACTTTATTTTTCTGATTAGGATATGTCCTGAGGGAGTGAGATGCTTCAATTGACACGGTCAGAGGATGTGTACATATATATTACACCAAGGAACTAAAAAAAGAGAAAAATAAATCCAAGTCCATACATTTAGCACAAAGGGCCCTGAAATCAATCAAGGAAATAAAAGTAGTCGGATCCTCCTCCTTCTCCACCGATGAGCTGAGCCATGCTCTTCCTAGTAGGACAAGTAAGTTTTACATGCCTTTCGATGTAAGACTCATGTAATATATAGAAGTATGACATATCATCGCTATGTGAAATTAGAATAGGTAAAGCTCAAAATAATTATAATTTTTGAGCCACATCTATAAAGTATGGGTGTATATTTCGTTCTTGTGTACTTTGTATCATGTAGAAATAAAAGTTTATTAGCTATCTAATACTTGAAAATTCTCATACCTTGGTCTGGAGAAACAATAAAGAAGATCTTCGTAATGTATTATACACTATATAGTGTACGGATAACTCTGAATATTGATCGTTGGATCAAGACTCGCGAATCCCAATATTGTCAGTCGTTAATATTGACCGTTGAATATTAACTTTGAAAATATAGTTCCTGACGATTCAAATGCATTGGACTTTACATTATACTGTAGATGTTACTAGTATTTTTCTCACATATATAATCAAATTTTACAAAGTTTGACTTTAAAAAATCTAGGACACGAGGTAATTGTGAACAGGAAGTACTACTATAGGGGTAGAACAACTACTAGATAAGTACAAAATAGAAGACCATTCAGAGGAAAAAAGCAAGACCATATCCATAGTATACTAGATCGCAACCATGCCCTATTAGTGGGCACGTGGGGTAGTAGTTGAACAATTTCATAAAACACTTAAAATACAAAATATAAACATTAGCAGCAAAGTCAGTTTACAACCAAAATACACCCTTCCTAGTTCCGAAAGACACCCTACCTCCGACTACTACTACATTAACTAGTAACCGAGTGGTACTCATCTACATCTAAATTAACTAGTAATACATCATTACCATCGCTTAGGATTACTTAGACAAAGATTAAGATCAATTCATCATGTCGATGTAAATGCATAAAGACAACACCTTGATCATCATGTACTGTCCAATAGCCGCGGTAATGTACCACGGCGGCACCGTGAGGAATGACAGATCATTGAGGCCGACACAGCCAGGCGACGCGCAGCTCGTCGGCTCAATGCCCCCATTAAGGGTGTTCGTCGAGAAGTCCACCTGTGACTACGGGCCAGTCGAGCACAACTTCACCCTATACCGGGGACACGAGCATGTGGCCACCCTAACACACACCAAGGAAACGGTGGTGGCCTGGCCGAGCTCGCCGATGATGAGGCTGAACATGGTAGCGTTATCACCATAGTCGATGACCATGGATGGCGGAAAGGACGGCAACAACATCGTTGCTATACACTCCATGGGCTAGCCGTATGATAGCTTATGCACTTTTTCCTTGTGGACGTCATTGAGGTGCAAAGGAGTGTGACCGGCAAGGCGGTGAACATGCCGCCGACCTCCATGTAGCCGCACGGGCTGTACAGGCACGTGGTCTTGTGGTCATCGAGCTCGTGGTAGGCGACCATGGTGAGGCGGCAGTCGTGGGGGCATAGAACAGTTATCGACGCTAGCTCGTCTTTGTCTATCGTCGGCTAGCTCTTGGTGGAATCCACTGATGCGCCCAACATTGGAGTGGTTCCCTTGAAGCTCGGCTCGCCGATGTAGTGCCGGTAGTCCAGAATTTTTATGCAGCATTGAGGGATTTTTTTGAATGAAGGCTACAGAAAGTTGACAGGTGAGAGTAAATCAGGTATTACCATGTACAGTACTGTACTAGACAAACAGATCCTACCCGCGTGAGTGGTAAGAAGGTCTACACCTTTTTTGGAAATGGAGAAGGTCTACACCTCGTGAGAGACAGAGAAATCTGGAGCTAGCACAAAGTGTATAGTGCTGCAGGGGAGAGATTGAGGACTACATGCATGTCTTCAACACCATCTACATTTTATTCTATCTTCTTGTCTCTTCTAGATCTTTTGTTTCTCGGCATGGCAGACTTATTTCTCTTCTCCGTTTCTTTCTTGTGGTTAAATCTTGTCCAGATACAGAGTAGTAGTAGTACAGTTTAACTAGTACTCGAGTAATACGGAGTATATGTCCTTTTATACTAGACTAGTGATACTAGTACTCCAATAGTAATACACATGTATTATTTTTACTATACTCTAGTAGGTAGGCATCTGCGGGTGGCGGGTGGCGGGCGGTGGTGGCTATTTGCGGCTTTTTACTACTCCTAGGGCGGCGGGCAACGGGCAATGGTGGTAGTACGGTTCTAGTAGTACGGAGTAGTACTATAGTACTCCTGCTTACTGATTCATGAAGTAAGACTTCAGTAGTGTACTGCTCAGATGCCGCTATCATCACATGGTTCCTAGGGAGACGCCAGAGACACAGGTGCTCAAATGCACGTCCTAGGTAGGCCTTGATGCCTAGAGATTGGATAAAGCCTTGCGTCCTGACCACACAGCCAAGGCAATTCATTTTGCTACTCTCTACTATTTCTCGGTGATTTTCTTCTCTCTGCTCGTCTCTGCTCGCTCTTCATTTCTAGGCATGGCGCACAGCCTCTTGATTATAAAAAGCATCATAAAAGCTTCAAAATGTAAAATTATAGAGGTACAGCAAACCGGTGCTCGGTCACCAAACTTGAACAAAGTAAGGGAGAAATCAACCCTACAAGAAAACTAGGGAGAGTGCGCGGGGATATCAATCCCGTATCCAATGGTGGGTGGCCACGACGAGTGATAGTTTGGAAATATTCACAGTTCTTGCTGAGAATTTGCATGCCTGGAAATTTGACCATGTTTTGAAAACAATCAAAGAGACTATGACACACCGTGTTTTGAAATTTTGGTTGAGTTTCAAAATTAAGTTCACACCTTGCGACAATATGTTCAATGGAACCACCAGGAAGTCAATGTATCGAGAATGAGTGATAGTTTGGAAAGATTCACACTTCTTGCTAAGAATATGCAAGCCTAGAAAATTTACCGTGTTTGAAAACAATCAAAGAGACTATGCCTCACCGTGTTTTGAAATTTTGGTTGTGTTTCAAAATTAAGTTCGCACCTTGCGATAATCTATTCAGTGGACCCACCAGACAGTCAATGTATCGAGAAAAAGTGAGAGTTTGGAAAGATTCAACTTCTTGCTAAGAATATGCATGCCTAGAAATTTGACCGTGTTTTGAAAACAATCAAAGAGGCTATGACTCACATGTTTTGAAATTTTGCCTGTGTTTCAAAATTAACGTCACACCTTGCGATAATCTATTCAGTGGACCCACCAGGTAGTCAATATATCGAGAACGAGTGAGAGTTTGGAAAGATTCAACTTCTTGCTAAGAATATGCATGCCTAAATATTTGACCAATGTTTGAAAACAATCAAAGAGACTATGACTCACCGTGTTTTGAAATTTTGGCTGTGTTTTGTAATTAACTTCACACCTTGCGATAATCTGTTCAATGGACCCACCAGGAAGTTAATGTATTGAGAACGAATGATAGTTTGGAAAGATTCACACTTCTTTGTAAGAATATGCATGCCTAGAAATTTGATTGTGTTTTGAAAATAATCAAAGAGACTATGACTCACCGTGTTTTGAAATTTTGGTAGTGTTTCAAAATTAACTTCACACCTTGCAACAATCTATTCAATGCAACCACTAGGCTGTCAATGTATCGAGAACGAATGATAGTTTGGAAATATTCACACTTCTTGCTAAGAATATGCATGCCTAGAATTTGACCATGTTTTGAATACAATCAAAGAGACTATGACTCACCGTGTTTTGAAATTTTGGTTATATTTCGAAATTAACTTCACACCTTGCGATAATATGTTCAATGGACCCACCAGGAAGTTAATTTATAGAGAACAAATGATAGTTTGGAAAGACTCACACTTCTTGCTAAGAATATGCATGCCTAAAATTTTGACCGTGTTTTGAAAACAATCAAAGAGACTATGACTCACCGTGTTTTGAAATTTTGGCTGTGTTTGGTAATTAACTTCACACCTTGCGATAATCTGTTCAATGGACCCACCAGGAAGTCAATGTATTGAGGACGAATGATAGTTTGGAAAGATTCACACTTCTTTGTAAGAATATGCATGCCTAGAAATTTGACTGTGTTTTGAAAACAATCAAAGAGACTATGACTCACTGTGTTTTGAAATTTTGGTAGTGTTTCAAAATTAACTTCACACCTTGCAATAATCTATTCAATGCAACCACCAGGCTGTCAATGTATCGAGATTGAATGATAGTTTGGAAATATTCACCCTTCTTGCTAAGAATATGCATGCCTAGAATTGGACCATGTTTTGAAAACAATCAAAGAGACTATGACTCACCGTGTTTTGAAATTTTGGTTATATTTCGAAATTAACTTCACACCTTGCGATAATATGTTCAATGGACCCACCTGGAATTCAATTTATAGAGAACAAATGATAGTTTGGAAAGATTCACACTTCTTGCTAAGAATATGCATGCCTAAAAATTTGACCGTGTTTTGAAAACAATCAAAGGGACTATGTGACGAGGGTTTAACTCATCAATGCCCATTGTTATGGACTTGGGTTTTGGAAAAGGAGGGAGCGCTGGAAGCATCAATCGGCTAGCAAACAAGCACACATGGGACTCGAAGATTTACCCAGGTTCAGGCCTCATAGAGGTCCCTACTCCTGCTTGTCTGCTCGTGGAATTAACAAAGGAATCGAAGATTAGAATGGTGCGCAGATGCAATCTAGCGAGGGTTGTGAAAACTAGGGTTACGTGTGTGCTAGCCTTTATATAGATAGGCTAGGTCTCAGGTAGCATGTCGAGTCGGTTACAGGTTAGGGTTTCCCTTTGAACTTTCTATCTTTAGCTTCTTCTTGTTCCGCAAGCAATCGAGAGTCCGTAGGTTACTCGAGTTCTCCATTTGGGCCTTGGCAATGCCATGGGCTTCCGCCATATTCAGCCCGTATACGCCAAGCTCGAGTACCTATAGGGTATACCCATGTTAGTAGCCCCCGAGTGTCCAGTGGAATCGCAGATTCGACTGGGGACTTTATGAAGCCTTTCGAGTGCATGAGTGGGTATTTTTTCGACTGCTTTGTTTGTGTCATAGGGATTGTTGATGTGCATTCCTGATTTAACCGATGTATCGGTATCAGTTTACTACCTTAGGGTAAAACAACGCAATCTACTCGAACTCAAATCCCCAGACTCGAATTCGGAAAAGTGCTGGTGTAACTCGACTCAATCCGCGAAGGTCTTACAGGAGTCAAATTCCAGTATATGGGTGTGAGCACTCGACGCGTCCGTCAAGGCATGTTCATTGCACCTGTAGGCACGGATATATTTCTGGGAGTGCGCAGCAAATGCGTTGCCAGGCTTTATTCATGTCTTATCTTCACGCTGCAAGCGCGACATCTGAAATTTGTCATCACGGAGATGATTCGGGTGACCCAGGAGACGCAATATCTTTGTAGGGAAAAATCCTGAGGCGGTGTTGCCATAAACTTCGAGTGTGGATGTTATCGACACATAGTACGATGTATAAATAATCATAGGTGCGAGACCAGCGCTCCCTATGGGAGTAGCCCCCCAAGTGCCTGGTTGAGTCGAAGACTCAGGCAGGGACTAAATAACTTTTGCGACTGCTATCGTCTTTTGCTTGCTTGTTTCAGTCAAATTTATTTCCGGCGCTCCCTATGGGAGTAACCCATGTCCATAATCGAATCGCGGATTCGAGTGATTGGGTATGCTTGAGCGTCCATGTTCCTGTAGAAGAGAGAAAAAGGAAAATCGTAGGGGGCGCGACAGCGCTCCCTATGGGAGTAGCCCCCGAGTGCTTGGTGGAGTCGAAGACTCGAGAAAGGACTCAAGTAGTCAAAGTCTTCTTCTACTCAATTTTGATGACATCAGTGCTGGCGATGTGATGATCTCATTTGCCTGCATGAGCGGTTTTGACGGGACGTGACGAGCGGTGGGTCCCATTTTCTGACCTTGACTTGACCGGGCGTGCGTAATCTTTGTTTTAACTGTGCCTCCTCGATTTCCTCGCATAATGGGGGTAGTGGGGGACGGTTCGTGCTTTGGGTCCTCCACGTGTCGATCACGATGAACGCCACGCGTCTGATAGGATTTTTGCTGGCCGTTGGATTACATCTTCCAGGGGGTTAAGTAGCAGTGCTACGACTGTAATTTTTCCCATCTGCTCTTTTCTTTGCCTTTGCCTCTGTCGCCATTGTTGCTTCTCCTCTGCTTCCAAGAGTTCATCTTTCTCGCAGCACTGGACCAGCTCCGTGTATTCCCTAGTTACTTCCTCCGGTCGCATCGCCACCGCAGGATGGGGAAGAAGAAGGTGCTGCGGCTGAATCCACCGCTGCCACTGTTGCTGCCAAGAAGAAGGGCAGCTCCGGCGCAGCGGGCACCAGCGCCGCCGTCGCTGGGAAGAAGAAGGGCGCGGGCACTCGCGTCACCAATGGCACGTGGCGCGTGTCCATTATCAAGTCTTCTGAGCTCCGTCTCCTGTGCCAAGACGGAGTTCTATCTTCTGCAGTCGCTGACGTGCGTGTCCCCGGTGGTGAGGTAATCCCTTCTCCTCCTGCCAGTTTTCGGGTGATGTTCCTTGCGTTCATCATCCGTGGTGTCTCGCTGCCCCTGCATCCTTTCTTCAGGGGCCTTCTTTGCTTCTATGGGCTCCAGCTGCGCCAGCTGTCCCCCAACTCCATCCTCCATGTAGCTTGCTACATTACTCTTTGCGAGTGCAGGCACGGAATCGAGCCACACTTCGGTCTCTTCATGCTGAAGCGCCAGTCGGTGTTTGGCTCTATAGTCTACGATGTAGGCGGCTGCCGTATCCACGTCGACTCCTCTGTCACGTACTTCGACATAAAGCTCATCGCGTCCGTCCAAGGGTGGAGGCACAAGTGGTTCTACATCCGCGACCAGAAGGCCGATGGTGACCACTTCGGACTCGCGCCCTTCGATCTTGCGACGTCGTGCAAGAGGAGGTGCTCCTGGAAGAACGTAGTGATGCCCGGCGAGTCCGTGGAGACAGATGTGCTGTACGAGCGCTTCTGCAACCTTGAGAGTTGCATGGGTAAAGAAGAGGGAGGTTGCGCCCTCATTCGCATGTGGCTGTAGGCCAGAGTCCACCCTATGTTCCAGTGGGCTGGCACGGACGATGTCACTCGCGTATCTGCCGATGGCATTTCCGCGAGTGAGGTAGATAAAATTGTGCGACTGGTCACCAAGTACACCGCCAAGGATGTGCTCCCTAGTGAACCAGTCGTGCCTCCATTCGATGCTGCTAATCCTCCTCCTGAGGTACGGTTGTGCTACGAAGTAGCTTTATTTGTCGAATGCTTCTCTTTTCGTGACTTGTGCTAATTTGTTTTCTGTATGCAGGATTGGAGGGTGTCACCCTGTATGCCCCCTCTTTCTGAGGGGGTTATCCCTCGCAAGGCCTTGGAAGAGGACGAGTCAGAGTCGACCGTCCCATCTGAGGGGGAGGAGGAGGCCCCGAGTCGAGTAGTCTAGACACTCGCAAGCGTTCGCGCAGCAGGGATTCGGATGCATCTTCTCCTTCGACTCCGAAAGGTGCGGCTGTTGGTGCTGAGTCATCGATACCTGCCGTTCCTGTGAGTGTCGTGGCGCCATCTTCCCGCAAGAAGATGCGACTGCCGAAGGAGTCGTCGTCAGAGTCGGGGGATCAAACCTTCGATTTTGACAAGTTTGATTGGTAAGTATACGAAACTTCCTTTTGGTTCTTCTTTGGAGTTGCGTTTTCTTGATGTTGGTTTTGTTCTGTAGTCAGCCGGCGTCGTCATCTTCTGGCGACGTCCAATTTTTTAAGGAATCTGGAGTCGCAACCTCCAAAGCCAAGAAAGTGGCTGAGCACGCCCCTTCTCCTCCATTGGCGGCCCACTCCGGGCATAAGTCATCAAGTTCTCCACATGATGTGGAGCACCGGATGGTTATCCGGACGTCTGCGCGTCAATCGACTTCGGAGTCATTGGAGGATCGTGTATGTGTAGTATTTTCATCTTCTAATTTTGCAGTCGAATTTTTTCATCTATACCATATGCTGATCCTTTGCTGTTTCTTTTGTCGCAGCTTATTGTGAAGGAAGGCGCTCGCCTGGCGGAGCAGGTGCTTGCGATGGGTCGCCAGCATGCAATGCTGGACAATCGCCATCGCGTGGTTGAAAGTGAGTGTGTTTTGCTTCTTCTTCGTCATATTTGTGATATATCCGACTAGCGGTGTGCCTTTGTTTGTGTCGCAGCTGATCAAAATGCACTTCTTCGCGATGCTGCTTCCCTGGAAAAGGCGCTCGCCGCGGCTGTGAAGAGTCGTGATAGGCAATCACAGCACGTGACGAATCGCAGAAACGTGAAGAGGATCTGCGCGCCTCCATCGCAGCTAGGGATAAGTTGTTCGAAGAACAGCTTTTCTCGATTGCCAAGGCTCTCTCAGGTATTTCCTTGTCTGGATTTTCGTCGTGTCCTTTCTTTCGAATTTGTTGTTGTTCTGACTTTTGTGCCAATGCTTGATTCTTGTGTAGATGCCAGCGGTCTGAACTTCGACCCCCAGGCACTCCGTCGTGATGATGCCCTAGCAGGTGCCATCTCGGCAGTCGAAGATCGCAGTGCTGCCGTTCAGGGGACGTTCACCAAGGCCAAGGGCGTGCTCAGTCGCCTCCGTGAAGAGCTGGCGCACAAGGTTGAGTTAATCAAGAATATGGACGATCTGGTGGAGTACCTGCCAGAGGCATTCCTGCAAGCTTCAAGAACTCACTCCGTGCGGCTGGCGCATCGATGTCACTCGCAATGGTTCAAGCCCATGGAGTCGAGATTGACCCTGCAACGGTCTCCAAGGCGATGCTTGTCAACGCGGATGGCCAACAGGTAGTCTTTGCTCCTTTCGCAGCTGCCTGTGGCAAGTACGGACCGCAGCTAATCAATACAGTTGTGAAGTATTCTGAGGAACTGCAGCGAGCCAAAAAGGCGGCGAAGGTTGCGGCTTCAGGGGCCGGCGGGAAGTCTGTGGCGTCTGATACCGCCGCAGACTCGATGAGGCCCCCAAAACCAAAGTCCAAGTCGAAGAAACCAGTTGCTCCTTAGTAGCCATGTCTGTAATAGTTAAATAGCCTATCTCATTTGTCTAGAACATGCCTTTGGCGAATGTATCTGCTGATACTTTATTATGCTTTGAATGCACTCGAATCTTTTGTCTATGCATCGCCTTAGTCTTCTTATTGTCTCTTCCTTGGCTTATGATAGGGAACATTTAGTGGTCCTTCGAGTGAACCTCAGAATATGCCATCTGCTGATGATACTTTGGCACAGTTGCGCTCAAGGTTAGATGAATTGTATCTGCTCTCGCAACTCCGTGACCGCGTGAAGCAGTTGGAGCGCGAACTGCCTGTGCTCTGTGGTAATGCAGATGTGTGGAAGTCGAGGGCAGAGAAGGCCGCCGCCCGAGAGCAATATTTGCTAGGGGAGGTGATGCAGATGGGCGACCAATTAAAGTGTTAGCTTTCTTCTTACTTATCTTTTTCTTGTAGTCACCCGTAATAGTTCATTGTCTTCATACGTTTGCCTTTGCTTGGTATAGTTGTCAGTGCACGCCATCCGCAGGATGAGAAGGATAGGATTGCCATTCGTATGAATGATCTGACCCAAGAGCAGCTTCGGGTGAGTGGATACTTTTGGGTCGATCATGATCGCGCAATCGCATTTGCGACCCTGCAGGATCGTACGTCGCGAGTGCTTCACTTCTTGAAGAAGTCACAATCGTGCTTGAAGAATATTTACCAGACGATGTTCCCGCTGGACATCGTTCCGTCGAGCCTGCTGGCCCTTCTTGCCAAATTCCAAAACTTGAGTGCGGTCTGTGAGTGTGTGCGGCAACAGTTAGTGGCTGGTGCCAAAGCTGCTATGTCGCTGGTGTGACTGCACAGGCCTGACGTAGATGTGGCAGCAATTGCGGCCGGACCACCAGTGCCGCCAGTAGGTTCGACTTGGAACATGGTTCCTCACAACCAGGCGGTGGATCGCCCAGCGGAGGAAATTGTCTACTTGTTTGAGGAGCAGACCAACGTTCCTTTGCTACAACAGTAGTTTAGTTTGTATCCTGTACATAGTTGCACCAGTGTTGTAAGGTTAATATATACATGTTGTGTATAATTGATTGACGTTGATGTATATAAAGAGCTTGTTAGCGTGTATGTTTTGCGAGTGTGTTGCACTATGTGATTCCTTTTCGTTAGACTTGTGTTTATCTTAGCACCTTGCCAACCTGTCAGTTGCGTTTGCAACTAGGTTGGTGTTTGCCAAGGGTTTCGATTGGTGCGTCAGCTACTCAGGATATTACGTAAGTTCGTAGAACATATGTGTGTAGGGTGGCGCAGCCCCTGAGTGGATAATTTGCAAAAATAAGAGGAATACAGAGTTTTGGGGCACTTAGCTTTATTTATTCGGAGGATAGTATGTGGTACAATGTGTGGCTAGGTAGCCTTGGCTGAGTAGCCTTATTTGCAATGTAAAAAATAAAAGACGACTAAGGGTAGAAGCGTCGCAGCTGCACGACGTTCCAAGGGTTGGAGTATGCGACTCCTGTCTTGAAATCTCTAAGGCGATAGGCGCCACCTGGGATTACTTCTGTAATCACGTATGGTCCCTCTCAGGGGGACTCGAGCTTGAGATGCCCTTGCTGTTTTAGTCGCAGGAACAGGTCTCCTTCGACGAAGGACCTGGGGCGTACCCTTCTACTGTGGTAGTTGCGCAGGTTCTGCTGGTAGATCGTTGATCTTTCCGTGGCGATTTCCCACGCCTCGTCAAGGAGGTCGACGGAGTCTTCGAGTGCAAGAGTTGACTCCTGCTCGCTGTAAGCGACCACTCATGGTGCTTTGTATCGTACCTCTGCGGGTAGTACCGCTTCGGCCCCGTGCACCATGAAGAACGGGTGTACCCTGTGGCGCTGTTTGGAGTTGTGTGTAGGCTCCAGAGTACTGATTGCAGCTCGTCTGGCCAGCAGCCCGTGGCCTGTTCGAGTGGCCTGAGGAGTCGCTTCTTGATGCCATCGCAGATGAGCCCGTTGGCTTTTTCGACCTGACTGTTGGTCTGTGGATGTGCCACGGAGGCATAGCTGACATTGGTTCCGAGATTCTCGCAGAATTCGTGGAACTCCTTGGATGTGAAGTTTGTCCCGTTGTTCGCGAAGATGTTGTGTGGTACTCCGAAGCGATAGACGATGGACTCGAAGAACTTTACTGCGCTGTATCCTGACTGGTTAGTCACTGACATTGCCTATATCCACTTAGTGAATTTGTCGATTGCGACAAGGAGATAGACGTAGCCTCCTCGTGAGGACTTTGGGAGCTTGCCGACCATGTCGAGTCCCCATTGTGCGAAGTTCCAGGACAATGGAATTGGCCGGAGCTCCGCACCAGGTGCGTGTGGTTTGTCCACGAATCGCTGGCAAGCATTGCATTTTTGGACAATGTCCTTGGCGTCATGCATGGCTGTAGGCCAGTAAAATCCAGCTCGTAGAGCTTTAGCGACGAGGGCTCGACTGCCAGCATGGTGCCCACAAGTCCCCTCATGAATGTCGAGGAGAACGGCCCTTCCATCGGCGTTGGAGACGCAGCATTGGAGTACTCCTGTAATGCTACGCTTGTACAGTTCGCCGTTGATAACAGCGAATGCCTTGGATCACCGCGGAATGTGCCGTGCATCAGTCGGGTCATCCGGTAGCCTTTTGTTGAGAAGGTATGTGATGTACGGTTGAGTCCAGGATGGATCGATCATCATGACGCTCATCGGTCTTTCGAGTCCTGTGTCAAGCTCCAAGTCGTCGAGTGCCATTGGCTCATTGGACGGCGCAGCCCCCGAGTCCGTTATTGCACTTGTTTTCTTCTCTGCGGCCTTTGGCTTGAAGCAGCATTCGCAGATGCGCTCGAGAAATGTCCCAGGTGGTATGGGGCACAAGTAGAGCCAATGTTGGCGAGTGCATCCGCCTCTTCATTGCTTTCGCAGCCTATGTGCCGCAGCTCGCAACCGTCGAAGTCCCCTTCGAGTGTGTCGTAGAGGTCACGGTAGGAGATCATATTGTCGTTCAGTGCGTCGCACTCGTGCATTGTCTGGTTGACGACCAGCTTGGAGTCGCCGTATATTATGAGCCTCTTGGCGCCGCAGGCTTTTGCCATCCTCATCCCGTGCAGCAGTGCCTCCCTGGAGCGATGTCAGTATGACGCCTGCGCCAACTCCATCCTTTCGCTTGGATCCATCGAAGTGCATTGTCCAGAGGTAGGACATATCTGGTTTTCAGGGAGCTAGTTCTCCATCCAGTGCACGAGGAAGTCAGGGAGAACTTACGACTTGATTGCATCGCGTTTTTCATATGTGATGTCTCGTGGAGACAGTTCGATCCCCCAAAGCGCGACTCGCCCAGTGGCGTTGGGATTTTTGAGGATATTCCCAAGCAGGGCATTGTTGACTACCACGATTGGGTGTTCCTGGAAGTAGTGGCGTAGTCGCCGGGCTGTCATGAAGACGTTGTACGCCAGCTTCTGGTAGTTCGGGTACCGCTGCTTTGTTAGCGTGAGTACCTCGCTGAGGTAGTAGACTGGGCGACGTACCCCATGGACCTTGTTTTCCTCGGCTCGTTCTACCACGAGAACTGTGCTGACCACCTGGTTGGTGGCAGAGATGTATAGCAGCAATGGTTCCCTTTCGCGTGGGGTCACTAGTACTGGCAAGGTGGACAGTAGGCGCTTGAGGTCTTCGAATGCTTCCTGTGCCTCATTGGTCCACTCGAACTTGTCAGCTTTGCGGAGAAGTTGGTAGAAGGGCAGTGCCTTTTCGCCCATTCAACTAATGAATCGACTGAGCGCCACGATTCGCCTAGCTAGTTGCTGGACACCTCTTATGTTCTTCGGCTTCTCCATGGCCAGTATGGCTTTTATTTTCTTCGGGTTTGCCTTGATCCCCCTCGCGGAGCTGAGGTACCCGAGTAGTTGCCCAGATGGTACACCCAAGGCGCACTTGTCCGGATTGAGCATGATCTGGTAGCGGTCGAGGTTGGCGAAGGTTTCGCGTAAATCGTCGATTAGTGAAGCTTCCTCTTTGGTCTTGATTATGATGTCGTCGACATAGACTTGGATGTTGCCACCAAGTTGGTTCTTGAGGCAAGCCTGCATGCACCGCTGGTAGGTGGCTCCTGCGTTTTTAGCCTGAAAGGCATTGTGTTATAGTAGAACACACCGAAAGACGTTGTAAACGCTGTTTTCTCTTGATCCTCCTCCTTCATTTGGATCTGATTGTAGCCTGAGTAGGCGTCGAGGAAGCAGAGACGCTCACATCCCGCGGTGGAGTCGATGATCTGGTCAATTCGTGGCAGCGGGAAGTGATCCTTCGGGCTCACCGTGTTTTGAAAACAATCAAAGAGACTATGACTCACCGTGTTTTGAAAACAATCAAAGAGACTAGGACTCACCGTGTTTTGAAATTTTGGTTGTGTTTTAGAATTAATTACACACCTTGCGAGAATCTTTTCAATGCACCCACCAGGTAGTCAATGTATCGAGAACAAGTGGTAGTTTGGAAAGGTTCACACTTCTCTCTAATAATATGCATGCCTAGAAATTTTACCGTGTTTTGAAAACAACCAAAGATACTATGACTCACCGTGTTTTAAAATTTTGGCTATGTTCCAAAATTAACTTCACACCTTGCGACTATTTGTTCTATGGACCCACCAGGCAGTCAATGTATCGAGAACGAGTGGTAGTTTGGAAGATTCACACTTCTTGCTATGAATATGCATGCCTAGAAATTTTATTGTGTTTTAAAAACAAATAAAGAGACTATGACTCACCATGTTTTAAAATTTTGGCTGTGTTTCGAAATTAACTTCACACCTTGCGACAATTTGTTCAATGGACCCACTAGGCAGTCAATATATCGAGAACGAGTGATAGTTTGGAAAGATTCACACTTTTTGTTGAGAATATGCATGACTAGAAAATTGACCGTGTTTTGAAAACAATCAAAGATACTTTGACTTAACATGTTTTGAAATTTTGGCTGTGTTTCGAAATTAAGTTCACACCTTGTGAAAATATGTCCAATGGACCCACCAGGAAGTCAATGTATCGAGAACAGTGATAGTTCGGAAAGATTCAACTTCTTGCTAAGAATATGCATGCCTAGAAATTTGAGCGTGTTTTGAAAACAATCAAAGAGGCTATGACTCACCGTGTTTTGACATTTTGGCTGTGTTTCAAAATTAACTTCACACCAAATGACAATCTATTCAATGGACCCACCAGGCAGTCAACGTATCGAGAACGAGTGATAGTTTGGAAAGATTCACATTTCTTGCTAAGAATATGCATGCGTGGAAATTTGACCGTGTTTTGAAAACAATCAAAGAGACTATGACTCGTCGTGTTTTGAAATTTTGGCTGTGTTTGGAAATTAAGTTCACACCTTGCGACAATATGTTCAATGGAACCACCAGGTAGTCAACGTATCGAGAACGAGTGATAGTTTGGAAAGATGGACACTTCTTGCTAAGAATATGCATGCCCAGAAATTTTACTGTGTTTTGAAAACAATCAAAGAGACTATGACTCACCGTGTTTTGAAAACAATCAAAGAGACTATGACTCACCGTGTTTTGAAATTTTGGTTGTGTTTTGAAATTAACTACACACCTTGTGACAATCTATTCAATGCACCCACCAGGTAGTCGATGTATCGAGAACAAGTGGTAGTTTGTAACGATTCACACTTCTCTCTAAGAATATGCATGCCTAAAATTTTTACCGTGTTTTGAAAATTACCAAAGAGACTACGACTCACTGTCTTTTGAAATTTGGATATGTTTCAAAATTAACTTCACACCTTGCGACTATCTATTCAATAGACCCACCAGGCAGTCAATTTATCGAGAACGAGTGGTAGTTTGGAAGATTCACACTTCTTGCTATGAATATGCATGCCTAGAAAATTAATTGTGTTTTAAAAACAATCAAAGAAACTATGACTCACCATGTTTTGAAATTTTGGCTGTGTTTCGAAATTAACTTCACACCTTGCGACAATCTGTTTAATGGACCCACTAGGTAGTCAATGTATTGAGAACGATTGATAGTTTGGAAAGATTCACACTTCTTGTTGAGAATATGCATGCCTGAAAATTTGACCGTGTTTTGAAAATAATCAAAGATACTTCGACTTAACGTGTTTTGAAATTTTGGCCGTGTTTCGAAATTAAGTTCACACCTTACAATAATATGTCCACTGGACCCACCAGGAAGTCAATGTATCAAGAATGGGTGATAGTTTGGAAAGATTCAACTTCTTGCTAAGAATATGCATGCCTAGAAATTTGAGCGTGTTTTGAAAACAATCAAAGAGGCTATGACCCACCGTGTTTTGAAATTTTAGCTATGTTTCGAAATTAACTTCACACCTTGCGAAAATCTGTTCAATTGACACAACAAAAGTCAATGTCCTATCAAGAACGAATGAGAGTTTGGAAAGATTCAACTTCTTACAAAGAATATATGCATGCCTAGCCGAAATTTGACCGTATTTTGAAAACAACCAAGGAGACTCTGACACCGTTTTTTGAAATTTTGGCCTATGTTTCGAATTTAACTTCACACCTTGCGACAATCTGTTCAATTGACCCACCAGGCAGTACATGTATCGTGAAAAAGTGGTAGTTTGGAAAGATTCACACTTCTCGCTAATAATAATATGCATGCCTAGACAAATTTCACCGTGTTTGAAATTTTTTTAAAAAAACAAAGAGACTATGACTCACCATGTTTTGAAATTTTGGTTGTGTTTCAAAATTAACTTCACACCTTGCGATGATTTTTTCAATGGACCCACCAGGAAGTCAATTTATCGAGAACGAGTGAGAGTTTGGAAAGATTCAACTTCTTCCAAAGAATATATGCAATCCTAGCAGAAATTTGACCGTGTTTTGAAAACAATCATAGAGACTATGACTTATAGTGTTTTGAAATTTTGGCTGTGTTTCGAAATTAACTTCACACCTTGCAATAATCTGTTCAATGGACCCACCAACTAGTCAATGTATCGAGAACGAGTGATAGTTTGGAAAGATACAACTTCTATCTAGGAATATGCATACCTAGAAATTTGACCGTGTTTTCAAAACAATCAAAGAGACTATGACTCACCGTGTTTTGAAATTTTGATTGTGTTTCAAAATTAACTTCACACCTTGAGATCATATGTTCAATGGACCCTCTAGGCAGTTAATGTATCAAGAATGAGTGAGAGTTTGGAAAGATTCAACTTCTTGCAAAGAATAAATTCATGCCTAGCAGAAATTTGACCATGTTTTGAAAACAACCAAAGGGACTATGACTCACCGTGTTTTGAAATTTTGGTTGTGTTTCGAAATTAACTCCAAACCTACGTATAATTTGTTCAATGGACCCACCAGGCAGTCCATGTATCGAGAACGAGTGAGTTTGGAAATATTCAACTCCTTGCAAATAATATATGCAGGCCTAGCAGAAATTTGACCGTGTTTTCACAACAATCAAAGATACTATGACTCACTACAAGAAATGTGTTGACTAGTTACCTTTTCTTAATGACCCAGAGTTTTTCGTCATGGATCTATGACCATTTCGAATCAACTAGTCGTAGGCCATTTGGGAGGGTACAAACCCTAAAAAACTACGACCTTTTTTGTCAACAAGGTCATAGTTTGCTTACAACGGTTGGTCATAACATAGACATTATAGATAAATGACCTTAATTTTGCACGAATACGACCAATTTAAATGGTCTCGGGGGATATTCATGATTACTTAAGAAAGACTGATGGCCACGTCAGTAAGTTGATCCATGTGTCATGTCTATGTGTCAACTTTCGCTGACATGTCTGCATATGTGTCATGTCCATGTGTCAATTTATGCCTTCATGTCATGTTTATATGATGTTGACATGTTGACTACGAATTACAATCCTATCCAATGACATGTGGGGCCTGATTGCCATGTTGGCTTTGACCTGATACTGATCGAATAATTACACAAAAAAGATCGGGCCATGGATCGAACTCATGACCTCATATTGTCTTGATGAGGGTCTACCACCAGGACACCGCGGGACTCGAACATAGAACCTGGGTCTACCATCGGGAGAATGAGAGATAAGACGAGAGCCATTGGATCATAGAAGAATGGATAAACCAGAATAGATCAAGAGTAGTTGGCGCAGATCGATGATGCGGATGGACCCTCAGTCAAACCCACTTACTCCACACACGGATGGACCAACTCGATCGTAAAATCCCGACCTACCCCATAGCCAGCTGGGGCCATCCCATCCCGACCCACCCCATAGGCAGCTACGCCCTAACCCTAAGCCAGTTGCATCCCTTCTTCCCCTCGTCCTCCTTAGCCTTGCGTCTCCGCCCGTAGCCCTAATCCTAAGCAGTTGCGCCCCTCTTCCCCTCATCCCCACCATCGAATCTGCCAGATCTTCTCCTTCCTGAAATCACCACCCCCAGATCGGCGCACCATATGGCGACGCGGCGGGCTTTCATCGTCCGCGACTACTTCATCGGCAATGAGGTCACGCGCGGCCACTACCGGATACGAGATTTGGACAGGCGGAACTGTCCGTCGTTTCTCATCGGTCATGCGTGTGGTGGCGCGGAGACGGGCAACCTAGTTCAAATGAAGAGGCGCGATGGATAGGGTGATGGTCCAGGCGCCGGCGATGCTGCTAGGAGTTGCGGTTTGTGGGGGGTCTCACGGTGATGGCATCATTGACTCCCATTCCACGAAGTCAACACGCAAGAACACATCTTCTACCAGCTGACCTACTCGCCAGGTGTTTGCGTTTATTCCGACTACGTCGCGCTACATCCTAGCTCTACCTTGAAAACTGGGCGTTTGTGTTTCGTGGCATTGTATTTGTGTCTGGTATTCCTCCTTGTCCTAGTCATACCACTTGTGGGATTTTTAGGGCCATGCCTGCTTTAGTGCTCCTAATGCCTTTAGTTTGTGAATTTCTGTGCTTTATGTTTTATATGCAACAGTTAACACAGGGATTGCCTGATCATTGAACATACTACTAGTATAACTCAAACCATGACGTATGTCATCAATTTTTTTGATAAACTAGCACAAATGCAATGTTTATTTGCTAGCACTATGTTGCTGAATAATGCCTTGCTTTTGAAATCGTGTGTTCAAATTTGACCATAAGTTCTTAGCTGATGCAGTACACGATCTTTAAAAATCTATTAACAACAGATAATTAGTGTCATAGAATTGCTAACTGCTGTTGCTGCTCTCAGGACTGTAAGTGCACATGGTTATGTGATTAGCAGCATCCTTCATACACTATACATGCTAGTAATATGTAATACATCATGGTTAAATTTTTTGATAGTCCTATTCATTAATGCAAATCAAATTTGTAGATAAACACTTTTAATTCATTCTACTCCGATCAATTGAAGCCAAATTCTCCAACCAGGGGCAGTCAGTATGTTATATGTCCGTAAGTAGTACTTCTATACTCTAACAGAAACCGGTCATTATTTTGCACTACTAATTGTTCTTGTTAAATGCACCAGTAAAATTATAAGAACTGGTATCAATCAGAAGTGTTTAGATCCTATATAGTTCTATTCCACCAGTATAATCATGTCTCTCGTGTGATTTTTGATTGATATTAGAACCAACATGCTAGTAGACCTTCAACCATGCATATAAATATTTGGTCACATGTTTTCAGCATTCTACCTATCCTTGATATTCTACCATCCTTGCTTAGCATCTGGTCATTTACTACCTAGATTAATTATCTTGTATTCACCATCTCTTGCTTTAGATCTCGCATTCTTTTACACACAAGCACTAGCATTAAGGTTTCTTATGCCAAAAACTTTTTTGAATCCTCAACTCCTTCATGCAGCTATGTGCCATCATATCAGCAGTTCACATCTTAATTAATTTATAATAATAATGCCATCATTTCTTAAAGTTTTCATTTTTATTGGCGAGTCTGTTCTAAGTGTTGTTTTGCATATATGTTGACCATGCTACTGCTGTGGTATCGACCGGATCTCCTGCCGCTATCTGCACTGCGGAGCTATTGTTGCTGACCCTGTCTTCTTTAACTGGGACCTCTCCAACAACACCGTGTCCTCCATCTGCTTTCCACTGAAGGTCTCCTTGTATTCTCCTTCCATTCAATTCATCTCTACTCTAAATAGTTCTTGTATTTTGAGTTTATAGCATCTCTTCCAGCACATCAAATGGTTATGGCCACACCGAGTAGGGCAACATGTTGCCATCTTGTTGTTTACTCCTTTTCCATCTTTCCTGTTTTGAAAACAATCTTTCATGTATTTCTGAAGTCAATGGTTAGTATGGTATAATAGTTAGATGAATATGAAATGAATCAATACTTCCTCACAATGTCTACTCAACTTATAGAGTATTTGAATATGAAATGCCTCAATTGTGTATTTGTAGTGTCCAGGATGCTCACATGGAAGATTTGAGTCTATTGAGAGGTAAAGACATGTACCATCGTTTGTTGAGAGGTAAACACATGTAAGATTTGAGTCTAATTTTATTGAGGTTGCTGTTATGACAGAAGATCAGAAGAAGCTTGGAGTTTTGCACCACCATTTTAGTTGCTATAGCCACCATGTTTTGCTGCTCGTGTATCTATTCTTGATTGTACGTAGGTTGTTGGATCTAAATTGTGATTATACTTGTTTCTGCTCTTTCACTGCGCGGGCTTGTATCTCTCTAAATTATATTGCTGGTCTTATTTGGGTTTCTTTCTCTTAAGAAACGCATTCAACTTTGTACATTATATTGTTTGAAATATTTCTGGGCTTTTATGGTTGTACGTTCTTTTTGGAAAGGCCTTTGTCCTCTGTATCTTCGTGAAGTAGTATAAATGGAGTGTAAAAGCCGATCGGGTTGGACAATAAAGTACCGTATTTGTGTACAATTTTGTAAAGAACAAAAAAAGAAAAGGACCGTAAAAGGCCAAAGCCCAACAACGAAACAGACTGTAAAATGGCTATATCCTAGAAAAGAAATTGAGCGTAAAAAGGCAATGGCCCAAAAAATGCATAATAAAGAGAACAAGAAAAGGCCATAGTTATTGGGCTTGGCCCATTTAAAAGGTTGAACTGGATTATGCTGAATTTGCTGCCACGTCAGATTCCACGTAGGATTAGCTTACGTGGATAGATTAGATTACCGTGACCAAAATTTTGGTCATGGACTCCGTGACCATCTATTTTGGTCATAGTAGTCCATGACCAATTCAAAAAAGGTCGTCAGTTATCTATAGTGACCATCGGTATATGACCTACTGCTTTTGGTCATAGAAAGGTCATAGATGGATTACGATGATCTTTCAGTGATCAATATTTGGGGTCTCCAGTTAGCACATTTCTTGTAGTGACTTACAGTGTTTTGAAATTTTGTCTGTGTTTCGAAATTGACTTCACACCTTGCGATAATATATTCAATGGACCCACCAGGTAGTCAATGTGTCAAGAAAAGTGAGAGTTTGGAAAGATTAAACTTCTTGCTAAGAATATGCATGCTTATAAACTTGACCGTGTTTTGAAAACAATCAAAGAGGCTATCACTCACCGTGTTTTGAAATTTGGCTATGTTTAGAAATTAACTTCATACCTTACGATAATCTGTTCAATGGACCCACCAGGCAGTCAATGTATCGAGAATGAGTGGTAGTTTGGAAAGATTCACACTTCTTGCTAAGAATATGCATACCTAGAACTTTGACCGTGTTTTGAAAACAATCAAAGAGACTATGACTCAGCGTGTTTTGAAATTTTGGCTGTGTTTCGAGATTAACTTCACTCCTTGCAATAGTGTGTTCAATGGACCCACAAGGAAGTAAATGAACCGAGAAGGAGTGATAGTTTTGAAAGATTCACACTTCTTGCTAATAATATGCAGGCCTAGAAATTTGACCGTGTTTTGAAAAAAATCAAAGAGACTCTAACTCATCGTGTTTTGAAATTTTAGCTGTGTGTTTTGAAATTAACTCATTGCGATAATTTGTTTAATGGACCCACTTGGCAATCAATGTATCGAGAACGAGTGAGAGTTCAGAAAGATTCAACTTCGTGCTAAGAATAAGCATGCATGGTAATTTGACCGTGTTTTGAAAACAATTAAAGAGATTGTGAGCTTAGAGAATACAAGTAAAGGCATGTGCTAAACATGTATATATACTGTATGAAATGTGATTTATAAACAAACATTAAGTTTATGTTAACCAATAGTCTTGTTAGAGAAAAAATACATACATTAAGTCTATTAATAATAACTATCTACACATAATGAGAATACATCCTACAGTGCTATGGATTTTTTTTGGGGACGGGTGTGACATGATGGTTATAGAACATGGTGGAGTTTTCTCTATGTACAGTTCAACATGAATCCAGCTGCTCTGAACCATTAGATCTAACATCCCAACGGTGAGGATTGGTTCTATGTATCCAATTCAAAACTTTTCCATTATAGTAGTAGAGAAGAGAAATCAAGGGCAATGCGAGAGCAGCGAATAATCGTTGGATCAAGACTCGTGAATCCCAATATTTCCAGCCGTTGGATCTTCTTTTCCATTCTAACATCTAGAAGATTCTATTGATAGTGTTCATAACAATGAATGCTATGCACAAAACTCACAACACACTTCTCCATCATTCTAGAATCTGCTCCCTCATTTCTCTAGACGATGTTACCAAAATTTTCAAGTTTTAGATAGCTAATAATCGTTGACTTCTATATGATCTTAGCACTATATAGTGTACAAAATACTTTGAATGTTGAACATTGGATCAAGACTCGCAAATCCCAGCATTTCTAGCCATTGGATCTTCTTTTTCTTTCTAGCATCTAGAAGTTTCTATTGATAATCTTCAACATAATGAATGATATGCACAAACCTCAAAACACACTTCTCCATCATACTAGAATCTTCTCGCTCGTTTCTGTAGACCATGTTATCAAGAATTTCATGTGTTAGGTAGCTAATAATATTTGACATCTATATGATGATACAAAGTACAAGGACCAAATATAGACCCATACTTTATAGATGTTGATCGGATTTATAAATTTTGTTCTTTACCAATTATAATTTTATATAGTGATGATATATCGTACGTCTACTATCTGAGTCTCACGTGGAAGGCACGTGCAACTTACTAGTATACAAAGTACAAGAACAAAATATACACCCATAGTTTATAGATGTTGATCAAATTTATATTTTTTCTACTTTATCTATTATAATTGTATATAGTGCTGATATGTCAAACGTCTATTATCTCAGTCTCACGTGCAGGAAACATGCAACTTACTAGTAGTGGTAAGAGGTAAGATAAGATAAGATATGCACACAAAACAAATTGGGTTTCCTCTCTCATTCTCTACCCCGCACCGGCCGACTCATCTCTCCCTTGTCCACAACGGGCCAATGCCCAGGTTGGGTTGACCTCCCTTGTGTCGGCGACTCTGTGTGTTTTCCTCTTGATGCCTTGCTTGTTCACCACTTGCGTTGGAGTGTATAGGAAGGTGTAGTAGCAATTCAAACGTTCATCTTTTCCAGTTTATGTATTTTCACTTCCTTCCTTTACCAAACGACTCAACCGCTTAGTGGAAGGAGTTTTACTCGACTATCATGCCTTGCTTCATACCGGTCTTTTTGATTCAAAGGATTATTCCCATAGAAATCCTAGAGGATTTTGATCCACTCAAGCCTCACATATTTTATAAAGAGCATCCTAAATTTTATAACCAGTCTACCAAATTTCAAATTTTAAAAGCATCGCATATTGTAAACAGTCTAACAAAATGCCCCACAAATTTCAAATTATAAAAAGCATCATAATTTTTTTCAATAGCCTCGCAAGTTTCCAATTCTAGAAAGCAACACGGATTCATAAACAGCCTCAAAAATTTCAAATTATAAAAATCAACACAAAGAGCCTCACAAATTTCAAAATATAAAAGGGTCATATATTTATAAACATCCTCACAAATTTCAACTTATAAAATGGATCAAAAAATTGTCACAAAATTAAAATTATAAGAGGATCACAAAACAATCACGGATTTAAATTATAAAAAACATCATAAAAAGCCTCACAAATTTCAAATTATAAAAAGCATCATCGGAAAAAAGCCTAGAGTTTTTTTAAGAACATTTTTTATGGCTTTGGTGTCAAACTAGTGCTTTGATGCCAAATTTAAAAAAAATGGAGATATCAAGCTCGTTGGATTTTAGAGGATCCTAAAGTGGGTGGCCATGATCTGCGTGAGGTAGGTCTCTACCAATCAAGGACTGGCCCTACGACACATAGAAGAACACCTTGTGCACCCAAAAAGGTGTTTCATGAATGATTTTTGGGAAATTTTGATGAAATGACATATTGTGCAGCTACCAATGTTAAAAACATGAGAAAAACTATGCTACACTTGTAGTTCAAACAGAGGATGTTTCTAGTGAAAATCGGCCTAAACTCGGAAAATGGAAGAGAGAGGAGAGAGGAAAAATCAATTTTCTATTTCTTGTGGGAAAACCACAAGCTTGAGGTGCACCTTAATGCTGATGTAATCACAGGTGCCTCACGGGTGAGCATCAAAGGGACCAAGCTAGCTAGGGATATGATTCTGATGTTTGCGTGTCTGCTAGATTCTTCTGGAGTATAGACCGATGTTTTGTGCTTCCTTGATTTTGCAGGCGATGTAGCCTTTTTGACGTGTCGCGGTGACAGCCAGGGGATAGGGAGAGAACATGGCATGTTGGGGGTAGTTGAGTTTTCAAATCAATGTTACATTAAATAATTTCAAATCAATCCGCACAAGGAGATGATTTACGTGCACTGTATAGAGGTTATTTCTTATACATGGACTTTTATATACTACTACTCCATATTTCACTTATAATGATTGATATTAGTAATTAAAGGAGCACTACGAATACATGCAGTTTCCCAGGCTTCTTCCTTTTAGTATTAATTACCTGAATTTATGTGAGTAATTAAAATGTGTTTCTCTGTATTGGCACCCTTCTTTCCTCGAACACATGCACAAATTAAGGGGAGGAAGTAATTCACCTTCCTCGGTAATACAAGAGGTTTTATTGCGTCATAGTGGGAGATGAAATGACAAATGAAGTACTTATGCTAGTAGATCGCAACCACCGTTCCAATTTGCACTTCAAAATAATATTCAATCTCCAAACATTATTACAGAAAAGAAGTAGAGGTGAAATTAAACAAAATTAATCCTAAGACTTCTTCTTGGAACTGGACCCTTCCAATGTCACCTTCATGTGGGCGTCGTCCTTCTTCTCTCTCCGTCTTCTTCTTCTTCAAGCATCCCGCCTCCTTCTCCTTCCTCTTCTCATTGCTGATGAATGATAGCCATATATCTTCCGACCCCTCATCCTCCTGCTTCCTCTTCTTATTTCCAATGGAGGATGGATCGAGTGAACTCTTCTTGAAGATGACGTCTCCTTCATAGAGGCAATACCAAGCATCCTCCTTCCCCTCCTCCTCATTCCCCCTCCTCCTCCTCCTTACTCTATGCCGGCCCTCCATCAGATGACGATAAGAAGGGTCCTCGTCGGAAAAAATACCTTTCGGTGTGTCAGAATAGTACAGCCCATCAAGGGACTCCTAGCTATCACCATGGTAGGGACTGATATCCCTGTTCGCCCGTGCGTTGGACTCGTCAATGGAGGTGCACTGATCGAAGCAGCTGCACGGCATTTTTGTGTGTGTGGTGGCTTGGCCGGCCTAAGGGGACAGGGAAGCCAGAAAGAGTTCTTCGCTTGGTGCTTCGTGTCTAGATGGGAGAGGTGGTCCTTGTTGATGGCCACTTAAAAAGGCTTGATCGGTACATCTAGGAGCCACATGCCATAGGAGCAGCCTAGCAGTTCCCTTCCATCGTTTTTTACAAGAGTTCCCTTCCATATTTTTTACAAGAGTTCCCTTCCATCATTGAAACAACATCGAATAGTTGGTACTCCTTCGCCCTAAGAGCATCAGCAGCGAGGATATTGCAAGTACCACGACATGTTGGGGAGGTTTTTTCACATAACAACAATCATAGACCTTTTTTGCACAAAATACAAACATTTTCTGTAATCATTGCACATAACATAACTATTCATTGAATGTTTCTTAGTTTTTTCATGGGAAATGTTTCATAGTTAATTAGATAATATAGTACTAACATATCATTTTTATCAAAAATAATAATAGGTAAAGCTCAAAAAATAATTATAATTTTGAGCCACATCCATAAAGTATCGGGTGTATTTTTTGTTTCTTGTAAGTTGTATTATTTAGAAATCAACCTATTAGTAGGTACCTAATACCCGACATGCTCTAGAGAAATGATATATAGATTCTATAATGATGGAAAGTGTGTTTTGAGGTTTATGTATAGTGTATAATCTTCGAAATGTTAGAGTGGAAGGAAAATCCATCGGTTAGCAATGTTGGGATTTCCAGTCTTCATGCAACGGTTAAAGTTCAAAGTTATTCGTACACTATATACTGGGGTATGCTAAGATAATTAAATGTATAACGTATCATTAGAATCTTTGTGGTTTGTGCATAGCGTTTATTGTGTTAAGTACTGTCGATATAATCTTCTATGTGCTAGGATGGAAAAAAAGATCCAAGAGGTAACATTGTTGGGATTTGCCAGTCTTAATTCAATTTTCATTGTTCAAAGTTACTTGTACATTATATAGTGGTAAGATTTGCAAGAAGTCACAGGCTACTTCCTACTAGTAAAAGGCACATGCCACACTCATATATATTGTATAAAATGTGATTTAACGAGCATTAAGTTGTTATTAACCAATTGTCTTGTTAGAGAAAAAAGGCATACATTAAGTATATTAATAATAACTATCTACCCATATTGAGAATACAACCTATTGTGCTATGAATTTTTTTTGCGAGAGGGGGGGGTGACATGATGGTTCTAAAACATGGTGGAGTTTTCTCTAGGTATTGTTCAACACGAATCTAGCTGCTCTGAACCATTGGATCTAACAGCCCAACAGTCAGAATTGGTGCTATGGATCCATTTCAAAACTGCTCCATTATAGTAGTAGAGATAATTCGAAAACATTGGAGATGATGCTATATGTGCATGACCGAACAACTTTCAGATAATCTCAAGGAAAAACAATAGCATGTATCAATGAGCGTGAATGGAAAATAAGAGTTGTGAGGATAGATTACTTGTGAGGCCTAGCAACTCCACATTTTTTCTTGTTTTTTAATTAGCTTACCTTATGGGTGGCCTTGAAGTCGTTGCTCAGGCGCACTAGATTATTCACGTTAGTGGAATAGTGGGTTCTCAAAAATTTCTTTTAAACATAAGGTTGAACACTCCCAGCCATAGTGATTCAAAATTTATCGATAAAGGGCGATTTATTTATTGGGTTGCCGAGTGGACGACTCCACATGTCATTGTCATGTAGACATGATTTTCGTTAGGAAAGGCAAACAATAATAAATGCTTGTAGGAAGGCTAGGAAATTGGAAATTGTGTTCCATTGCTAAACCTTCGCGCTCCTCTTCCTATAGTCGATTTTAGCAATTCACTACAAAAACGATTGTTGGACATGCTCTAAAACCCAATACTTTTTCTATTTAAATAGGAACAATAGTGATTAGCTCGACTAATTAATTGCGATCTAATTATCTTGTACATGTATACTTCATAGAATATGCTATGTGTGCATGACCGAACAACTTTCGAAAAACCTGAAGGAAAACGAGGCCGCATTAATCAATGAGCATGAAGTAAGGATGGCAATGGGTAGGGTATGAGTATGGTAGAGAAATATCATACCCACTTATGTTTAGTCAATGGGTATACAATTTTACCCATACCCGTACTCGCGGGTATAAAACTTTACCCATGCCCATACCCGGTGGGTACCCATACATGTTGGGTAGCTTCCCGGCAGGTTGATCCAATAGTACACAAGTTATTCATAATTTTACATTCACCAATAGCATATTTGACAAAAAATAACTATCTCTACTCAATAGTAGGTAGACAAGTACATGAAAATTATCGAAGTTTATAAGTCATAGCATCATACTCTTCCCTAGGTTGCTCGGCCCCATAGGTTGAAACTCTACAAGTAAGTTTTACTACTATGTCAATTTAAATGGGTAGGGTATGGGTATACCTACCCGTGTTCGTACCCATGACTTAGCGGGTTAGGGTATGGCTATTACGCATGGGTATAAAGTGTGCCTATATCCTACCAACATGGGTATGGTACCCGCGGGCATTCGTGGGTAAAATTTCAATCCTTAGCACGAAGGGACAATAACAGGTGTGAGAACAAAGCACTTGTGGAGCCTAGCAACTTTCACATTTTTTTTGATGAAAACACCGTCCCTGCTTACCTTATGACTGGTTTGATGTCGTCGCTCAGGCGCTAGATTATTCACGTTTAGCAAAATAGTGGGTTTCCAAAAAATATTTAGAATAGAAGTCTCAACACTCCCAACCATAGTGATTTAAAATTTATCTATAAAGGGTGCTTTATTTTTTTAAAGCTCAGGGCGCTTTATTATTACACTCGATTGCCCATTGCACTGGCCTACCATTCTATTATTATTACTTGGACTATGGATAAATTCAAATTCAGTCGAGTTGGTTCAGGCTTCAATCGTAATTTTCGGGCTCACTACATGTCTTGGTGACAACATCTTCATATGCATCATCGTTGATGAATGGATATAATATGAAAATATATCAATGTCATAGTATTTTAGTTCCTACCAAAGCAATACTTCAGTTTCTCTCTTCTCAGTTTCTTCAAAAATGGCTCTGGCCTCTTTCTCAATTATTTTAATAACATGGTTTTGGAGAATATTTCAGTTTAAACCAGTATTGGAACCAAACATTGAAAGGTATTCAATAGTTCAGTTTATTCAAAAATCAAAATATTTTCTAAATAATTTAAAAATACTTTGATTCCAAACTAGGCCTTAATATCTGAACTAAGCCAATCTGGGCCATGGATGATCAATATTTAGATGCCAAATGGCCAAATGGGGCCTTAATTTCTGAACTGAGGCAGTATGGCAATGTGCCTATCGGCCTTTTATTCTAGGGAGTACGGCTTACCAATTTACTACTACTTGGACTATACATAAATCTGAATTTAGTCGACCGGGAAAATCTCTTGCTATCCCCGAAATATTTCGCGCCCCAATGTTTCAAACATATTGGAATTCCCTTCGACCTCTAGTGAAGACGGTTCATTGGGGCTTCAATTGTAATTTCCCTGTTCCGTACCTCTATAGCCCCATCCCCTACCACCGACACCCCCCGCCCCTACCCCCACCCACACACACACAATCCTCGCCCCCAGCTGCGCAAGCCCTATCGCCCCCAGCTGCGCAAGCCCCACTCTCTTGGCACGCCGAACACATCCCCACAGCCAGGAATCTGCTTCTTCGCCACTGTCGTCCAACGCTCGGGGGAACCCCTATTCTGCTTCACCTTTGCCCACAAGCACCACAACCGCAGCACCCTCGACAACCTCGACGTCACCACCTAGGATTCGTAGGATGCCTAAACGTCGTCCCAACCGATGTAACCATATCTCCTTGGATTTTGGTAAGTACTCCCTCCGTCCTAAAATGTAAGGCGCCTAAGCTTTAGTCAAAAGTCAACACATTCTAAGTTTCACCAAATTTATAAGTAAAAATATAAACATCCAAAATATCAAATCAATATCAATAGATTGACCATAAAGTAGAGCTTCCCAATATGTCCATTCAATATTGTAGATATTCGTATTTTTTTGTATAAACTTGGTCAAACTTAGAGGATGTTGACTTTTGACTAAAGCTTAGGCGCCTTACATTTTGGGATGGAGGGAGTATGTAGCAGTTAACTCTATTTTGTATTGGTGCTACTTTTGTAGTAACTTACAAGTTCAAATAAATTTTTTGTAGTTAGTTTTAACTATAAGGCATTCAACTGCGATTTTGTATGTCATGGTGAAATATGAGTCATTCAATGGTTAAGCCATTTGTTTCCATTATCTACTTTATTAAGTGCCTATATGTGATGCGGTATAATTTCTTTCTGGCTTGGCATACTCTATGGCAGTAACTGTTATTTCCTGCTTGATGCTAGTCTCCTATCTATGCAGTACACATTTACATTTGTTATACTTCTTCCACTAAGATGTTATTTTATTTTCTTCCGTTTACCACCATGATTGCTAAAAGTTTGTTGTTGTTATGCAATGAACATGTGCAGTTTACACTAGAAATCGTAGAATGAATGGTCCCTATAATCTCGTAAGTATCTATTGCTTTTGTATCACTTCATGCTAACATCTGTTAGACTGAAACCTTTTTGTGTTTACTATTTGCTACACCATTATGCAGAGGCCCAACGCTGAAGTATCGAGACCACTAGTCCAATTACTTAATGCAGCGGACATCATCTACGAACATACCTGTAATCAGATAGGCAACCCTGAGACTCTACATAGAGCTACTATAAGCATGTCTCCCTTTTTTAAGGTTTAAGTCCCCTAGTGTCATGCCATTTACTCTAGTTGAGTTGTTATTTTTGTCGGAGGCACTCGAGTGATTAACAAGGCTAGATATGCAACGGAATCCAATATAATAGAAACGGAAGGATCATAAGCAACCGTGCACTTCAAATATCACTCTAGTATCTGCCACATGTATGGATATTTTAATATGAGGCACATGATAGTACACTTTGTCTTTGGGCAGACAATCAAAAAAATTAAACAATCTAACTATTTGATAGATTGTTTGGCCATTTCTCTAAAATAATTTGGCTAGTCTATTATAGGCACACGTCTATTTCTAATTTGACTGAGGCAGTATAGTAGTTTGTTGATAATTACAACAATAAAACCGACCTAAGTTTCTGATCCAACTGCACATTGAGTATGCTAGTTACTATTAGCTACACTATTTAAATGCATATTTTGTTTTTTGGTAAATGCGTGTCTATCAGTTTAAGGAGCTTTAGGAAGGGCATGCACTTATTTTTTACTACATTTGCTAGATTTCCGTTGTCCTATGCCTGCCTAGTTATGCTATCAGTTGCTAGTTTCATTGCATTCATAATTCACGCATTCTGCTTTGATCAGTCTGCATGAGGTCCTTGTGTTGAGTGCTTACATTGCTATAACAGGCCAAATAATTTTTTTAAAATCTTTGAGAATGAACATGGTAGTTTTGTTCCTTTGTATGATGTTGTAACTTCTTTTATCTTAGTTTCAGCCTTCATCAAGTAGAGCAGTCATTTCACGGGGTAGAAGTGACAGTTGCACATGATCTCATCCCTCTATGAAGTCTATTGTTCCAGTTATTTCAGAAGAAAGAGATGTATGATGCCCTACTGTTACTAATTTCTTTCTTCCTTTTAGCAAAAAGACTAATTTGAAATTCATTGTTTTTTGTTTTCCTTGATAATGATGTTATATGACCTTTCTTTTTTGTTTTAGGTTGCAAATATAAATATGAAGGAAAAACAAAAAACAACTATCTCAGGTGTAGATCTCTTTGGACAGAGCAGCAGTGACAGTGCGTATTGCTCACGTAGGTACACGATCTTGGCTGCTCCATACATTCCAGTAGAAAGAATTTTTGGTGCTGCACTCCAAGATGCACTTGATGTAGTTGGACATGAAGCCAACAGAAAATATGCAGTAGTCTCCATAGCAAGGAATGAGTTATCTGAGTTGAAAACAGACAAGCTTTTGACGGAGAACCTACTTAATAATATCCTCAACAAGTCTCGTGGTAATACCACTGTTACAAGTGAGGCGGTGTGAGCTCCCTAAATGGAACATTTTTAAAACTGAGATTATATTGTTTATCGGCTGTGTTGTACTCCGATGATGCTTTACAAGTTATGGAATTTTTCAGGACTATAATAATTTACAATTTTTACAGTTATAAGTTTTTTTCCACATTTCCAGGATTTATTTAACATTCTAGAGAACTTATGTTCTTTGTTTATCCAATTTTATGCCATGGCAATGGATGTGAGTTAGATAGGCTTAAACAGTAGCATGCCCACAATGTTTGTATCAGTCCTTGATGGGCCGCCAATCAATAGTGACGGGCCTACACTGACTCCATTATACTATGGAATTTGACAGCAAATATATAACCACAAAAGGCTAGAATAGTAAAAGGCCACAACAGTAAAAGGCCACAACAGTAAATGGCCAGAATAGTGAAAGGCCAGAACAGTAAAAGGCCAGTACAAGAAAACGGTAGGATGCCAGAACAGTAACAGGCCGAAAACAGTAACAAGGCAAGAAACTTAGTAGCCTGTTTATGGGACTGAATAGTAGAAGGCCCGAATAGTGAAAGTCCAGAATAGTAAAAGGCCATAATGGTAGATGGCTGTAAGGGCCCACGATGGGTGCAAGAAAAGTGATGGGCCGACCGTGTGCCTTAACACTAATAGACAGACTTTGCCTAGATGGTGAATGGGTCGCATAGTATTAGACGAAAGGTGGGCCTTCTGTAGGCTGAAATAGTGTCAGGCCTGAAAGTTCACGGGACGCCGCTTCCTGCACTAATGGGCCCATTTCAACCAGTGCAGGACAAAACAATAACAGGCCCTCTTCTCATTGGGCTCTCCTCAGAGGCCGGCCCACTTAATATTTAGCAGGCCTTGGTTGGGCATGGCTTCTTCCACGATTTCTGTGACCGTTAATGGTGGTAACCAGCCGTTAATGGAGGGTGCCACGTGGCCATTTGCATGACGTCAGCAGTCAACACAGCTGGGGAACAGATCTACGACAGAACAAGTTTTTGTGGCTGAAGGGTGTGATCATCCATGGTCAAAAAAAACCATGGTTGATTTTTTGTGATGGGACTTTTACCACGAAGGTTAACCATCATAGAAGAGTTTTTAACCACGAAAATCGACTGTTGTAAAAGCCAACTTTTCTTGTAGTGAAGTCATGTTGATACTCCTTATGCTTTGCTTCGGTCTTAATACAAGTCTTCATTTTGATCTTTGGATTCCGCCTCTCCCTTACATGATCTATATTCCTATCTAGGTCTATAACATCAAGTAACAACTTGATGATGCAACATGCATTTGCAGACCAAGTTAAACTTCATGAACAGACCTAGCTAATCAAGATGATCCAAGAAAAAACAAGAAAATCCAACTTTGGTGCACATTATCCTAAGCCCGAATTACAATAGTAGAGTAAAATATCTCTAGAGTTCAAGCTTGGAGGTGTAGTATATAATAGCTCACAACATAATTTTATGTTCTGATACATAGCACTTATAGGTTAAACTATTCTTTGTCTCAATATTTATCCAAACTGCTCAATTTCAACTGGATAATGTTGAGAAAAGTGGTCTCAAAATGGTCTTGGTTATCTCACTATCTTTATTTTGGAACTACTAGCTATGACTTACCTTCCGTTCTTCTGTAAACTGACCTCACAAGATCTCTCGAGACTAATTTTCATACCTTAGATCCATATGACCTTTATGACTTATGCCATGATACTACAATTTTATTTCTAACTTCATCTTCAAAATTAGTTACTAAGAACCTAATTGCATATTTATTAGGGTTTAAGAGATAATCTCACTATTATCTAGTTATGATTTGCATATTCGGAGCTAAACTCACCATGTTTACTCTTCTTCTGATCTTGCTATCATTGGATCTTAACAAGATTTCACTCCATCACGTAGAATTCTCAAGTGAAGCCAACATGATTTACTTCCCATCTCATTATTATGTTCTCTAATGGTCGTGATTAGGTGTCCATAATATTTACCATGATTACCTAATGATAGAATTCTTCTACCTTACATGAATTCAATTTATAGGACTACACCACTAACATTTCTTCATAGAATATCCTTAACTTAATCATAATATACTTTCATACTTTAGCTCACTTAAGACATCTTAATGGTGTTATACCTACTTGGGATGACACTAAATCAGTACTTCACCGAGAGAACATAGATTACTACTCCTAAGAAAGATGACCAAAGCATCCAACTTAAGTGTGACAAGGTTATCCTTATGTTGATATTCATAACAAGTTATAAGAACATTTGGTTTAGATAAGATAGCTTCCTATATTCACTATCCAACCTACAGATCTCCTAAAAGGGTTTTAATCCCAAGGCCAAAGTGTATGCTCTGATACCAGCTGTGGTAACCCAGCATACCACTACATGATGTAGTACACAATAATGTTTGACATAACACCAATGAAACACTATTCTACTAGTATTACACCCCTTAGAGTGGTACAATAGAAACATCATGGGTTCAAGACATGACAATAGATTACAACTCCAATCTTTACAAACAATCAAGAGAGACTCTTAAGTATAAAGAGGTAGAATAAGCTTACAAAAGAAGAACCAGAAATAACATCTCCAAAGCTATACCCTGAATAATACTATTTCTAATACTATTTGGTTAGACTTTGTTGCTACTACAATGCTCTAGAAAAATCGGTTTTATGGCTAGAGATTATACCCATTTCTAATCAGGAACTTCGTCTTCACTTCAGTTATTATATGTAGACTTCCTTGACTTTATTGAAGAACTTATTTAGCTTCTGGTAACGATCATTTTGAGCATCATTCAGTGTTGACGTTGTCTTCATTGGCTAGAGAATCTAGTAAGGGTTAAGACGATAATGTTGAGTACAAGCGTAATCAGCAAGTTCACTGAAAAGGAGTGTTTGATGCACTATCTACAACCAAAGACCAATGGTCATAGACTATAGAGGTTTAAACATTTCTTCAAATGTTGCTTTTATTCTAAAAAGTTATGTCCGTCAGCCTTCACGGGTTTACTAGAACTTCATGGAGCTTCTTTCCTGTCGTGTTTGTAGCTCCTTCTAGGAACAGGGAGTAACATGTTATAATTCTTACACTCTAAAGAGGTGCATTAGTTTACCCATAAGAGATCTTAAGCCTTGTTGCACAACCAGTAGTATGTCCCCATTCAAAATTTATTGGTTTGAGGCCCAGTCTAAGATCCAAGCCATTCATTTCCCTTCTCTACGATCCAACATGCCAACACGATCCTTCAAGCTGATACATCTCTATTAAGCTCCCTTTTGGACCGCTATAAGTCTGATATGCCCTTGAAGACTTTATTTGTTGATTATGCCCCTGGTAGGACCCATTAAAATGGTCAGCCTACCTCCTGCAGCCTCACATAGATAATCTAGACACCAAAACCGCGGGGATCTAAGGGTGCCCACCCATATGCTGGATCCGCTCAAGGAATCCTAGCACCATGTTAAGGTCGTCTGTTGACACACGAAAGGAAGAAGATCTAGATGACTTGCCTGTCCCATTCCAAGTATTATGGTTAACACGGACTATACGGTGCAAGAATCACTGGCGACACTGGTTGTGAAGTCCTAGATGATACACTGTCGTGCAATGGTGATTCCATCGCCAGTCATAATAGATTAACTGATCACCCTGGATCAGTAACCAAAAGTTCACATTACTCTTGAAAATAGTGTTTTCTGTCATCCTTTTTGAAATGCAGATGATAATAATAATAGATTGCAAATACTTGAGAGAAAATAACCAACGGTCATGAGAAAGTGTGAACTTGCCTTTATGATTACAAGATTACGCAATCACGGTCTTCGAGATGGTATAAAATCCAATATCTAAAATCAGCATCATTGGTCTGGTAAGGACTAATGTTTAAATAAGAAAGATGATGTGATGCATAAGTAATGCCACACATTTTGTAAACCCCAAAGTAATATCCAATATCATGAATGAGTTGAACTTAAGTGATTTCTTTATGATTTGGTTTATCTTCAAGTTTACTTCACAAACAAATGTATCATTAAAGATTTTAAGACTGAACATACAAGATACAAAAGTAAATACAGTATAAACATTATAAACATCTTCTTTACCTTATAAACACCTTCTTTGTATGTTTTAACCTTCTTTGTATGTTTTACCCAAGTTATAAATGTAAAAGTAATTTTAAAACATTATAAACATCTTCTTTACAATTACTATGGAAATAATATCATTTATTCATGGCACTAAATACTAAATAATCAAAGTAAAGTTAAATGAAATCTATTTGAATCTATAGGTGATAACAGAAAATACATTCTATTAATTTGGATGCAAGAAAAAGGATTTAACACCCTTTTATCTCATTTATTTTCTAGAAATACCAAAATTACTTGGAATTTCATATTTAGTTTTTTTCTATAGTGGTGGATGATATTTCATTCACAAAAGTGATTTTTATTAATTTTTATGATTTTTCTTTATTTCTCTTATCTCATTTGAGATATTTAATGGTTTTAATATCTAGTTGCAATTTATTTACCTTAAACAAGTAATGCTATATTTTTCCTCGGTCGATATCATTTTTGTGAACATTTCAATATAACATATGTATTTTTAGGATTTTTCTAGAGCTTGAAATGCTTAGAGGGTATTTTGGTAATTTATTTTTTATTGTTCCATTTATTTTTCTGTTTTTCTTTTATAACCTGGGCCTGGCCTATGTCTAGATCAGCCCACTGGGCTATAGGGCTGGGTCCAATCCTAGCTTTTAGGGTTAGGTCGGCCCACCTGGCCCCCATTCGTCCCCAGCGCTCTCTCCTCTCTTGTTCTCTCCCTGTCTAGTGACACCATGTCACTGTCGTGGTTTCCCGCTCGATTTCGGTGAGCTTGGACGTCCTGGCCGTCACCGACGGTGTCAAACGATGCTCGCTTCTATGCTCTATCGACTGATCCAAAAGGACCCATCTGGTTTCCCCTTCCATGGCCACGCTGACCCCCTACTAGTGGGTTAGATTTCGGTTATGTGGATGCGGTGTTGCTTTGCCGTCGTGCGTGTAGTTTCCAGGAGCTCAGGAGCTCCCTCCTCGACCTTAGTGAGCTGCTGGTTATGGCTTGGCGCAAGTGCAGTACCACCATGCTCCCTATGCCGTCGTGCCACGGTCTCCTCCTTGGACTCCGCCGCCTCTACTTAGCCTCTAGAAAGCTACGCCTGGCCCCCAGGTAGGTGACCTCCTCCTTCTACCTTATCCTCCAATACCTCTCTTATTCTCACTCAAATGCTATTTTAATCTAGGGATCTTCCCCCTTATGACTGAACTCTGAACTTGCAACATCTTGTGTTATCTAGTTACTAATTCTATCATGTTCTGGTTAATTTGGCTTAAGAATCGCTTAGTAGTAATCTTAGTTGGTGAACAGGCTATATTGTATTTGTGATTGTTCTCTATTGATATATTTCTAGCAGTATAGGTTTTGGTACTGGTGGTATTGCTACTATTAATGTAGCCTACTATTATTTTTATCTTAAAAAATAAGATTCCATGTGGATATTATGGTAGTGATAATTAGGTACTAGCGCATGGATGGCTTTCTAAGCAACCACGGTGTTATGGCTATGAACTGCAAGAACATAATGTGTTCTCGGTAGCTGTATGGCTTGAGATAGAAAGTGGATCTTGGTGTCCTTGTGATTAACTGGTTCTTGGTGGTATTCTCTTCCTTGTGCTACTGGTGGTTATGTGGGTAGCGTGAAAATGCTATGACAATGACTAGCCACTCGTCTACTACGACTGAGTGATATCTTATCAACTCTCTGGTTGCTCTATTATGTTGATAGCGCACACACACACATGCAACTCTATGTGAGCTCATTGCTTGCTTGTTGCGACTTGTGGATCGTATCAAGTGAAAACATGATATTTCTAGGCTACTTATCTTTTGAACTTTACTAATTTTGTGAAACTTGCCTCACTTTAACACCAATGATGTAGCACTAAGGCCAAATATTGGTAAAGAACAGATTCTACCTTGAAGGAACTTAACCTTGACTATCTCCTCAGTGATGTAATGAACAGTGCATTACACTATTAAACTGAGAGCAACTTTATAAAACTAACCAATTCTCAATTCTATTTTTATTTGTCCAATTATTTTATATTTTGCTATAGGAACCCAAGTGAAGAAGATACGAGAGAATACAAGAAATAGATAGGAAATTTTAGTTTAGGATTTTCTTTTATACTTTTGTAACTTTCTTATCTATTTGGTAAATAGTAAATACACTATAATATGGTTGGTGGAATAAATTATTTTCCTTTTTTAATGATTATTGTAAAGACACTTTAATATTTTTATTGTAATAAAGATATTCTTTTATTCATTCTTATATTTTATTTCTTTGTTGAAATCTTTCTTTTCCATTTAAACATTTGTAAAAACATTGTAACATTTGTATTAGTGTAGTAAAGTTATTCATTTCGATTTGTTGGTAAACAAAAGTATTATTCCATATTATAAACTGTATTTCATTATATTCTCTCATTTATCGTAATTTTCCTTATGATTTCATTTGTAAATTGTACTATTTAATAATTGTTGTAAAACTTTATTTTGAGTATAAATATTTGTATTATTAAATATTATGGATTTTTTTTTGTTAATCCTATTTAATTTATGAATGATTTGATATGCGCGGGAAAATTCTTAATGGTCTATTAAAATTTCTTATATAAAACTATATCATGCATGAATTTGAGTCGACTCAATAAAATGCCGACATGAAAAAAAATTAAGGTATCATTTCAACATTAGTGATATTTTTTGCTATAGTTTTTATACGGAAACCATTATAACCTGGTAACATAAGATTAATTGCAATTTTTTATCTATCTATCACGGTGTATATCTATCAAAGTACTACTCGGTTGATATTATTGTTTGATTTTCAACATGTTATATATATATATATATGTATATATATATATATGGTTCTAGAACTTTCGGTTAACATATATTATTTTTTCTAGGTAGTTTTTATTTTTCACTTGCATTTGTGATTGAAATATATTCTTATGTTTAACGTGTATTATCTTACTTTAGGATATAAGTGTGTTGTTAGCCCAATTGCTGACGTGGTAGATAGGTTGTAATTTTTTCACTCACATGATGCATATTTCTGATACATTTGTAAACTTCTAGACTATATTCATCCTGTCATGTAGTGCATAAGTCCTTGTAAGCATAAATAAGATATTTATTTAAATTTTAAAATATTGCAGCAAAGCGAAAATTGTTATCTTCATATTTTTTGAAAGCTTAGTAGCATCACCGAGTGGAAGAAGTATATACAAAGGTTTCCTTTTGTCGTACCTTTGGAAAAATTCTTTGTAGACTATCCTATACAAATGTTTTATTTTAACTTTTGAAAATTTTGTTGTAGACTATGCCTGTTCCTCCTTGTGACTCTTGAAAATACTATATGTCTTTCTATGTGTATAAATACTTGTTTAGGTATATACGGTCCTACCTTATGTAGATATTGCCCCTGTTTTTTCGATTGTCATAGCAAAGCACTAAGAATTAGGATATTTTATCCTTTTTAGAAGGATGACCATGCTAATTCTGTTGGTGATATTATTATTATTCTTGGAATATATACCATTTATCCCACACCACTACAAACCGTGTATACCAAATTCTTGAACCAACCAACTCTGAAATCAACAAAGTACACGGTATAGCTGAGATCAAGTAGCCAGGATGTACCAGAGGACAAACAATTTTGATTTGTGATTTTCCAAATGTTAAAAATATTTAAAAGACTATTGTTTTATGTTGAGGTAAAATATATTCAATCATACCGTTCACCACATGGAATAAATAATTGTAAACCTCATTGTTATGCCATGCTTCAATTATCTTAGAACTTCCCTTGCTTGTATCTTGAGGGAGAAGATATCTATCAGAATAACTTTCTACGTGTCCAAATTGATAAATCATATAATTAGTTTGTCGATATTAACTATAAGGACAACAACTAAACTGAATGATGTATGTTAGAAAATGTAAAAATTCTATTGTTTTACATTGAGGGAAAATATATTCAATCACACTGTTCACGGCATGGAATAGATAATTGGTAAACCTCATTATTGTGCCTTGCTTCAATTATCTCGGAACTTCTGAGCTGCTTTCCCTCTGTCCAACGGTTTGCTACTTTGCTTGTCCCTTAACGGAGAAGAGATATATCCGAATAACTTACTACCTGTCCAAATAGTCAGTTTGCCTAGATTAGCTATAATGACAACAACTAAATTGAAGTCATTGACAAAAGTCTGTTATCTTTCTCTTTGTTTTTTTCTAGGCTATGCAGGAGAGCTTATTTCTCTATTCTGATCGATCAATGGAAAATCCATGCAATAGCAATATGTACGGCCTCTCATTAAGAATCAGAAGTTAATAACTCGGTATCAATTGAGAATCCAAGTATTAGTGTTTTCACTTCAAAATATATCATGAATAGAATGATTTGTTTGGAATAACCAATGCACAAAACAATCAAATCAATGTATAAGAACGAATCCCAATGAAAATCACCCGCGAGGAGGAAAAATTACTGATTCCTAGGAGGCGAGGATACCTAGAGTTTGCCAGAGAGGTTCATGCTGGAAAACGATGGCTAGCACCGAAACCATAGACAGAGACCTCAAAAGGGTTGAAACCCTGCTTGATCTAGTCTTGTTGTCACGGTATTCGTTGGAAAATAAATATATTAAAATGGAATGAAACTAATTATCATGATGTCGACAGTGTCTAGAAATTCTACATAGCAATCACTAGATATGTGCCTCATGGAGCTATGCCTAGAGACAGGCTTGACGATGCTTTGCAGTTCCACCAAATTTATGAGTGGAGCCGGGTAGGTGGCTAGCTATAGTACAAATCGAAGAGGATAGCTGCATGGGAGATCATGGTGTTGATATTTTTTCCCGGTTTGCAAGCGAGATTGACTTAGGTTCAGATGCATTTGTGTGGAATTGGTGGGTAATATTTTCATAAATTTGATGCAGTTTGCTGAACATAAAATTAATGGCCAGATCTTTTTTTGCCTACGCACACAGTAAGATCGAGAAGTGTCTGAATTATAATTTCATTACAACGGCTCTTAAAACTGTGACTGCTTGCATTGCTTTTAAACAGCCAATTCGAGTATCTATGTTTTGAATAGTCTCTGACATGTACGAGTTGATTAATGTTAGTCGGATTGGATCCATACTTATTGTTGTGGTTAGTGGTGTAAGGTGAACTATTTTTTTCCTAGACAAAAATAATGACATAAGAGTCCATAACTATGATGAAAAATAGCAGTACTTAATACTATTTGCTAACTTGTCAAATTAATTACTCCCTCCGATCCATATTAGTTGAGTTGGATTTATCTAGATTCGGACATATCTCATACTAAAACATGAATAGATACATCCGAATATTGACAAATTCGAGTCAATTAATATGGGCCAGAGGGAGTACCTTATTTGTAAGTTACAACTAATCTTGATGTATTGGCATGAACAGAGTCATACACACCAATATTGTTGGTCAGCTAATTGTAGTGTCAATATGGTACTTAACCTTTTTTTTATGTGCATAAAATATGATAGGTAACGCTAGAGAAAATAGATCATATTATTGCATAGGTTAGTGAGTACGTACATTAGTTGTCATGAATTAATGGTTTCCAATCAATCCTGTAATAACGGATAACTTTATTTGTTCTGCGCGCCAGCCATCACAATGCGCCGACATCGATCTTGATTCTGCACTCTGCGCGTTGACAGTGCAGGCTAGAAGCAAATGCACATCTGCTAAGAAAACAAAGACACAAAGAGATGACACAGCTACTCCAGTGAATTGTTTACTAACAACTAGAGCACGGAGATCAGGTAATTACTCTAGGGGAGGATGGAAGTAAACTTTGATCGCTTATTTTTTGCATAGGAGTATACACATAGCCATGATAGATTCATATCGCTTGGTTTAAATTTCTTATGACAATGCTGATGGTGGAAATTTTATACGCTGTACTGTGTACTGGGATTATAAAAAAGGAAGCATATCATGTGCCAATACGCACCTAGGGATGGGTTGTCTTGATGACGCAAGTCTTTGATTCGAGCTAGATCCGAGCTATATAAAGGCTCCTACTATGAGGCAAATCTAGAATCGATCGTCCAGGCTGCATTTGCATTGGAGGTCAAGTGTGTGCATGAGACTACCAAATTTGAAATCTGAGTCACTGATGTGCACACACCTAGAGTAGTTCGGCCATCCGAGGGCACCGAGATGGCGGCAGATCGGCAGCTGCTCGAGGTTGTAATTTTGATTTTCTTTGAATGGAAGTGTGTGTGACCTTATTCGGTATCCTCGGCTTGTTTCTTTGGCACCTCTATCATCTAGACCCCAAGTCCCAACACAATATATATGAATTTGTAAAAAAGAATTATTTGCCAGATAAAACAGGATTGAAAACACATAGATAGTTAAAAAACCACGTTCTTACTTGTACACAAACAGAACAACTTTTGGTAACTTATTTCGTAGAAGTATATGTAGTTGTTAAAATATTCTAATGTATAATTCTATGTGCATCTAGCTTGCTGAAACGAATTAAAAAATCTTTATGCTCAAAGTTGCTGATCTAATCTACTATTGTCCACGCGTTACCTGCCTTCTAGTGGTTGGGCACTTGCCGTAGGTTCTTGTTTGCCTTCTTTCTAATTCCAATCAAATTGGATGTTAGTAAAATTGCTGGAGAAAAAGCAGAGACTTCACACCAGAGACTTCACACCACGGGCATATGGTATCGCAGGATCGATGGTCCAGCGGTCGGTTAGCTGCTTCTGAAAGGACGTGGGTTTTTTTTGTTACGTGCAAGGGTTCTGGCCTCATCAGCTTATAGGTAGATGTCATATTAAAGGGGTACGTGAAAAACTTACCAAAGGTAGTGGTGGGTAATTTTTTTGAACTTACATTTCAATAAATTATTTTAAGATCCATCGGCTGCCAAAAGCTAGATAATTAAACTGATGGACGGATATCTCTGATTTTTGTGGGATTTTCTAGGCTATTTCTCTTTTTTCTAGTAGCATGTCATTTACTTTTAATATATAATAGATTAAATTACCATTTATAATTCAATTAAATATTATTTTTGAATTCAAATATGTATTTGACATTCAAATTTAAATGGTTTTCTCCTCAAAACCAAAAATTCAGTAGAGGTCATGTCGTGATCTATTGCACCTGCCTTAATGTTTCCATCAGAACAAAAGAGACATCGATTCCTCTATGGTTCTTTTAATTTTGCGTGAAAATTTCTCGGATTTTCTTATGCTTGAATACAATATACACACATGTGGTCTCACTATTTCTAGAGCTTACCTGAGGTTGTTACAAACTGCGAGGAAAAAGAAGATGGTGTCTCAGGACAATGCCAAGGAAAAAAGAGCAGTGGCTGCATCACGTCCACTCGACAAAGAATGCGTCGCAGGTGGCACCCATGGTGCCGGAAGAAATCCGGAGATATCTCCACAAGGCCTCATCCACGTTGCATGAGCCCAAGGGAACGGCGAGGACTCATTGGCTTTCGGCATCTTGGTGAACTGCTCCCAGCGTCCAATCGATGTCGAGCGCCTCTCCCCTGACATATGATAGCCTCTGGATCAGGAGGCAGCTCGGGGCGCCAGTGAGATGGAAAAACCTCTCCAAGTGGTGTAGCCTGCCTATCCTACTTTTTTGAAGGTGACACTCGACCCTCATCATCCTCACACTCATCTCCTTTGAGGCCCAGGCTGACTCACGGCACCATTGTAATAAGCCATGAACTTCCTAGTTGTTTTTGGAATATTGCGCCATGCTCCAACTTCCGTTTTTCGCCCTAAGTTTTTTATCTCCTTGTATTTATGAAGCTCTCATACATGTACCGTACGAGCGGGGTCTAGGAATGGTGTATATCGTCGAGCTGCTCCCTATCAACACCAAGGCCTAAAGTGTCGAGCTCTGGCTTGTCCCAGTGATAAAGTCACCTCACCCATGGTTCTTGCTGCTTGAAATCCTCGTACGACACATATACAGAAACTAACAAATACATGGAAAGCAATTCATGATAAGCCTATGACTTACTCCTTGAGGATTCAATAGGACATGCATTTTCCCTATGGTCTCCTCCCCGAGGGACTTATGGGGTGGCTCACGAGGGCACTTCCCCTCAAATAGCATAAATTCATTCCATGCCTACATCTTCCTCCTCGTGGAGCCAACATGACGTGCATTTGGCCTACGGTCTGTTTCCCGAGGGGCTTACGCAGGGGCTCACGAGGGCACTTCCCCACAAATAGCATTAGCTCATGCTAATCCTATGTCTTACTCCTCGAGGAGCCAACGGTACGTGCATTTGCCCTATGGTCTCCCCCCCGAGGGACTTACGGGGCGGCTAATGAGGGCACTTCCCCTCAAGTAGCATAAATTCATGCTAAGCCTACGGCTTCCTCCTCGAGGAGCCAACAGGACATGTATTTGACCTACGATCTCCTCCATAAGGGACTTACGGGGAATCTCATGACGGCACTTCCCCTCAAGTAGATAAATCCATGCTAAGCCTACAGAGCCAATAAGATGTGCATTTTCCCTACTGTATCCTTCACAAGGAACTTACAAGGCGGATCACGAGGGCACTTCCCTCAAGTAGTATAAGTTCATGCTAAGACTACAACTTCCTCCTCGAGGAGCCAATAGGACATGCATTTGCTCTATGGTCTCCTCCATGAGGGACTTATGGGAGGCTCACGAGGGCACTTCCCCTCAAGTAGCATAAATTCATGCTAAGCCTACGGCTTCCTCCTCGAAGATCCAACAAGACGTGCATTTGCCATACAGTCTCCTCCCTGAGGGACTTATGGGACGATTCATGAGGGTACTTTCCCTCAAGTAGCATAAATACATGCTAAGCCTATGGCTTCCTCCTCGAGGAGACAACATGACATGCATTTGCCCTACGGTCTCCTCCACATGGGACTTACGAGCGGCTCACGAGATCACTTCCCCTCAAGTAGCATAAATTCATGCTAAGCCTATGGCTTCCTCCTCGAGCAGCCAACAAGACGTGCATTTACCGTACGGTCCCCTCACTAAGGGACTTATGGGGCGATTCATGAGGGAACTTCCCCTCAAGTAGCATAAATACATGCTAAGCCTATGGCTTCCTCTTCGAGGAGCCAACAGGATATGTATTTACCCCGTGGTCTCCTCCACGAGGGACTTATGGGGCGGCTCAGGAGGGCACCACTAGCAGTCTAAGTTCATTGAAGCCATATGGTTTCCTTCTCGAGGAGCCAATAGGAAGCAAATTTGTCATGTGTCCCCATTCGCGAGGGACACAAGGGACGGCGCTCGAGGGCGCTTTTCGTTAAGAAGCCTGGGATCGCTAGAACCCTTTGATTCTTCTCCTCCGAGGAACTAGCAGAAAATGCGTTCAACCTACGGTTTCCCTATAAAGGAACCTATGAGGGCTCCCCCCATCGTGAATCCTAACACGGGAAGATCACCAGGCTCATGTGGCTTCCCTGGATCTAGCGTGACACAGTCCACTACTGCCGAAAACTAGCGCAGAAAGAACAGTAGAACAGAACGCATATACGCATGGGCGCTGAAGTCACCCTCTCAAGGGGTAGTAAGTGTTTCCCCTCCTCAAGGAATCGCTCCTCCACAAGACCAGCGAAAAGCCTCCTCCACGAGGGCACCTACCCCAAGCTAAGTTCCAGTGTCTCCAGTACCATTCCCTCTTCACGCTCTCTTTTTTCTTTTGCGCTCCCGGCGAGAGCTTTTTACTTATTCGTAGACTCCCTGGCGTGCTAAGAGGTGCCTCGAGAAGAAATCTCCCAGCCACCTTGTCTGGATAGTGACACGCGCTAGTCCTAAGCAGGCCAACGTTTTGCATCACTTTTCCCGAGGGCTGGTCCCTAACAGCATGTCATGACAGGGTGCGCGAAAGAAAACAAGCTCCATGAGGGACAAGAAAACAGAACCGCTAGAGGATTCACTGATAACATATCCATTACAGGCACACCCACAGGAAAAATACTAGAACATTGCTACACATTAATGTTCATAGAATACACGCACCATCTTCCGAGACACGATGATAGCGACACCAGGGAAACCACTTATACGCTCCAGAGGTGGTGCAGGTAGTCGAGGTGGCACAATGATGTGTCGAACACAGACATGGAGAAATCCCTCCCTTCCCTGCCATGGTAGCAGAACTGCAGCAGGAAGCTGCGCCTGATGTTGTGCTCGCGGAAGAAGCGCTCCCAGACAATGGTGAGGAACATGGCTCCCAACGTTGGGGCCTCAATGTTCATGCTCTAGCCATCGCTGCTGTTAGAGTGCCTCAGCCCGGCTCCCCTGGTATGGTGCTCGTGGCTCTAAGTGTAAAACATTCATGGAGCTGCACTCTTCGGGCCCAATCCGCATCGTAGAGGATGATGACAAAGTCGATAATAAATCTCGGTCTCATCCTCAATTTTTCCACTGCTGGCAGGGGGATTGGAGGTGGAAATGATGCTGGTTCCCGACCACCTCCTCGGCCTCCGCAATGGCCCCCATGACTCCCATGTCTATTTCCGCAAGGGCGAGAGCAACAACGCTTTATGGACGCTCCACCCTCGACCACTGTGACAGAAGTGGAAGTCGACACACCTCTGCGATCGGCACCATACCCTCGGTGCCCTCTGCGGCCAGTCCCTCGTGGTCTCCCCAGTCTGCGCTTCACCAATGGACCCTCTTCTGCCGCTTCCATCGTGGACTTGCCCTTCTCGGCAGCAGAGGCCCGCTTCGTCACCATGGAAAGAATCTAAGCACTAGCGTGGTAATTCAGGAAGAAAGGAGAAAGAGCGGAGTGACTGGCACCGAGGGGAAAAGGCATCAAGCCTTTTCTCTTATGAACCATGGCAAAAGACCACATCTTTGCCTTGATTACTAGGCATTAACCACCGGTCCATTCCACACACCTTCAATCATTATGGAGAAACTTCTGAGATGTGGTAGGCCCCACAACGGTTCTCGATCCGATGGTAGGAGCTGCGCGACCGCTTTATGTGCATGGCCAGGATGCTCACCGGTGTGATTCCGTGTTGACTTGAGTAGCCGCAGCGGCCCTACCAACCATTTGGGCCATTTCCACTTCATATCCACCGAAGGACACGTGTGGGGCAAGCGCCCAAGGGCTACTATTGGGTCAATGGCAACCGAAGTACCTAGACCCACCATTCGCTAGGCCCACTGGCCGAGTAGCGATGGCCTCACGAGGCCATATCTCCTCGAGGAGGAATGAATAGCCCTTCAAAAGGCCCGCTCAGCTAGGGCAGGACCTCGTCTAGGTTGCCTCCAGGAGAAAGGCTTCGGGCAGAGGCAGCCCAACTCTATGAAGGCCTCCTATCTCTCCCAATGAACCCCAGGGACACGCTTGTAATCTCGCCGCACGTGGAGGAAAGACCACGAGCACAACAGGCAGTCCACGGACATACAGACCGTGTGGTCCACCTCGGAAAAGAAGAGGCATTGTCTAGCCTCTTTGGTGATAAAGAAGGACTGATGGCATGAGCGGTAGTCCCCCTCCCTCTTTGCCACTTTTGTGCAAGAAGGTGGTGGATAGCACCATGCTGCGGGGGAGACGTCAGCGCCAACCACCACTATATGATGGATAGACGTCCCCCGAAGATCCTGTACCTAGTCCATGTAAAGTTGACTTGTAGACGCTCTCCATGGGCCGCAATGTGGCAACCTTTCCCTCCCAATGAATTGGGGGACGAGGTCCAGTGCGATTATAAAAGGGGAGCTACTCCAACCTTGGAAGAGGCTGATCCTTACGATCTAAAATCCTAGGAATCACTCAACATTATACCCTCGCGAAGCACCGTGACCAATACACCAAAGAAGTAGTAGGGGCTTTACCTCCTCATGAGAGTCCCGAACTTGGGTAAAAAAACTATATCATCTCTCTGTCGTGTGCGAACTATGTCGCCCCCATCGTCGGGTAGAAGATCAAGCGCGTGTTCAGTCTCCTCACGAATCTGGGGCTCGTCGATGCCCATGTTCTTTCGTGGGAATTCCTTTCTCCGACGAGCTGCTTTGGGAGGAAGGCCTCATGGAGGCAATCTCATCTCGTAGTTATCGATTGCACTCCAATGCATGCCTTAGGGACGCCTTGACTATTATTACTCCCCTAGGACCTGTGAGTTTAAACATGAGGTAGGCGTAGTTGGGGATGCCCATGAACTGCGAGATATGCAGGCGCCTGAGAAGTGTGTTTTAGACCATGGTGTTATATTATATGTCAGTTTGGTTTTTTCTTGTAACATAAGTTAGGGTTTTCCCGTCCGACCACCTATATATACCCTTTGTAATCTCTCAAACAACATCAATTATTATGAGACAATTATATTTCTGCATGGTATCAGATTAGTTCGATCCTTGGGCATGGACCAACCACCCACCCTACCGTCGCCAGCTACTTCGAGCGACGCGCCACCCTCGCCGCCTCCAAACAAGATTCTCTCGCGACCACCTCTTCCTCCACCGCGGCCTCTCCTTCCTATACTCTTTCTCTTGCCCCAACAATCTCCACCACCATCACTATGCTGATACTATCTCTGATGTTAGCCTCTTTATTCCAATCACCTTAGATCTACCAAAACACAACTACTACCATTGGTGTCATCTCTTCGAAGTTCATATAGGCCGATGCAATCTCCTCAGCCATGTTGACACTGACTTTGTCCCCTAGCCCTCGTATACTCATTGGGTGAAGGACGACCTTTCCATGATCCAATGGATCTACCAACAGGTGTCCATCGAGATCTTCAATCTCGTATTCTGCGACGCCTCCAATGCCGTCGTGCTCTGGGCGTCCCTTCGCCAACTCTTTCAGGATAACATCGATGCTCACATTAACACCCTCCACACCGAGCTCCAAAACACCGTTGAAGGTGACTCTCAAGTGGGGGTCAACTTCCAGAGGCTCAATTCTCTTGCCAACGAGCTGTGCGAACTCGGTGACCCCATCGATGATCGTTAACTCATCAATGTTCTTCTCATCGGGCTTAGAGAAAGTTTTGATAAGAAATCCTCCTTCATCCCCATGATGCGGCCACGACCCTCCTTCGTCGAGGTTCGCTCTATGATACAATGGGACGATCGTGCCATCACCAACAAGGAGTATCTCCCCCAAGTTTTTGTGGCCATCCCACGACCTCCCGTACCTGCCCCAACTGCGCTACCTCCTCTAACATCAGTGCAACCACCTCCCGACTGGCGCCTATTCCTAACTACCGTAGCACCAGGCTGATCTTCCGACCTCCATGATCTTCATCAACACTGTCAGCCCCGGCTCCTCCATGTGGCACCCCACCTCCGGCTCATGCGCCTCTAGTGTCGCCCATCTAGCGCCCTCCACATGACCCATGGACAGGACTCGTGCAGGCCCGGTCCATGCCTTGGGCTGCCCCCTATCTGATTGGCACTCCATAGGCCTACTCCGGTTCCTGGATGTCGGACATGCACCCTCACACCAGATCTCCTAAACTACTCGGATCTCATCCACTACCGCAGACCTACGTTGCTGCAGCATCCTACTACTCCTAAGGCGCCCCGTCACCAACAAACTACAACTCCTTAGTAGGCGGCCACTATCTGATGTACTAGTTAGCGCAACCACCGACCGCGCCAGCACTACCATATACACCGACTTCGTCTCCTGCAACAACGCCAAGCTAGGACCAATCTTCTTTCCTCCAGGCCATGACCAACTTTGCTTCTCAAGGAAGCTCAGGTATGGGGTTGGATTTTCGATTCCGATGCTTCTAGTCACATGTCTTCTTCGCATAATATGTTGTTATCATGCACTTCTTTGCCTTTTTCTTATATTACGCTTGGAGATGGTTCTTTGATTCCAATTCACTGTGTTGGTCAAACCCATATTCCTTCCGCTTCTAAACCCCTCCTCGTCCGAGATGTTCTTGTCGCACCTGCTCTAATCAAAAACTTAATTTATGTCCGTCAATTTACTTGTGATAATCTTGTCTCCATCAAATTTTACTCTTTTGGGTTGTCCGTGAAGGCTTACCTGACCAAGACGGAGATCGTGCGCTTCAATAGTTTTGGAGATCTATATTCCATCAATGGCGCTCCCACCACCACCCAGCCCTCATCCATGGTTGCTTTGGTGGATCTATGGCATCAAGATTAGGACATCCTCAAGCCACCACACTATCACATCTTCTTAGTGAATTTTCAATTTCATGTAATAAAGATTCTCATGATCCCTTAGTTTGTGAGTCATGTCAATTAGGCAAACATGTTCATCTTTCCTTCAGTTCCTCTCATTCTTCTAGTACCTTCGCGTTTGAATTATTACATTGTGATTTATGGACATCTCCCCATGCAAGTATCTCTGGTTTTAAATACTATCTTGTAATTCTAGATGATTTTTCCCACTTTGTTTGGACTTTTCCAATGCGCAACAAATCTGATGTACACACTATATTTATAAACTACCAATGATATGTGTCTACCCACTTGTTTCTACCTATAAGATTTTTCCAATGCGAAAATGGTCGTTAATTTGACAACATTCGAAAGAGAAACTTTTTTCCTTAGCCATGGCATTCTCCTGCGTTTTTCCTGCCCCTATACCTTCCCTCAAAACGTCAAGGCCGAACAAGCTCCTCGCACAATCAATGATATAATTTGTACTTTCTTAATTCATTCATCCATGCCTCCGAAATTTGGAGTTGAAGCCCTGCGCACGGCCACATATTTACTCAACATAAAACCAACTAAATCAAACCCACACACTACTCCCTAATTTTCCCTTTTTTGTTGTCACCCCACTTATTCCGAGCTATGTGTTTTTGGTTGTATTTGTTTACCAAACATGTACGCCACATCCCCTACCAAATTAGCACCATGGTCTATCACTTGTGTTTTCCTCGGATACTCTGATGAACACAAGGTCTTTCGTTGTCTCGACTTACTATCCAACCGTATTCACATCTCTCGTCATGTTCATAGAACACGTCTTTCCATTTTCGCAATGCACACCATCTGCCGAACCCGAGTCCTCTACATTGCCACCCCCTACCCAATGTGTCGTCCTACACCCTCTCCATGTCATTCATGCCTCAGCCCAACCAACCCACGACCCTACCCAAAACACTACCCCTGATGCGGCAAAAATTCACCCCATTTTCCTGCTGCGGCAGCATCTGATAACACCAGCCCCACAACAGTGTGCTCTGCAGCGGCAGCCGAAACGACTGAAAACTCTGTCACGGCAGGCTTCTCTACCGCACAACCCGAGCCTCCCTCCCCTTTGCCTGAGTCATTCACTGTGCCAGGCTCTGCCTCTTCCTCCTCTCTACTCAATCCTCCATCCAATGTCATGCCTACTGCTAAAACTACCAATGATCATGTTATGCGTACTCGTGCAAAATCAGGATTTCGCTTACCCACTCAAAAACTTAATCTCACTATTACTCCATCTATCTCTTCCATCGCTAGAACATACAAATCGGCTCTGCTCGATCCTCATTGTACTTCTGCTATGCATCAAGAATTCCAAGCTCTCATCGATAACAATACTTGGAAACTCGTTCCTTGTCCTCCTAGTACAAATGTAGTTTCTATAAAATGGGTTTTAATTAAAAATCCACTCTGATGGTACTCTCTCTCGTTATAAAGCTCGTTGGGTCTGTCATGGTTTTTCTGAACAACATGGTCTTGATTACAATGAAACTTTCTCTTCCATTGTTAAACCTAGTACAATTCGAACATTTCCTAGTCTTGCAGTTTCTTCGTATTGGCCCATTCATCAACTTGACGTTAAAAATAATTTTATTCATGGATCTCTAAATGAAACTATTTACTGTCCGCAAGCTCTTGGTTTTGAATACACAAATAATCCCAATCACGTTTGTCTTCTCAAAAAATCACTATATGGTCTAAAACAAGGTCCCCATGCATGGTTTCAATGATTCTCTACCTTTCTTCTCACTATTGGTTTTCAACCATCTCCCTCGGATTCTTCTCTTTTTGTCTATCACACTACCTCTCACATAGCCTATTTACTCTTATACGTAGATGACATTGTCTTAACAGCCTCCGCATAGTATTTTCTCGATCACATCATTTCCTTACTTTGCTCTGAATTTTCCATGACCGATCTTGGTATACTTCATCACTTCTTAGGAATTGTTGTCACTCATGATACCCATGGTATTTTTCTATCTCAATAACAATATATTCTTGATCTTCTAACTAAATAAGGCATGCTTGACTATCAACCGTCTAAAACCCCTATAGATACAACTAGCAAACTTTCCTCATCGGGTGATGTTTTTCCCGATGCCACTCTCTATCATAGTATAATCGGAGCTCTTCAATAGCTCACTCTCACTCGTCCAGAAATTTCTTTTGCCGTTCAACAAGCCTGTCTCTACATGCATGATCCTTGCATTCCACATTATAATCATGTTAAACGTCTGATGACCCACAAGTATAGGAGGTGTATCGCAGTATTTTCGAGGGAAGTGAAACCCAATTTATTGTTCGCCAAAGGGGAGCCAAAGAATATTTATAAGCCTTAACAACTGAGTTGTCAATTTAGCTGCACCTGGAAACAATCTTGCTCACAGCAGTTTATCAGTAGCAATAGCAAAGTAATAGCGGTAGTAAAAGTAAAGACAGGAGTAAGAATTGTAGTAAACAATAGGATTAAAGCACGGTAGGCATAGGGATGGATGGACGGGCGCTGCATAGACAAGACAAATCATATGTCCATCAAGACATAGGGCAATTGTAGATAAATAAGATAAAGCATCGAAGTACTAAATAATCATAGGCATGTGTTCCATATATAGTCATTCGTGCTCGTAATGAGAACTTGCACAACATCTTTTGTCCTGCCAGCCCGTTTGAAGTGGGGCCACAAGGGAACTACTGGAAATTAAGGTGCACCTTTTAATAGAGCACCGGAGCAAAGCATTAACACTCCGTGAACACATGTGATCCTCACATCAAAGCCATTCCCTCCGGTTATCCCGATTGCTGTCACTTCGGGGCCATTGGTTTCGGACAACAATGTGTGTATACAACTTGCAGGTAAGACCATAAAAAATAATATCATAATGAATCAATAACATGTTCATATCTAAAATCATGGCACTCGGGCCCAAGTGACAAGAATTAAGCATGACAAGTTGCAACAAAGTCAAAAAGCACTAATAATAGATACTAGGCACCATGCCCTAAAAATCCGATGCCATTACATGAACAATCTCATACAATCCCTATCATCCCCATAGCCTACAGTGGGGGATTACTCACTCATAGATGGGGGAAACATGTATGGTCGATGGAGAAGCGATGGTGGCAATGATGGCGATGATCTCCTCTAATTTCTCGTCCCGGCAGGGGGCCAGAACGGAGTTTCTGATGCTGATTCGTGGAATCTGGTGGTGGCAACGAAGCGGAACTCTTTCTGGAAAAACGTCGAACCCCCTTGGTTTTTAGGTCAAGAGGCAACTTATAGGCGAAGAGGAACGCCGATGGGGTGACCGAGGAGGCCACACCACCCCCAGGCATGGCCTGGCCTGGCGCATGCGGCCAGGTGGTGTAGGCCCCTCGTGGCCCTACTCCATCTCATCTTCTAGTTCCATGAGGCTTCTGGTGAAATAGGATTTTGGCATATTTTTCCGGGATTTTTCCTGATAGTTTATTTTCTGCACTAAAACTAGACACCAAGGTAATTCTGCTGAAAACAGCGTCAGTCCGTGTTAGTTCTATCCAAATCACATAAGTTTAGAGGAAAAACAATAGCAAAAGTGTTTGGGAAAGTAGATACGTTTTGGACGTATCAACGTCTTCGTCGATATCTCAAATGTACTGTTGATCATGGTCTCGACATATATTCATCATCTCCAAACACTTTGAGAACATATTCTGATGTAGGCTGGGCTGGTTGCCCGGATACTCGTCGGTCCACATCCAAATATAGTGTTCTCTTGGTAACAACTTGATTTCATGGTCTTCGAAACGGCAGGTTACAATTTCATGTTCGTCTGCAGAAGCTAAGTACCATGCAGTGGCACATGCTGTTGCCAAAATGGTATGGTTGCATCAGCTTCTCTCGGATCTTTGTTGTCCTATCTAGCAGGCTACTACAGTTTATTGTGATAACATTTCAATTGTTTACATGTCCAGCAATCTAGTGCAGCATCGTCGGACAAAGCATATCAGATCGACATACATTTTGTTTGTGAAAAGGTGGCTTTGGGACAACTTCGCGTTCTTCATGTTCCAACCACTGTTCAATTTGCAGATATCTTCACAAAGCGTCTTCCAACAGCATCGTTTACCACATTCGATCCAGTCTAAATGTTGGTGAACCACATGTTGACACTACAGGGGATGCTAGATTATAAGTCCGTTTGATTTTTTCTTATAACATAAGTTAGGGTTTTCCCGGCCAACCACCTATATATACCCTTTGTAATCTCTCAAACAACATGAATTATTATGAGACAATTATATTTCTACACATGGGTAAGTCCACAACCTCAAAGATGCACTATTATGTGTGGAAGTTTTCTCCACTACTGAATGTGATGGGTAGAGTAATCTGTCTGACCGGCTCATGAGCTACTCGGGGGAAACAAATACCCACCGGAGGCGTACTGTCTTGATCCTGTCACCCTCGAGTCCTGTTGCCAAGGTCCGACAGGTGGTCTCGGTGACCCGTCAGGGCAGTATCCTTTCTATTGCTGGTTTGGGGTGGTTAATGAGTCCATTTTTTTAGCATATTTACCTTATGTTTTTGCATAAGTAGAGATAGGATTTTGTATTTTATGGCACTTGCGTGCACCTTTTACCCTTGTTTCAACGGGATACCGAAATATTAAGTCTTTTGTCAATATATCAATTGGGACTATCATGTTTTGTAATAAGATGATATTTTTAAGTGATAAATGTCATTTAAATGATTTTCTATGCACCTAGGAGAAGAGAGGATGTGAGGAGAAGCTACTGCAAGCTTAAGTACCTACGGTACGGGTGGAGCTTGCCCGTACCGTTTGCCCATATTGCCTGCCAAGACGTCCGCCTCGTCAAATACTCTCACCATACAAAGACGTATCTGAGATCCAACATTCACAGACACCTCAGCCACTAAACACCACACTAGGAAGGAATTTGGAGGATGAACTTGGAGAAGGAAAATCCTTGCTACTACACGAATCATCGGAGGACGACACATCACCCCCCTCATCATTAATCACTGCATGTCCATCATCCCCTCTATCCTTCATTTAGATCTTGTTGTAATTCCAAATACAAATGTGGGTTTGCACTTGATTTTACCTTTGCACTTTCAATCCATCCATATGAATATGATGATGTAGTTGATTTCTTCCATGTGTGAGTAGTTCCCTTTGTTTTGGGGGAGATGGAGAAACCCTAGAATTATTATGAAATGAAATAAAGATGATCTATAACTTTGGTATTTGATCTTTACGTGATCTAAGATATTGTGTTAGATATCTCTCTTTAGATGGTATGTTATGTCGACCACATAACATTAGCCTTCGGGACAAAAGAGAGGGAACTACCCTTTGGACATGTATGGGAGTATGTCTAGTGCTACTTTGTGCCTACAAGCATCGGCTTATAACCTACACAGTCATAGGGGATAAAAGAGAGATTCACTAAGCTTATAATGATATCCATGGGAAAACACTTAATTATGGTGGTCCGTAGAAGTGACTTGCTCGCAGGCATCACAGTGGTTATTTAGAGGTGACCTCATCATATGACTCACAGAAGTGGCTTGCTTGCGAGACTTGTTGGTAAACATCTTATTATGGAACTCTCTCCACACAAATCATGACGAAAGATATAGGTTATCCTATTTATAAGTAATTCTCATATGCTAGCAGTGTATCATACATCCTCGAGAACATTTAAGCCTTATTGAGTTCCAACACCAATCCTAATGCACTTGTTACTTTATTTATTTGCTTTCATTACTTTCTTGCATTCAAATGCAACACCCTTTAAAAACCCTTCACTTGAGATAAAAGGCAGCTTACAAGTGTCCTTTGGTAGATAGTGATGAGGGGCATAAATACCTTAACAAAATAGCTATGTGGGTTTGATACTCTTGTTTCGAAACTAGCTACAATTGATCTCTACACTTGTAGTCATCAGTGGTGTATCGCGATGGTTGAGGTGTGATGACCCACAAGTATAGGGGGTGTATCACAGTATTTTCGATAAGTAAGAGTGTCGAACCCAACGAGGAGCAGAAGGTGCTGGCTAGTGGTATGGATCAGGAATTCTCTGCAAATACTTATCAAACGGATTTTTAGGGGTTTTCGATAAAGCAAGTAAACAAAGTACGAGTAAATAAAAGACAGTAGGAATAAATGCAGCAAATGGCCCAATCCTTTATGCAGCAAAGGACAAGCCAGTTGTATTACTTAAGATGACCAAACGTTCTCGAGGACACATGGGAAGACTGTCAAGTGCTTTCGCTTCATATAGCTGATTAATCTTCTCTAGCTTGCTAAGTGTTGTGTGGGTGAACCTGTGCTAATGTACCGCCCCATCCAAGACTAATACATACTTGTGATTATACCCCTTGCAAACATCCGTAAGTACAAGAAAGTAATTAAGGTACAAACCTAACCACAGCTTTAAAATCTAAGACCCTTACGTCCCTTGTGCAATGGTTTCCTAACGGAGGTTCAGGTTTCTGTCACTCTGACAACCCCTACGATTAGTAGCAATATACATAATGCATTCCCCTAGGCCCATATAGGTGAAGTGTCATGTAGTCGACGTTCACATGACACCACTAGAAGAAGTACACCACAACTTAAATATCAAACTATTGAATCTCTCTCAACACAACTCCACTACTAACAACATGACTTCTCCCATGTCCTCAAGAACAAACGAACTACTCACAAGACATCATATGGATCATGATTAGAGATGGAATAATGATGTATAACAATCTGAACATAAACAATAATTCAACTGTTCACTCAATAGCATCAACTACAAAGAGTAATCAACACCGGGAAAGTTTCCCCTATGAACTAATGCAAGATTCAACTCAATTGTTACAGCAATATGGAGATGGTGATGATGGTGGTGGTGATGATGATGATCCTGATGAAGTCCAGCTTGATGGTGGTGTTGATGGCAACGATCTCCCCTCTCCGGGAAGGAATTCCCCAGGCAGAAATCTGTCTGCCGGAGAGATCTTTCTCTCTCGGTGTTTTCCGCCCCGTAGAGGCGGCGGAATCTTTCTTGGTCGCTCCCCGAGTCTTAGGGTTTCTGGAGGAAGATATATGCCAGAGGGGAGAGGGTGGAGTGGGCCAGGGTGGCCACACCACCTCCTGGTGTGGCCTAGGGCTGCCCGCGCCAGGGGGTGGTGTGGGCCCCCTCTGGCGCATCTCCACTCCGTCTTCTAGCATCCTTAGTCTTCTGGAAAAATAGGATTTTCCGTATATTTTCCCAGATTTTCTGATCTTCGCGAATTTTTCCTCCAAATAGCACATTTTCCATCAGAATCCTGACTACAGCGTTCCATGCTCCAAAAGTCATCAACCATGCAAAAACAGATGAAATAACATAAGTATCACCTCTCAATACGAAATATATCAATGAATAATAGTGAATTAAGAGATAGAATAGTGATGCAAAATGGACGTGTCAACTCCACCCAAGCTTAGACTTCGCTTGTCCCCAAGCGAAACTGAGCTCAATAAACATGGCCTCAGGTTTATGGAGTGAAGATTCGATAAAAGAATATGGACAAGAAGCATCACATTCATCAAATACATAGATCATAACAGAGGACAACTCACTATTATATAAATCAACTTGTAATGAGTAAAGGAAACACAATAAAGATACATAAAGTAAATCATAATTGGTAATGGCAAACTTAGCTCTTGGTCGAAGAATAGTTGATAATTTGCTAGAGTTCACAAATAGCTGGTTTTCAAAGATAACTTCCAAAGTAGTAAACATCAAGATAAGAGCAATGTGCAAAACAAGGAACATAAGAAAACTGATCGAATAAATCATCATATGAATGAATGAAACACAACAACTCAAAATACTTGCTGAGATAGAGAGGAATAGGTTTAGTGACTCAACTAAAAAGTAAAAGAAAGGCCCTTCGCAGAGGGAAGCAGGGATTGCAAGTCTCATAAAGAGCTCCCAAAAGTTATGATACTTACTAGCTTTCAGCTCTCATTGCCCCTATCATAGGCATCTTTAGGTGATTAAGGTTAAAGTGATCAAACATGAGGATATGCATTGACAAGTTGTAAGTTGAGAATATCATGTCCCTTGAATACGAGGGCCGTTCCTCATGCTACTCAAGTTTAGTCACCGGTAAGTTCTTGTCATCGTAAGCATATGTGTATCATTGAGAACCGCCAACGGGGTACCCCTTGCCCGATGATACGGAAGAATCTCCATATCAAAATGACAAGGCAAGCAGACAACAAGTATCTCAGCAATCTTCTTATTTACCATGGGAATATGGTGCTTTTTTCTGTCTTTCCTCTTTACATAATATCTCTTTTTTTTTCTTTTCTCTTTTTCTCAATCTCTATCTCTTTTTTATAAGAAGAATGCTTCATAGATACTTGTTATGGTTACGTTGTAGGTTTCCACCATGTCAGCATGGATTAGACCAGCGGCCCAGGCGTTTCTCTAACACACATGCATAACTCCATGGACTTACAAGCTCCCCTTTCATTTCACACCGACGACATCCATAGACAAAAGAACATGATATCAACTAGGTACAAAGTACCAGTGCAATGTTGAAAGTGTTCCCAATGACAACATGGTTCTGCTAATTCACAACTTATAAAGCGCAAGCATATACGCAATATAGGTGAGCACAATGGTTCAAGTTTATTAGATGCGAGAAAGTAAAGTGTGCCATCAAGTTTGTGAGAGCTTTAATCACTAATTTTCACATAACAAGTTTAATTTGGGAGGTAGATAAAACAAGAATTTACTTGGAATAGCAATAATGCTAATAGGTAGGTATGGTGGACACAAATGGCAAAGGTTTTGGTTTTAAGGAGGTGGATGCACGAGAAGAATTCCCTCTCAGTACAGGTTTTTGACTAGCAAGGTTGGGTAGCAAGTATAAGAGTTGAAGGAAACAACCAAACGTACAAATGATAAAAACAAACATGCAATCTTCCTTGGAAGCACAAAAGAGCTTAACTAGAGAATACTAGACTTATGAGCAAATCAAGAAAGAAAGATGATGAAATTATTTTTCTTTAGAGGTACTTTTATCTTTTTCAATCAACTCTCGAAAATAGTGTTGCTACTGACAGAGCCAGGTTTGCCAAAACCAACTAAATTAACTCAATGATCCTAAAGTGATACCAATACTAACAACAAGATCAATCATATAACCACGAATTGAAAACTAATATAAGCTATGCAAAAGAGTGAATGATAGAACTTCTCATTAATATTCCATAACGGAAACTCACACCAAGGGATACATATCTAACGAGAGAGGTGACACTTCCATAATGCAAATCATACTACATAATAACTCCTCTATTCATGATATGACTCTACTAAAAAGGTAAAAAGATAGAAGATAGTGATGTGATACCGCGGCACTCCCCCAAGCTTGGAACAACCCAAGGGGATGCCAAACCTGATGACGATTTACTCCTTAGGTGGTGGTGGTAATATTTTCTTAGTTGACGTGAGGAAATCTTCCAGCATCTTGCGAAGCCTATTATTCTCCCATTGAAGCATGTCCACCTTCCTCCTCAAATCTCGGTACTTGTCGCAAAACTCCTTAGTGACTCGTAGGGCTTCCATTGATGCGGGGTAAGAGACTAAAGGTACCAGCCCCTGCTTGGGGTCTTGGAGATCTTCCTCCATAGGCTCTTCCATTTATCTTTGGCAAACACCACTGTGCTTCTAAGCTTTCAAAGTGTGTGTCCTGGCAGAAACAGATCGAAACAAAAACACGACGAAAACACGATATACGAACCTCGGGGGATCCGGGGGTTATAAATTACAAAGTTTCATAACAAGAGGAAGGTACTGGGAGAAAACGAGTCGGAGGCGGAGTCCGGGGTGGACTCACCACCTGGTGGCGCGGCTAGGGGTGGGCCCGCGCCACAGGGTGGTGAGGGCCATCCTGGCTCCGTTTCCGTCCCTTTTTCGCTTTGTAACTTCCCTTATTGACTGAAAACTGCAAAAATATAGTTGGATTGTATTTTCACGGAACTTTTCTTACCAGAACTATTACCTATTTGAAAATAGACGTTGCAGGTCTCTGAATTTGGTCCTTGATGAATTTCTCCAGAGTTATAACTTGAAAGGCATCAACATCTTCATTGTAAGAATCTCCAGCAATATAGTGCTTGAGTCGCTGCCCATTCACTACTTGTGTATTATTATCTTTTAGAGAAGAAATTTTTATTGCTCCTGAACGGTATACTTCTTCAATGATGAAAGGTCCTTCCCATTTTGATAGTAGCTTTCCTGCAAAAAATCTGAGACGAGACCTATACAATAGAACTTCCTCACCAACATGAAATTCTCTCTTAAGTATTCGCTTGTCATGCCATCTTTTAACTTTTTCCTTAAAGAGCCTAGCATTTTCATAGGCTTCACTCCTCCATTCATCTAAAGAACTTAAGTCAAATAATCTTCTTTAGGAGCTACTTGATACCTTGCACACACTCCCACACTCAACACAATATCGAAAGATCCTCTTGACCGCCACTAAGTGGCTTTCTTTAGGAGCTACTTGATACCTTGCACACACTCCCACATTCAACACAATATCGGGTCTAGATGCGCAGAGGTAAAGAAGAGAGCCGATCATGGACCGGTATACCTTTTGGTCCACATCTTTACCGTGAGGGTTGAGTTCGAGATGACACTTTATTTGCATCGGAGTAGCGACACCATTTAGATCCGTCATCTTGAATCTCTTGAGCATGTCTTGGATGTACTTTGCTTGAATAATAAAGGTTCCTTCTCTAAGTTGCTTGATCTCGAATCCAATAAAGAACCGTAATTCCCCCATCATAGACATCTCAAACCTGTCAGTCATAAGCTTTGAAAATTCATCGTTAAAAGCTTTGTTAGTAGAACCAAAAATGATATCGTCTACATATAGTTGGCACATGAAGAGCTCCCCCTTAACCTTCTTAGTAAAAAGAGTGGGGTCGATTTGCCCAACTTCGAAGCCGCGATCTAACAAAAGCTCTTTAAGGTGCCCATACCACGCACGTGGGGCTTGTTTAAGGCCATAGAGTGCCTTATCGAGTTTGTAGACATGGTTCGGGAAGTTAGGATCCTCAAACCCCGGGGGTTGCTTTACGTATACCAACTCAGGTAGAGGACCGTTAAGGAAGGCACTCTTGACGTCCATTTGCTGCAACTTAAAATTGTTATGAGCAGCATAAGCAAGAAGGATACCAGATGGACTCAAGGCGAGCCACAGGAGCATAGGTCTCGCCGAAGTCGATGCCCTCAACTTGGGAGTAACCTTGTGCCACAAGTCTTGCCTTGTTCCTCACAACAATGCCATTCTCATCTTGCTTTTTCTTGAAAATCCACTTGGTGCCGATAACATTGCGGCACTCTTTGGGTTTCTCCACTAGTTTCCAGACTTTGTTGCGCTCGAAATTATTCAATTCTTCATGTATAGCAACAACCCAGTCTGGGTCTTCAAGAGCTTCAAAGACCTTAGGTTCCACCATGGAGATATGAGCTTGATGCTCACCAAAACTGGCCAATTCTCTTCTTGTAGACACCCTTCGTCGAAGATCACCAACAACCTTGTCGAGAGTGTGACCCCTCAACTCAAGGTTACAATCAGCCCGAGCCTTGTGACGAAGTTCAATAAGTTTGTTGTCTCTTGGTGGAGGGGATTCATCACTTGAGTCTTCATTGGAAGCATTTTGTCCGCCTTGATCGGTAACTGGAACATCAGTAGCAGGTGATGGAGAAGCATGCCCTTGAGGTGAATCCGAAGCCGTAATAGGAGGCTGCAAAACTAGAGAGTCGGGGCCGGATAATCCGGCCGATGGAGAGGCCGGATAATCCGGCCTGGGAGTACTTGCACCAGCTTCATCAGGAGGCCTGGGACTTGCTTGAACTGGTGAGGGGCTGGATAATCCGGGGCTAACCGGAAAATCTGGCCTGGAGCTTGCGTTGAAATCTTCTCTAGCAGGAGCAACTTGGTCAGCTGTAGCGAGGTGGCCGGATAATCCGGTATCCGCCGGAAAATCCGGCCTGGAGCTTTCTGGAGCAACTTGACCTTCAGCAGTTGATGAAGATGGTGTAGAAGTTGCCCCCGTGGTTGGAGCATGTTGCGTATGTGTAGATGAGGGCTCTATATGAGTAGAGCATTGTCCTTCCCGGTCCACCACAAGGGGTTCCTCAATGGGGCGGAAGAATCCCACGCCCATTCTTCTTATGGAATCTTGGGGTATTTCAACATCTGCATCACAAACACCAACTTGCTCCGCACGGGAACCATCATTTTCTTCGAACACCGCACTACAAGATTCTACAACAGTTCCGGAGAGCTTATTGTAGACTCTATAAGTGTGGGATTCGGCACCATAACCAACAAAAATACCTTCTAGAGCCTTAGACTCAAACTTAGATAAATGAACTCCTTTAATAAGAAAGAAACACTTACACCCGAATACCCGAAAGTATGAGATGTTTGGCTTGTTACCGGTAAGTATTTCATACGGACTCTTGTCCAAAATCTTGCGGAGGTATAAGCGGTTGGATGAGTGACAAGCAGTAGAGATTGCTTCAGCCCAGAAATTCTATGGAGATTTGAATTCGGCCAACATTGATCTTGCCATGTCCATAAGAGTTCGATTCTTCCTCTCGGCTACACCATTTTGTTGAGGGGTGTACGCAGCGGAATATTGATGTCTTATTCCCTCTTCACTTAGGAATTCATATAAGGTGTAGTTCTTGAACTCCGAGCCGTTATCACTCCTTATAGCCAGAATGGGGACGTTGTGTTGACGTTGAACCTCATTGGTGAAGTCGATGACAGTTTGTTGAGTTTCACTCTTCAACTTGAAGAAATAAACCCAAGTGTATCTTGAGTAATCATCAACAATCACTAGACAATACTTCTTCCCACCGAGGCTTGCATGAGATGAAGGTCCGAAAAGTTCCACATGAAGGAGCTCCAAAATACTTTTTGAAGAGATAATAGTTTACCTCCGATGAGGAGAATCATGCATTTTCCCTTCAACACACGCCCTGCAAACACGATCTTTGGCAAAAGAGACATTTTCTTTTAGTCAAAGAATGTGGCCACCCTTGTGGAGACTTTGCAAAGTTCTCATATTGACGTGGGCTAGTCGTCGATGCCATAGCCAACCCGCGTCAGCCTTTCCGAAAAGACACATCGGACCTGTAGTGGTTTTCCCCGAAAAGTCCACCACGTACAGGTCGTTTTCGACATATTCCACGAAAGCGACTTTTAGAGACTTGCTCCACAAGAGTACCACCAAATCAGCATCAATGTAAACTGCAAAGCCCATCTTACCAAGGGCACGAACTGAAAGTAAGTTATACCTGAGGGTCTCAACAAGCATGACGTCCACGAGAGAGATATCGTGAGCCACCACAACTTTGCCGAGACCCAATACCTCAGATTTTGACTTGTCACCATAGGAGACGGTAATGTGATCAAGGTTTGGCCGCATCTCCGTGATGATCTCCTTGCTTCCGGTCATATGACTCGTACAACCGCTATCGAGTACCCATTTAGAACCATCGGAACCATATCCCTGCAAGAAAATTACTTCTTGGTTTTAGGTACCCTTTTTTCAATGGGTCCTCTCATGTTAGTAACAAGGGTCTTGGGAACCCAAATAGACCAAGGAATGTAACAATCATAAGGCCCTACATAACTAGCATAAACATCACCATAAGAATCACAATATAGTTCGAAGTTAGGATTGTTGATCCCTGCAAAACCATCATAGTTAATCTTGTCATTGGTAATGTTGCTAGTCTTCGATTGAGCAGTCTTGTTCTTCTTCTTATTTTTGTTGTTTTTCTTGCTCTTTATCTTGGGTATGTAACCAAGACCTTCTTTACTGTTGTTTGTCCTTTGCCTGCTCAGTACCTCATCAAAAACCCCTTTTACCTTTGTGTTGAGAACTCCTTGCAATATCTTCTTTTCCAAAGGATGAAGAGGAGGTACTTGGCACATCATACCGTTTCAATTGAGTTTGGAGCTGGTCATGAGACTCATTTAGAGTAGAATGATCACTCTTCCATGCCTTGTGAGCACTATCAAGATCATGAAACTTCTCCAAAAGTCGAGCATGAACAGCCCCAAAATCAATCTTTTCTTTCTTTAGTTTCTTTACCTTGGCAAGAGCGTGGTCACGTTCTTTAATGAGCTGAGCTACAGCTTCTTCTTGTGACTCCTCTAGGGATTCGAGTCTTTCTTCCAAAGAAACTCGAGTTTCCTCTTCCTCTTCCAAGGCATTCTTCAAAGAGGCTATCTCCAAGGCATCCTCTCTTTCAGTTCTGCCCTTTTCTTCAAGGAGATCTTCGGCTTGAGCAAGTTGACTCATAAGAACATCAAAATGGAGTTTGTGCTCACCTTGTAGGTTAGTGAAAAAAGTGTCCAAGGCAATAACTTCTTCTTTCATTTCAAGACTGTCATGATCATCCATATCCAAAATTATGTTAGTCTTAGGAAATGAGGAGTTAGAAGTTGATACCTCGGATCCTCTTGCCATTAGACAAGTGGCGTTGTTGTTGATGGCGTTCTCGTTCAGCGAGTCGAAGAGAGAGGAGGGAGTCGATGTGGTGGCTATAGAAGCCACTTCGCGGGAACTATCATCATCCTCTTCATTTTCACTTGCGGAGGAGTATTCCTCTTGAGCTACAAGGACCATCTTGGGTTGCTTCTTGAAAGGGCCATTCTTCTTAGCAAACGGCTTCTTCTTTGGAGCTTTGGATTTCTCTTTGATAATGAGCCTGCCACCATTGTCTTCTCTACTTTGATAAGGACACTCGGCAACAAAGTGCAGTCTATCTCCACAGTTGAAGCAAGTTCTCAATCTTGGGGCACTTTCTCTTCTTCCATTTTATCCATTCTTACGCTCAAGTTCAGACTTGGCTTTGCCAGGGTCCTTCCAAAAGTTCCTTGCATAGAATGCCATGTACTCGCCATGGGCACGTTTGACCTCATCGGGGCAGTCCATGGATACCCTCTCAAAAACTCCTTCATCGTCCTCTTGCTCAACAACATTGGCTTTGAGAGCCACATTGATACCCTTTTCCATTCCAATGGCCCGAGCACGGGCATCTTCAGCATTCTTTGCCGCCACTTTGGATGACGCCATTTCTTGCATGACTTCATTGGATGTCATTTGATGATAGTTGTGTCTACCTTGCAAGCTCTTCAAATCCGTCGGTTCGAAAGGCATTAAGGCACTCACATACTTTCTTTTTATCCATGCATCATCAACGTGAGTGGCCCCATGCTTCCGAAATGTTGTTGCGATGCCCTTGAGTCTTCTATACATGTCCTCATGGTTTTCATCATCCAACATGTAGAATCCCTCATCTTCGTTACTAAGGGCATCATACCGGTTTCTTCTCATGCTTTCATTTCCAACAAAAAGGTCTGTAAGAGCATCCCACGCCTCTTTAGCTGTGTTGAGATGTTCAATGTGTGGCATGTCCTTGGGACCCACACCTAGCTGTATCATGTGGAGAGCAGTGGCATTCAACTAGCTATCCACAACTTCCCTTCTTGTTAGATTGGTTTGATCTCCAATATGAAGACCTTCTTCAATAATCCTCCACAATTCAATAGAGGAGCTGCAAACATGAGATTTCATTAGAAATTGCCATTGGTTAAAAGAAGATGCAGTGAGCTTTGGTGGATCACCCCTATTGTTTTTATGAGGATGAGGGATAGGTGGGTCGGGGGAATAAATGTGGCGAACCTCACTATATTCCTCCTTACCACTTCCCTTTTTGGAGGTGGAGCCATTTAGTTTTTCACCTTCCACATCATCGTCCTTGGATCCGGTATTACCCTTACCCTTAGATGATGGTGTGGGAGCCTCAGAGGAGGATGGAGATGGGGCTATGGGTGATGTAAGGCGAGCAATCATTTGATTCATCTCCTCCATCTTGGCCTCAAAGGATTTCAACAAGGTTGTTTCCAACGACTTGAGATCATCCATTGTGACCTTATCCATAGCCTCATTTCCATCATCCCTGGTACCCATACTACTCTTAGGCGGTTAAGCCCGAATTAAGAGCCGGGGCTGTGATGCCAATTGAAATGGATCGTATGGGCACCTAGAGGGGGGGGTAAATAGGTGCTACACCAATTTTTAATTCTTTTTTCAATTTTAGGCTTAGCGCAAAGGTAAATTCTCTAGATAAACTAATGTGTGGAATTTCCCTATATGCAAACCTATCTACTAGCGAGTAAAGAGCGAGTGGAAGAGGAGCGATTGAACCGAAGTGAAGCACGTGGAGACACAGGATTTGTTTGACCGCAGTTCCTTCCTTGTTAAGGGAAGTACATCTGCGTTGGAGGGGTGGGCGGTACTAAGACCACCACACCACAAAAGGCCTCACCCTGTTCTCCGATGGATCTCGCCACAACAGGCCCGATCCACCTTCCACTATAGGTACCCTTCGAGGCGGGCACCGGCGCCTTTACACAACTAGCGGGGCAACAACTCCACAACAACTTGGAGGTCCCAAAATGACAACAAGCTGCCACAAGAACAAAGTTGTCAAATACAATAACGAGATCTAGGTATTAACAAGAATACTAGATCAGGGATTTCTCCAAGTGAATGGAGAGGAGTTGTAGCGCTTGATTCTTGATGTTGATGATGAACTTATCCTCCTTCAATTCCACCAAAGATCAAGACCTTCGGGTGGTTGAAGTGGGAGATCGAGATTTAGAGCTCTTGCACAAGGTCTGGTCAAATTCGAGTGAATCAAGAAGACTAGACGTTGGGGAAGAAGGGGTACTTATACCCCCTTCCAGAAACCAGCCGTTGCACACTTTGGGGGCCAGATTATCCAATCTGGGGAAACACCACCCCAGACCCGGAATATCCGGCAGAAAATCTGCCCCCTCACAGTGAGACACGCCGAGCTTGCCCTTGATCAACTTCTGGGGGCCGAATTATCCGGTCCTATGCGAAGGCCGGATTATCCGGCCTGGGGAAGAAAAACCGCCCCAGTTCGGATTTTCCGGGAGAAAATCCGACCAGATACCGAGCGACGCGCCTTGGCTCCTTCTGCTCGAATACTGGGGGCCGGATTATCCGGCCCTTGCAAAACCCGGATTATCCGGCCTGGGGAGGAAAAACCGCCCCAGTTCGGATTTTCTGGGAGAAAATCCGACTGGACACAGAGCGACGCGCCTTGGCTTCCTTGAGAGATGAGGTAGGCCGGATTATCCGGCCCTTGGAGGGGCGGATTATCCGGCCCCCCTCAAAACTTCCTGCACACTTAGCACACATGAAAAGCCTCCATAGTATTGTTATCTAACACGCAAAACAAAGGAAAACATGAAATGTTCTTTCACCAGGTCTAGGGCTGCCTTGTCCCCTTCAGATGCTTCCGCGATCTGCCTCTAGAGATCTTTTATATGGGCATAATGGCGAATTGAGTCCCCCGTGCTTGGGACGTTGGTATGAGCTCCAGAACTAGTGAAGCACTCATAGGGTCCCCATTCCAATGCTGCTTGCGGGTTGTAAGGAGAGGTGCTCACCCATGATGCCACCGAGATTTCTAACGTGCCCATAGAGGTGGAGTAGGTTATTCCTTCTGAGTAACCTGTACTAGAGCTAGGAGAAGGTATGGTTATGTAATACCCTATAGGTACGAGGCCGGGGTAACCTGTGTAGTTGGCATGGATGGGAGCACCAGGGTATATCACTGTAGGATCATAGACGTACGGGACCTCAGCTTATCCATATGTAGGCCACGGGCAAACAACATGCGGGAGGCCCGACAAGAGCGGAGAGCCAGGGTTGAAGTAGTTGGCCTCCAATAGCGTGTAGAGTGCCTCGATATATCAACGGTATGTGGGCCCATACATCACTTCAATGATGTTGTAGTAGACCACGCGCGATGTGGACATACTATCCGGGGTGTACTCCTCTTCCGGTGATCCGGTGGCTGTGCGGCTATGGCCCGGACCTAGAGCCCCGGGCTTCCTTCCGGGAGGTCTTTGGCGGCTTCGTCCGCCAGGACGGTAGATCCAATCTGCATGACATGGGCTCCCCCTGCCCGGCTCACCAACTGATGAAGGATAATTTTTAGGATCCCTCTATAGTCCCGCTTTCGATAACAAAAGAGAGTTTATTTGTTTAGCAATCGGCTTGGGTCAACAGGTTTAAATCTCCAAAGACAAAGACAAAGGTATATCTATAATGGGGAGGATTACCTCAGACTTTATTCATAAGGTGATATAGATATCTTACAATGTGTCTACAAGATGATCTCGGTGGTTTGATGATGATACCCAACGAGAGAGAGATGAATCTGTATGATTAAGGCTAATGACCAAGAATCTGGCGAATATGGCGTGTCCTCTTTGGTGAATGTCCTTTAGTACTTATAAGTGTCGATGGTGGCAGAGTCTCCCTTAGTTACGTTAGGTCTTCATCTTCTCTTGTACATAATATTCATCTTTGATCTCCCCTGGATGTGTGTCTGGTCTTCAGGATCCTTAGAGAGCCATCTTGTAGCCCCACAAGCCAGGTCGGATGAGGTTAGGTCAGTTGAGAGCTTCTAGATGTAGGCCTTCAGGTCCTTGATTGGAGAGGTAGGCATGGGCAGGAATCATGGATTAAGGCCCATGTGACGTATAGGCCTAAATACACCCATCACCGACAACTGAGTTATAGCTATTCGCGATCCATTCGGTTGCTCCAAAGGATATCTGATTCGTTTGATCCATGAAGTACTTTAGTTTGACAGTTATCTCTATAGTAAAGAAAGATATGATAATTGCGAACAAGACGAGGCAGTGAAGATCTGGTCTTCACGGGTGTCATGCGAACTGACAACTATTAGATAGCGTCGGGAGATTTCCCACGAACTCTCACTCCTCTATGACCTCACAAGTGAAACTAGCATATGATGGATCATACTTTCATATACGTAGGTAGTGTCATGTGTTGCATTAGAAATAGTAAAAGCCTCGTAGAACTTGCTAAGAACAAGTAGAGGCCCCTAAATTGTTTTTAATGGAATGCATGTGATGTGGTATGGTCTTCGTCATTATCATAACTAGTTGATACCCTGCGTGTTGCGGCGGGTATTGGAGATGATTTTTATGTATGTAAAATATAGCATAAAGAATATATGAAAATAGTGTTTTATGAAGTGCAAGAATATTGTTCTTTACTTTGTTTTCTTGTTCTGTTTATTCTAGATGTCAAATGAGTAACCTTTCTTGAGAACATAATAAAAGAGTATCAAAGTTTCTGTGTAGCCTCAACTTGTGGAGTACCATCATATCTTCATCTTGTCCTCGTTTGCTGGTTCACTTTCATTGTTGGAGAACAGTAAGTGGATAAAAGGAAGAAAACTATCTCGGTTCACTCGGCAAAGGTTTAAGGACACACGGCAAAGAACTCTTTTGCCTTGTGTATTACTTGTAGGATACTCGGCAAAGAGCATCGTCATAACGGCTCTGTCCTGGCCGTGCTTGGTGGGCAGCGTGGCCCACTACTTTGCCGTCTGTTGTTCTTTGCCATGTGTCCTTAGTCTATTTGCCGTGTATTTTGGCTTTGTTGAGTGTACTTTTCTTATTTTTCCGTGTATAGTTTTTTTTGTCGTGTGTCGTTCTCGGTATTACCGTGCAGCATTACTTTGCCGTGTTTTTCTACGTTATACATAAAAAAGACCCTCTTCTCTTTGTCGTGTTCCACACCGTTAGACACACGGTAAATACTTAGAGACACGACATAGCACTTTTTTCCACTTAGTGGTTATGCACTGCTGATATTAAATCTTGCAAAATAAATATTCACGTCAATCTCCTTCTCATAATCGTGTCATCTCTACAACATTCAACATGGATAAAACATAAGGTCTCAATGCCTACCTAATGAATGATGTTGAGGGTCTCATCTGATCCTCCCTCCGGGGCTCATGCGCCTGGACTCGTATGCTGCTGGACCAACTTGCCGTGCATCAGCACATGTCATCTATTGGCATGTACTCTAGAAAAAAACAATTTTCTTTTGTAGCCTTATGGCTTCATGGCCGTCGAGCTCATGTAGTGTTAGCCTGCGCACACCTCTTTGGTCCTGGCCCCTGGGTGTGGGCCACAAAACACATCGATACCTTGCATTAACACTTCTGGGATTGGACGCAAAAATCCATTAGCCTCATACTTACTCATGTATTGTGCGTTCGTATAGACAGAGAGAGACAAAGTGGCAGCAGTTCCATTGTTCATCAGCATGATGGGCACATTGTTAGAAGGCATGACCACCCCAGCAAACCATGGCACCAGGTTGCATCTTGTTCTCCGGCTGGACGCATCGACGGAGCAGCCCATGGTTCCACATCGACCTCCATCGCAAGCTACCCAAACACAACCTATTTTCTCACGATCCTGCAGCCAAATAGAGCTCCTCCCGATCCAGCAGCTTCACGCCCGACCATTATCTATTGACCCAAGACGATTCCGAGTGCACGGCGGCGAAGAGTAGCAACTCGACGTAGACAAAGAGCCCTAGGATGTCAAATGAGTAACCTTTCTTGAGAATATAATAAAAGAGAATCAAATATATTGGATTTGTTTTTTATGTGAAGTTTCTGTGTAGCCACAACTTGTGGAGTACCATCATATGTTCATCTTTTCCTTGTTTGCTAGTTCACTTTCATTGTTGGAGAACAATACACTAGTAGAAACCAAGCCATTTGGCCCGGTTCGTAAGGGCCTTTAGCCCCGGATTGCGAACTGGGGCTACGAAAGCGGGACTAAAGGTCCGAGCTTTAGCCCCGGTTCAGTTACGAACCGGGGCTAGAGGTCCAACCACATGGCCTGCTAGGCGCGCTGGGCGGCAGGACATTTAGCCCCAGGTCGTGTTACGAACCGGGACTAAAGGTTCCCTGCCGCGGCAGCATTTTGGGCCATTTGGCTGCCGCGGCAGGGGATGGGGTTTTAGGGTTTTGTGTTTTTCTTTTCATTTTGTGTTTTGTGTTCAATTATTTTTCATTCTGTGTTTTCATTAAAAATAAGTTTTCGTATACATACAGAACGCTACTACACAGTACTTGTACACATTGACGCAATATATAATATAATTTCTCTTACAAGCATATATGGAGTCCCAATCGGGTCCAGAGCACGTCTGTTTGATTACATGGAGATCATTACATGGATGCTTTAGGGTCTACTTATAGAGTATTCTCCGCGTGGGTCTATTACCTCGTCGACAAAAAATGTAGCAAATTCCTGTTCGATTGCTATTAGGCGGTCCTCTGGTAGGAGCTTGTCCCGCATCGCGTCCAACTATATAAAAAGGAGATAGTATGAATTAGACTCAACATGACTTTCTGTAATAAAAATAAAGGGTGAATATATTGTTTACTTACTCGAACATTTTTCGAGGGCTTCTCAATACTCATGCGAATGAACTCGCACACGTAGAATCCACATAGATTAGTTCCCTGTGGCTGCCTTGCGCACTTTACAAGAATAGAATTCAATCAAATAATAACGCTAGCATGAGAAATGCACATAAACTAGAATTAAATAGATGCGCGGACTTAGCTCGTACTACTTACCGAGAGTGATTTAAAAAATAGCTCCTCACGCCATTAACCGCGGACATATTTCTTGAACTGTGTCCAAACACTACCTGACAAAGAAAATTAATGTATGAGTTAATAACTACTTGATATCCCAGATAATGAACGAAAGAAACCGCTATAGTGCGATAATGGTTGAAATTACCTCTGGAGCGCATCGATAATGCTGCGGTAGTTTTCAATGTCTTTTTTTAGTGAGTTCATGATGTGAACTCTTCCCAAGCCAAGTGAAATGCTTAGAAGAATCCAATGGTACCTACGCAAGATTTACATACGTCAGTAACTCATCATTTACACTAAACATCGAGTAAGCAAAAGTTAATGTGTACAAAAACTCACCCGCCGTCGTGGTAAGGAAATAGTATTTCGTTACAGAAATGATGTTCCGTGAGAAACCGCAACAAGTTGTGCTCGGTCTCTAGTGATTTATCCTTTAGTATAGCTCCATGAACTCGATGTGGGTCAATGAACCCAAATCCGTTGATAGCCTTTCTTTTACAATTGAGCATCTTCATTCTCCATCATTATATATAGCATACAAAAGAATATAGTGAGTATACTTACCGGCAATGAATTGAACAAGCTAAGATAGAGACCTAATTACATAAATAACGTAATCACTTACAGACAATACGAACTGAGGATAGTTTTGTCGAGTTCCTTTAGATTGAATAACTGAAATAATTCTGTAAATTCAATAGGGACCTTGTCTTCAATGAAGTAATGCGATTTTTGAACTTTCAGTATGAGCCAATTTCGTTGTTCTTTTGATGCTTTCATGTACCATTCATGTAATCGTCGCATTTGTGTTGGCATATCCCGAAACCTCTCAGAGCTGACCAAGGCTCCCCGTTAACAAATTTGGGTGCTACCTCAGCCTTGGGCATATCGGTGTGAATAATTTCATGAATAGGCATACCACATTGCTCGGCCAATATCCTAGTTGTTTCCAGATCCATAGGTTCTTCCTCATATAGTTGAGGTTCGGGTATGTTCACCTGGAGTGGGGGAGCGATTGGTTTGCTTGTTTCCCTAGCTGGGGAACATCTCTTTTGGTTCTTCAGCTACCACTCGATTGTTTTGCTTGTTTCTCCAGCTGGGGGACGTCTGTTCTGATGCTTCCGCTACCACTCGATTGTTTTGCTTGTTCCCCTGCTAGGGAACCTCTTTTTTGATGCTTCCTCTACCGCTTGATCTCTTCTGTTTCAGTGTCTTTTGAAGACATCGTGTATAGTCATCTGGCACATTTAATTGAGCTTGGGATGGTTGCGTCAGTAATTTCCTAAAGTGCTCCTTGGTTTCCGGTTTTATTTGGACCTCTGGCTCAGGTTGTTTCTTTTTAAAATGAGCATCCACTTCGGCCCGTACGACCGCATCGGTCTCCTCATCGGTCAGGTCGTAGGCCCTCTTGGGAGGAACCGGCGGTACTCTTGGGAGGGGCGACAACTGTCGCTTCGGGCGTTGGTTATCGCTCGACGGAGCGGTGTTATTCTTCCACTTTTGGCCCTTAGTGGGTGGAGGCGGCTACGTAGATTGAGATGGACTCGTGTTGGGGTCATGGATTGGACTATTACTGGGAGGAGACGGTGCACTTGGAGGTGGACTTGGAGGAGACGGTGCACTGGGAGGAGACGGTTGCCTTGGAGGTGATGGATTGTTTCTCGGTGGAGAAGGTGGCCTTGGTGTCGAGCCTGGAAACTTGATGTATTTTTTTTTCCAAAGAATGAAGCCACTCGTGACTTCTCCCAGTGTCGTCTCCCCTTCACCTCCAGGGATGTCAAGCTGTAGTGACTGACACATAGGTAGAATTTCATCCACACCGACACGAGCATAGCCAGCTGGAATCGGATTGCAATGGTAGGTCGCTCCCGGTGCATAAGGTAAAGCAAAGCTGACCGCCACCTTCATGGAAATATTATGCAGTTCAACAAGCAGCTCACAACTAGCCTTCTCCTTAATTGCATCAACGGGGTACACATCCATCGTTGCATCATTACCTTGGCCCTCCGTGGAAGCCACGCTGCTTTTCCGTTGCGATGGGCCGACCGTACTGTCCGGTGTAGGATCTTGCTGTCGGGGTCGTTTAAGTTCATTAAGCTTCTGGCAATGCTCCTGCAGCATGGCTTCAAACCTCGTGAACCGCTCTGTATCCTCCTCTTTTTGCCGCTTTGTTCTTCTCGATCGGCTTCTATACGTGTCACGGTGCTCGGGAAACCCGATAACCCATGGATAAGAAGGTCCGAACCCTCTTGTCTTTGTAGAAGACTGGCCGGAAGCGGAGGTCTAAGAGAAGAAACATTCGTCAGTACATATATACGAATCAATTAGTGCATCTATACTAGTGAACGATCGATAGAGGCTTTATATACCTCGACGGAGTTTGTCATTATTATGGTGTCTTCACCATGGTCTCCACCATGGTCAGCACCATCCTCTCCACTATTTTTTCCACCATTGTCTCCTCCAGACAAATTAAGATATTCGGAGCCATCATAATAAGACCCCCCAGTACCCTCATTTATCATGTTGAGAAGCTCCTCTTCATTCTGTCTACCGTCCATAGCTTAACTAATACAGAGAAAGAATATTGTATTAAGTAAAAAAATATTACAACTGCGACAACTCGGATACAGTACTTAGTGATTAAGATAAAATATAATAATATAAGATAAAGTACATTATTAATACATCACCGGAGAATAGCTCGGGTGCATTAGAGGATAAAGTATAAGATAAAGTACATTATTAATACATCACCGGAGAATAGCTCGGGTGCATTATAGGATAAAGTATAAGATAAAGTAAATTATTAATACATCACCGGAGAATAGCTCGGGTGCATTATAGGATAAAGTGTAATATAAAGTACATTATTAACATAAACTAGCGAACGTGGCTGCCGTGTTTTGTGCTACGGGAGCTCTGCAGCCACAGAAGAGGAACCATCACCGGAGAATAGCTCGGGTGAGATCCGTGAACCTGCCAGATATTGGAGAACCTAGTCTCCAAAAGATACATGTATCGTCGTACATGCTCGTCCTCCTCCCTGATACGATGACGTACCACCTCCTCGGGGGACGGCTCCCTCTACACAGCTCCTGGACCTCGTGGATGCCACCAAAGAAGCTCCGGATCAACGATGATACCTGGATTCCTCACCAAGGTACGAGTCCCGACAGGTAGCACCTCCTAGTGCCAACCTGGCGGAGCCCAGACTCGGACATCCTCGACGGAGTCCAGTAGGCTCGGACGAGGTGGACGCGGCATAACTAAATAATACCAATAAACAATTATAAAACATAAACAGTAACTAAATCACTAAGTATATATTGTCCTAATAACAATAACCCTAAACCTATCACTAATAACAATAATGCGGTATTTACCTAACTAATACTAATACTAACAACTAATACTAATTCTAATTCCAATTCTAACTCTAAATTAGCCTAATAATACTAATACTGATTCTAATTCTAACCCTAATACTTAACCAGTACCCCTAATACTTAACCAATCATATGCCTAATACTTAACCAACACCCCTAATACTTAACCAATACCCCTCATTATAACTCTAAATTAGCCTAATAATTAATACTAATACTAATTCTAACCCTAATACTTAACCTATATACTAATTCTAATTCTAACCCTAATACTTAACCTAATACTAATACTAGATAATTAACCTAATACTAATACTACGGGAGCTTTCCCACCAAGTACCGGCATCCAACTCTTCTCTTCCGTAAGCAAAGGGGCTTTCAACGAGATAGGGAGCTGTACAATTCCGTGGAGCTAATTAACCCATATACTAATTCTAATTCTAACCCTAATACTTAGCCTAATAATACTAGCTAATTAACCTAATACTAATACTCGCAAATTAACCTAATACTAATACTAGCTAATTAACCTATATACTAATTCTAATTCTAACCCTAATACTTAGCTAGCCTAATAATACTAGCTATAATTAACCTAATACTAATATAGTTATTTAACCTATACTAACTAATTGACCTCACCTGCAGGAAGACGTACGGCGGCGGCGCGGGTGGCAACGGCGGCGCGGCGGGAGGAAGACGGTCGGCGTAGCTGTGCGAAGTCTCCACGGGCGTGGAGGCGGGCGGCAAGGACGGCGTCGATGAGCTCTCCACGGGCGCGGCGGGCGGCAACGGCGGCGAGCCTCTCCACGGGCGCGGCGGGCGGCAACGACGTGGGCGACGGTGCGACGCAGTTCGTCTCTACTGGGGAAGAAGTGAATCGCGGCTCTCCGGGTCGTGGCTCGACCCGGGGTGGGGGCCCCCTTTAGCCCCGGGTTGTAATACGAACCGGGGCTAAAGGGGTGCGGCGGGCTGAGAACACCTTTAGCCCTGGGTTGTAATACGAACCGGGGCTAAAGGTTATTTTTGGCGCCAAAACCAAAAATGGTTTTTAGTTTTCAGAAATTATGTATTATATATCAAAATTTTCAGAAAAAGAAGATCTATAATTTAAATCTATTATCATACTTTATTATACAATGTAAATGAAATTATCTATTATTTAAAAATGGAAAAATACATATAATATACCAAAATATTCACAAAAATATAGTATAAATGTTCTCCTGTCATTTCACCCGCTTCCCGCCATGTTCCCCCGCCATTTCCCCCGCTTCCCACCATGTTTCTCCCGCCATTTCCCCCGCTTCCCGCCATGTTCTCCCGCCATGTCCCTCTATATCTAGGCCGACCGCCATTTCCATCGACACATCCACACCTTCTCTCTCACAACAATGGACACCACTTACTGGGATTTTCTGACGCTCGAGGAGACCGAGGCGTTGTGTGCCTCCAGCTACCCATGCCCGCCGGGGTACCGGCTGCCCGCTGGCTGGATGCTGAGCGCTGGAGGGGTTCCTGTTCCTCCTATGTCTCAAGGTTCGGCCCGCCAGGCAGCCATCACGAACCACTTCTAGCTCGAGCTCATGCCGGAGCAGCGGATGGATCCCCATTGGGATCCCGACAACCTCGACACCTGGAATGCCTTCTTCGCAAACCGGTGGGAAAGGGAGCTCTCCAGGTACGAAGGTGACGGCCCGCCCCTAGTGAACCACAATGAGGCTGGTCGCCGCCTGTGGTGGGCGAACCGGACTATCGCCGGTGTGATGCGCTACATCGCCATGGGAGACCATCGTTGCCTGAGGTACCCGCACTTTCACCCCACAAGAATGGTGGTGGTGGTGAAGGCCTAGGGCGTACCGGGGTCGTCATCTGGGAGCCCCCTCCCCCGCGCGTCGTGAATCCGAGGCTGGAGGATCCATCCGCGTGCTACGAGGAAGGGATGAGGATCCATCCGCGTGCTACGAGGGACGACGATGATGATGACGATTCCGAAGACGACCCAGAAGCTGTGTACTACAGGGCTAGATATGATTATGACTAATTTTTACGTTTTAATATTAATAAATGTCTGGCCACAACAAGTTGCAATACTACCTATTGAGATCGAGATAGTTCATATCCATATACATATAAGAAGATCATTAAAAATAAAGGTTTAATAATATTATACATCACAAACATCCACACATGTTAGGGTTTTCTTCTAATCCGTAACCATGGAGCATCTTCCTTACTTAATGGGATGCTTGGGTCATCCTTCACAGCGAAGGGTGGAATTTCATGAAACTTATCATAATCGTCTGACATGTCTGTCTTATCCTCCACCCCCACGATGTTTCTTTTTCCTGAAAGAACTATGTGGCGCTTTGGCTCATCGGATGATGTATTCTTTTGATTATCTTTCCTTTTTCTCGGTTTGGTAGACATGTCCGTCACATAAAAAACCTGAGCCACATCATTTGCTAGGACAAATGGTTCATCTCTATACGCAAGGTTGTTGAGATCCACTGTTGTCATTCCGTATTTCTTGTCTACCTCAACCCCGCCTCCTGTCAGCTTGACCCATTTGCACCGAAACAAAGGAACCTTAAAAAAAGGTCCATAGTCAAGTTCCCATATCTCCTCTATGTAACCATAATATGTATCTTTTTGCCCATTCGCGTCTGTTGCATCAAATCGGACACCACTATTTTGATTAGTGCTCTTTTTATCTTGGGCGATCGTGTAAAATGTATTCCCATTTATCTCGTACCCTTGGAAAGTCAATATAGTCGAAGATGGTGACCTGGCCAACAAGTACAACTGCTCTCCAACATTTATGTCATTCATGATATGTGTCTGCAACCAACCGCCGAAAGTCCTCATATGTTCATCTCTAATCCAGGAGCCAGGCTTCCCCGGGTTGTTGGAGTGTACAATATTCTTGTGTTCCTCGATATACGGAGCCACCAAGGTGGAACTTTGCAGAACTGTGTAGTGTGCTTTGGTGAGAGAATGTCCGTCCATACATATCCTTGCTTTCTTTTCTAGCGTGCCTTTTCCACTAATTCTACCCTCATGCCGTGATTCAGGAACACCGATGGGCTTAAGGTCAGGAATAAAGTCAACACAAAACTCAATGACCTCCTCTGTTCCATATCCCTTTGAGATGCTTCCTTCTGGCCTAGCACGGTTATAACATATTTCTTTAACACTCCCATGAACCTCTCAAAGGGGAACATATTGTGTAGAAATACAAGACCAAGAATGTTAATCTCATCGACTAGGTGAACTAGGAGGTAAGTCATGATATTGAAGCAGGATTGTGGGAACACCAACTCGAAGCTGACAAGACATTGGACCACATCTTTCTGTAACCTTAGTAGACTATCTAGACTGATTACCTTCCGAGAAATTGTATTGAGAAACGCACATAGCTTCACAATGGGTACTCAAACATTTTCCAGCAGGAGTCCCCTCAATGCAATCGGAAGCAGCTGGGTCATAAGCACGTGGCAGTCATGAGACTTTAGGTTTTAAAAAAAATTCCCTGCCATATTTATTATTTCCTTTATGCTCGACGAGAAACCAGACGGGACCTTGATACTATAAAGGACTTCAAAAAAGATTTCCTTCTCTTCTTTAGTAAGAGCGTAGCTAGCAGTACCTTGAAACAACTCTGGATGCATGCCGTCTCGGTCTTTTATACGTTTTTGGTCCTGCCATGCTTCAGTTGTATCTTTGATCTTCCCATACACGCCCAAGAAGCCTAGCAGCGTCACGCAAAGATTCTTCGTTAGGTGCATCACGTCAATTGCAGAGCGGACCTGTAGGACTTTCCAATAGGGTAGCTCCCAAAATATAGATTTCTTTTTCCACATGGGTGCGTGTCCGACATCGTCCTTCAGAACAGATTGTCTACCAGGACTCTTTCCAAAGATTACTTTTAAATCCTTCACCATGTCAAATACATCATCACCAGTACGGCAGATAGGCTTACACCGGCTGTCTGCCTCACCATTGAAATGCTTACCTTTCTTTCTTAGGATGTGCGAGGGCGGAAGAAAACAACGATTCCCTGGGTACACATTCTTTTTACATTTATCCAAATATATACTTTCAGTATCATTTAAACAGTGTGTGCATGCATTGTATCCCTTGTTTGTCTGTCCTGAAATGTTACTAAGAGCAGGCCAATCATTGATTGTTATGAACAACAACGCTCATAGGTCAAATTCCTCCTGCTTGTTCTCATCCCACCCACGTACACCTTGTCCATGCCACAATTGTAAGAGTTCTTCAACTAATGGCCTTAGGTACACATCAATGTCGTTGCCGGTTTGCTTCTGGCCTTGGATGAGCACTGGCATCATAATAAACTTCCTCTTCATGCACAACCAAGGAGGAAGGTTATAGATACACAGAGTCATAGGCCAGGTGCTATGACTGCAACTCTGCTCCCCAAAATGATTCATGCCATCTGTACTTAGACCAAAACATAAGTTCCTCGCATCACCTGCAAACTCCAGAAACTCTCTCTCGATTTTCCTCCACTGCGACCCATCAGCGGGGTGTCTCAGCATCTCGTCTTTCTTACGGTCTTACATGTGCCATCGCAACATCTTGGCATGCTCTTTGTTCCTGAATAAACATTTCAACCGTGGTATTATAGGAGCATACCATATCACCTTGGCAGGAACCCTCTTCATGCGGCGCTCGCACTCAACATCACCAGGGTCATCTCGTCTTATCTTATACCGCAATGCAGTGCATACTGGGCATGCATCCAAATTCTCGTACTCGCCGCGGTAGAGGATGCAGTCATTAATGCATGCATGTATCTTCTACACCTCTAATCCTAGAGGGCAGACAACCTTCTTTGCTTCGTAGGTACTGGCAGGCAGTTCGTTATCCTTTGGCAGCAACTTCTTCATTATTCTCAGCAACTTTTCAAATCCTTTATCAGTCACACCGTTCTCTACCTTCCATTGCAGCAATTCCAGTGTGCTACCCAGTTTTTTGTGCCCATCTTCATAATTTGGGTACAACAATTTTTTGTGATCCTCTAACATCTTCTTGAACTTCAACCTCTCCCTTTTAGTTACGCATTCTTCCTTGGCATCAGCAATGGCCCGACTAAGATCATCATCGGGCAGATCTGATGCCCGTTCTTCATCTTTTTCTTCATCAATGTCTTCCATTGTAGTACCATCGTATTCAGGGTAGTCGTTGTCATTCTCTTTTTCTTCGTTGTCTTCCATCATAACCCCTCTTTCTTCGTGCTTGGTCCAACAATTATAGTCGGTCATGAAACCGGACCGAAACAGGTGGTCATGAAGGACTCTTGAGAAAGAGTATTCTTTATGATTCCGACACACGCCACATGGACAAGACATAAAACCATTCTGCTTGTTTGCCTCGGCCACAAGAAGAAAATAATGCACACCTTTAATGAACTCGTTAGAGAGTCGGTCAGCATACATCCATTGCCGGCTCATCTGCAATATATAATTAATTAAGTACATCAAACATAATCATAATTAATTAGTACTAATCTAAAACCAGCAACCAGGACTAAAGATATGATGAACCTTTAGTCCCGGTTGGAGGCACCAACCGGGACTAAATGTGGATGTGGAGACAACATGTCGACACTATGTCCTTCGTGGGCAGCACTAAGCCAGTAAATTAAATGCCGACACTATTTTGGGTGGGTAGCAGCACTATGCCAGCGTGAGTGTGTCGACATTATGTCATCAGCGCCCGACACTATGCTGTGTTGCTTAATCTATAAATAGGTATGCATTCTTGTGAAGAACTGGAAGATGGTGTGCGAGACCAGGGACACCACTACGGCGGAGCTTCTCGAAGATGTCTTAGGACCTCGTCCTCAGACATCTTCGAGGAGCTCGCCATAGAGGCACTCTCTAATATGTGAAATTAGTTAGCTCCACCAGCATACCGATTTAGCTAGAGAAGATATAAACCAACAGATGGTGTGGGAGAGCAGGGACACCACTACGGCAGAGCTTCTCGAAGATGTCTTAGGATCCCGTCCTCAGACATCTTCGAGGAGCTCGCCATAGAGGCACTCCCTAATATGTGAATTGTGATGTCTTCTTATCAAGCTTTTATAAATTAACCCTATCTTTGTTACAATTTTTTCAGTTTGTTGAACGCAGGTAGACGAAGAAGGATATTTTTCCCAGCTAGCTAGTTAGAATGATGAACTCACGCATGTGTGTGCTTCTAAAATCAAATTTCGAGACTATGTGCCAAAACAAGATATATATAGATAGAATCCATATATTGTGATATTTACCTTAGAGTTCCTTACATTAATACAAGATATAGATAGAATCTAAACATCGATCTCATCCTATCATTGCAAAAATTACTACCAAACTAAATCCACAAATCCATCTATAAGATAGAGCATGAAATGAGCTAATATAGCAATGAGAGTTTAAAGGATGAAGTTGCTCACCTTTTAGAACCTTTGGATAGATGGGACACCACAAAATATAGACAAATCTTGAGGAAAAAAGGGCATGAACTCGAGCTTGAAGCAAGAAAGAGAGAGAGAGGTGAGCCACCAGCTTGAATGGTGGCTCGGGCAGGGGAAGAAGATATAGCCAGACCTTTAGCCACGGTTCGTGTTTAGAACCGGGGCTAAAGGTCCACCTTTAGCCCTGGGTCGTGTAACAAACCGGTACTAAAGGGTCTGGCGCCCGACCTGGCCTGCCTGAAACCCTTTAGCCCCGGTTTGTTATACGACCCGGGGCTAAAGGTCCCGTTCGAACTGGGGCTACTGTCTGCCACCCCCTGGGCCAGTTCTAGCCATTGGACCGGGGCATTAGTCCCGGTTTGTAGCAAAACCGGGGCTAATACCCCTGGACCAAAGGTCTATTTTCTACTAGTGATAAGTGGATAAAAGGAAGAAAACTATCTTGGTTCACTTGCCAAAGGCTGAAGGACACACGGCAAAGAACCCCTTTGCCTTGTGTATTACTTGTAGGACACTCATCAAAGAGCATCGACATAACGGCTCCATCCTGGCGTGAACGGTGGGCAGCATGGCCCACTACTTTGCCGTGTGTCCTTATTCTATTTGTCGTGTCTTTTAGCTTTGCCGTGTGTACTTTTCTTATTTTGTCGTGTATAGTTTATTTTGTCGTGTGTCGCGCTCGGTATTCCTGTGCAACGTTACTTTGCCGTGTTACGCACCATTACACACACGGTGTTGTGACCTCGGATCGTTAAAGATCTTAAGTCCCTGTGATTAACATGCTAGTCCCTGGATCATTAGCTAGCACTCACAGTCGATGAAATATCATGTAAAACATAAGTCTTTATTATATGAATCGAATAATCCAGAGTTTACATTATTACAACAGAAGAAATATATATACAACTTGGAGTCCCATCAATGCCACAGGCAGGTTGAGTGAAGACCCGTGATCCTACCGCACCTTTCAATGATCTCCAATTTCTGCACATAAAACGTGCAGCCAAATGAGTTGGTCAATACTTTGAATGTATTGGCAAATTACACCAAGGAAAGAATAAGACTATCTCTACATGCAAGGCTAAGTGTAGGCTTTGGGGTTCATTTGCATAAAGCCAACTTTCTCTAAGTAGAAAAGAAAAGAGGAAGATGTTTTATCCTACTTTGTAAACATTTGCTTAAGTAAAAATAGGGTCAAATGGAACACTAGGATATTACTCACCAAGTGCCCAAACAACCTAACACTTGGATATTACTCACCAAGTTCCCAAGATCCCACCCATTGGCGATATTACTCACGCCATGGGGTTTTATAAACACTTTATGTTTGGAAAAGAGAGAGGAAGATCTTTCAGAGGCTCCATCCTCTAGATGCTAAAGTGTTCTTTTCCGTGAACTCGGCTGATCGATCAGATTGCAATACTCTCGATAGGTTTTGCACTTTCTCCACAATCCACGATCAAGTCCTTTTACAGATAAGACCAGTAGCCCCTCTACCAACTGGATCCAACCGTGCGAAGAACCTCCAAATGTTGGTACCCGGTGAGGTTTCCCACTAACTACTAGGCCAAGACAGAGCCCATATGTATTGTGGTTGCACTGGAAGCTTCTGAATTCTGAAACATGGCAGACTTCTTTGATGTCTGGGCGGCCGTCCTCCACCAAAATTCCACTCGTTGTCCCGACAACCATTCCGCCCAGAAGAAAACTTAGTTTTTATTTTGAAGGGGGTTTTGAGAAGAAAAGGTTCGCTCGTGAGAGCTTTTATACTTAGAAAAAATTGAGTCTTTCAAACCCCCCAACGGTACTTAATATATATATAGCATAGCAAACAATACTTAGCTAAAACAGGGGAAACCTATTAGGATAGAAATTTCCTAAGTATAAAACTACTCATGGCATACTACAAAACCGCACTTGCAAAAAAATAGTACTAAGAAAATTTACTAAAAACCTACACATGCATACTACAAGATTTGAAGAGTAAAACATGTATAGTCAAAAACTGGGACGTTAAACATGAACAAGTGGTGTAACTTGCCCTATTATAATTTGACGATGATTAATTCTTTCTGGTACTCGCCCTCACGCTCCGAATCAATCTAACGAATATAAAAATACACTAATGAACAACCATTGCAAATAAAGAAACAACCATTAAACAAGTGCCAAATAAATCATCCGACAAGTAAACAAATGCCATAACATGCAATATTAGTGATTACATAGTTATTTCGGATAACCGTAGATTATAATGGTCTCGAGGGTAGAGTATGTCACAAGGATCAATTTGCCACAAGGATCACCTAAACATGACGTACAAATATCAAGTGATGGTCAACGGATGGCTGAACATATACAATTTATTTTAAGGATAGAAATTGTAGATCTACTTGATAGATATTTTATTAATGAATCCAACGCAACAAGAATCAACTAATATAGATGTGTAGACATAAAGATGTACGGTTTATAAGTTAATGCCGTGAGCTAATACATTGCATCTGAATGGATCTGACGGTTTTTTCCTTTACTTGCTGATCTGAACGTGATCTTATGATGCACCGAGCGTGTGGAAAAAATAAATTAAAAAGAAGTGCCAGGGCACAATAGGCTGGTACATATTTGGTAAAAGAAATTAAAATGGAGCCGCGGGGTAGGAAATATTAGTTACGAATTCAATGCGATAAGAACTAATTAAAACATACCACTATATCCTAAAACACCGTTCAAATTCAGAATTTGATTGTCAGATTCAAAATTTTAAGAATTATAAAAAATAGTACCACCGGATAGTAAATTTAATTGTGAATCTAACGCAAGAAAAAAATCTTCTAATTTGAATCTACGGTTAAGAAGATATTGAATTTAGAACTTGATAGTTAGACTAACAACAGAGCATATCGGAAATTGGATTGCATGCTACAGCACACGCGTTTGTATATGTTACGACTGACACGCTGTTTAATCTAATATGCATTGCATAAACAGGATTCAATGGACAACCGAGAGGGCATCATCTCACCATGACAACAGCGATGAAGAAAAAGGCGACAATGTTTTCCCAGGTTGAAGCCGACGTATCAGGTGTAGTACTCGGATCTTGGGAAGACGTCCTTGAGTCCCTCTCTGCATGTCGAAGACGATGACGCCGCTGGCACACTCCAGCATGTCTTCGAGAGTTGGTGTGGATCGAGTAAAGGTGCTGCGGCACCGGCAAACTCTCCGGTGTCCGGCGTGGTTGCAAAACTCGTTCCGGCGCTCCTGTGCTACGTGAAAGACATCAAGGTGGAGCTAGAAAGAAAAACACAGGAAAAAAAATAACAGTTGGAGGGGGAGCTCGTGGCTGCACTACACGATGGAAGGATTGACATGGAGAGCTTCGGTTCGGAACTCCTCCATCAAGCTCTAACTGGCGGCGTTCGGAAAGATTAGAAACTAGGGTTTTTGGAAAAACTGAACGTGGGCGAGGAGGGGGTTAATATGGAGAAGTTTGGCATGGAGAAGGGGCAACGAAATCGACCGTATCGCGAGGATTTTGTGGGATTGGTTGGGTACAGAGTTGGTTCCTGACCATACGGGATGAACTCTCGAGTTTGGTATCTGACCGAACGAAAAAGATGACAGGTGGGCCAGCCCAACGGGGAAAGAAAAAAACAAGGAGAGGCGAGATGGACTGGACTGCCCCTTGTCGCTGAACCTACGACGAGTGCGGCCGGCTTCAAAGCGTGCGCACTGGCCGTGTCTGGCTGGGTCTTCTCAGCTGCAGGTAAGGTTTTCGCTCTTTTATTTTTGTTCTACTCCTTCTTTATTGATTTCAGCAAGCAATGCTTCCTCTTGCCTGACCTATAAGAGCATGTATTAGTCTGCATGCCACGGAGAGCATGATTGCTGGTACCTGAATGCATGGGCATAGCTAAGTACTTATCGTTAAATTTAACAGGAGGTCAGACCAGGAATGGTACGCACAAGGGTACAGAACATATGTAAATGCATTGTTTTATGAATATTGTATACTGTATTTCCAAACAAATATCACGAAGAGGTCATTTTTCTTCTCTGGATTCATTTTATTTGAATCGGAAATTGTCTACAGAATTTCCCAAAAGCAAACAAAAATTCAAATAACGCCAATTAGAATACTTCTCCAACATGTTTCTTATATTTGGAAACATCATATTATTTCCTCGCTTGTGAAAGTGAAACACGTGTTTGGAAATTATTCAAGTATCCAAAAATATAAAAATGAAAGCAAATAAAATGCAAGACAATTCTTTGTCGGATTAGTATAAAAGATTCCCAACCATTATATTTTTGGATAGTCATTTTAATCTGCTCAGATAGAAAATTTTCTAAGTCATGGTTGAGAAAAAATTCAAACAAGTATACAAGAGTTTTGTTTCTTCGGAAATTTTAAACACGGTCAAACATTTCTATCAATTTGTTTATAAATTGTTAACAATCCAAAATAGAAATTTTTTGGGATGCTACATACTACCACCCATAAAAGGAATCTCGTCCTCGAGATTCGAGAATGCTAGAAAGAAATAGGATCAGGATACACTAGGGTTCTACCACCCTTAAAAGATTGTATTTGTTAGGTTCTCCAAGTAGGTCCATGATACGTCCAAAACGTATCTACTTTCCCGAACACTTTTCCTATTGTTTCTCCCCTATACTTGTGTGATTTGGATGCAACTAATGCGGACTAACGCTGTTTTCAGCAGAATTGCCTTGGTGTCTACTTTTTGTGAAAAAAATCAACTATCAGGAAAAATCCTGGAAAATATGCCAAAAATCCTATTTCACCCGAAGACTCCAGGAGCCAGAATACGAGACGGAGAAAAGCCAGGGGGTGGCCACACCACCTGGTGGCGCGGGCCATGCCAGGCCGCGTCAGGGGGTGGTGTGGGCCCCCCAGGCACCCCCTCGGCCTCTCTCTTCGCCTATAAGGAGCCTTCTGACCTAAAAACTTCGGGGGGGGGGGGGGGGGTCGACGTTTTTTCAGAAGGATTTCCGCTTCGCCGCCACCACCAGATTCCACGAAACAGCACCAGAAACTCCGTTCTGGCACCCTGCCGGGACGGGGAATTGGAGGAGATCATCGCCATCATCATCACCATCGCTTCTCCATCGACCATCCATGTTTCCCCCATCTATGAGTGAGTAATCCCCCGCTGTAGGCTATGGGGATGGTAGGGATTGGATGATATCGTTCATGTAATAGCATCAGATTGTTAGGGCATGGTGCCTAGTATCTTTTATTAGTGCTTTATGACTTTGTTGCGACTTGTTGTGCTTAATGCTTGTCACTAGGGCCCGAGTGCCATGATTTCAGATCTGAACATGTTATTGATTTATTATGATAGTATTTTTTTTGGTGTTATCTGCAAGTTGTATACACACGTTGTTGTCCGGAACCAATGGCCCCGAAGTGACAGAAATCGGGATAACCCGAGGGAATGGCTTTGATGTGAGGATCACATGTGTTCACGCAATGTTAATGTTTTGCTCCGGTGCTCTATTAAAAGGAGCATCTTAATTGCCAGTAGTTCCCTAGAGGCCCCGCTGCAAACGGGCTGGCAGGACAAAAGATGTTGTGCAAGTTCTCATTGCGAGCACGTATAATTATATATGGAACACATGCCTAGGATTGTCTATTTCTTGGATGCTTAATCTTATTTATCTGCAATTGCCCTATGTTCTGATTGCTATGTGAATTGTCTTGTCGATGCAACGCCCGTCCATCCATCCCTATGCCTACCACACTCGAATCTCACTGTTTACTGCTTTTGTTACTACTGTCCTTGCTTTACTACTGCTGTTACTTTACTATTCCTACTACAAAACTGTTGCTACTGATAAACTGTTGTGAGCAAGATTGTTTCCAGGTGCAGCTGAATTGACAACTCGGTTGTTAAGGCTTATAAATATTCTTTGGCGCCCCTTGTGTCGAAACAATAAATTGGGTTTCAGTTCCCTCGATAATACTGCGATACACCCCCTATACTTGTGGGTCATCAAGACTATTTTCTAGCGCCGTTGCCGGGGAGCATAGCTTATTTATCAAGCTCACTTGGATTCTCTATTGTTCGCTGCTATCCATCCATCATGGGCAAGTCTCGTGATGGCAAGGTTCCTATTTTACCATCCACTACAAGAAGAGGTACGGTTCTGAACACCTCTGTTGCTCTTGATTCACCGTCTGTTTTGAGTAAGTTCCTTACACCACCATATACACATGCTACACACACTGCTACTACTGCTGAATCTGAAACTTCTGATGCTTATGATGTTGCTTCTACTGTGCTTGATAAGAGTGGTTCATTAGGTCCTTTCCTAGATGCTACGATTGCTAGAACTATAGCTGGAAATACCAAAACTCCTAATGAAGACACTACCACGCCTGTTAGCTCAGCTGAGTCTAGTGAGAGTTATGATATTGAAGATGGTTATGTTGAGATGACCGATGAGTTTATTAAAGAATGTAAGAACACCCATGATAGGAACGCTTCTAAGAATCTCCTTGAGAGGCATACTATTAGACCCAAATTATATCCTGCTGCTAAGTTTGCTGCTTTTCCCATAAACATTATAGATGAAGATTATGATTTCTCTCTCGATCTATCTTACATAGCTATTGTCGAGAAAGAACCTTTTTGTGGGACTAAGAATGAAAGTGCGGTAGCACATATAAATGAACTTTCTACCATGAGTGGCTTGTTTTCTGATGATATTAAGATGCGTACTTACTTTGTTGCTAAGATTTTTCCCTTTTCACTAAAAGGAGAAGCTAAAACTTGGTTTAGTAATTTACCTCCTGGATCTATTGACAGCCTTGAGTGCTTGATTAGTACTTTCCTGCAGAAATATTTTCCTCCTAGTGCTATACATGCTATTTTGCAGGAACTTTTTGATTTTAAACAGGGAGAAAAAGAGGTATTGCCCGAATCTTGGGCAAGGTTTTGTGCTTTGATTCATGCACAGGCTGGAAGTCCATTACCTAAGAATGAGCTTCTTGATATATTTTATAATGGACTAACCGAAGAATCTAGGACATACCTAGATAGTTGTGCTGATTGTGTTTTCAGGAATAGGACTCCTAAGGAACCTGAGGAATTAATGGCTAAAATAAGCAAGAATTATGAAGATTGGACTCCTCCTAAACAAGCTATACCTAAAGTAATTGTACCTGAACCATCTATTCCGGTGCCTATTCCAACATCAAAGAAGAGGGGAGTTATTGAATTAAATGATGAAGTGATGAAGGAAGCTAAGAAATGTCTTAAGGAGAAGGGAATTAAAGCTGCAGATGTCAAGAATTTACCTCCTATAGAAGAATTATGTAAGCCTATTCCCTACTCATCCACTATTGAGGTACATTCTCTCCAACAATTGATGAAGGTGATATCCCTTACTCTAAACCTCCTGATCAATGCTTAGAAGAATTTGATATCTTTACTGTTAAGCAAGATAACTTTAATAAAAAGGTGCAAAATCATCTAATGGAAAACACTAGAGCTATTGTTGAGTTGAAAGATATTGTGGAAAGAACCTCTAATGATGTTAAAATGATTGTTAAACACTTTCAAATGGTTCAAACTCAAATAGATCAACTCGTTAAAGTGCAAAACGACTTGCTAGTGAATGCTGCTAAAGAAAAACATGCTGATGAAATTAGAACTAGAAGTGGAGCTGCTACCCAGGATCCTCTATATCCTGAGGGGCATCCCAAAAGAATTGAGCAGGATTCTCAACAAGCTGAAAATAGTGGCTCTACTCGTAAGAAAAGGAAAAAGAAACATAAAACTGTTGTAGAACCCTCTGAACCTGCTATAGATCCTAATAATATATCAATCTCTGATGCTGAAACTGAAAGTGGTAATGAAGAAAATGAAGTTCCTAATGAAGAGAAAGTTGAGGAAGAACCTGAAAACCACATTAAGAATACTAAATACTCCAAAGAGGATTTTATTGCTAAGAAACATGGTAGTGAAAGAGAACCTTGGGTCCAAAAACCTATGCCTTTCCCTGATAAGAAACACAAGTCAAAGGAAGATGAACACTATAATAAGTTTTTTGAGTGGATGAAGCCTTTATTCTTGCAAATTCATTTGACTGATGCTATTAAATTGCCCCCTTACTCAAAGTATATGAAGGACATTGTCTCGAATAAAAGGAAGATCCCTAATGAAGAAATTTCTACTTTGCTTGCTAATTATCCTTCAATGGTAAGGTTCCTAAGAAACTTGGAGACCCAGGGATTCCAACTATCCCTTGCTCTATTAAGAATAGTTATGTTAGAACTGCTTTTTGTGATTTGGGAGCTGGAGTTAGTGTTATGCCTTTCTCTCTCTACAAGAGGCTTCAACTAGAAAAATTGATACCAACTGATATATCTTTGCAAATGGCTGATAAATTTACCACTATTCATGTGGGTATATGTGAGGATGTACCTGTTCAGGTGGCTCACAATTTCTTGATATTAACTGATTTTGTTGTGCTTGAGATGCCTGAAGATGATAATATGTCTATTATTCTTGGGAGACCTTTTCTTAATACTGCAGGAGCTGTTATTAATTGTAATCAAGGAAAGGTGACCTTCAATGTTAATGACAAGGAACATACTGTCTATTTCCCCAAGAAGATTGAAAGGACTTATGGTTTGAATTCAATTGAACATCTTGAAGGCATTCAAGTTGGAGAAATATATTGTCCCATACCAAGAGAAAAATTTGAAACTGTTATGATTGGGACCATTGCTATCAAGGTTAAGGTAACATAATCATTAGTGGAGTACAAAGTTTTGTCTCATATGCAATTGTTCTGGTAGCAAGACTTGATCAACCTTGTTAACAAAAGGATTCCATTGAACAAAACAATGTTTTCATTATGATTATCTCCGTTTATTTCTATCCTTTGCATTTTAGTTTTTGCTTTCATTTAGTTTTATTTTTGTTGTTAGTTGCTTGCATGCTAGAACTTCTGTAGTTCTAGCCTTGTTTTGTCCTTGCATCATGTTTCCAAAAGAAAAGAATCTGTCTGTCAGAAAAATCATTCTTCTATTTCTGAAAAATGCCCAAAAATAAAGTGTCTCGAAATATTCCAGAAAATTCCTATTAAATTTTTACATGAAAAAGGGGCAGAGGAGTACCTGGGAGGTACCAGGGGGGCCCACCAGGCAGGCACACCACATGGTGGCGCGGCCAGCCTTGGGTGGCGCCATGCCCTGGTGTGGGCCACCCCTGGCCCCCCACTAACTCTCTCACCTGCCACTTTCTTCTCTCTCCCGAGTAAGCTCCAGTTCATATCTCAAAATCGCGTTCTTGCTGTGCTTGCTCTCGATTTTTTCGATCTCCTTGCTCAGCCCATCTTTCTTGCTGAAATTTGGAGCATTTGTTCCCTGGTATGTGACTCCTCCCCTTGTCCAAGTAGATTTGTGTTTAGTGGATTATATGTTGAGTATTTTGCTGCTGTAGGTGTCTGGTTATGAGAGCTTGTAAGCTTGTTTGATGCTTAGAGATATAGTTTTGATACATGTTTAGGCCTCTTGCAAGTCCCTATGAGTAGAATCCTTCATTATATTTACTTTGCAATCAATTGTTTAATAGGTGTTCAAATTTTAGAATAGAAGATGAGTGAACACCACCTAAACCAACATGAGCTTTGGGTGCCTGAAGTCATGAAGGTCCACCGGGAGGAGGAAGTTTTTCCTTCCATTTATCCATGCTCTGAGTTCATGAGAGCTGCAGGAATTCTACAAGATTTCCACACTTTGGTTTCTAATGCAGGGTTAGAGCACTTTTTGGAAGATGAACCTTGTCAATTTGTGAAGCTAACCATGGCTGTGGTGCAGGACTTCCAATTTAGTCACTCTTTGCCTAACCCCATGGTCCATTATAAAATTTACAATATAGCTGTCGACCTTTCTCTTGATGATTTTTGTGCAGCTATTAAGGTACCTCAATGGGGATCATGTAGAAACATTAAGGAGAGACCTGAACCACTCATGGATTTATACGCAGAAATTTGCCAAGGGAGTAGCTTCTCGAAGGAGAGTGGAAAACTCCGTAACATTCATCTTCCCTCCATTCACTACTTTGCCTACTTTATTGCCAAGTGTGTTCTTGCCAGGAAAACTGCTAATAAGTTATCTTCATTTGATCTAGCATTTATCTCTGCTGCTCTTAGACGAGATAGGTCTTACAACTTGGGTGCTTTGATAGCTTTCCATTTTGCTGCTAACCGTGAGAAAGGTGGAATTTGTGGAGGCCTCATTGCTTCTCGTTTACTAGCATTGCATGGTTTAGTGCCTCATCATCTAGACCTACAGTTTCCCATAGAAAGGCTTGATCTTAATTCCATGATACAACATAAATTTGTTTCCTCGTGGGCTAGTATGAGTGAGTTATCTTATGAAATAACCTTTCTCAAAGCTGGTTGGAGAAAGAGCAAGTCCGAGTGTGTCGTTCTTTTGCCTGTACCTGTTTTGTTTAACCTTGATAACAGGGAAGGATGGTCCCTTACCGAGGAGGAGCTTGACACATACTTGGGAGAGCTCTCCCAACAGGAGCAGGATACTAGAAGGGAGGTCACGGATGATTCGGTCCAGCCCTCGAATGAGGGAGAGTCTTCATATCAGCAGCCTGCTTATGATTGGGGAGCTTCTTCTTCCTCTCATAGGCCCAGCTACGACCATTCTTACCAAGATCCGACCGCTTGGAACCCCTATTCGTACATGGATTGATACCCACTTAGGCCAAAAGCCTAAGCTTGGGGGGAGGTACGCCGACACCGCACTCATCTCCATATCATGTTGCGTTGGTACTTTGTATATTCATGTTTTCGTTCTCTTTTTAGTTTTCGTCCTTCTTTGCTCTTGCTTTCTAAAAACACAAAAAGACCAAAAATATTTTAGTTGTTTCTCTTTGGTTTGCTTCTTATTTTTGCCTTGGTTTGCTTTTCCCTTTTTGCTTTGTTTGAACTATTCGAAAAAACCAAAAAGATTTTGCTTTGCTTGTTTTTCTCTTTTGGTTCTTATTTAAAAATCGAAAACACCAAAAATATTTGCCGTTCTTCTTTGGTTTTTGCGAGTTTGCTACAGGGTTCGGCAGTCCTCAGTGGATATTGGTTTCATATTATTATTCAAGCCACACAAGTGAAGAGCAATAATGAGGATCAATGACAACTCGAGGCGTGGTAAGAGGCTGGTAACGAACTCTATTTGTTTTCATTTTTGTACATACACTCATCATTGTGAGCTTGCATAGTCCGTTCAAGTAGGGTGTATGTTATCTTTGGATGCTTAGTAGTTCTTGCTTTCTTATGATTACCTCCAGCTCGCTAATAGTTTGTAGCATGTCTTATGAATGTTTGCTTGCATGGCTCTATTCATAAATTGGTATGACACCGCGGTATGATAATTGAATCACTTTCATGCCATGAGTAGTCCTATTTTGTTGCAAGCATGATAATGACAGCTATTGCTCTCTCGTGTGTCGCTCCCTTACTATTGCTAGCCTTCACTTCCACTGAGTGTATTACTCATGTTTCCAACTCCCTAAAACAAATATTTCCAAAGTGTCCACCATACCTACCTATTAGCATTATTTGCTACTCCCGTGCATATTCAATATGCCTTGTTTTCTTCCGAATAAAATATTCGCTTGTTATGGGAAAATTAGTTAGTAAAGCTCTCACGAACTTGATGGCACACATTATTTCCTGCACTTAATAAACCTGAACCATTGTGAACTCTCCATGAAAGTTATATGCTTGCAAATTATAGGCTGGGGATTAGCAGAACCGTGTTGTCACGGGGAACGCTTTCAACACTTGTAAATATATAGCCAGTTGATACCTTGCTCTTTTGTTTGCGGATGTCGTCGGTGTGAAACAAAAGGGGAGCTTGTAAGTCCATGGAGTTATGTATGTGTGTTAGAGAAACGCCTGGGCCGCTGGTCTAATCCATGCTGACATGGTGGAAACCTGCAGCGTAACCATAATGATATCTATGAAGCATTCTTCTTATAAAAAAAGAGAGATAGCTATTGATAAAAAGAAAAAAAATAGTTTTATGAAAAGAGGAAAGAGAAAAAAAGCACCATTTTCCCATGGTAAATAAGAAGATTGCTGAGATACTCATTGTCTGCTTGCCTTGTCATTTTGATATGGGGATTCTTCCATATCATCGGGCAAGGGATACCCCATTAGGGGTTTTCAATGATACGCACGTACTTACGATGACAAGAACTTACCGGTAACTAAAGTTGAGTAGCATGAGGAGGGGTCCTCGTACTCAAGGGACTTGGGATTTTCAGTTTATAGTCTATCAAGCATATAACTCAGATTGGACCTCACTTTCACCTTAACCACATTAAAGATGCTTATGGTAGGGGCAATGAGAGCTCAACGCTAACGAGTACCATGCTTTCAGCATTTGGAAGCCTTTCAAAATTATTCAAAACCTTTTCTTCTACTTGTTGAGTCTCCATATATTCTTTGAGCACCTTCTTGAGAGCATAGTTGTCATTCTTTGTGTTTGTTCCATTACTTGATTATTTGTGTTATGACTTTGATGCTTGTATCCTTGATATCTTTACTTCTAGTCATCACTTGAACTTCAGAGGTGCCTTGGCATTCATAATCAAAGGGCAAGCGAGATACCACTCTATCATACCTTTTTATGAGCATTGTAATGTTGCTTATGTTTGTGCTTCATGCTACTTATAATTCTTGAGTTAGAATCTCTTCATAGCGTGCAATGACTATCAAGTAGACTTGGTTGCATACTCTTTATTATGAATTGTCTAAGTAGTTGATCACTTTGCTGATATTATTTACATCATATGAAGCAAATGTGTTCGTGAAAGTTCTTTTATCGCACTCAGTTTTCAACTGAATTGCTTGAGGAAAAGCAATAAGCTAAGCTTGGGGGGAGTTGATACGTCCAAAACGTATCTACTTTCCCGAACACTTTTGCTATTGTTTCTCATCTATACTTGTGTGATTTGGATGCAACTAATGCGGATTGACGCTGTTTTCAGCAGAATTGCCTTGATGTCTACTTTTTGTGCAGAAAATCAACTATCAGGAAAAATCCCGGAAAATATGCCAAAAATCCTATTTCACCCGAAGACTCCAGGAGCCAGAATACGAGACTGAGAAGAGCCAGGGGTGGCCACACCACCTGGTGGCACGGGCCAGGCCAAGCCGCGCCAAGGGGTGGTGTGGGCCCCCCAGGCACCCCCTCGGCCTCTCTGTTCGCCTATAAGGAGCCTTCTGGCCTAAAAACTTCGGGGGTTCGACGTTTTTTCCAGAAGGAGTTCCGCTCCGCCGCCACCACCAGATTCCACGAAACAGCACCAGAAACTCCGTTCTGGCGCCCTGCCAGGACGGGAAATTGGAGGAGATCATCGCCATCATCATCACCATCGCTTCTCCATCGACCATCCATGTTTCCCCTATCGATGAGTGAGTAATCCCCCGCTGTAGGCTATGGGGATGGTAGGGATTGGATGAGATCATTCATGTAATGGCATCAGTTTGTTAGGGCATGGTGCCTAGTATCTTTTATTAGTGCTTGATGACTTTGTTGCGACCTGTTGTGCTTAATGCTTGTCACTAGGGCCCGAGTGCCATGATTTCAGATCTGAACATGTTATTGATTCAATATGATAGTATTGTTTTTGGTCTTATCTGCAAGTTGTATACACACGTTGTTGTCCAGAACCAATGGCCCCGAAGTGACAGAAATCGGGATAACCCGAGGGAATGGCTTTGATGTGAGGATCACATGTGTTCACGGAGTGTTAATGCTTTGCTCCAGTGCTCTATTAAAAGAAGCACCTTAATTGCCAGTAGTTCCCTAGAGGCCCCGCTGCAAACGGGCTGGCAGGACAAAAGATGTTGTGCAAGTTCTCATTGCGAGCACGTATGACTATATATGGAACACATGCCTAGGATTGTCTAGTACTTGGATGCTTAATCTTATTTATCTGCAATTGCCCTATGTTCTGATTGCTATGTGAATTGTCTTGTCCATGTAACGCCCGTCCATCCATCCCTATGCCTACCGCACTCGAATCCCACTGTTTACTGCTTTTGTTACTACTGTCCTTGCTTTACTACTGCTGTTACTTTACTATTCCTACTACAAATTTGTTGCTACTGATAAACTGCTGTGAGCAAGATTGTTTCTAGGTGCAGCTGAATTGACAACTCAGTTGTTAAGGCTTATAAATATTCTTTGGCTCCCCTTGTGTTGAATCAATAAATTGGGTTTCACTTCCCTCGATAATACTACGATACACCCCCTATACTTGTGGGTCATCAATCCACTATAGGTTGTAAGCTTCATTCACACAAACATAGTTCACCATAACTTGATGGAGGGATTGGACCTTTTCCATTCCCATAGCGTTTTCTTGAGCCATCTTTGGAAAGATGGTCATTCCTTTCATATGTGAACTATTGTGAAGTGATGACTTGGGTGTGGTGAGTCTTGACTCCATCTCTAGCCCTTGTCGTAGACCTTGTGTCCTCTAAGAGTTTCATGAGGCCTTGGTGCATTCCGTCTTTGACTTGTTGATTCACTTGATGTACAATCGAATAGAGTTGACATTGAGAGGGGTTGTGGTTTATTCCTTCACACAAGAATCATGTTACTTGAGAGGTGGGGCATTCTTCAGAAGGGTGACTTGCTTCACAGTGGGGACATTGATCACGATGCTCCTTGGAGGTATGTCCTATTTCCTCACAGATTTTGCAAGCTGAAATTTTTGGGACTTCAACTGCTTGGGGTTTTGATATCCGAGTGACGAGACGAGATTGTAGTAGAACCGCTTTAAATCCTTCCTAGGATATCATCCCTTGATGATCATCAATGGTGTGTTGCATCTCCCACCAAGTTGCAGCGTCCTCCTTTAGGAATTGGGTGGCATAATGAACCATTTTATTGGTTTCAAAGTTGGCATCCGTCATTCTTTCTTCAACCTTGTGCATCCATTGCTTTGCATCGGCGTTGCTCATACGCTTGGAAAAATTGAGTTCCTTGTCTTTCTTGATGGTTCGGCTCATCTGTCGAGTTGACCAGGGTTTAGAGTAGGAACGAGTGGATTGTAGAAGAGGAAGAAGAATAACCCATACAAGAAACTTTAGTTTTGGAAAAATAATTTTTTTTGCTAATGTATTAAAACCATAAAAAGACAGCAAACAATTCATCGCATCTATATCGTAGCAAATCTGTCCGGATATGGTTCCTAATAGGTCAGTCTTCAACGTCTTCATGATCTTGATAGTCCTCATGTTCTTTAATCTTTTAAGATATTTAGTTAATAACCTTCACTTGAGGCCTTCGAAGTCTTTGGTACTTGTAGCTTTGAAGTCTCCAATTCTCGTAGTCTTAGTCTTATAACATCTTCTATGGAGGTCTCCAAGTCCTGACTTGAGCGAAACATTGAGGAGATCTTCTTTGGAAAAATGTCTTGAGGGGAGTTTCTTCTTGAAGTGAGTAATGGTCATTTCTAATGTTGAAAAGAAGAGACTTAAGAAATTTCAAAACTCCAATGATGGATGATGAGAAGTATGTGAGTTTTCTAAACTAACTTAGAAAATATTACTCCTAAGGCTTTTCCGATGCTAGGGTCACGATCTACAGTCAACTCGTGCTCTGATACCATCTGTTTTGACCTCGGATCGTTAAAGATCCTAAGTCCCTGTGATTAACATGCTAGTCCCTGGATCATTAGCTAGCACTCACAGTCGATGAAATATCATGTAAAACACAAGTCTTTATTACATGAATCCAATAATCCAGAGTTTACATTATTACAACAGAAGAAATATATATACAACTTGGAGTCCCATCAATGCCACAGGCAGGTTGAGTGAAGACCCGTGATCCTAGCGCACCTTTCAATGATCTCCAATTTCTGCATATAAAACGTGCAGCCAAATGAGTTGGTCAATACTTTGAATGTATTGGCAAATTACACCAAGGAAAGAATAAGACTATCTCTACATGCAAGGCTAAGTGTAGGCTTTGGGGTTCATTTGCATAAAGCCAACTTTCTCTAAGTAGAAAAGAAAAGAGGAAGATGTTTTATCCTACTTTGTAAACATTTGCTTAAGTAAAAATAGGGTCGAATGGAACACTAGGATATTACTCACCAAGTGCCCAAACAACCTAACACTTGGATATTACTCACCAAGTTCCCAAGATCCCACCCATTGGCGATATTACTCACGCCATGGGGTTTTATAAAAACTTTATGTTTGGAAAAGAGAGAGGAAGATCTTTCAGAGGCTCCATCCTTTAGATGCTCAAGTGTTGTTTTTCGTGAACTCGGCTGATCGATCAGATTGCAATACTCTCGAGAGGTTGTGCACTTTCCTCACAATGCACGATCAATTCCTTTTACAGACAAGACCATGGCGAGGCTTTCCCTTAGTAGCCCCTCTACCAGCTGGATCCAACCGTGCCAAGAACCTCCAAATGTTGGTACCCCGGTGAGGTTTCCCACTAAGTACTAGGCCAAGACAGAGCCCATATGTATTGTGGTTGCACTGGAAGCTTTTGAATTCTGAAACATGACAGACTTCTTTGATTCCTGGGTAGCCGTCCTCCACCAAAATTCCACTCATTGTTCCGACAACCATTTCGCCCAGAAGAAAACTTAGTTTTTATTTTCAAGGGGGTTTTGAGAAGAAAAGGTTTGCTCGTGAGAGCTCTTATACTTAGAAAAATTTGAGTCTTTCAAACCCCCAACGGTACTTAATATATATATAACATAACAAGCAATACTTAGCAAAAACAGGGGAAACCTATTAGGATAGAAATTTCCTAAGTATAAAGCTACTCATGGCATACTACAAAACCGCACTTGCAAAAAATAGTACTAAGAAAATCTACTAAAAACCTACACATGCATACTACAAGATTTGAAGAGTAAAACATGCATAGTCAAAAACTGGGACGTTAAACATGCACAAGTGGTGTAACTTGCCTTATTATAATTTGACAATGATTATTTCTTTCTGGTACTCGCCCTCACACTCTGAAGCAATCTAACGAAAATAAAAATATACTAATGAACAACCATTGCAAAGAAAGAAACAACCATTAAACAGAAGTGCCAAATAAATCATCCGACAAGTAAACAAATGCCATAACATGCAATATTAGTGATTACATAGTTATTTCGGATAACAGTAGATTATAATGGTCTTGAGGGTAGAGTATGTAACAAGGATCAATTTGCCACAAGGATCACCTAAACATGACGTACAAATATCAAGTGATGGTCAACGGATGGCTGAACATATACAATTTATTTTAAGGATGAAAATTGTAGATCTAATTGATAGATATTTTATTAATGAATCCAACGCAACAAGAATCAACTAATTTAGATGTGTAGACATAAAGATGTATGGTTTATAAGTTAATGTTGTGAGCTAATACATTGCATCTGAATGGATCTGACGGTTTTTTCCTTTACTTGCTGATCTGAACGTGATCTTATGATGCACCGAGCGTGTGGAAAAAATAAATTAAAAAGAAGTGCCAGGGCACAATAGGCTGGTACATATTTGGTAAAAGAAATTAAAATGGAGCCGCGGGGTAGGAAATATTAGTTACGAATTCAATGCGATAAGAACTAATTAAAACATACCACTATATCCTAAAACACCGTTCAAATTCAGAATTTGATTGTCAGATTCAAAATTTTAAGAATTATAAAAAATAGTACCACCGGATAGTAAATTTAATTGTGAATCTAACGCAAGAAAAAAATCTTCTAATTTGAATCTACGGTTAAGAAGATATTGAATATAGAACTTGATAGTTAGACTAACAACAGTGCATATCGGAAATTGGATTGCATGCTACAGCACACGCGTTTGTATATGTTACAACTGACACGCTGTTTAATCTAATATGCATTGCATAAACAGGATTCAATGGACAACCGAGAGGGCATCATCTCACCATGACAGCAGCGATGAAGAAAAAGGCGACAACGTTTTCCCAGGTTGAAGCCGACCTATCAGGTGTAGTACTCGGATCTTGGGAAGACGTCCTTGAGTCCCTCTCTACATGGCGAAGACGATGACGCCGCTGGCACACTCCAGCATGTCTTGGAGAGTTGGTGCGGATCAAGTGAAGGTGCTACGGCACCGGCAAACTCTCCGGTGTCCGGCGTGGTTGCAAAACTCGTTCCGGCGCTCCTGTGCTACGTGAAAGACATCAAGGTGGAGCTAGAAAGAAAAACACAGGAAAAAAATAACAGTTGGAGGGGGAGCTCGTGGCTGCACTCCACGATGGAAGGATTGACATGGAGAGCTTCGGTTCGGAACTCCTCCGTCAAGCTCTAACTGGCGGCGTTCGGAAAGATTAGAAACTAGGGTTTTTGGAAAAACTGAACGTGGGCGAGGAGGGGTTTAATATGGAGAAGTTTGGCATGGAGCAGGGGCAACGAAATCGACCGTATCGAGAGGATTTTGTGGGATTGGTTCGGTACAGAGTTGGTTCTTGATCATACGGGATGAACTCTCGAGTTTGGTATCTGACCGAACGAAAAAGATGACAGATGGGCCAGCCCAACGGGGAAAGAAAAAAACAAGGGGAGCCGAGATGGACTGGACTGCCCCTTGTCGCTGAACCTACGACGAGTGTGGCCGGCTTCAAAGCGTGCGCACTGGCCGTGTCTGGCTGGGTCTCCACAGCTGCAGGTAAGGTTTTCGCTCTTTTATTTTTGTTCTACTCCTTCTTTATTGATTTCAGGAAGCAATGCTTCCTCTTGCCTGACCTATAAGAGCATGTATTAGTCTGCATGCCACGGAGAGCATGATTGTGGTACCTGAACGTATGGGCATAGCTACGTAATTATCGTTAAATTTGACAGGAGGTCAGACTAGGAATGGTACGCACAGGGGTACAGAACATATGTAAATGCATTGTTTTATAAATATTGTATACTGTATTTCCAAACAAATATCACGAAGAGGTCATTTTTCTTCTCTGGATTCATTTTATTTGAATCGGAAATTGTCTACAGAATTTCCCAAAAGCAAACAAAAATTGAAATAACGCCAAGTATAATACTTCTCCAACATGTTTCTTATATTTGGAAACATCATATTATTTCCTCGCTTGTGAAAGTGAAACACGTGTTTGGACACTAGTAGAAAACAGACCTTTGGTCCAGGGGTATTAGCCCCGGTTTGGCTACAAACCGGGACTAATGCCCCGGTCCAACGGCTAGAACTGGCCCAGGGGGATGACAGACACTAGCCCCGGTTCGAACGGGACCTTTAGCCCGGTCGTGTAATAAACCGGGGCTAAAGAGTTTCAGGCAGGCCGGGTCAGGCGTCAGACCCTTTAGCCCCGGTTTGTTACACGACCCGGGGCTAAAGGTGGACCTTTAGCCCGGTTCTAGACACGAACCGGGGCTAAAGGTCTGGTTATATCTTCTTCTTCCCCTGCCCGAGCCACCATTCAAGCTGGTGGCTCTCCTCTCTCTCTCTCTTTCTTGCTTCAAGTTCGAGTTCATGCCCTTTTTTTCCTCAAGATTTGTCTAGATTTTGTGGTGCCTGGATCATTAGCTAGCACTCAACCTGCCTGTGGCATTGATGGGACTCCAAGTTGTATATATATTTCTTCTGTTGTAATAATGTAAACTCTGGATTATTCGATTCATATAATAAAGACTTATGTTTTACATGATATTTCATCGACTGTGAGTGCTAGCTAATGATCCAGGGACTAGCATGTTAATCACAGGGACTTAAGATCTTTAACGATCCGAGGTCACAACACCGTGTGTGTAATGGTGCGTAACACGGCAAAGTAACGTTGCACAGGAATACCGAGCGCGACACACGACAAAATAAACTATACACGACAAAATAAGAAAAGTACACACGGCAAAGCTAAAAGACACGACAAATAGAATAAGGACACACGGCAAAGTAGTGGGCCATGCTGCCCACCGTTCACGCCAGGATGGAGCCGTTATGTCGATGCTCTTTGATGAGTGTCCTACAAGTAATACACAAGGCAAAGGGGTTCTTTGCCGTGTGTCCTTCAGCCTTTGGCAAGTGAACCAAGATAGTTTTCTTCCTTTTATCCACTTATCACTAGTAGAAAATAGACCTTTGGTCCAGGGGTATTAGCCCCGGTTTTGCTACAAACCGGGACTAATGCCCCGGTCCAATGGCTAGAACTGGCCCAGGGGGTGGCAGACAGTAGCCCCAGTTCGAACGGGACCTTTAGCCCCGGGTCGTATAACAAACCGGGGCTAAAGGGTTTCAGGCAGGCCAGGTCGGGCGCCAGACCCTTTAGTACCGGTTTGTTACACGACCCAGGGCTAAAGGTGGACCTTTAGCCCCGGTTCTAAACACGAACCGTGGCTAAAGGTCTGGCTATATCTTCTTCCCCTGCCCGAGCCACCATTCAAGCTGGTGGCTCACCTCTCTCTCTCTTTCTTGCTTCAAGCTCGAGTTCATGCCCTTTTTTCCTCAAGATTTGTCTATATTTTGTGGTGTCCCATCTATCCAAAGGTTCTAAAAGGTGAGCAACTTCATCCTTTGAACTCTCATTGCTATATTAGCTCATTTCATGCTCTATCTTATAGATGGATTTGTGGATTTAGTTTGGTAGTAATTTTTGCAATGATAACACGATATCAATGTTTAGATTCTATCTATCTTGTATTAATGTAACAAACTCTAAGGTAAATATCACAATATATGGATTATTCTATCAATATATATCTTGTTTTGGTACATAGAGTCTCGAAAATTGATTTTAGAAGCACACACATGCGTGAGTTCATCATTCTAACTAACTAGCTAGCTGCGCAAAATATCCTTCTTCGTCTACCTGCGTTCAACAAACTGAAAAATTTGTAACAAAGATAGGGTTAATTCATAAAAGCTTGATAAGAAGACATCACAATTCACATATTAGGGAGTGCCTCTATGGCGAGCTCCTCGAAGATGTCTGAGGACGGGATCCTAAGACATCTTCGAGAAGCTCTGCCGTAGTGGTGTCCCTGCTCTCCCACACCATCTTTCGGTTTATATCTTCTCTAGCTCAATCAGTATGCTGGTGGAGCTAACTAATTTCACATATTAGAGAGTGCATCTACGGCGAGCTCCTCGAAGATGTCTGAGGACGAGGTCCTAAGACATCTTCGAGAAGCTCCGCCGTAGTGGTGTCCCTGGTCTCACACACCATCTTGCAGTTCTTCACAAGAATGCATACCTATTTATAGATTAAGCAGCACAACATAGTGTCAGGCACTGATGACATAATGTCGACACACTCACGCTGGCATAGTGCTGCCACCCACCCAAAATAGTGTCGGCATTTAATTTACTGGCTTAGTGCTGTCCACTGAGGACATCGTGTCGACATGTTGTCTCCACATCCACATTTAGTCCCGGTTGGTGCCTCCAACCGGGACTAAAGGTTCATCATATCTTTAGTCCCGGTTGCTGGTTTAGATTAGTACTAATTAATTATGATTATGTTTGATGTACTTAATTAATTATATATTGCAGATGAGCCGGCAATGGATGTACGCTGACCGACTCTCTAACGAGTTCATTAAAGGCATGCATTCTTTTCTTCTTGTGGCCGAGGCAAACAAGCGGAGTGGTTTTATGTCTTGTCCATGTGGTGTCTGTCGGAATTATAAAGAATACTCTTTCTCAAGAGTCCTTCACAGCCACCTATTTCGGTCCGGTTTCATGACCGGCTATAATTGTTGGACCAAGCACGGAGAAAGAGGGGTTATGATGGAAGACAATGAAGAAGAAGAGAATGACAACGACTACCCTGAATACGATGGTACTACAATGGAAGACATTGATGAAGAAAAAGATGAAGAACGGGCATCAGATCTGCCCGATGATGATCTTAGTCGGGCCATTGCTGATGCCCAGGAAGAATGCGTAACTGAAAGGAAAAGGTTGAAGTTCAAGAAGATGTTAGAGGATCACAAAAAATTGTTGTACCCAAATTGTGAAGATGGGTACAAAAAACTGGGTAGCACACTGGAATTGCTGCAATGGAAGGCAGAGAATGGTGTGACTGACAAAGGATTTGAAAAGTTGCTGAGAATAATGAAGAAGTTTCTTCCAAAGGATAACAAACTGCCCGCCAGTACCTACGAAGCACAGAAGGTTGTCTGCCCTCTAGGATTAGAGGTGCAGAAGATACATGCATGCATTAATGACTGCATCCTCTACCGCGGCGAGTACGAGAATTTGGATGCATGCCCAGTATGAACTGTACTGCGGTATAAGATAAGACGAGATGACCCTAGTGATGTTGAGGGCGAGCGCCGCATGAAGAGGGTTCCTGCCAAGGTGATGTGGTATGCTCCTATAATACCACGGTTGAAACGTTTATTTAGGAACAAAGAGCAAGCCTAGTTGTTGCGATGGCACATGGAAGACCGTAAGAAAGACGAGATGTTGAGACACCCCGCTGATGGGTCGCAGTGGAGAAAAATCGAGAGAGAGTTTCCAGACTTTGCAGGTGATGCGAGGAACTTATGGTTTGGTCTAAGTACAGATGGCATGAATCCTTTTGGGGAGTAGAGCAGCAGACATAGCACCTGGCCTATGACTCTGTGTATTTATAACCTTCCTCCTTGGTTGTGCATGAAGCGGAAGTTTATTATGATGCCAGTGCTCATCCAAGGCCCGAAGCAACCCGGCAACGGCATTGATGTGTACCTAAGGCCATTAGTTGAAGAACTCTTACAGTTGTGGCACGGACAAGGTGTACGTGTGTGGGATGAGAACAAACAGGAGGAATTTGACCTACGAACGTTGTTGTTCATAACAATCAATGATTGGCCTGCTCTTAGTAACATTTCAGGACAGACAAACAAGGGATACAATGCATGCACACACTGTTTAAATGATACTGAAAGAATATATTTGGATAAATGTAAAAAGAATGTGTACCCGAGGAATCGTCGTTTTCTTCCACCCTCGCACAACCTAAGAAAGAAAGGTAAACATTTCAATGGTGAGGCAGACAGCCGGTGTAAGCCTATCCGCCGTACTGGTGATGATGTATTTGACATGGTGAAGGATTTAAAAGTATTCTTTGGAAAGGGTCCTAGTAGATAATCTGTTCCGAAGGACGATGTCGGACATGCACCCATGTGGAAAAAGAAATCTATATTTTGGGAGCTACCCTATTGGAAAGTCCTAGAGGTCCGCTCTGCAATTGACGTGATGCACCTGACGAAGAATCTTTGCGTGACGCTGCTAGGCTTCTTGGGCGTGTATGGGAAGAGTAAAGATACACCTGAAGCACGACAGGACCAACAACGTATAAAAGACCGAGACGGCATGCATCCAGAGCTGTTTGAAGGTACTGCTAGCTACGCTCTTACCAAAGAAGAGAAGGAAATCTTTTTTGAAGTCCTTTACAGTATCAAGGTCCCATCTGGTTTCTCGTCGAACATAAAGGGAATAATAAATATGGCAGAGAAAAAATTTCAAAACCTAAAGTCTCATGACTGCCACGTGCTTATGACCCAGCTGCTTCCGATTGCATTGAGGGGACTCCTGCCGGAAAATGTTCGAGTACCCATTGTGAAGCTATGTGCGTTTCTCAATGCAATTTCTCAGAAGGTAATCAGTCTAGATAGTCTACTAAGGTTACAGAAAGATGTGGTCCAATGTCTTGTCAGCTTCGAGTTGGTGTTCCCACCATCCTTCTTGAATATTATGACTCACCTCCTAGTTCACCTAGTCGATGAGATTAACATTCTTGGTCCTGTATTTCTACACAATATGTTCCCCTTTGAGAGGTTCATGGGAGTGTTAAAGAAATATGTTCATAACCGTGCTAGGCCAGAAGGAAGCATCTCAAAGGGATATGGAACAGAGGAGGTCATTGAGTTTTGTGTTGACTTTATTCCTGACCTTAAGCCCATCGGTGTTCCTGAATCACGGCATGAGGGTAGAATTAGTGGAAAAGGCACGCTAGGAAAGAAAGCAAGGATATGTATGGATGGATATTCTCTCACTAAAGCACACTACACAGTTCTGCAAAGTTCCACCTTGGTGGCTCCGTATATCGAGGAACACAAGAATATTGTACACTCCAACAACCCGGGGAAGCCTGGCTCCTGGATTAGAGATGAACATATGAGGACTTTCGGCGGTTGGTAGCAGTCACATCTCATGAATGACATAAATGTTGCAGAGCAGTTGTACTTGTTGGCCAGGTCACCATCTTCGACTATATTGACTTTCCAAGGGTACGAGATAAATGGGAATACATTTTACACGATCGCCCAAGATAAAAATAGCACTAATCAAAACAGTGGTGTCCGATTTGATGCAACAGACGAGAATGGGCAAAAAGATACATATTATGGTTACATAGAGGAGATATGGGAACTTGACTATGGACCTTTTTTTAAGGTTCCTTTGTTTCGGTGCAAATGGATCAAGCTGACAGGAGGCAGGGTTGAGGTAGACAAGAAATACGGAATAACAAAAGTGGATCTCAACAACCTTGCGTATAGAGATGAACCATTTGTCCTAGCCAATGATGTGGCTCATGTTTTTTATGTGAAGGACATGTCTACCAAACCGAGAAAAAGGAAAGATAAGCAAAAGAATACAACATCCGATGAGCTAAAGCGCCACATAGTTCTTTCAGGAAAAAGAAACATCGTGGGGGTGGAGGATAAGACAGACATGTCAGACGATTATGATATGTTTCATGAAATTCCGCCCTTCGCTGTGAAGGATGACCCAAGCATCCCGTTAAATAAGGAAGATGCTCCATGGTTATGGATTAGAAGAAAACCCTAACATGTGTGGATGTTGGTGATGTACAATATTATTAAACCTTTATTTTTAATAATCTTCTTATATGTATATGGATATGAACTTTCTCGATCTCAATAGGTAGTATTGTAACTTGTTGTGGCCAGACATATTAATATTAAAACATAAAAATTAGTCATAATCATATCTAGCCCTGTAGTACATAGCTTCTGGGTCGTCTTCGGAATCGTCATCGTCATCGTCGTCGCTCGTATCACGCGGATGGATCCTCAGCCTTTCCTCGTAGCACGCGGATGGATCCTCCGGCCTCGAATACACGACGCGCGGGGGAGGGGGCTCCCGGATGATGACCCCAGTACGTCCTAGGCCTTCACCACCACCACCATTCTTGTGGCTATGCTGCTGGTGAAAGTGCGGGTACCTCAAGCGAGGATGGTATCCCATGGTGATGTAGCGCATCACACCGGCGATAGTCCGGTTCGCCCACCACAGGCGGCGACCAGCCTCGTTGTTGTTTACTGGGGTGGGCCGTCACCCTTGTACCTGGCGAGCTCCCTTTCCCGCCGGTTTGCGAAGAAAGCATTCCAGGTGTCGAGGTTGTCGGGATCCCAATGGGGATCCATCCGCTGCTCCGGCGTGAGCTCGAAGTAGAAGTGGTTCGTGATGGCCGCCTGGCGGGCCGAACCTTGAGACATAGGAGGAACAGAAACCCCTCCAGCGCTCAGCATCCAGCCAGCGGGCAGCCGGTACCCGGCGGACATGGGTAGCTGGAGGCGCACAGCGCCTCGGTCTCCTCGAGCGTCAGAAAAGCCCAGTAAGCGGTGTCCATTGTTGTGAGAGAGAAGGTGTGGATGTGTCGATGGAAATGGCGGTCGGCCTAGATATAGAGGGACATGGCAGGAGAACATGGCGGGAAGCGGGGGAAATGGCGGGAGAAACATGGCGGGAAGCAGGACATCATTAGACCCAGAAATAGGCGAGATTGTTGCAGCCGAAGAAATTTCTACACCCAAGAAAGAACTTGTTAAAGTGATCAAAGAGGTTGAAGAGGGAACGTTTGTTCCCGACAGGGAGAATGATGAGCTGACAAAGGCTCTCGGAAATCCTGAAAAGGCTGGACGAACAAGAGGGTTCGGACCTTCTTATCCATGGGTTATCGGGTTTCCCGAGAACCGTGACACGTACAGAAGCCGATCGAGAAGAACCAAGCGGCAAAAAGAGGAGGATACAGAGCGGTTCACGAGGTTTGAAGCCGCGTTGCAGGAGTATCGCCAAGAGCTTAATGAACTTAAAGCACTCCGACAGCAAGATCCTACACCGGACAGTACGGTCGGCCCATCGCAAAGGAAAAGCAGCGTGGCTTCCATGGATGGTCACGGTAATGATGCAACGATGGATGTGTACCCCGTGGATGCAATTAAGGAGAAGACTAGTTGTGAGCTGCATGTTGAACTGAAGAATATATCCATGAAGGTGGCGGTCGGCTTTGCTTTACCTTCTGCACCGGGAGCGACCTACCGTTGCAATCCGATTCCAGCTGGCTATGCTCGTGTCGGTGTGGATGAAATTCTACCTATGTGTCAGTCACTACAGCTTGACATCCCTAGAGGTGAAGGGGGGATGACACTGGGAGAAGTCACGAGTGGCTTCATTCTTTGGAAAAAAAATACATCAAGATTTCCAGGCTCGACACCAAGGCAACTGTCTCCTCCCAGTGCACCGTCTCCTCCAAGTCCACCTCGAAGTGTACCGTCTTCTCCCAGTAATAGTCCAATCCATGACCCTAACATGAGTCCATCTCAATCTACGCAGCCGCCTCCACTCACTAAGGGGCAAAAGCGGAAGAATACCACCGCTCCGTCGAGCGATAACCAACGCCCGAAGCGACAGTTGTCGCCCCTCCCAAGAGTACCGCCGGTTCCTCCCAAGAGGGCTTACGACCTGACCGATGAGGAGACCGATGCGGTCGTACGTGCCGAAGTGGATGCTCATTTTAAAAAGAAACAACCTGAGCCAGAGGTCTAAATAAAACCGGAAATCAAGGAGCACTTTAGGAAATTACTGACACAGCCATCCCAAGCTCAGTTAAATGCGCCAGATAACTATACACGATGTCTTCAGAAGACATTGAAATAAAAGAGATCAAGCGGTAGAGGAAGCAGCAAAAAAGAGGTTCCCCAGCAGGGGGAACAAGCAAAACAATCGAGTGGTAGCGTAAGCATTAGAACAGACGTCCCTCAGCTGGGGAAACAAGCAAAACAACCGAGTGGTAGCCAAAGAACCAAAAGAGATGTTCCCCAGCTGGGAAAACAAGCAAACCAATCACTCCCCCCACTCCAGGTGAACATACCCAAACCTCAACTATATGAGGAAGAACCTATGGATCCGGAAACGACTAGGATATTGGCCGAGCAATGTGGTATGCCTATTCATGAAATTATTCACGGCGTTATGCCCAAGGCTGAGGTAGTACCCAAATTTGTTAACGGGGAGCCTCTGGTCAGTTCTGAGAGGCTTCGGGATATGCCAACAAAAATGCGACGATTCCATGAATGGTACATGAAAGCATCAAAAGAACAGCGAAATTGGCTTATACTGAAAGTTCGAAAATCGCATTACTTCATTGAAGACGAGGTCCCTATTGAATTTACAGAATTATTTCAGTTATTCAATCTAAAGGAACTCGACAAAACTATCCTCAGTTCGTATTGTTTGTAAGTGATTACTTTATTTATGTAATTAGGTCTCTATCTCAGCTTTTTCAATTCATTGCCGGTAAGTATACTCACTATATTCTTTTGTACGCTATATATAATGATGCAGAATGAAGATGCTCGATTGTAAAAGAAAGGCTATCAACGGATTTTGGTACATTGACCCACATCGAGTTCATGGGTCTATACTAAAGGATAAACCACTGGAGACCGAGCACAACTTGTTGTGGTTTCTCACGAAACAATATTTCTGTAACGAAATACTATTTCCTTACCACGACGGCAAGTGAGTTTTTGTACACATTAACTTTTGCTTACTCGATATTCAGTGTAAATGATGAGTTATTGACGTATGTAAACCTTGCGTAGGTACCACTGGATTCTTCTAAGCATTTCACTTGACATGGGAAGAGTTCACATCACGGACTCACTAAACAAAGACATTGAAAACTACTGCATCATTATCGATGCGCTCCAGAGGTAATTTCAACCATTATCGCACTATATCGGTTTCTTTTGTTCATTTTCTGGGATATCAAGTAGTTATTAACTCATACATTAATTTTCTTTATCGGGTAGGGTTTGGACACAGTTCAAGAAACATGTCTGCGGTCAATGGCGTGAGGAGCTATTTTTTAAATCACTCTCGGTAAGTAGTACGAACTAAGTCCGCGCATCTATTTAATTCTAGTTTATGTGCATTTATCATGCTAGCATTATTATTTGATTGAATTCTATTCTTGTAAAGTGCGCGAGGCAGCCACAGGAAACTAATCTATGTGGATTCTATGTGTGCGAGTTCATTTGCATCAGTATTGAGAAGCCCTCGAATTTTTTTTGAGTAAGTAAACAATATATTCACCCTTTATTTTTATTATAAAAAATCGTGTTGAGTCTAATACATACGATCTCCTTTTTATATAGTTGGACGCGATGCGGGACAAGCTCCTACCAGAGGACCGCCTAATAGCAATCCAAGAGGAATTTGCTACATTTTTTCTCGACGAGGTCATAGACCCACGCGGAGAATACTGTATAAGTAGACCCTAAAGCATCCATATAATGATCTCCATGTAATCAAATAGACATGCTCTGGACCTTGTTGGGACTCCATATATGCTTGTAAGAGTAATTATATTATATATTGCGTCAATGTGGCCAAGTACTGTGTAGTAGCGTTCTTTATGTATACGAAAACTTGTTTCTAATGAAAACACAGAATGAAAAATAATTGAACACAAAACACAAAATAAAAAGAAAAACACAAAATCCTAAAACCCCATCCCCTGCCGCGGCAGCCAAATGGCCCAAAATGCTGCCGCGGCAGGAACCTTTAGTCCCGGTTCGTAACACAACCCGGGGCTAAATTTCCTGCCGCCCAGCGCGCCTAGCAGGCCACGTGGTTGGACCTCTAGCCCCGGTTCGTAACTGAACCGGGGCTAAAGCTTGGACCTTTAGTCCCGCTTCTGCAGCCTGGGTTCGAAATCCGAGGCTAAAGGCCCTTACGAACCGTGGCAAATTGCCTGGTTTCTACTAGGGGAAATTATTCAAGTATCCAAAAATATAAAAATGAAAGCAAATAAAATGCAAGACAATTCTTTGTCGGATTTGTATAAAAGATTCCCAACCATTATATTTTTGATAGTCATTTTAATCCGCTCAGATAGAAAATTTTCTAAGTCATGGTTGAGAAAAAAATTCAAACAAGTATACAAGAGTTTTGTTTCTTCGGAAATTTTAAACACGGTCAAACATTTCAATCAATTTGTTTATAAATTGTTAACATTTCAAAATAGAATTTTTTTGGGATGCTACACACGGTAAATACATAGAGACACGGCAAACCACTTTTTCCCCGTAGTGGTTATGCGCTGCTGATACTAAATCTTGCAAAATAAATATTCACGTCGACCTCCTTCTCAAAAGCGTGTCTTAGCTACAACATTCAACATGGGTAAAACATAAGAGCTCAATGCCTACCTAATGAATGATGTTGAGGGTCTCTAATCCTCCCTCCGGGGCTCATGCGTCTGGACTCGTATGCTGCTGGACTGACTTGTCGTGCATCACCACATGTCATTTGTTGGCATGTATTGTAGAAAAAAAGTTTGCTTTTGTAGCCTTGTGGCTTCATGGCTGTCGAGCTCATGTAGTGTCAGGCTGCTCATACCTCTTTGGTCCTGGCCCCTGGGTGTGGGCCACACAACACGTCGATACCATGCATTAACACTTCTGGGATTGGACACAAAAATCCATTAGCTTCATACTTACTCATGTGTTGTGCGTTCGTATAGACAGAGAGGGACAAAGTGGTAGCAGTTCCGTTGTTCATCAGCATGATGCGCACATCGTTAGAAGGCATGACCACCCCGGCAAACCATGGTACCAGGTTGCATCTTGTTCTCCACCTGGACACATCGATGGAGCAGCCCATGCTTCCACATCGACCTCCATCGCCAACTACCCAAACACAGCCTATTTCCGCACGGTCTTGCAGCCAAACAAAGGTCCTCCCGATCCAGCAGCTTCGCGCTCGCCCATTCTCTATGGACCCAAGCCGATTTCGAGTGCACGGCAGCGAAGAGTAGCAACTCGACATAGATAAAGATCCCTAGGCGGGTTTGTGCCATCTATTGGTACAGAGTGGTAAGCATCTCGATCGACACCTGGGATGGGAGATGCAAGCGGTATGGCTGATGTACCATCATGTGTGAATTCGGATGATACTACGATACATAAGCATGCAAACAATTTCGTGCCTGGTGGCTCCACCATTTGTGAAAGTATCGGACTCCGGAATGATTTATACACAATTGGGAGGTGAAAGGATATCTGGAGAATTATAGGAGGCACATCCATTGGAACCCGAAGCATAGGCGTTTATGCTACTGCATTCGTCTCTACACGTTGATTTGTTTCCTTTAGTAATGATGAAAAATTAAATGTGTGGTGGGGAGGCGAGGGCGTCACACTTAAAGAGTAGGCAACAGGATTGGAAAGCGTAGTTGGGGAAAACTAATTAATTTCTTTGAAGGAAGATGTTTCAACTTTTTTTGCGAGTATAGACATGGACCGCATGAGGTGAGGTTTCCAACAGTATGACTGGTGATTATAGAACAACCGATTGAAATCCGACGGATATAAATAATTGGTTTGATGTGGTTGCATGATATTTCAGCTTGCAAACATTAAATGCATTTTAGTAGGGATGAACTTTATAGATATTATAAATGTGTCATGTATGAGATTATGTTCAGTTTATTTTATTCATGATCTGCAAATCATGGTACGGCATGATGGCTGGAGCCATGTGATTGTCTTTATGACCTGCATGTCAAATTTTTGTTATGCATTTACTTTATTAGCTATAGTTAAAAAAATAGTTATTCGTGCGTTGAACACGGAGGTGACAATGATGCATTGTAGGATCTTGATGCCTTGCCAAGATGAGAAGAAGGAATTCGACACAATGGTGTTGACAGATATCAACAAAAGGGAAAAGGATTATGTCAAATCACACTATTATGAACTACATGTGATGCATTAATCCTTTTCATGCACCCTGTTGTTGATAAGTAGTCGTGTTTTAATGGGGTGATCCTTCACAAGAAAATATTTAAGTTGTTATTGATATTCCAAGTGTGGCACCGTCTGTAGATATTGTAATTTTGAGGTGCCCCGTATCCCATGGGTACAATGTACTAGTCATTAGTGAAGGAGGGTTGAATTAGATCTTCAGAAGCTATATCACTTGGTTCTCTTAAACGATGTGGAATGATAGTCAATACATCAGAGCACATCCATCAAAATATGAATAAGAGTTACATAGAGATGTAATTCGCAAGGTGGCCTACCAGGGCGGAATGTTTTCATTAGTGATGTCACATCAATGGCAACCATTCCTACTAGATCTTGAATTTTTAGTGGGAGCACACATTAAACTGTTAAGTTTGTAGTGCAATTTAAATTTTGAACTAGTGTCATTTATTATGATCTCGTAGCATGGATTTAGAGAGTATGGATCACTTTGATAGTTTTATTTTGAACCTGGTGCTTAATCATGAGAAATTTAACTACAGACATAACTATGTTAATTGGATTCACAATCTAACGATGATCCTTATAAGATTAAGAAATAATATGTTCTGGATGGACCATTTCTGTACACACCAAAAAAGGATGAAGTGAAAACCTTCACCATTAGAGAACGGGCGAAAAGGACTAAGGTAAATCCTAAAGGTTACATTAGATGGCAATAAGGTCCGATGAATGAGAATGTGACCAAGCTAGTTGTACACGTTTATCTCATAGATGTTGAGATTCTCGTTATCATGGTGATACTGGTTCACTTCCCTTCCTTATAGACATGTTATCTTGGATTGTCTCAAGACTGGGAAGAACAAGGCGTTTGATGAATCATTCGCCATGTTGGTAACTATGGAAGAGGCATTACAAAATAGACCAAACATCATGAGATGATGATAGCAAAAAGAAAACTCTAGAAGGTCTGGAGAGAAATCAATTGTTAACATCCTTTCATTCAAGGATTGTTTCAACTTGTTGGTATTGGATACCCATTTTGGTTGCTCAAGTTACAAATCCAATGAAGGAACTTTGAAACAAAAGGAATGAAAGAAATGAATAGCCGAAGCTTGACAGGAATAGTGTCCTCGTTGTAAAAGCTAAAGTACTCTAGGACACCTATAAATATTTTTCTACACATTGGCTCCCCCTACTGTGTCGAGGCACGTGGGTTGGCCCAGCAGGATAAATAACGAAAGAAGGGCATGTGGACCAATCGGACGGATAAGCCCATGAACATGATGCACCCTTTTGGAAAGGTATAGAGGCATGCTAACACGACTATATATGTGTGCATATATGTGTATTTCCTAGTACATATGATCTGAATACAGGCCTAAGGAGAAGGGAAAGAAGAGCATGGAGTCCTACAAGATCTATATCTAGTAATGGTGTTGCTATGTAGAGGGGCACCACTGCGACTGAGTTTCTCGAATATGTCCTAGATCCTATTCTATGACATCTTCAAGGAGCTCATCACATGAGTGTTCTCGAGCCACTGGAAGGAGTACCCAAGAAGGGCCACGATAGAAGCTACCTCAACACAAGGCCAACGGGCCTGGTAGGGCTTTCGGAGATCCTAATTATCCTGGTAACCATAATGGGATGAGAACCTGAATTTAACATCACGGGTAGTGGTGGAAGCAGACATGTGGGCATGGCGGATGCGTGGTGTGCACCTCCTGGTGGCACTGCCCCTATAATGATGGCATTCCAGGTGCACTAGTTGAGACAAGACGAGACGAGGTCGTCATGTCCCATCATCATCAAGTGTAGCCACGCACAACCTAGAGCAAGGGAGCGCTCCGCAACACCACCCACCCTCGTCAACACCACGTGGGTAGATTTTTCAGACCCGGGAACCTTTCATGGTGGGCATGCACATTTGCTTTGTGGTAACCCCTCGGTTGTATAAGAGGAGGGTCGACGCCTTCTAGAGGGAGAGGGGGATACTTTGTATAGCGAGCACAGCCAGAGTAGGAGTGGTAGCTAGAACTGGAGAGATGAACAGAATCCCGGGAAGCACCCAATAGCTCCCCGAGAAGAGAGAGAATCCACCCATTTTGTACATCGATTCCATATATAGAGAACAAGGCAATATGTAGGGTTGTTAGCCTCAACGCGGTCTGAACCTAGGTAAAAGTCCGTGTTTTTTTTATTATTCATTCCATTGATTTAGGGCCACCTCGTCCCCCTAGCTGAACAAAAAAGCGGGTCTATCGCATCCCTAGTGTTCACGTTCCCACTAGGGACAAAATTCACGTTGGAGTTGAATAATAGTTTTTCAATCCATCGTTATTGTAACGCATAATTCTTAAAGATCAAGAAAAATAGTTGTTATGGATATTCATGTAATTATGTTATGAATAAGTTTCCTTCTTGAAGGCGTTATTCATTTTATCTTGATTGTTGTAGTATCAGGAGTAAATAATAGCGCTAGATTGTTTTGGCTCAAACTCTTATCCACGTCATCCCGATTCTTTTCGGCCGTGGTATGGATTCCGAGGAGGACATGTAGTGATGTCACAACAGAGTCCTGCTATCCCGTGAGGTGGGTCCTACTACGGGCGAGGGCAAAAGATTTCATACCGTGGATGGGTGTATTGCGAGCCGTTGGACGGTGGGCCACGCGCACGACATGGTATCGTCGTCATCATCCGCGGCTTGGAAGATGCGCGGAGAGAGGAGTTCTCAGTGCGACACGGCTCTACACCCTCCAGGTGGTGGGACCCTATATTGTCTCTTATATCATTGTATAAGCATTCTCTTGCACGCACGGTGTGTATGATTCCCGTGCGTGTCCTATCTCGACGTCCTAGATGCCATGGTCACAATATACTATAAGAGTTTAATTTCTTAGATTCATTGACATGTTGTAAAATGCTATCGTTGACAGATTCAAATGTTTTGTTCATCGACTATTTTTTCATCAACTTGTTTACCATGTTCTGCTTCTTAGGGTCCTTTATTATACGCTAACATGTAGCGTGATCATATCATCAAGCATTCTCCCTGCCGGGCACCCCGAGGGCGCAGAGTGAAGTCTAGTCTCTTTAACTGAGTATCTAAATTGTAAATGTTATGAGAAGCATACCATATAAGATGGTGCAAGATGACTAAGTCATATTCATGTGGAAATTATGTTCACAAGTTCTTTTGAAATAGAATTATGAAATTCAAATTTATTTTCTGCATATTGAATTGTGCAATGAATTAAATGACTAAGACATTTTTGAGTTATGGCATAGATCTAATAAGATTAAGTTTTGTAGCACGACGGGAAAACCACTACCAGAAAATCGCCTGTTAATTCTACTTTATGTATCATCATGACATCATGCATATTTCTGCACTAAACTATTTTCCCTAAAAGCCTACCTTTGTTTTCTAAATATCCCCTCTTTTTTCAAATTATAAAGCCCGGTATTTCTGGATATTTTGTTTTTGTAAAGCTTTGTACAAAAGTCTTTAAAAAATAAATACAAACAAATAAAAGAATTAAAACATTTATAACCAGGGGAGGCGGCCCAGCCGGCCAAGCCCAAAGGCCCAGCCAGCAAGCCAGCTACCACCCCACTAGACCAAACCCTAGACTACGTAACCCTAACCCCACCACGTAGCACACCCCACCCCACTATCGGATACACGCCACACACCCTCGCACACGCACGCCACACTCTATACACGATACACGCAACCCCTGCACACACGCATGGCCACACACCACGCAACACACACCTGTTGGGGATATACTTTCCGGGTATCCTTATTATACCTCACTGACCAGGGTGGCCCATTTCAGGTTAGAGTTTTGCTTCACGGGTGGCCCAGTCAGGGAGAAAAGACGGAGTCCAGTCCGGCTACGGGAAGGCCTAGAAAACATACCGATATAGGACTGTGATGTTACTTGTAGTTCAAGATGTACGCTGTAACCGACTCTTAGTCATAGTCGGATAGGTCTCTCCTGTAAACCCTAGGACGGATATCTATATAAGTCGTCCTAGGGTAAGCCTTTAGGGAAACCCTCAGAATAGTCTACAATCTCAACTCGCATAGGCGAAACCCTTGTAACCCATATTCCGGCTCTGCTGTATTACTGGATTGCTAGCAGGAGTAGGATCCGGCCTAAACCGGTGGATTCGAACCTGGGTAAACTTGTGTGCTCATTGTCTTGGAACACCATACGTCTCACACCCCTCTCTTCCATACAACTCAAGGACCCCCATGGCGTACTTGTGATCAATCCGACGACAGTTGGCGCCCACCATGGGGCAAGTGAGCTTCAGATCTGTGTTCCGAGCGGAATCTGCGAGAATCAGAATTGGCAAGACTATCGCCGTCGGTCGTGTCCTCTACGCCAGCGATGTCCCTCTCATCATTCTCGACGAGACCTGGATTCCGGTTAGGGAGGCCGTGACTGCCTGCACCGCCATGTCTTTTGGCAAGATCGATGCTTACATTGGTTTCGCTGAGCCTACCCCACCCACCCCAATGGTGATGATAGAGGTAGAAGAAATCTCTGGGTCCACTTTGTTCGTAGAGGCGGCAGAGTTCCGGATCTCAGAAAACCCTAATCCCACCCAGACCGCACCCGTTGCGGAGATAGTGGAGAAAGCTAAACCTGAAGCAGATCTAGCGGTGCAAGTCGAATCTGGAGTGGATCTGCCTAGCAAGGCCCAATCCCAGATCGATCTAGCCGCTGAGGTCGAAAACTAGGAGGAGCAAGACAACAACCTTGGTTCAGGATCTACCAATACCTGAACAGATCAACCATTCTTGAGGCATACGTTGAGATGCATGATGATGCAAGGCACAAACGTGGATGAAGTCCTCGAGACCATAAGGCATTTCAAGGAAGCTCACGAGGAAAGCTGCAACTACCGCAGGACTCACGCGTTGCACTTTGTCGGATACGTTGGATCCGGGTCAGGCTCTGCCGATGCTAGCGAAATTGAAGACTCGGTGCTAGAGGCGATCAGAACAAAAACCGACTTATCGGCATCTTCGGATGATTCCATGATGTCGGTGGATTTCCGAGAGTTCTCCACGAAATACGAAGAGGTGTTTAACTCCAAAGCTGCAGAAGAAGGAGATGCCATGGACGAAGGATCCGGAGAAAACTCTCCCAAAGTGCAGGATAAAATGGATCTCGAAGGTAATCCCGACGTCCAGATGTCCGAAAGTACCAATCAGAGCCTGACTCTGGAAACGGACCCAAAGTCGTCTTTGCTACCGGCGCTGCCAAGAAGGCAAAGAAGAAGAACAAGAAGAACAAGACCCCGGCAAAGGACCCTCCAGCAGAGGAGGTAATTGCCGAGGAGTACGAGGAAGACTCAGATGGAGCACTAATCCCAGAAGAGCCCAAAGAAGCTTCGGTGGATGGACATGTGGTCACTGCTAGTGCCCATAAACTCATCGATGCTGCGTTAACTACACATATCCCTACAGCGGCAGAACTTACTACTGAAGAGTTGGAAGAAAGGGCTCAGGCCATAGAAGCCCGTCGCCAAGTACTCCTGGATGAAGCTAACAACATCGAGGAAGAGAAGAAGCACATAGCTACTGTGGAGAATTTCATCTCTCTGCAGGATCAGAAGACCCGGAAACGACACACGCATGACAATAAATTTCAGGAAGTCCACAAGGTTCTCTTTGCGGGAGACCTAGGGATGCCTCGACTAGACAGCAAGGGAGATCTGGTGTACCCAACACCTGTACAAAACACCACTTCGGCTCGAGATATCTTGGCAAATAATCTAGGCCTAGAACAAGTCTGATTGGGCATAAAGGTGCTCACTAAGGGCCTGGAGCAACAAAAGGTCGCAAAATCTGGAAGCGGAAAACTGGTCTCTCAATCTAACCAACGTCGCAAGGATCTAGCCTGGAATGACGTAAGACCCCAACGGGCTCTGGAACAGCATTACTGTTCCGACCATCGGGAAGACAACTATTTAAGAACCGGATCTTCAGGACAGCGCCACAGAACCACACGTGACTGGCGCAACGTTGCTCCAGCCACGGAGCAAGAAGCGATTGCTACACTATATCCGAGAAACCCACCCTGGCGAGAGTCGAATAATCACAGGGAAGAAGACAAAGAGAAACGTCGGGAGGAGGACCATGAAAGGATGCCACCTCCTAGCCATGCAAGCCGTCCAGCTGAACCCCATCGTAGTGGGAATGACGGACGAAGGAACAACAGACACCGTGCCGAGTCAAGCCGGCACGGGGCTCGTCGCAACCAAGACCCTCCCTGGAACCGGAATAATGATGCTCCGGAGGGAGGACGGTGATCAGCCGGAAATAATCCACCTGCATCACCCTCTCCACCAAGCAGCCATCACAACGGCACTCAAGGAGACCAAGGAGGACGTTGTGGCGGAGGAGGTGGTGGCAGAAGCAGAAGTCTGGCTCCAAGGCACCGCAACTATATTGAACAACCAAGACGGCGCTCCTTGTCACCAAGTGACATGAGAGACCGAATCAACTCTAACATAGAGGTGCAGCGCTACGAGTCGGATAATATCTACGTAGGTCCAAAGTGCTTCGGACAGCGTATTCGATAAAGAAAATTCCCGAAAGGATTTGCTATCTCAAGACACATCCAACCCTACGATGGTGTGGCCCGGCCAGATACTTAGATCCAAGATTTTTTCTAGGCTTGCTGCATCGCCAAAGGCGAAAATAGTTTGGTTGCAACCCGATATCTCCCACTTATGTTGTAGAAGATGGCACAATCATGGCTTAATGAGCTTCCAGAGAATACCATCCAGAATTGGTATGACATGCAAACGCGTTTTTTCGGAATTTCGAAGGTACATATCGGAGGCTATGTACGGTAGGAGACCTACATCGCTGCACCCAGAAAGCCGGAGAAACTTGTCGAGATTGATGGATCGACACCAAGAACTCCTGCGAAGGGGTAAATGATCAAACTGCGATAGAAGCTTTCATTGCAGGACTCCCAATTGATTTACTACGTCACCGCTCGAAGTGCGACAAGGTCACTGATTTGGGAGAGATGATAGAAATAGCAAGCAAGTATGCAGATGCTGACGACGACACAGAGGGATTATTGAACGCCCTAGTTATGCCATAGTCGGGAAAACAACCAAAGCAACAAGCTTAGAAGCGCAAGAATACCTCGGAAGAAAAACCCAACGTGGAAACAGCAATGGTCACTGCCACTTTCGGGTCTAGAGTAAGAGGAGGGCACGTAGGTGGCTGCGGACATGGTCGTGGGACGTCAAGAGTCTAGGGTAGAGGAGACCAGCAACCTGGCAAAACCTATTCTTGGGCCGATATTGCCAACAACCCATGTGTGCACAAACGCCGAATGTCGTTTCAATGACGACATCAAGAAAGACGATACCGCTGGCTACAGGGCTAAGCAGAAGAAGGGAAAGAAGAATCCTGAAAAAGAGAAGTTGACCAAGGAAGATTCTGACATGGAGGAAGTTGATCCTTCAAATCCCAAGTCGGATGGAAAGAAGAACTTCCCAACAAAGAAAGACACTTATGTCACTTTCCTTGGGTCTCAACCAGCTAAGGTCAAGAAGGCAGTTCTACATGAGCTCAACGCAACTGTTTCGGCTTTCCCACAATTCTTGGATTGGTCAGAAGTGGCAATCACCTTTGACCATGCTGATCATCTGCCTAAGTTGCACAGGCGAGGAAAATATGCCTTAGTCATCAATCCACTTATTCACGGCTATGGTTTCTCCAAGACTCTCATAGATAGCGGCAGCATCATTAATATTCTATATGTCAAAATGCTACGCTGGATGCTGATACATTGCAAATGTATCTATAATTTTTGATGTTCCATGCTTGGTTTTATTCACTTTCTTATGTTTTGTCCACACTTTGGAGTACTTTTCATATGATTTCTTGGACTAACCTATTAACAAGAGCCACATTTCCAGTTGCCTGTTTTCTGCTGTTTTTGGTTCCAGGAAAGTCAAAAAATCAATATTCTCGGAATTGGATCGGACAAAAGCCAAAGTTGATATTTTTCCAGAAGACTCACGGAGCCAGAAGGAGAGTCGGAGAGGGGCCACAGGGTGGCCACACCACCCCATGGCGCGGGTCCCCCAGGCCGCACCAGGGCATGGTGTGGGCCCCTGGCCGCCCACCGACCTTACCCTCTGGCCTATAAGAAGCCTCCCGAGGCATAAACCCTAAATCGTCAATCAGAAATCCACGAAAAGTTCCGCAGCGCCGCCGCCACCAAAGGGGAGATTCGGGGGACAGAAAGTCTCTGTTCCGGCACCCTGTCTGGACGGGGAAGTGCCCCCGAAGCCATCTCCATCGACTCCACCACCATCTCCATCACCGTTGCTGATTCCCATGATGAGGAGGGAGTAGATCTCTCTCGAGGCTAAGGGTTCTACCGGTAGCTATGTGTTCATCTCTCTCTCAATGCATGATCATATTGTGATCATGAGCTTGTAATCTATAGATCTACCTTGCTACTCAAGTGATTTAATAGATCTCTGCTCTCCCTATGTGTGTGAAAGTGACAGTGTGCACACCATGGTGGCACTTAGGCTAGAGATTACATATACTTGTTATGAGTTATATTTGGAGTTGGATATCTTTATGAAATTGTGGTGTTTGTTGGAACCATCTAGTGCTCAAGGTGACAGTGTGGGGTTTTCTAGATGGGAAAGTCTTACTTTGAGGAGTGTTGTTATAGCCCTACCAACGATTAGAGTGTCCAACCGGAGAGTAGTTAAGAGTAGTATCATGAAGATAATATATTTATATGAGAGTGTTCAGTAGTGAAAGTATGATCCCTAGGCCTTGTTTCTAAGCATTGAAACACCGTTTGCAATTAGATCTGTTACCGCGGGGTGGGACAGGCTGCGTGGTATGCGTGGAGTGGGGCGTCAGGTGGTGTGGGGCCGGTTTTCCTGGCGCTGTCGGGGTGGACCGGCGGGAAAAAGGAGGAGGGCTTGGAGCAGGTGGCGACCAGGTGGGTGGGGAGGCGTGCAGGGTGGTGGGCTAGGGGAGTGCGCGCGGGGGTGGTTGGCTCTGCTAGCTGCGTCACACGCGCGTGTGTGTGCTGCGGCGGCGGCAGGGGGTATTGGAGGCGGATCTGGGTAGGTGGAGACTAGGGTTTGATATGTGGGGTGGTAGGTGGCTGCCGGTTGGGCCTGGCTGGTGGCTGCCTCCCCACTAAAAAAACTATTTAATTTTTATTTAATTTTTAAAATATTTTATAAATAGTTTTTAGACAAATAAAATATTCAGAAAGACCTGGTTTATAATTTGAAAAAAAAACGAGGCTAATTAGAAAACAAAATAGGGTTTTTGCAAAGATACTTTTATGATCAAACATGCATGATGATGTCATGATGATGCACAAAGCACAAACTCCAAGCGATTTTCTAGTAGTGGTTTTAGCGGGATGCCACAAATAAGGAGTGGAAATCTTATAAGAAATCCACGAAGGCAAGCGTGGTCACCATGCTACAGCCAAATCTTTAGTGGCAAAGGCTTTTCGACACGGTTTTTCTGGCTTACAGCCAAGGGAGATGCCGAACGGCTGGTCAAGACATGCAAAGGTTGCCAAAAATACACCAAACAAGCTCCACGCCCCTGTCCAACCCGGGTCCCACCCCGCGGTAACCGTCCGCAGACGCGCCGCTCCCCACTACTCGCCCTCTCCTTCCTCCTCCATCGCCACCTACCGCGCCACCTACCCCGCTCCCCGCGTACAGCGGCCGGCGACCTTGCCCCTTCCCGTCGCAGAACTGCACGGCGCCGCCGCCGCCTGGACCCCTGCCACCGGCCTCGCTTCCCTCCGGTCGAAGCCGTCTGCCTTCGCGCCGAGCCGCCACTGACCCAGTGGGCCTCCGCCGCCGCGAGGCTCCCCTTCCTCGCCGACGCGCCTCTCCCTCGCGGACACCCCACGTCGCACGAGCTCGTCCCGGCCGCCGCCGCCTTGCCCTCTGGCCGCGATGGTTAGCCTGCTCGCCGTCCGCGCCACGGCCGCCCTCTCCTGACCTCCAGCGACGCCGCCAAGGTCTCCCCGACGCCGACGCTCCTCTCCTCGGCCCCGTGCTGCTTCCCTCGCCGAGCCCGTGCTCAACCTGCGTCCTCCACCCGTGTGAGCGCTGCCCCTGCCGCAAGCTGCCGTCGCCTCCTGCATGACCCTGAGATGCCTCCGCTCGCGTTCGTCCTCTTCTTGATGGATGTCATGTTTTTCTCTGGGAGTGCTATGAGGATGATGGTGGGTTGTAGATGTGGATGTTGTGGTTGTGGATATGGCAAAGGGAGCATGGCATCTGATCCGGTACCGAAACGATCTTCGACGCCAGAGGACGACTACATGGAACCCAGGATCCGACGCCAAGATCTTCCGACGACCAACACGAGGAGTTAAGCGGGAAGAATCGCACTCGGTGACACCCGAAGACCAATCTCGCAACCGACGACCCGACCCAAGACCCGAAGACCGAACCCCCTGGCGCGCCAAGTTCTTCAACCCCGAGGACCGATCCATCGGATGCGACAAGACCTCCTTCTCGGAACCACCAAGTACTTCCTCTCGAACGCCAAGGCCCGAACCCGAAGACCGCCAGGATAACCGCCAGATACACCAAGTCCTTCTTCCTGGAACGCCAAGATCTCCTTCCCGGATCCGATGTTCGAAGCCCCGAAGACCGATCCCGCCGAACCCCGAACCCCCGGAACCCAAGATCTTCCGAACCCAGATGTGTGAAACTTTTCTGAGCCCCTATTTTCTAAATGCTATATATAAAACTGTTGCATATTAATTGTTCATGCTCGCATCTTATCATGTGGTTTGGGGCATTATGCCGATTCACCTCATAATTAAATATGGAGTCCATATGCGGGATATCTTTGTCTTATTCTGGACTCCATTTAAATTTGTGTAGCGAACCGATGCCATGTTTCGCCCTGTTAATACGACATTTAAATTGCAGGGGTCTAAACAACTTGAACCATATAATTATTGGTCGGGACCCCGGTTCCACTTAATATTGCCTAATTGCACCGCATCTGTGCCATGCCATGAATCATATCATAAGCATGCCGGATCTTCTGCCGTAATATTAAATATCGCATCCGGTGTTTCTTCTTGTTTTTTCTTCTTCGCGGATTAGGCCGATGAGTTGATGCGAGTATCGACAAGTTCTCTGGATATGATCCTTTGGCAATGTTTCCCAGGTGAGCATCTCTCCCCCTTCTACCTATTTTGCATTTATAGTCTTTACTTCCTCCTATTGATCTATTGCTATCGGTGTCGTGATGCTTTAGTCCCGCACCCGATATATCCCGTGCAGCCTCTATATTGCCTTGGACACCTCCTATTACCTGTGTTTGGTAGATAGCTGGCCTTGCGAGTCGTAGTTGCTTGCTCAGGTGCGATCCCGTGTTGTCAAGTACCATAGTTGTTGGAAGGTTGGCAGATGCTTAACGGTGGAGATGCTTATTGGTGGAGATGATCATGTCTTTAATTACCACTATCAAATTGCTAGATATAACTAATGCAGAGGCATCGGTGGGCAATAGATGTTATTTGGTTCTTCCACGCTCACTTGTGTCCCATAGGACCCCGAGTACTTGATACATGTTCCTTGACTATTCGCACTATCCACATCCGGGAGACCCTATGGGATCCCCCTGAGCCAGAGCTTGATTCATTTCTATTTCTTGGGGCCACAAACTAGTTTGGGGTTTTATTACTATCCTGTACTTATGCCATGCTTACTGCTTTATTTAAGATTGTGCGTGGAGCACCTGTGCTGCTTTGGTTCGCGCCACGTTTTTGCGGTATCGACAAGCCCAGTCACACTTTCGGGTTCCCAGTCGTTTACAGCCGTCGTCGCAAACCCTGGGTCCGTTCCGGAGCCGGCCAAATTCGTTGCGGGTAGCTTAGTGGGGTGGCCCCCTGAAATATTTTATGAATCCTGTGATCGCTTTGTCGTGAATGCCTCGTTGGGTTTTGAGTTGGTTTTTCCGAGGTTGATCGAGTATGTGTTGCTATTTATGCACCCCTACAGGATAAAACTTTCTGAAAGCCGTGTCCGCGGTTATGGACAACTCGGAGCATAGTATCTTGATCATAGACAAGCATAACTAAAGTAGTGCTATAAATTTGACTTAATATATGACTAGTAATCAGATTCAACTATCACAGAATGGATATTAAAATGCCAACAACCGGTGGATCTGTGGTGATCCGTGTCATACTATACTTGCCTAGTAAGTATTGCAACTCCAATGGAATGTGATAAAAGTATCAACAATTGATGGGTTTTGGGATTCCTAAGGATAATTATATCTGACTAGTAAATGTTCCAATTACCACGGAATGGTTAATTAAAACTGCCCACTACTTATGCTTCAGGATGACTCATGCTATATATCTGACTAGTAAATGCTGCAACTATAATGGAATGAGTAAAACTGCCAACTGTGTGAGTTCCTTGCTCCGACTTCCTCGTTTGGTCTCGAGTGGGAAACACCAGGATGGGTATGATTGGTGTTAGTATCAGGTGGTTCCAAATAGGTCTTTCTTATCTCTCTCTAATAGCCGACAGTTGTACTAAGTCTCTATAGGTTGTTTACTGCTGTTGCGTTGCCGCTTCAGTCCACCATACCTATGTAGGCGAGAGCCGCCGAATTCTAGCCTCGCCGTATACTGGCCTCAGTACTGACGCTCCTCTTTTTCCTTTGCCCTTTGTCGGCACCCCTTTTGTTTTAGCAGGTTTGAGATCGACGTCGTTAGCAGGGTTACCCTTCCGGCTTGGCCTGGGCAGGGTTATGGACGCCATTGGTTATTCTTCAGGGCTCTTAGCCCCATTTGCATCTTGTCCGTAGTTGGACGATCTATCGTTTTCAAGGTGATTTGAATCTTTGTATAGTATATCTGTACTCTTGACTCATGGAGTCGTTGTTGTATATATATGTTCTGTGGGTTCCATCATGGACTAATGTGTAATGGTATTACTTTATTTTCCACCCTCGCGAAAGTGCCAGGTGGGCGTCCTTGAATCGTTTCTATGCGGGTTTGGCGGGAAGCGCTGAAACTTGCATAAGGCCGATTCGAGGGTGTTACATTATTCCGGAGATACGCAGCGCTGAAAGACCACAGACGCACTCCGCTTATAGAGATCACCACTAATTATAGTATAGGCTTTTGCTCATCGGACGATCTGCCGGCTCAGAACCTCGTCTTCGGGTGATTTTCCATCTACCAAGTAATCAAGGTAGGGTTGAGTCCAGCAAGGAATTACAGCCAAAACTGCTACTAAACGTGAGTCGGATTTGTCGGATATTCCTCGTCTACTCCTTTTATAGAGGGAACTTTGAGGTGCTCTATAAAACCGCCATCCGGGACCTGTTTCCGTGCAGGGCCTATTCGAGATAATGCATCTGCTTCCTTATTTTCTGTTCGAGGGATGTGTTGAACCTCAAACCCTTCGAACGATTTAGATAGATCATCCACGATAGCTTTATATGCTGCCATGTGCTTATTTGCATTACAAATATCTGACACTTGTTGAGCAACGACATCTGAATCTCCATAACACATCAAATGTCGGATGCCGATCTCCTTAGCAATCCAGATTCCAAGCAGCAGTGCTTCATACTCGGCAATGTTATTTGTCGCTGTGAAGTGGATCTGCAACACGTATAGAAGTTTATCTCCTTGGGGTGATTTGACAATCACACCAGCCGCTGAGCCCCCTTGAGCCTTAGACCCGTCAAAATATAGGGTCCAATATTCCAACTCTGGGAGGGTCATATTCTCCTTTGTCTCTGTCCAATCAGCAACAAAGTCAGCATGGATTTGGGATTTGATTGTTGTTTGAGGTTTATACTCAATGTCGAAAACTGAAAGCTCTATGCCCCATTTTGTGACGCGTCCTATAGCCTCGCTATTATTGATTATATCTCTCATGGGAGCTGTGCTCACCACGGTAATTGGGTGTTCCTGAAAATAATGCCGTAACTTACGGGATGCAAAAAACACACCATAAGCCCGCTTTTGATAGTGCGGATACCGCTGCTTCGATTCAGTTAGGACCTTGCTGAGGTAGTAAGTCAGACGCTGCACCAGGTGTTCCTGTTTTTCCTCTGGTCTCTCCACTTCCATGACGACACTGACGACCCTGTTTGTCACAGCGAGATAGAGCAACATCGGTTCCCTTGGTTCCGGTGCTGCAAGGATAGGAGCATACAAGAGTACTTCTTTCAAGTCTTGTAGTGCAGCTTCAGCTTCATTAGTCCAAATGATTTTTTTGGTGTTTTTCAAGAGCTTGTAAAGTGGTGCGGCTCTTTCTCCAAGCCGGCTTACAAACCAACTGACTGCAGCAATGCAAATAGTTAGTCTTTGAACGTCTTTCAGGCGAGTTGGCCTGGAAATATTGAGTATAGCCTTGATCTTGCCTCGGTTCACCTCTATGCCTCTTTGAGACACGATGAAACCTAACAATTTTCCGGCTGGGATTCCAAAGAAACATTTCTTCGGATTAAGCATTATGTTGTATTTTCGTAGATTGGCGAACGTTTCCTCCAAGTCGGAAATTAGTGTTTCCTTCTTTTTGGACATCACCGCAATGTCGTCCACATGTGCATGTACGTTGTGTCCGATTTGGTCGTGGAGGCAACGCTGCATAGTGGGCTGGTATGTAGCTCATGCTTTTTTGAGCCCAAAGGGCATAATAACGAAACAGAAGGTTCCGAAGGGGGTTACGAATGAAGTTTTGATTTTATCCGATTCCTTCATCCAAATTTGGTGATAACCGGAATATGCATCGAGAAAACAGAGGAGTTCCGAGCCTACCGTAGAATTGATAACTTGATCAATTCTAGGCAGAGCGAACGGATCTTTGGGACAAGCCTTGTTCAAGGCAGTATAATCAACACACATCCTTAAATCAGTGGTGTCCTTTTTAGGGACCATTACAGGGTTGGTCGACCAATCATTATGGATGACCTCTTCTACTAATCTGGCTAACTTGAGTCGGGCTAGTTCCTTAGCTATTGCCTTACACTTTACATCGCCAAAACATTGTAGGGACTGTTTGACGGGTTTAGCTTTCGGGTGTACATTTATAGAGTGCCCGACAAGTTCCCTAGGTACTCCAGTCATATCAGATGGCTGCCATGTGAAGATATCTTGATTTGCTTGGAGGAACTTGACGAGCGCGCTTTCCTATGCGCTATCTAGGCCTACGCCTATCTGGGTCACCTTGGAGGGGTCATCATCCTTCAATAGCATCTTCTTCGTCTCTTCCGATGCCTTGAACTCCGGATTTGGATTTGTCACCTCCTTCTTTGTTGCGGGCATCTCGGACGGATCTATGGTCTTCTTGATCTCCTAGTACTCCTGGGCGTGCAGCATGGCTTCAGCAAAGGTGGCATTTCCATCTTCGCACTCTCGCGCTTTCTTCGGGTCTCCCCTGATGGTAATCACGCTGTTGGGACCTGGAATTTTCATCATATTGTAATTGTAACACAGACGAGCCATAAAATCCCAATAAGCTGGAGTCCGATTATAGCGTGGTATGCGCTCTTGCACGGGACCACTTCGAAGGAAAGTGCTTCCGTCCGATAATTCTTTGGAGTTCCAAAGGTAACATCCAAAGTGATCTCTCCTAGGGAATTTGCTTGTCTTCCTGGGACAACTCCATGAAAGATCATAGAGCTGTGATTCAGCTGGGTCTCCAAGATTCACATCTGGCGTAGCGTTTCGACATACAGAATATTGATGCTGCTACCACCGTCCATTAGAGTCTTGGAGAAACCATAGCTGTCAATAAGTGGATTGATGACTAAGGCGTATTTTCCTCACCTGTGCAACTTAGGCGGATGATCAGCACGGTTAAAGGTGATGGCAACTTTTGACCAGTCCAGGTACTGAGGGACAGCAGGAACTATTGCGTTGAGCTCATGCAGAACTGCTTTCTTGACCTTAGCTGGTTGAGATCCGAGGAAAGTGATATAGGTGTATTTCTTTGTGGGGAAGGTTTTCTTCCCCCCCGGCTTGGGATTTGAAGGATCAGCTTCCTCCATGTTGGAGTCTTCCTTGGTCTCTTTATCTTTTTCGGGATTCTTCTTTCCCTTCTTCCGCTTAGCCCTATAGCCAGCGATATCATCTTTCTTGATGTCGTCATTAAAACGACACTTGGCGTTTGTGTGAGACGATCCCCCATTGGCATCTAAACGGTGCACACATGGGTTATTGGCAATGTTGGCCCAAGAGTAGGTTTTGCCAGGTTTCTCGTCTCCTCTACCTTGAACTCTTGATATCCCATGACCGCGTCCGCGGCCACTGCCACATCCTCCAGACCCAAAAGTAGCAGTAACCACTGCCGTTTCCGCGTTGGGCTTTTCTTCCGAGGTGTTCTTGCACTTCTGAGCTTGCTGCTTTGGTTGTTTTGCCGACTGTGGCACAACTAGGCCGTTCAGTAATCCCTTTGAGTCGTTGTCAGCATCTGTATACTTGCTCGCTGTTTCTATGATGTCTCCCAAATTAGTGACCTTGTCACACTTCAAGCGATGACGTAATAAACCAATTGGGAGTTCTGCAATGAAAGCTTCAATCATAGTTTGGTCATTTACTCCTTCACAGGAGTTCTTGGTGTCGATCCGTCATCCGAGATAATCTCGGCAAGTTTCTCCGGCTTTCTGGGTGCAACGTTGTAGGTCTCCTACCGTACAGGGACTCCGATATGTGCCTTTGAAATTCCGAAAGAACACACTTTGCATGGCATACCAGTTGTGGATGGTGTTCTCCGGAAGTTCATTGAGCCATGGTCATGCCGTCTTCCGCAACATAAGTGGGAGATGTCGGGTTGTGACCAAGCTATTTCCTCCTTTGGTGATGTAGCAAGACTGGAAAAAATCATGGAGGCAAGTATCTGGCCGAGCCACACCATCGTAGGCTTGAATGTGTCTTGAGATAGCAAATCCTTCCAGGAAATGTGTTTGCCGAATTCGTGGTCTGAAGCATTTTGGGCCCACGTATATATCATCATTTTCATAGACATGGATCACCGTCCTGAGTGACGGCTATGGCTGTGGTGCCTTGGAGCCAGACTTCGGCTTCTACCACCACCTCCTCTGCCACGACGCCCTCCTTGGCGTCCTTGAGAGCCGTTGTGATGGCTACTTAGTGGAGAAGGTGGGGCAGCTGGATTGTTTCCAGCTGATTGCCGGCCTTCGGCCGGAGCGTCATTATTCTGGTTCCGGGGAGGGTCTTCATTGTGACGAGCCCCCTGCCGGCTTGTCTCGGCATGGTGTCCGTCATTTCTTCGTCTTTTACTCTCACCATGGTGGGGCTCAGCCGGACGGCTTGTAGGTCTAGGAGGTGGCATTCTTTGACGGTCCTCCTCCCGATGTTTCTCTTTGTCTTCTTCCCTGTGATCGTTGAACTCTCGCCAGGGAGGATTCTTCGGATACAGTGCAACGATTGCCTCTTGCTCAGCCGCTGGAGCAACGTTGCGCTAGTCACGTGCAGTTCTGTGGTGCTGCCCTGAAGATCTGGTTCTAGAGTAGTTGTCTTCCCAACGGTCAGAACGGTGATGTTGTTCCGGAGCACGTTGGGGTCTTACGTCATTCTAGGCCGGATCCATGCGACATTGGTCAGATTGGGAGACCAGTTTTCCGCTTCCGGATTTCGCGGCCCTCTACTGCTCCAGACCCTTTGTGAGTAGCTTAATGCCCAATCGAACCTGTTCTGGGCCTGGATTATTTGATAGGATATCTCGAGATGCCACAGTGTTTTGCACCGGTGTTGGGTACACCAGATCTCCCTTGTTGTCGAGTCGAGGCATCCTCGGGTCTCCTTCAAAAAGGACTTTGTGAACCTCCGGAAATTGATCATCACGAGTGTGACGCTTCTGGGTTTTTTTATGCTGCCGAGAGATGTACTTCTCTGTAGTTGCCATGCATTTCTTTTCTTCCTTGATGTTTTTGCCTTCATCCAGGAGTACTTGGCGACGCGCTTCTAGGGCTTGGGCCCTTTCATCCAGTTCTTCAGCAGTAAGTTCTGCAGCTATAGGGATAGGTGTAGTTAATGCAGCATTGATGAGTTTATGCGCACCTGCGGTGACCACGTGTCCATCCACCAATTCTTCTTTGGGCTCGTCTGGGATAAGTGCTCCATCCAAGTCTTCCTCATATTCCTCGGAATCACTTGCTCTGCTGGAAGATCTTTTGTCGGGGTGTTGTTCTTCTTCTTTGCCTTCTTGGTAGCGCTGGTAGCAAAGACGGCTTTGGGCCTGTTTCCCAGAGTTGAACTCTGATCGATACTTTCGGCCATTTGGACCTCGGGATTATCTCCGAAATCCATGTTGTCCTGCGCTTTAGGAGAGTTTTCTCCGGATCCTTCATCCATAGCTTCTCCTTCTTCTGCAGCTATGGAGTTTAGCCCCTCTTCATATTCTGCGGAGAACTTTTGGAAATTTGCCGACGTCATGGAATCATCCGACGATGCCGGTAAGTCAGCGCTTGTTCCAATTGCCTCCAGCACCGAGTCTTCATTGTCTCCGGCATCGGCAGAGCCGGATCCAGATCCAACATATCCGACAAAGTGTGACGCGTGCCTCCTGAGATTGTTGCGGCTCATGCGGTCGGCTTCCTCAAAACACCTGATGGTCTCGAGAATATCATCCATGCTTGCATCTTGCATCAACATGCGCCTCAACGTGTATCTTAGGAAGGGTCTATCAGTTCCGGTACTATCAGAGCCGAAACCAGAGTTGTTTTCCCGCTCTTCCTGGATTTCGACCTCCACAGGTGGATCAATCTAAGATTCGACGTCACTGCGAGATCCACTCTAGATTCAACTTGCACTACAAGATCTGCTTCAGGTTCAGCTTTCTCCACTATCTCCTCAATGGGTGTGGGCTAGGTGGGATTAGGGATTTCTAAGATCCGGAACTCTGCCGCCTCCGCGGACAAAAGGGACCTAGAATTTTCTTCTGCCTCTATCATCACCACTGGGGTGGGTGGGACAGGTTCAGCAAAACCGATGTAAACATCGATCTCACTGAAAGACATGATGGTGTAGGTGGTCACGGCTTCCCTAGCCAGAATCCAGGTCTCGTCGAGAACGATGAGAGGGACGTTACTGGCGTAGAGGAGGCGACCGACGACGATAGTCTCGCCGATTCCGATTCTTGCAGATTCTGCTCGGAACTCAGATCTGAAGCTCACTTGCCCCACGGTGGACACCAACTGTCGTCGGATTGATTACAAGTACGCCATGAGGGGGTCCTCGAGGCGTGTGGAAGAGAGGGGTGTGAGACGTACAGGATTCCGGGACGGTGAGCACACAAGTTTAACCAGGTTCAAATCCGCCTGCTTTGGACGGATCCTACTCCTGCTAGCAATCTAGTAATACGGCATAGCCGGAATATGGGTTACAAGGGTTTCACCCGTACGATTTGAGATTGTAGAATATTGTCAGGGTGCCCTAAAGGCTCTCCCTAGGACGGCTTATATAGATATCCGGCCTAGGGTTTACAGGAGAGATCTATCCGGCTACGACTAAGAGTCGGTTACAGAGTACATCTTGAACTATAAGTAACACTATGGGCCTATGTTGGTAAGTCTTCTGGGCCTTCCCGTAGCTGGACTGGACTCCGTCTCTTCTCCCTGACTGGGCCGCCCGTGAAGCAAAGCTCCAACCCGAAGTGGGTCCCCCTGGTCAGTGAGGTACAGTGAGGATACCCGGAAAGTATATCCCCAACATTGTCCCAAAGATCCGTTCGCTCTTCCTAGAATTGATCAAGTCATCAATTCTACAGCAGTCTCGAAACTCCTATGTTTTCTCGACGCATATTCTGGTTATCACCAAATCCGGATGAAGGAATCAGAGAAAGTCAAAACTTCATTCATAACCCCCTTCGGAACCTTTTGTTTCGTTACGATGCCCTTTGGGCTCAAGAACGTAGGAGCTACGTACCAGTGCACTATGTAGCGTTGCCTCCATGACCAAATCGGACGCAATGTACATGCATATGTGGACGACATAGTGGTGATGTCCAAAAAGAAGGAAACCATAATTTCTGACTTGGAGGAAACATTCACTAATCTACGAAAATACAAGATAATGCTTAACCCGAAGAAGTTTTTCTTTGGAATACCAGTCGGAAAATTGTCAGGTTTCATTGTGTCTCAAAGAGGCATAAAGGTGAACCGAGACAAAATTAAGGCTATACTCAATATTTCCAGGCCGACTCACCTGAAGGACGTTCAAATACTAACTAGTTACATTGCTGTAATTAGTCGGTTTGTAAGCCGGCTCGGTGAAAGAGCCGCACCACTTTACAAGCTCCTGAAAAAGACCAAAAAGTTCGTTTAGATTGATGAAGCTAAAGCTGCACTATAAGACCTGAAAGAAGTACTCTCATCTGCTCCTATCCTTGTAGCACCAGAACCTCGAGAACCAATGTTGCTTTATCTCGCTGCGACAAACAGAGTCGTTAGTGTCATCATGGTGGTGGAGAGACAAGAGGAAAAATGGTTACACCTGGTGCAGCGTCTGACTTATTACCTCAGCGAAGTCCTAACTGAATCAAAGGAGCGATATCCACACTATCAAAAGCTTTCTTACGGTGTGTTCTTCGCAGCCTAGAAGTTACGACATTATTTTTAGGACACCCAACTACCATGGTGAGCACAACTCCAATGGGAGATATAATCAAAAACAGCGACGCTACAAGACGTGTCGCAAAATGGGGCATAGAGCTTTCATCTTTCGACATTGAGTACAAACCTCGTACAACAATAAAATCCCAAATCCTCGCTGATTTTGTCACTGATTGGACAGAGACAACGGAGAATATGACCCTCCCAGAGTAGGAATACTGGACCTTACATTTTGATGGGTCTAAAGTGCTCGAGGGCTCGGGGGCTGGCGTGGTGCTGAAGTCACCCCATGGAGATAAACTTTTCTATGTATTGCAGATCCACTTCACGGCAACAAATAACATTGCCAAATATGAAGTACTATTGCATGGAATCCGGATTGCTAAGGACATCAACATCTGACATTTAATTTGTTATGGAGATTCGGATCTTGTGGCTCAACAAATGTCGGATATCTGTAATGCAAGTAAACACATGGCATCATATAAAGCTGTCATGGATGAACTATCAAAATCGTTCAAAGGGTTTGAGGTTCAACACATCCCTTGAACAGAAAATGAGGAAGCAGATGCATTATCTCGAATAGGCTCTGCACAGAAAAAGGTCCCGGGTGGCGCTTTTTTAGAGTACCTCAAAGTTCCCTCTATAAAAGGAGTAGATGAGGAATATCCGACCAAATCCGACTCACCTTTAGTGGTAGTTCTAGCTATAATTCCCAGCTAGACCCAACCCTACCTTGATTTCTTGGTAGATGGCAAATTACCCGAAGACGAGGTTTTGAGCCGTCAGATCGTCCGATGAGCAAAAACCTATACAATCATAAATGGTGAGCTCTATAATTGGAGTGTGTCTGGGGTCTTTTAGCGTTGTGTATCTCTAGAAGAAGGAGTGGAAATCTTGCGAGAAATCCACGAAGGTGAATGCGGCAATCATGCTGCAGCCAAATCTGTAGTGGCAAAAGCTTTTCGACACGGATTTTCTCACTTACAGCCAAGGAAGATGCCAAACGGTTGGTCAAGACGTGCAAAGGCTTCCGAATGTACACCTTGCAAGCTCATGTGTTGGCTGATCAGCTGCAAACAATACCTATAACATGGCCTTTCGCGGTCTAGGGGCTTGACATGGTAGGACCATTTAAGCGGGCTCCTACTGGATTTACTCATCTCTTAGCGATGGTGGATAAATTCACAAAATGGATTGGGGCTAAACCCATCACTAGTTGTGATGGAGCAATAGCCAAAAGATTTCTCGAGCATGCCATAATCCGATATGGTTATCCACATAGCATTATCATGGACAATGGGAGTAACTTTTCCATGGGAGAGCTAGCCGAATTCTATGTTGAATAAAATATCTGGCTTGGCATTGCGCCAGTCGCACATCCACAGGCTAATGGACAAGCCAAAAGAGCAAATGGTTTAATCCTACAAGGCCTAGAACCAAGACTCGAAGCACCACTACGATGTGCTGCAGGGGCTTGGGCAGAGGCATTACCATCTGTAATATGGAGTTTACGAACAACTCCGAACAGGTCAATCGGATACACACCTTTCTTCTTGGTCTATGGTGTAGAAGCAGTTCTTCCTAGTGATTTGATTCATACTTCTTCCCGAGTTGCTGCGTATATTGAAGAGGATGCCAAAATTTCTCGACAAAATGATCTCGATTTAATCGAAGAAGTTCGCGTCGTTGTTGAGATGAGATTAATGGCCTATCGGCAGAAGTTGTGCAAGTATCATAGCCAGAGAGTCAGAAACCGGTCTTTCAATAAGGGCGATTTGGTTCTCCGGCTTGTGCAGAAAAGAAAGCACAAACTTCCCCAGTACGGGAAGGGCCCTTTTTAGTTAGCCGATTATTGCACAATGGTTCTTACTATCTAACTGATATGCGGTCAGTCAAAGAAAGACCTGCTACTAAGAAAAGAAAGAGAGCTGGTGGCAGTACAGACTTGGAAGAATTATACAGACCATGGAATATTGCTCAGCTACGTCCCTTTTATTCTTAAATTTTCTTTCTTTGTAATCATATATGTGCACATGTTCAATGAGAAATAAAGTATTGGTTGCCTCAATTTTTTCTGAGAAGATTTATATTACCATCTTATTTCTGAATGATCATGTCACAGTCGAAAATCCCAAAATACTTGAAAGTACTTTATGCCCATATTTGTTCTGGTTAAGATTTCTGATTCTAAAAATGCTACCCTCGGGTATAAATCTAAATTTTCTAGTCTGTACTTTGGTTATTTATCTGATTGCCGGATGCAAGCATTTTCCGAGTAGTGAATTGTTGGTACGAGAAGCCGGCTTTGTTTCTGAGTTTAAACTAGTTTAGTAATTGAGCTCCATTGCTTGGCAAAGTTTTCGTGTTGAAGGTTGGTAGACTCATGAAAGGGACGAGGCGAAAAGCCAGAGAAACGAAAAGTATAGACAAAAACAAAAGTTCTTATGTAAACATTTCAGGCACATAAGAGTAAAGCCAAAAGTGCTAAATATAAGTAGAAAATGTTTGCACTAGTAAAAGTACTGCACTACTTATTTACAACCTGGATTGTTTTCAGAATAACACGATGTTTTTTCTGATGCTCTAGCATGCAGGGGAAGAGGTAGGAGCAGCTGGATCACTAGAGACATCGATCTCGCCTTGATATCTCTCTGAGACGTTCAAAACCGAAACAATTTGTTCATCGTCGGAGATTTCAGCTGTTTCTTCGGCATGCGAAGGAGGCGTCTCCACGCGATTGAAGAAGGGAGTGCCGTAGCTGGTCAGATCAGCTATGTGACACCCGCATCCGGCACATGAGTCCATTATGGCCTTGATATCTTGCTCCTGTCCGTCTTCATCCATAGTTGAATACCCTCTGGTTCCTTTCTAGATTTTCATGCTTCCATGGTGGCTCATAACCATGGTGAGAGCGTTCTGTGCTTTGGTTCACGCATAGGACATGTTCTAGTCCTGGATGAGCTAGGGCATCTCCTTGGCCTTGTCTCGCACCTCAAATCCAGACATCCTATGCATACCTGGAACCTTGAGTACTTTGCCAATATCCTCCAAAGATTGGCGGAAATCTTGAAGCAAATCGCCGACTTGTGAAACCCGAGTGGTGCGAGACTCGGTAGAGGCAGAATCTAGTAAGTTCATAGGACCTGTGCATATAAGGCAAAGGTTAGTAAATATATCCGAATTCCTAGAGTCAGAAAAACAAAAAGTCAGAAAGTGGGAAACATACCAAAGATGACATCGTCAACTTTGGTATTCTCTGCTCTAAGACTCTAGAGTTCAGCCCGGAGTGCTTCGGAGATGTCCTTCTCTCTGAATAATGCATCATTGATATCCGAGATCTTTTGATCCTAGGCCGTGATCCTTCGATCATTTTCTTTGGTGGCCATAGAAGAGGACTCGAGGACTTGAGCAATTCTCCACTCGTGATCCTCCTTTAATTTGTCCAGCTCCCGACGTAAGTCAGTGTTCTCCACCTCTAGGGTTTTCAAATTCTTGGCTTCTTCAATCATAGCACATGATTGTTTGACCAGTGTTGTAAGCAAAAGAACAACAGTTGAATAAAAAATTCGACTATGAAAGAAAGATCAAGGTTAAGGACAAATTTTTTTACCTTCAGCCTCATCCCTAGACACTTTTAAGTGGGCATTTTCAAGCCGGAGAGCTTTGATCTCTCTCCGCTTGTTGCAGATATTCTCCAACAATTCCTGGTTATACAGATTAACTTTCTGTAAGTCGAAATACCTAGAGTCATAAGTCTACTAAAGAATCTAGCTAATATTTTAACTAGTATCAGCACGAGCCTTAGGTGCTACACTAGTTCATTCTTTGACATCCTATGAAAGCATAAATCCGGATTGTCTATCCAACTTCATGCTTAGGGGCTAGAGGATATGATATAAAATAGCATATGGAAAAGGTGAGTTGGAATTCCGACTTACATGTTGTTCATGAGTGAGCTTGCTTAGACTCATGTTTACTTCAGAAGCACATCGGCTCTCATCCTCTCATCATAAAGATGAATCTATTCAAGGAGTTCGGAGTACTTGATGTCCTCCGCTTCTTGTGCCTCCTCCTCGGCAGTGTTGTTTCGGCTTTCTAGGCATTGCTAGGCCAGCCGTTGGATCTCTTCTGCAGATTTCTGAGTAATGCCAAGTTTGGCAAGACCCGTATTGTTGAGGAAGTTTTGAGTGAAGACCTCTACCGAGGGATCATTACCCATTAAGGGTTCACCCTTATCAACTGCCAAGTCATCCATGGTGACGTCGGTCTATGAACCAAGGTTCGCTGGCTCGGAGCAAGGAGGCGGATCTTCTGTGATGGTCAGAGATGGAGTAATCTCCGATGCTGCAGAAGGCTGAGGGGCAGGAGTCGGAGGCGCTGTGGAAGGAGAAGTCAAATTCAACTTTGACTGGCGCAATGGCTTCGATTAGCCTCCTTTCCCCTTGCACTTGGTGAATTGTTTAGCTCTAAGGAGGTAACAAAACTAAGATAGTTACACCTCAGAAAGAACTAAGAAATAAAATACAGAGACCTTGTGAGGAAAGTTACCTCTTCATAATGGGCACTTCCTTTGTGCCAATAGCTAGTGTCAGAGCCTTACGCTTTCGGGTAAAGGTCTCTAGCAGAGGAACCAATTCTCCATCATCCTAAGAGATCTCAGGAGGATATCCCTTGATAGGAGCAAGCTCCGAATCAGGAAGGTTGGCAAGCTGAAAAGAAGAAATATCTCAGTATTGCAAAAAGAGACAATAATGTAAAGATGAACACATGATTCAAGTTGACACTGGAAACTTACTAGTATCACTAGATTTTTAGCCGTATGCATGTCCAAGGACAGCTCCGGGATTTTCCTCTCGATCCGCTCCCTTATAAACCATTTGATTTGGGACTCATATTCCTTTTTTAGTAAGGACGAGGGAAGATCCGGAGAGAGTCCTTCTTGGACACCATGATGGAGTGCATATGCCGGTCACCATGGTGTTGGAGAGGCTGGATCCGACGTGCCAACCAGCAGTGAATCAAGTCGGACCCCTTAAGGCCCTTGTGCTTCATCAGGTATTCAATACGCCTCTTGGCGAGAAGCAGATCATCACTAAGAGTCGGCGCATCTGCGTCCTAGGACTCTTGGGGTGTGGCGGCACCGTCAACAAAAGCCTACAAAGTTGTTGCTTTGCTGAGAGTTGGTATATCCTTATGATAGAAAAAGGTGGATGGCCATTGCTTCACCGACTCGCTAGCCTTAATCCGAGGATAGACGCATTCTCTCCTCACAGAAAAGCTAAGAGTTCCGGTAATATAAGGATTACCGGCGGTGATAGAGTTTATCCGGGAATGAAAGTAATATCGGAAAAGAATGAGACTCGGCCTAATGTCGAGATACCCCCGCACAAAGAAGCATAATCACTCATCTCTAAGAGAGAGTTCAGGGGGAGATGGTTGAGTTGAACTCCATAGTAATCTATCACCTCAGAGAAGAAGTCTGAGGGTGGAAAGCTCAAACCTCTGTCGAGGTGGGTGCCGAAGTGCACCCGCTCGTCGGCGTTGGGGGTGGGGACGGTTTGGCCGTAGCCGCTCCGCCAGTCACCGGCGTGGAGGAGTCCTTCGTTCTCGACCATGGAAAGCTTGGTGTCGTCCAAGACATAGGGAATCCAAACCCCATGAAAGCTCTCCTTCTCCGCTGCCGACGTCGTCGCTGCCGTGCAAGAAGATGAGGCTTTAGCCATTTCTTTGGGTTCCGGTGACCTGGGATGGGTGGCGCTGTGAGATTTGGGGGAGAAGGCAGAGGAGCTCGGTTCGTGGGAATCGTCAAGAGGAAGGAACGGGCGCAAGTGCTGGTGAAGAGGAGAGGAAGAATCTCAACCGCTTATATCCTTCATCCACACCAACATTCGTGCAATGTAAACAATAACTGTGCCACGCATCGTGGAAGGAGCCGTGCAACTCCCTTGTGATGATTACGCCGCCACGATCTCCACGGACGCACTAAAACGACGCCTCGGTTCCACGAAAGGCGGACCCACCAATGGTCGTGCTGACGGGAATGTCTGTCAGTGACGTGACTTGACCATGACTGGTGTCAGGTTACATCAGAGACCAAGATCCGTCTTAGTTTGAATTTCAAGCTGGAAACCCGAATAATGTATTTGTAGGTCCGACTCATTTGGAGATTCAGATCCTATCCTTTCTTTTTGAAGTTTCAGGAACCCTTCAAGATTCTGCAAGCCGAAGATCAAGCTAGACGATGATGAAATCCGACTCTCGATCTTGGAGGCTTCCGAGCTGTACCTCACTGACCAGGGTGGCCCACTTCGGGTTAAAGATTTGTTTCACGGGAGGCCTAGTCAGGGAGAAGAGACGGAGTCCAGTCTGGCTACAGGAAGGCCTAGAAGACTTACCGACATAGGCCTGTGATATTACTTGTAGTTCAAGATGTACTCTATAACCGAATCTTAGGTGTAGCTGGATAGGTCTCTCCTGTAAAGCCTAGGCCGTATATCTGTATAAGCCGTCCTAGGGTAAGCCTTTAGGGAAACCCTGACAATAGTCTACAATCTCAACTCACACAGGCGAAACCCTTGTAAATCATATTCCGGCTCTGCCGTATTACTGGATTGCTAGCAGGAGTAGGATCCATCCAAAGCCGGCGGATTCGAACCTGGGTAAACTTGTGTGCTCACCGTTCTAGAACACCGTACGTCTCACACCCCTCTCTTCTACACGCATCGAGGACCCCCTCATGGCGTACTTCTCATCAATCCGACGACAACTCCGGTCGCGTAACACACGCTAAGCACGTAGCCACCCGAGAAAACGCTACCAACAACCCCCGCATGCAATGCGTCTGTGGCCCCACCTACCACATCCTGATCGAGATACCCGTCGGCCTCCTCGATCCCTACCTATCCCTCGCAGCCTCTTCTGCCCGCGCCTGCTCACCTCGCCTCTCTCCATCGTCGTCGCGCATGCGCCCCGAACTCACCCGCCTCTCCTCGCAGGCCCCAGCCAGAGAAACCCCCCAACCATCCGCCGCCAGCGTGGCACCACCCCTCTAACTCTCTCCGCGGCCTCCCTGCGAGCACCGCCGTGCTCCGCCGCCCCTCTAGCCGCAAGATCATAGCTCCGCCCCCTATGAGCTCCTCGTCATCTGCAAGAGCCGTCCTAGGTCGACCCTGGCCTCTTATCGTGTCTCGCCGCCGCCACCAGTGAGCGTCGCACCCTCCTGCATCTCGCCCTCCCCAGGCCTCTGCCTCGGGTCACTCATCCCCGAGCCTATTCCCGCGCGTCTCGTCTTCTCCCCTAGCCTCTACACCACGTCGTGCCGCCGTCGACCCCGTCCCCCAACAATGCTTGATCGCGCTCATGTCCCACCTCAACACCCTCTGGTTTCGACCCGGTGGCAGCCATACAGAGGCAAAAACTGCATGTCCCTGCCTTCCTGATTCATCGCCCCGAGCTCACCCCGCATGTGCCTCTGTTCTTCCAGGTTCCTAGTATTTTTGGACCTCCGATGAGATGATGAGATGGTGTGACCATGTGGTGGAGATTTGGTGTAGAGGTTGTTTGGTGATGGATGTGTTGAGGTGAAGTGAACATGGTGGTGTTGGTGGACTCATCTGCTATGAAAAATATGCGACAAGAACTTTGAAGGCAAATCGACAAAAGATTGGTGCGATAAGATCTCCTTATGAACAAGACAATCTGGTGCTCTCTGAAGACCACTGGTGTTGATTCCAAGGCCGTCATCAACAATCGAGCAGGAACCTCAAGGTATACTTCACGGCACCCAAACCTCTCGGAACGACAAGGTCTCCTTCCAGGAACCGCCAATACCTCCATCATGGATCCAATGGCCGAGACCCCGAAGACCGATCCTGGATTCGAAGACCGAACCTGAACCCTCACAACCCAAGATCTTTGAATCCCAAATGTGTGACCCTTTTTCCGACACCCCTTTTTTATAATATTAACATATATCTTGTTGCATTAAATCATTCATATCGCATACATATTTTGTGTTTTGGGGGCATTATGCCAATTTACGTCATAACTAAATATGGAGACTATATGCGAGCTCTTCTTGTCTAATATTGACTCCATTTAAACTGGGTAGGGAACTAGTACTATGTTTTGCCTTGTTAATACAACATTTAAATTGTGGGGTATCTAAACAACATGAACCAACTATTTAATTGTCGGGACCCGATTTCGCTTAATATTGCCTAGTTGCATCGCATCTTTTCCATGTCATACATCATAAATGAAACATGCCCGATCTTCTGTCGTAGTAGTTAATAGTGCATCCGGTGTTTCTTTTAGCACTTTTCTTCTTCACGTAGTAGACCGTTGAGTGGATGCGAGTATCAACAAGTCCTTCGGATAATGTATCTTTGGTGATGTTTCTTAGGCAAGAATTCTCCCCTTTTACCTATTTTGCATTTATAGTCTTTACTTCCTCATGTTGATCAATTCTTATCGATGTTATCGATCCTTTAGTTTCCCCATTGATATCCCATGCAACCTATATTGCCTTGGACACTTCCTATTGGTCGTTGTTTGGTAGATAGTTGGCATTGCGAGTCTTAGTTGCTTTCTCAGGTGTGGCTTCCAATCGTCGAGTTCCACCGTTGTTGGGAGGTTGGCACACGCTTAATGGTGCAGATAATCATGGCTCCACTTATCAACTTAATAATTAAATGTTGGAAGTAGATATAATTAATGAGGAGGCACCGGTTGGTAATAGTTGAGATATGGTTTTTAACCAGCCACTTGTGTCCACCTAGGATCCGAGTTCTTGACACCTGCTTTGAGACCGAGCGTGCTAACCACATGTGCGGTGTGTGGGCACCCCTATCGGCTTACTACCTGATTTCAATGTATTGTGCTCGGGGCCACAAACTAGTTTGGGTGTTATTACTATCATGTACTTATGTAATGCTTTACTGCTTTATTTATTATTGTGCGTGGAGCGCATGTACTATTTAGAAACACTGTGCCATGTCTCCACGGTATCGACAAGCCTAGTCACACTTTCGGGTTCCCAGTTGTTTACAGCTATCGTTACAAACCATGTGTGCATCTCGAAGCCGGCCGACTTTGTTGCGGGTAGCATAGTGAAGTGGCTCCCATGTACTTGATTTGGGTCGGGGAAACGTCGTGTCCGAAGCCTTGTCGACATACCGTTGGGTGTATGTTTCATGATCTTGCACCTACCTGATCTGACAACAAGGTTTGAAGTGCGTGTGGATACTTTGGTGCCCCCCTGTATGGTTAAATCTTTTCGAAAATCCGTGTTCGCGGTTATGGACAACTTGGACCACATTTTATCGATCATAGACAACTATAAATAAAGACTTACAATTATAATTTGACCTGCATCTGATATGACTAGTAAGTTGGACAACCACCATGGAATGAATGAATAAAACTGTCAACTGTGTGAGTTTCCTCAGAATGACTTCCTCATTTTGTCTCGAGAGGGAAATACCAGGATGGGTATGGTTGGTGTTAGTATCAGGTTGGTACCGAATAGGCCTTTATTATCCCTCTCTGATAGCCGACAATTGTATCGAGTTTCTATAGATTGTTTAGTGCATGCTTCGCTGCCACTTCAGTCCACCATACCTATGTAGGCGAGATCTGGCGAATTCTAGAGTCACCATGTAATGGCCTCAGTACTGACCGCTCCCTTTTCCTTTGCTCTTTGTCGGAACCCCTTTGTTTAACAGGTATAAGTTCGACATTGTTAGTAGGTCTACCCTTCCGTCTTGGCTTGGGCAGCGTTATGGATGCCATTGGTTATTCTTCAGGACTCTTAGCTCAATTTTCATCTTATCTGTACTCGAATGTGTATCATTTTCAAGGTGATCTAGATCTTTGTACTGTATGTCTGTATTCTTGATGCGTTGAGTCGTTGTTGTATCTATATGTTCTTGTAGGTTTCATTATAGACTATTGTATAATGGTATTACTTTATTTCCCACCCGCACGCAAATCGTTTCTATGCGGGTTTGGAGGGAAGCGCTAAAATCTGCATTAGGCCGATTACAGGGTGTTACAAGTTGAGAAATACATGTTGAGGTATATGATTCAATGACATGCAAGTGGAAAATAACTACTTAGAGATCTTTACTAACAATTAAATAGATATGTTCATGTATATTTATGAAGTGGAAAACGAGAATAATTTGAAATTCACTACAACACAGAGCTTAGGAGTTGGAGCTTATAGACATTGAGGCATAGCCTTAGTCGCCTCACTTGCGCTAGTGCAGCAAAAAAGCCGCAAGGGATAACTGCGTCAGGGATTCAGAAATGGCAGCGGATTTTTTGCCTCGGCACAACGTAATTCGCCGAGCTAGCGCTTCCATGGAGCAGCAGAGGATGCGCCTCGGTACAAGAAATACGGTGGGGCCAATACTTGCCGAGAAATAGTAAAACCGCTTCTCCATGCTTGGTACACTTTTTAACGACAATACTGTTAATTACAATTAGTACAAAAAAAATCATCTGGATGCCTGTTGGTTTGAATCGGATGTTGGATTATATTAAGGTATAAAATTCATTAATAACTAGTATTACATTAATTAAAATACAAAATATAATTACGACATTTCACAATCTCTTTTCCTATAGATCTAATCCCCTCTATCCCTTCTTTTGGGATGGATGGAGGGTTATACAACAACCATTCTTTCCTGGATTCCTTGACGTGGCACCTATCCATCCCCGTGTAGGACTCCGGAAATTCCCCAATTATAATTTGCTTATTCTTTTACTTTGTTGCATCCTCATGATATCATACTCATGTCATCATGCCACATTGCATTTGAGCATCATATATCATGCTTGCGTTGTTATCATCTTTCTTGTATTAATGATATCACCCATACATCTCCCTCTTTTACCTATCTTTATTTTCTTTTAAACAGGTGGAATCCATTGCTAGGGTTCCATAAGTAACAAATGTTTTTATCCTTTTTCTAAAAACCCTAAAACTCCTACTCTTGTAAATGCCTAGTTAGACATGTAACATGTGGGCACCTCTTCTCTTTGCAATTATTCCTCTTACCTTTTCCTTGAATCCTTCTATTCAAAACCATCTTCTAAGTCTCAAAATGTTTCATTTAAGTTATCGATTGAAAAAGGATAAAACAAGTAACAAAAACAGATAAAGAAAATAACATAGAAAAATAATAAATAAAAGAGAGAGAGAAGACTGGTAGTCGCAGCATCCCAACAGGCAACAAAAGAAAACTGCCAGCCCACCTAGCTAGATCCCTATCCTCTTCCCCTTGGGCTGACCTAGTTCTTCGTCTCCCCGACCCTTACCGCTACGATGGAGGAACTCCTATGTTCCTATTCCTCTTCCTCTATCAGCCCCCTCCTCTCTACATGCTGACGGATGCGAGCAGGTGGCCATTTTCATGTCGTCATCCTCTTCACCCCAGCCGAGCACGTGATTCGTGCTTCTCTCGCCCTCCGGCAGTGCCCCTCCTCTCTGTGTGATGACGGACGTGAGTAGGTGGTCGTTCTTGCACCATCATCCTCTTCACCCCAGCCGAGCATGCACATCGTGCATCTCTTGCCCCGTCCTTATCTTCTCCTCCCCTCAGAAAACCTAGCCTAGCTAACTCTTCCCTTTTTCCTCTCCCCGCGACAACTCTTCGCTCTCCTCGTAGCATCAATATGGTGCCACCATCAAAATGATGCATTCGTCCATGCCATAACCACCCCCAGTTGTTTCATGGTTCTGCGATCCTCCTTGCACCTTCCGCTCAAGATTTTGCACCTAATATAGTTGGCTACAACACCATCTTCAGCTTTGAACGCCACTATCAAAACCGATTCCACTGTCATATGACCTCCTCCGGCCAAGCCGATGCCGCCATCATCTTCCTAGTGCGCTACCTTATCCCTACCTCTCATTGTGGCCACTCTTATTCCCTATTTTGTTATGTCTATCTCTGATGAAGCCATGTTCTTCTTTGTCGCCTGCCATCCCCACCGTCATGCCACCGTAGGCCAATCCCGACAAGCCATCAAGTTTGGCTCGCCTAGCTGGTCCTCAACATGTCCCCGATCGTCCATGCGCCCGGGATTGAGGCCGACGTCTTCGTCCTCATCCCTAGCTGCAAGCTGGCCACCAAGGAAGCCGTTTGTCCCACCGTCCTCCGTCCTTCCCAAGACGACCTTGAGCATTTAGGTGACCCAACGTATCTAACCGTCCTCTCCTTGTGCTCGCTTGCTCCCGATTTCTCTCTTGCACCACTGACCTATTGTAACACCCCAAAAATATTAAGCAAGATTATCAAGTTCTAATCACCCAAGTTTAGGGTTAACAAAAACTTTTATTATTAAAATGGATATGGGTGCATGTTTGTTTTGCATTAGTGTATGATTGAGTGAAATTGCCATGTGTGTTTGCTACAAATGATAAGAAATGGTTTAATGATGAATACTACATCATCTAGGCCATTTACAAACAAAATCCAAAGAAAAAGAAATCAAATACAAATCAAATAAGAAAATGGTTATTTTGACCAAAGTTAACCACTAGGCCACTTTGAGTGTTCCTAGTAAAGAATTTCTAACAGAAACAATTTCACATCTTTTCACCCCTTGCTAGACCAAGTAAAGTGAACCCAAGCCCACTTTACAAACTCACAGGAACTATTTTCAAATATATTTAAAGGAGAGTTGAAAATTGAATCAAGTTCATATGGTAAGATCACCATTTTGAAAAACCCACTCAAATCAATTCCACTTGACTTCTCCAAGCAACCATAGACACTCAAGCATAAGATCCAAACACTCACCGAAATTCATTCAAAAATTTCAAATTTAAATTCTTTCGGCCATTTAATCAAACACCTTGTAAACACTAATCAAACCTGGCCTAAGTTCACTGTTTGGAGCATTGATCACTCGACCAATTGCCCCCATTGCACTCCCCCTGTCTCCCCCAGCCTCTAGCAGCACCAGACACGCAACCCCCCTTTGTCGTTGCGCAAGTGAAGCGCCGCCCGAAGCCAGCCTCACCGGCCAACCATGGACAGAGCGCCACGGACCACGCCGCCCTCTCCCACGACGACCAGGAGACAGGCGACCGTCCACCACCACACCCCTGTCTAGCCCTCGATCACACCCAGGCCCTGGACCACCCCAGCAGCGCCGCGCCAAATGTCTCTGTGCCGTGCCGAGAGCGCGCGCCAGAGCGCTGCAGCCGACCAGCTCGCCCACGCCATGCCTCGCCCTCGCCTCGCGTGCACACTCGCCTTAACCCCAGCTAGCTCCTAGACACCCCCGCTCGCTGCCATGCGACCCGTTGCACCCGTGCGCCATCTCGAACACCGCCGCTACCGCTTAGAGCACCACACGCACCCGACCAATCTCGACCGCCCCGTGCCGCGCCTTTAAGCTAGTGATGACCGCTAGGGAGCACCGCACCGCCCCTACCCATAGCCATGCTGCTAGCTCGCTGTACCACCATCACCGGAGAAGCCATCCCATCCTGCTCGGTCCCCTTGTCAGTGTATAAATAGAGACCCTCTCCGCCTCAATTATCCACACCACCGCTTCTGTAGAGGAGAGAGGAGCCATCGATTGGAGCCGCCCTAGGAGCCACCGCGACCACCGTTCAAACCACCGTCGGCTACAACGTGGTTCGCCCCCATCACCGACCCTAGCTGGAGCCCTGGTAAGCCTCACACGACCCCCACCACCGCATTACGGTTCAGACCTCGCCGGAGCTGTTCGTCGTCGATGATGAATCATAGTTGTTAGATCAGGTTCTAATCGTAGGTCCTAGATTGAAAGATACCGTTTTGGGTTAATATAGTCGCTGACTCGTGGGGCCGTTCTGTCAGTAGCCCTCTGCACCGCGTTGTGCAGATTGAGCCAGCCCAGTTAGTTTCCCGCGCAGGCCGGAAAATTCAAATAGTTATTTTCCAATTTAGTTAAAACCAGATTCTATCAGTAGATTCAAAAATCAATTCAAATAGTTTCACTAAACCAAATTGCTTGATTGCAATTTTGTTAGAAAGGTATTTAAATTATCTATCCAAACCCGTTGGATTCAAATCAAGTAGAGTTAGAGATCACCTATAGTAAAAATAACAGGATAGAGACTTTTCCAAATTCAAACATTTTTCGAAAATCAACCATAAATGCTTTTGAGTTGATTCCAACTCTAGAAAATCACATTTGACAAGATCTATCTGAATATGTAAAAATATTTAGGTTTACATGCAGTGACATTGGACTAGTACTAAAACAATGCTATATAGGTATTTCTAGTCACTTTAATTCTATTAAATGATAATCCTAAACTTTATAAAATATGACCACCACTTTAAATCATATCCCATGTATTAGAATATCTGGTGATGACATGTGTCAACATGATCCCATATTTTAATTGGAGAATATTAAATCTTAAGTATTTTTCAATGAGTAGAAATTACTTTTCTAAAATAAAATAAATAAGACTAGGTCTTTATTTCATGTGATGTTTGAGATGATGCTAGATCATCTAGTGTGAACCTTAGTGTGCTAAATAGAAATAGTTAAGCATTGTTTGGTGATTGTGTACCCCGTATTCATTTATAGACGATAGTACCGATTCGGGATACGAGGAGGAGGAGTACTACCAAGAAGAAGAACAGGAGAACTTCAATCACTGCACTACTCAAGGTAAGCCATCATTAACAATGCAAGCCTAGCAGTACACGTTTTCTATCCAAGTTAACCCTTGCCAACTTGATAACCTAAGCAAGATGCATTATGCATACTTGGTTATCCAACTTTTATTATACCAATCCCAAGTTTTACTTGCAAGGTTATTCTTTTACTTTACCAAAGTTCTTTACTTTTAGTTAGTACTTGGTGAGTATTGGACAAATAGTATAGATACCATAAAGAGTATAAAACCAGGCCTAACTAGTTATACTTAGATGTCATTCCAAGGCATGAGATTGGACTTGGATAGCTACACTTAGCACTCCTCATTAGTGAATACCCTCAACTTTAGTGGCTAGTGCTAAGCATAAAAGTTGATCACTTTAGATGGGAATACTTGGTGAAAATGATTATGAAAACCTTGGAATGATGTTTCATTCTATTGAGATGTTTTGTCATGTGTTGAGAAACACAATGGGTTGATGATGAAAATGTTGAGGCATGAGCCTTAGTCCTTTACAAAAACTAATGGCTAGGTTCAAATGCGATACCATTCCAATTTTACCGTACAACCACAATATCTGAATTGGGTACGGCTTAGCGGGAAGTTTATATGCCTTAATATGAGTTCCCTTGTGGAAGAGGTTGAGCGGAGGCTACCTCTTGATGATTGTCCACCTATGTAGTGCCCAGGATGGCAGATGGCCATTGTTGGGTGATACGTCCATTTTGCATCACTATTATATGTCTTAATTCACTATTATTCATCGATATATTTCGTATTGAGAGGTGCTACTTATGTTATTTCATTTGTTTTTGCATGGTTGATGACTTTTGGAGCATGGACCGCTGTAGTCAGGATTCTGATGGAAAAGGTGCTGTTTGGAGGCAAAATTCGCGAAGATCAGAAAATCCAGGAAAATATACGAAAAATCCTATTTTTCCAGAAGACTAAGGATGCCAAAAGACGGAGTGGAGATGGGCCATAGGGGGCCCACACCACCCCCTGGCACGGGCAGCCCTAGGCTGCACCAGCAGGTGGTGTGGCTGCCCTGGCCCACTCTAGGCTCTCCCCTCTGGCGTATATTATCCTCCCGAAACCCTAAGACTCGGGGAGCGACCACAGAAAGATTCCGCCGCCTCCGCGGGGCGGAAAACACCGAGAGAGAAAGATATCTCCGGCAGACAGATTTCTGTTGGGGGAATTCCTTCCCGGAGAGGGAAGATCGTCGCCATCAACACCACAATCAAGCTGGACTTCATTGGGATCATCATCATCATCACCACCATCATCACCATCAGCACCCTCATCACCATCTCCATATTGCTGTAACAATTGTGTTGAATCTTGCATAGTTCATAGGGGAAACTTTCCCGGTGTTGATTACTCTTTGTAGTTGATGCTATTGAGTGAACCATTGAATTATTGTTTATGTTCAGATTGTTATACATCATTATTCCATCTCTGATCATGATCCATATGATGTCTTGTGAGTAGTTCGTTTTGTTCTTGAGGACATGGGAGAAGTCATGTTGTTAGTAGTGGAGTTGTGTTGAGAAAGATTCAATAGTTTGATATTTAAGTTGTGGTGTACTTCTTCTAGTGGTGTCATGTGAACGTCGACTACATGACACTTCACCTATATGGGCCTAGGGGAATGCATTGTGTATTTGGCTCCTAATCGTAGGGGTTACCGGAGTGACAGAAACTTGAACCCCCGTTAGGAAACCATTGCACAAGGGACGTAAGGGTCTTAGAGTTTAAAGCTGTGGTTAGGTTTCTACCTTAATTACTTTCTTGTACTTACGGATGTTTGCATGGGGTATAATCACAAGTATGTATTAGTCCTAGGAAGGTCGGTATATTAGCACAGGTTCACCCACACAACACTTAGCAAGCTAAAGAAGATTAATCAACTATATGAAGCGAAAGCACTTGACAGTCTTCCAATGTGTCCTTGAGAACGTTTGGTCATCTTAAGTAATACAACCGGCTTGTACTTTGCTGCATAAAGGATTGGGCCACTTGCTGCATTTATTCCTACTGTCTTTTGTTTACTCGTACTTTGTTTACTTGCTTTATTGAAAACCCCTAAAAATCTGTTTGCTAAGTATTTGCAGAGAATTCCTGATTCATACCTCTAGCAAGCACCTTCTTCTCCTCGTTGGGTTCGACACTCTTACCACTACAAGAAATATGCTCAGTAGTGACCTTTTTTTAATGACCATGGGTTTTTTGGTCATAGATCTATGACCATTCTGAACCAATTAGTCGCAGGAAATTTAAGTGGGTCCCAACATTAAAAAATAACGACCAATTTAGTCAAAAAGGTCATGATGTATTAACACAAAAAGGTCATAGATAGATAGGACTGATTTGGAACCTTTTATTTGGTAGACTATGACCAATTTAAATGGTCGTTATGGTCAAATTCTGAAGAAAAAAATTACAAGATTGCCACCTCAGCAATGCCGTCTTCATGTCATGTCCATGTATCATTTTTTGCCTGCTTATCACATATCTACGTGGCATCTAGGACCACCGCACGTGCTGAAAATTATTCAAATAAAAATAAGGCTCATAGGGGGTTCGAGAACTCACCACCTCAACATCTCCCAAAGGAATGCTAACCACTACACCACTCGACTCATCCCTGCTACATAGGAAGTTCGGCCACCTTTAACCACTACCACTATGCTAGAGTGTGTAAATAATTCTAACAAAAAGAAACCACACTAGGGATCGAACTCAACACCCATCCATCTACCCAGGGGATCCTAACCATTGCAACACTCGAACAGTTTGTGACAACTAGGGAGCTCGGCTTCTTGCTGCATTTTGCTAGTGATGCTAACTTTTGCTGATTGAGATAAGTTAACTGATGTTGGTTGTTAGAGAACCTGCTTTTGGTACTGGTTTGGAGCTGTCTTGACGCTGATTTGAGGTTGTCTTGAATATATTAGGACACTTTTTAATATGTTGACCTGTTTGTTTTTGTGCATGTATGAGAGACTACTGCTGATCTGCCCGAAGATTTCTTGGAGCTAGGCTAGTAGAGGTCAAGATCATGCATCTTAGTTGAGCTTGTACTCCAGGTTTATATGGCCTCGGGCTTGTGGGTATGATTCTTGTTTTAGAATGCTCACTTTTACTACTATTAGTAATACTGCCCTTTGTTATTAGTATTTGTCTGATTGAGGGTATGTAGTGTGCTTCCAGTAATAGGGGATCGGATTCAGCTATGTACTTCATTCCTCTCTTGCATGCAGCACTTCATTCCTTTATTATCGTGTGCTTCCAGTAATGCATGCAACACTTTATTCCTGTCATTAAGAATGTATTATTTGTTTGTGCACAGACATGAAAACATAATAAATAGATTTTTTGTATGTATAGGGTTGCTACTCTTATAATTGTTTAAATTTTAACTTTTCTTTTTGAATGTAAACTTGGCACTACTACTACGAAAAGGCTTATATTTTCTTTGCATCCTAGATTGGCTAATGTATTGCAACATGTCGAGGAAGGCACTGGAGCCGGTGGCGGAGTGCGTGTCGAGGAAGAGAAGCCCGAATCTCGATGACCAACGGCACCGAGATAGTTAGCAGTGGCGGATGTACTGAAGAAAGTACATTTATGTTTATGTTGTTTCAAGTCCATTTGTTGAGCCATGATAATATTGTATTAATGAAGTAAAGTCAGTCCTTGTAGGCGGTAAGATGAAAATATGTTCGCCTTCTTAGGATGTGCTTACGATGATCTGGCTGTTGTAATGTTTTGTAAATTGTATTATTGGAAATCGTTATGCTTTGTGAATTATATTAATGAAAATATGCCTGTGCTATTTGGCTGTTCTTTTGTTAGTTAGGCCTCTATTGGATCCAAAAGAGGCCACATGCCCAACAATTCTATACCAGAATAGTGCGTGAATGGGCTGTAAACTAGAAAATTGAACAAAAACAAAAAGGCCTTGGCCCTTAAGCTAAACGGACCTGCAAATGGCACAGACCATAAAAGAAACCAGCCTTGAAAAGGATACAGCCCAAAATGAAATATTGTGTAGAAGGGCAAGGCCTAGAAAACAAAAGGTTGAAATTATTGGGCTTGGCCCATATAAAACATCTAACTGGACCGGGCTAAATTTGATTGACGACCTTTCCAATTGGTCACTGATTTTCCACGTAGGATTAGCCACATAGGATCTGACGTGGACAGGGGAGACAGTCTGTGACCAATATAGTTGGTTATAGAATCTATGACCAACTGTATTAGTCATAGACGTCTAAGACCAATTCAGAAAAAAGGTCGTGGTGTTTAACTAGTGACGCTCAGCTTTTGACCATCTATATTTGAGGGTCACAAAAAGGTCATAAATTAAAAATTATGACCTTTCAGTGACCAATATGGAGGGTCATGTATCACCAGATTTCATGTAGTCTTATCCAAAATACTACGATACACCCCCTATACTTGTGGGTCATCAAGACTATTTTCTGGCGCCGTTGCCGGGGAGTGAAGCGCTATTGGAGAGTGAAACTGGTAAAGGAAACTTCTACTATGAGTATTGTTTACTTCTGCTAGTTGCTTTATTTTTGTTATGGAAAATTCGCTGAGTTTCTTATTTGGTAATGCTACTACCACTGCTAAGGTAGTGGATAATCCACCACCTGCTGAGAATGATGTTTTCAAAATACCTACAAGAATTATTGATCGTGTTATGGATAACTACTATGTTGGGGATGGAGTTGTCCATCCCAGTGATCATTTACTCTTTATACACGAATTATGCGGGTTGTTCAAGTGTGCAGGTATCACTACAGATTAAGTTAAGAAGAAGTTATTCTCATTATCACTGAAAGGAAGAGCTGAGGAATGGTATAAGCTGCTGAAGAATGGTCAAGCTCTAGAATGGGAGGAAATAGTGCCTCTCTTTTATTCAAAGTTTTATCCTACTAGTGAGATTCATAAAGATCTGAATCAAATATAGAACTTTTGGCCTCTTGATGGAGAGAGTACAGCTCGAGCTTGGGGGAGATTGAAGTTACTAATGCTCGAATGTCCCATTCATGAGCTCCCCAACAATATTATTATCAGTAACTTCTATGCAAGGATCCCTCTACATGACAAGGATTTATTGGATGCTTCTTGTGCTGGATCATTCACTCGCATGGAAGAATAAGTTAAATGGGATCTTCTGGACCGTATTCAAGACAATGTTGAAGCTTGGGAGAATGACAGGTAGAAAGTCAGGTATACATTATAATTATGAATGCATTGAATCTTTTATGGGAACTGATGACTTTCAAAATATTAAAAATGCTTATGGTCTAGACTCTCAAGCTATTGCTTCTTATTTTAAGGCTTTTGCTTCCTACATTGAAGTGCCTAAAAAGAAGTGGAATAAGTATCCTGAACCTTATAAAGATATTGCTAAGAGTGTTCCTGCAAGAAATACGGAAGTTTATACTGCTAATCATGTTTTACCTAAACCTTACATTGAGAAAATGCCTTTCCCAGTTAAGATAAAGGAACATTTTATGATGGCTAGTATGATAGATGAAAGTATGAATAAAGCTGTTGAATCTGATAAACAAATGTTTGATGAACCTATAATAGAAAATGTGAAGGACTTTGTTACTAAATATGAAAAAGAGGGACACACTATCCTTTGTAAGGATACCTCTAATATTGTTTCACAAAGTAGTGTTAGGAGAGCTAGAATTCCTGTGTTTTCTGTTAGAATAAGTGATCATTGCTATGATGGTCCTTGTGATAGCTATATTGTTAAGTTTATGAATGATACTCAAAGTTACTATGAAAGAGGGAAAAGTGTTCTTATGCATCTCAATAATATCAAGTTTCCTCGTTTTATGCTAAAAGTTTTTATGTTGCACTTCTTTTGCCTTCTTATGCAAGTAGTTTATAGTTTCAACAACTTGTTTGTTTACAAAATTCCCTTGCATAGGAAGTGGGTTAGACTTAAAAGTGTGTGTTTTTGCTTCTTAATGCTCTCTTTCACCTCAATTCATATTCCTATGTGAGCATCTTCAAAATTATCATGCCCATCTTAATGGCTATAAAGAAAGAGCTTTTTGGGAGACAACCCAATTTGTTTTTGCTTTCAGTTTGTTTTTTGTTTATTTGAGTCTTGGAAGTTATTCCTTCGGTAATAACCGCTCCTTATCTGTTTTATTTGGTTTTTGTGTCAAGTTCAATCTCTAATGAGAGAGAAGTAATATTTGGGGAAGTTGCTGTCCCGAAAAAGAATTTTTGTGCTTCACCATAAAAATTCGTGAGAGATCTCTGTATGTCAGATTGAGCTGTAATTGTTTGTTCTTATGCCCCAGGTTGTTATTTAACTTTCGTTAGTTTTGCACTTTTTGATTTGAGCAACAGAAGAGTTTCGAAAAAACTGATCTTTACCTGCTGGTCTGTTTGATAGATTTTGCCACTTTTGCATTTGCTTCTTTATTCGATTTCCTTTTTGTATTCTTTTTGGGTTTTCGGAATGAGTTGCTATAGTATCTTATGTTTTGATGGTTTTTAGTTGAAAGTGGACTCAAAAGGTTCTATCACTTCACTTATACTAATGTTGCTAATGAGAACTGTGTGAAAGAAATTTCTAGGAAGTGGAGATAATGGTGTAATAAGGAAGAGAAGGGTTTTATGACTCAAGTAATAAGTATATGAAGATGAAGATATTGATGTTATTCAAGTGGTTACTCCGGAAGAATCCACTAGATACCAAATTCAGAGACCTGTAGAGTCCGTTTCCAACTAGGTAACAGTTCTGGTAAGAAAAGTTCCGTGAAAATACAATCCAACTATATTTTTGCAGTTTTTAGTCAATAAGGGAAGCTACAAAGCGAAAAAGGGACGGAAACGAAGCCAGGGTGGCTCACACCACTCTGTGGCGTGGGCCCTCCTTGGCCACGCCACCAGGTGGTGAGTCCACCCCGGACTCCGCCTCCGACTCATTTTCTCCTAGTACCTTCCTTTTAATATGAAACTTCGTAATATATAACCCCCTGGATCCCCCGAGGTTCGTATATCGTGTTTTCGTCCTGTTTTTGTTTCGATATGTTTCTGCCAGGACATACTCTTTGAAAGCTTAGAAACACAATGGTGTCGGCCAAGGATAAAGGGAAGGAGCCTATGCAGGAAGACCTCCAAGACCCCGGGAAGGAGATCAAGAGTGAAGGTGAAGGGGAGCAAGGCCAACATCTGCACACCGACACTACCATTGCAAGCATTGGAGTGGTGACGAAATCTACCAGGCTTAGAAGGACTGCACGGATGCAGACTGGGGGAAAAGCTCCTCGTCATAGTTTGGCTCCACGATCACTTCCGCCACGCACCAAGAATCCCTTCCATACCTTTATCCATAACCATGCAGGAAAAGAACACTCCAAGTGGGAAGAATTGAAAAAGAATCACAAGAGCTGGGATCCACAAACTGAAATGATTATGAGCCATAGTGAGCACAACTCGGAGTTGATTCGTACTCTCACCTTCGAGATTGAAGACTTGGGGAAACTAATCAAAGAGCTCATCGAGAGGATACCACCACCGCCAAAGGAGTAATTCATCATTAGGTTTGGCATCCCCTTGGTTTGTTCCAAGCTTGGGGGAGTGCCGCGGTATCACATCACTATCTTCTATCTTTTTACCTTATTAGTAGAGTCATATCATGAATAGAGGAGTTATTATGTAGTATGGTTTGCATTATGGAAATGTCCCCTCTCTCGTTAGATATGTATCCCTTGGTGTGAGTTGCCGTTATGGATTATTAATGGGAAGTTCTATCATTCACTCTTTTGCATAGCTTATATTATTTTTCAATTCGTGGTTATATGATTGATCTTGTTGTTAGTATTGGTATCACTTTGGGATCATTGAGTTAATTTAGTTGGTTTTGGCAAACCTGGCTCGGTCAGTAGCACACTATTTTTGAGATTTGAATGAAAAGATAGAGTACTCTAAAGAAAAATAATTTTATCATCTTTCTTTCTTGATTTGCTCATAAGTTTAGTATTCTCTAGTTAAGATCGTTTGTACTTCCAAGGAACATTGCATGTTTGTTTTTATCTATGTTTGTTTGTTTCCTTCAACTCTTATACTTGCTACCCAGCCTTGCTAGCCAAAAACCTGTACTGAGAGGGAATTCTTCTCGTGCATCCACCTCCTTTAAACCAAAACCTTTGCCATTTGTGTCCACCATACCTACCTAGTAGCATTATTACTATTCCGAGTAAATTATTGTTTTATCTACCTCCCAAATTAAACTTGTTATGTGAAAATTAGTGATTAAAGCTCTCACGAACTTGATGGCACACCTTACCTTCTTGCATTTAATAAACTTGAACCACTGGGTCCTTCTTTGTTGCGTATATGCTTGCGCTTTATGAGTTGAAGTTAATAGAACCATGTATCATGGGGACCGCTTTCAACACTTCATTGGTACTTGTACCTAGTTGATATCATGTTCTTTTTCTTATGGATCGCGGCGGTGTGAAATAAAAGTGGAACTTGTAAGATCATGGAGTTTATATGTGTGTTAGAGAAACGCCTAGGCCGCTAGCCTAAGCCATGCCTAATCATGGTGGAAACTTGCAGCATAACTATAGTGAGCATTCTATGAAGCATCCTCAATAAAAACATATGCAAATAGCAAATAAAAAGATTGCTGAGATGCTCACTGTCTGCTTGCCTTGTCATTTTGATTATGGGATAGCTCCTGTGTCATGTGCAAGGGGTACCTTGCTGGCGGTTCTTAATGATACACATGTATTTACAATGACAAGAGCTTGCTCATGACTGGAGTTGAGTAGCATGAGGTTCGGTACTCATAAGGAAGGGGCATGGGACTCCAATTCATAACTTGTCAAGCATATCCTCTTAGTTGTGTCACTTTAACCTTAACGACCAAAAGATGCCTATGATAGGAGCAATGAGAGCTGAAAGCTAGTAAGTATCATAATTTTTGGGAGCTCTTTATGAGACTTGCGATCCCTGCTTCCCTCTGTGAAGGGCCTTTCTTTTACTTTGTAGTTGAGTCAGTAAACCTATTCCCTTCTATATCAGCAAGTATTTTGAGTTGTTGTGTTTCATTCATTCATATGATGATTTATTCAATCATGTCTCTTATGTTCCTTTCTTTGCACATTGCTATTATCTTGATGTTTAGTACTTTGAAAGCTTTCTTTGAAAACCAGTTATTTGTGAACTCTAGCAAATTATCAACTATTCTTCGACCAAGAGCTAAGTTTTCCATTACCAATTATGATTCACTTTATGTATCTTTATTGTGATCCCTTTACTCATTGCAAGTTGAGTTATATAATAGTGAGTTGTCTTCTATTATGATCTATGTATTTGATTAATGTGACGCTTCTTGTCCGTATTCTTTTATCGACTCTTCACTCCATAAACCTGAGGTCATGTTTATTGAGCTCAGTTTCACTTGGGGACAAGCGAAGTCTAAGCTTGGGGGGAGTTGATACGTCCATTTTGCATCACTATTCTATGTCTTAATTCACTATTATTCATCGATATATTTCGTATTGAGAGGTGATACTTATGTTATTTCATCTGTTTTTGCATGGTTGATGACTTTTGGAGCAAGGACCGTTGCAGTCAGGATTCTGATGGAAAAGGTGCTGTTTGGAGGCAAAATTCGCGAAGATCAGAAAATCCGGGAAAATATACGAAGAATCCTATTTTTCCAGAAGACTAAGGATGCCAGAATACGGAGTGGAGATGGGCCACAGGGGGCCCACACCACCCCCTGGCGCGGGCAGCACTATGCCGCGCCAGCAGGTGGTGTGGCCGCCCTGGACCACTCCAGGCTCTCCCCTCTGGCGTATATCATCCTCCCGAAACCCTAAGACTCGGGGAGTGACCACAGAAAGATTCCGCTGCCTCTGCGGGGCGGAAAACACCGAGAGCGAAAGATCTCTCCGGCAGATAGATTTCTGCCGGGGGAATTCTTTCCCAGAGAGGAAAGATCGTCGCCATCAACACCACCATCAAGCTGGACTTCATTGGGATCATCATCGTCATCACCACCATCATCACCATCAGCACCCTCATCACCATCTCCATATTGCTGTAACAATTGTGTTGAATCTTGCATAGTTCACAGGGGAAACTTTCCCGGTGTTGATTACTCTTTGTAGTTGATGCTATTGAGTGAACCATTGAATTATTGTTTATGTTCAGATTGTTATACATCATTATTCCATCTCAGATCATGATCCATATGATGTCTTGTGAGTAGTTCGTTTTGTTCTTGAGGACATGGGAGAAGTCATGTTGTTAGTAGTGGAGTTGTGTTGAGAAAGATTCAATAGTTTGATAGTTAAGTTGTGGTGTACTTCTTCTAGTGGTGTCATGTGAACATCGACTACATGACACTTCACCTATATGGGACTAGGGGAATGTATTGTGTATTTGGCTACTAATCGTAGGGGTTGCCGGAGTGACAGAAACCTGAACCCCCATTAGGAAACCATTGCACAAGGGACGTAAGGGTCTTAGAGTTTAAAGCTGTGGTTAGGTTTCTACCTTAATTACTTTCTTATACTTACGGATGTTTGCATGGGGTATAATCACAAGTATGTATTAGTCCTAGGAAGGTCGGTATATTAGCACAGGTTCACCCACACAACACTTAGCAAGCTAAAGAAGATTAATCAACTATATGAAGCGAAAGCACTTGACAGTCTTCCCATGTGTCCTCGAGAATGTTTGGTCATCTTAAGTAATACAACCGGCTTGTCCTTTGCTGCATAAAGTATTGGGCCACATGCTGCATTTATTCCTATTGTCTTTTGTTTACTCGTACTTTTTTTACTTGCTTTATCGAAAACCCCTAAAAATCCGTTTGCTAAGTATTTGCAGAGAATTCCTGATCCATACCACTAGCCATCACCTTCTACTCCTCGTTGGGTTCGACACTCTTACTTATCGAAAATACTGCGATACACCCCCTATACTTGTGGGTCATCACTGGGAGGCGAGGCTCATAGGGGAGGTTCCTATATTAGGGTGTGTAATTGAAAGGTTATGATTGATTATCCACATACTAAGTATGATTGATTCAGGGTTATCCCTGATGGATGTATCGAATTTTTGGTGGAAGTGTACCACCTCTGTAGAGTGTCAAACTATTCAAATAGCCGCGTCCGCGGTCATGGACAGTTGGAGTGGACATACTGTTCCGTCGTCAGATGTTTTCAAAATGACTTGTGAAGTGAACTATGACTTTGACCTTACCACAATAGGGTTGTGAACATGAAATCTAGGTTCCCACTTAAGTGCTTTAGAACATTAAATTAGTTTCCTTTACTTCTAAACTTATTTTTAGATAAACCTAGCTTTTTGCAAATAAACCTAGAGCTTAAGATTCCTACTAGAACTATCTTACTTGTTAGTGATAGTTTGCGAGTACTTAAAGAGTACTCATGGCTTTGTTCCTGGCTATTCCCATGGCCAGACTATGAGGAGGACTATCAGGATGATGGACAACAGGAGGTCTAGGACAACTAGGATCATCTCCCATCGTCAGCATTGCCCGTGACCCTAAAGATGAAGCCCCTACTATGTTTATTTTCCACTGCTTGATTTGTATTAAGACTAGATCATGAGATCCTTTATTTGTAAGACCTTTATTATGGTTTGTAATGGATGATGTACTGTGGTACAAATTCTTTTATGTCTCGCAAAAATGGTAATCCTAGGATTGCGAGGTATGGCATAACATGCATCTAGGATTAAAAATCCGGGTGTTGACACCTATGCCGCACCATCGCAGGACCTCAATGATGGTGCTTCTCCGACGACCTCCAGCAAGCGTGGCTATGACCGCTCAAACCGGCACTGCATAGCACGTCCATACGAATCGTCAGCGCACTCCCTCCACTATCGTTTTGTATCACCGTCCCGGTGCGGTCAATGAACTCCGACAAGGTTGACCTGGGTGCAACCTTTGCCATGGTGGCGTCCAGTCAACGTTGCATATCCACCACCTCATCCTGATCCCACCTGGAAGCCACATGGGCTAGAATCCCCCACGGCGGGAAAACCTCTCGGATCCAGATCTAGTAGTTTTGCAAAGTAGCCTATGTAGTTATAATGTTAATTGTGAATCACAGTCCCTACAGCTGAACCTTTTCTGGATAAGCCCCCTCAATTTAAAAAGCTAAAGCCGCGGTCCTTTACCAATCTTTCCTTTTGCCAGAGAGCTCTTGTTTTTAATATCGGCCCCTGGACTTTTCTATATTGAGTCAAACTCAGGTCAAAGTCAATTGAAATCAAAACTTCCAAATAAATTCGAATTTGACAAAAGTGAAAACATGAAACTTGTTTGTCTTTAAATTTTAAACATTAATGTGCCCTCTATTTATTTTTATCACATGTTGGACTCTAATAGATATTTCCTGGATATTAATAAATACTTTATTAAATATTAAATCACACCTTTTTATTGATAATTCCAAATAATACAAATGATATATGTTTTATGATCAGAAAATTTCAAGGATTAATAATATGCTATCAAAAAAATTCTAGGCAAATAAAATTTTGAAATTGTCTTTTCTTAATAAATTCATAACTTTAATTCTGTAATTCGGAATTTGACAAATAATATGTGTAAATCGATTAGTGTGACGAGGCCTTTCCAACTATCTGTTGCCTACTTGTAATTGCAACATGAATAACGGAGAACTTATAAAATCATATCTATTTATGCAAGGAAAACATCAGGAATAAAATTGGAAAATAATTCTTTCTTGTTGATAATGCCTCACTGATGTTGTATCATCAATGTTCTATGATAATGACATATCTTCAACATGTTTCGCATAATTCACTTCCATGTCATGCATCATATCATAATCATGTCGGTTATTCCTCATTAGTTGTATTTGTTGCATCGCCCGTTCCTTTTAGTGCTTTGCTTCTTCTCGGATAGGACGATGAGATGTTGTGAGTTTTGACAAGTTCTTTGGATATGCACCTTTAGATATGGTTCCTAGGCGAGCATCCTCCCTCTTCTAACTATTCTCGCTTTATGGCTTTACTTCTCTCTATTCCTATCCATGTTATGAAGCTTTAGATTCCGTACCATTTATACCCCTTGCATCCTATATTGCCTTGGTCACGTCCTATTGCCCATTATTTTGGTAAATAGCTAGCCTTGCGAGTCGTATTTTCTTGATTAGGTGTTCGTTCGAGTCATCGAGTTCCACAGTTGTTCAGAGGTTGTCAGATGCTTAATGGTGGAGATGATCATGGTTCTAATTACAACTTGGTAATTAAAATGTTGGGAATAGCTATAAATAATAAAGAGGCACCAGTGGGAAATACTTGAGATTTGGATTTTATCTCACCAAATTGTGTACACCTAGGACCCATATACTTGATGCATATTCTTTGAGTATCACACTATCCACATGTGGGAGCATGGATACCCTTGTTATGAGCATGATTCAAATATTCTTTCTTGGGCCCACAAATTTTTTTGGGGCTTTACTACTATCCTGTACTTATGCCATTCTTTACTGCTTTATTTACTACCATTGCTCGAGGAGCAGCTTACTACTGTACTTCTTTGGAAAGAGGAATGTTTTAATGGTATCAACAAGCCTAATCATACTTTTAGGTTCCCATTCATTTATAGCCATTGATGCAAACCATGGGTCAGTCCCAAAGCCCGTCCGACTTTGTTGCGGGTAGCTTAGTGGGGTGGCCCCCCTAAAATCATTATTGAATCTTGTGAATGCTTTGTCGTGATGCTTCATTTCTTTTTATTTGGTTTTTCTCGAGGTTGATCGTGCATGTGTTGCTATTTGTGCACACCTATAGGGTAAATCGTTTCAAAAAGATGTGTCTGCGGTTATGAACTACTTGGAGCATAGTGTCACGACCATAGAGAACTCAAAACTAAACTAGTGCTATAAACTTGAATCTCACATGACTAGTAATCAGCTCCACTACAACGGAATGGTTAATTAAAAATGCCAATAGCTAGTGATACTGGGATGTCATATGTTACCTATATTTGACTAGTAAGTATTGCCACTATAATGGAATGATTAATAAAATTTCCAACTATGTGAGTTCCTCATAACGAATTCCTCGTTGGTCTCGAGGGGGAACCTCCAAGATGGGTTATCTTTGGAATTATTATTAGGTTGGTTCTGAATAGGTCCCTCATATCCCTCTTTAATAGCTGATAGTTGTATCGAGTCTATATAGGTTGTTTAGTGCATGATTTGCTACCGCTCCAGTCCACCATAGCCATGTAGGAGAGAGCCTCTGAATTCTAGGACTCGCCATGTACTGGCCTCAGTATTGAATGCTCCCTTCTTCCTTTGTCCTTTGTCGGACCCCTTTGCTTTTATAGGTACGAGTTTGACGACATTAGCAAGGTTGCCCTTCCGTCTTGGCTTGGGAAGGGTTATGGATGCTATTGGTTATTATTCAGGACTCTTAGTCCACTTTGCATCTTATTCATACTTGGATGTCATGTTGTATCGTTCTCACTGTGATTTGGATCTTATTTGTAATGTATATTTGTATTCTTGACTCGCTGAGTCGTTGTTGTATATATATATTCTTGTGCATTCCATTGTGGACTATTGTGTAATGGTATTACTTTGTTGTTTCCATCCTCACGCAAGTGCTTGGTAGGCACCATTGAATCATTTCTATGCGGGTTTGGCAGGAGTCGCTAAAATTTGCATAGGGTCAATTCGAGGTTGTTACAAGTGGTATCAGAGCCTTGATTTACGATACCCCACTAGTCCAGTCTGTAGGATAACCTAGCTATCAGACGATGAAGAGTGTCAAAACTATTTTGCAAAATAGGTTAGATAGATCTGAGTAGCTTTGTTTTTACTCCTTACCTCTATGCTATTCTCCTCTTACCTTTGCGCGTTTTGAATCTACTCTCTTATATTTTCTTCAAGTGCAGGCTCTCTCGTGTTGGTTTTTCCTTTGTACCTTTAGGATTTCGAATCCTTTCTCTTGCAACAGTGATTCTACATATAGGTTTCATAAAGTTTCATAGATATTTCATCTGTTGTATCTTTCATTTGATCCAAAATTCACTAAAAAATTATTTATTTATTCCGGTGTTTCCAACGTCGACATCATCTACATCAGATCCAATAAAGAACCGGCATCACTCCTTTGTTTTCTAAACCTTTCCGAACATCGATTGTCGAGATCTTCAATCTGAATTCCAAGAGTTGGTTGCACGATTCTCCTATTGGTCTGCGGATTAATAGTTTGGGTGCGTGATGGATTTGCCCCCATACCAACTACTCTTTATATTCGCTCTGGTACATTGAAGTGTATTATGGTGTACCTTTCTAATCCTTCTATGGAAGTTAGAGGTGGCCTGCTCTTTTCAGACCTATACCTTCGCATTTGTTTCTCTGGAGTGTTCTCTCGACAAACATGAGCAACAACCTTTGTTGGTGTTGTCGATGATTTCAAGATGGAGCAGCAACATTTGTTAGTGGTGTTGCGAGGATCTACACAAAGCAAGAAGAATCTGATCATCGTTCTTCTTTCCTGTACCATGGAGCGGATCTCAGGACAATATCCCTTGTTACTGGTGTCAAAATTGTAGCACCCCTGAAATTCCCCAGTAGAATTTGCTTGTTCTTTTACTTTGTTGCATCATCATGATATCATGCTCATGTCATCATGCCATATTGCATTTGAGCATCATATATCATGCTTACGTTGTTATCATATTTCTTGTATTAATGATATCACCCATACGTCTCCCTCTTTTACCTATCTTTAATTTGTTTTAAACAAGTGGGAATCCATTGCTAGGGTTCCATAAGTATCAAATGTTTTTATCCTTTTTCTAAAAACCCTAAAACTTCTACTCTTGTAAATGCCCAGTTGGACATGTAACGTGTGGGCACCTCTTCTCTTTGCTATATTCCCTCTTAGCTTTTCATTGCCTCCTTCTATTCAAAACCATCTTCTAAGTCTCAAAACGTGTTATTTAAGTTGTTGATTTAAAAAGGATAAAACAACAAAAACAAATAAATAAAATAGCATAGAAAAATAATAAAGAAAAGAGAGAGAAGTCTGGCCCAGCCGCAGCAGCCCAACGGGCAACAACAGCAAACTGCCAGCCCACCCGATCAGATCCCTCTCCTCTTCCCCTTGGGCTGACCTAGTTATTTGTCTGCCCAGCCCTTACTACTTCAACGGAGGAATGCCTCTGTTCCTGTTCTTCTTCCTCCGTCATCCCCCTCCTCTCTACGCATTGACGGATGTGAGGAGGTGGTTGTTCTCGCACCGTCAACCTCTTCATCCTAGCTGAGCACATTCTTCGTGCATCTCTCGCCCCATCCTTATCTTCTCCTTGCATCGAAAATCCTAGACCTGCTGACTCTTCCCTTTTTACTCTCCCTGCGACAACTCGCTGCTCTCCTCGCAACATCACTTTGGCGCCGCCGCTAAGCGCCGCCTCTGTCCGTGCCAAAACCACCCCCACTGCGTCATGGTTCTATGATCCTCCCCGCACCTTGCGTTTGAGATTTTGCACCCTATATCATTGGCTAGGACCCCATCTTCAGCTTTGCATGCCACCGTCAAAAGCCAATTCCGTCGTCGTAAGACCTCCTCTGGCCAAGTTGATGCTGTCGTTGTCTTCCTAGTGATCTTCCCTATCCCTACCCTCTCGTTGTGGACACTCTTGTTTCCTTTTTTGTTATGTATGTCTCTAATGAACCCATGTTCTTCTCCGTCGTCTCCCAGCCCCGCCGTCATGCCACCTTGCTGATCCACCCCAGGTCAAGGCTGACACACCATCATGTTTGCGTCGCCTAGCTATGACGGCCCTTGTCCCTAGATCGTCTCCGTGTCCTCAGGATTAAGAGCGACGTCTTCATCCTCATCCCCGGCTGCAAGCTCGCCGGCAAGTAAGTCGTCTGACCCGCCCTCCTCCTTCCTCCCCAAGAAGACCATGAGCATGCAGGTGACTAATTGTATCTTCCTGTCCTCTCCTTGTGCTAGCTTCATCCTGGTTTCGCTCGTGCACCACTGACCCACATCGCACCACCGCAGGACCTCAACATCGGTGCTTCTTCGAACCAACACTACAGATCGTGTCCTCTGGTGACCACGAATCGGCCACACATGCCCTATATCGTTGCTGTGTACCACCATCCTGGCTCGGTCAAGGAACTCAAGTGAGGTTAACCTGGGTGCAAACTTTGCCATGGTGGTGCCCAGTCAGTGTTGCAAATTTTCCACCTCATCCTGGCCCCACATGGCAGCCACATAGGCTAGAATCGCCCACGGTGAGAAAACCCCTCAGATCCAGATCCGTTAGTTTTGCAAAGAAGACCCTATAGTTATAATGTTAATTGTAAATCATAGTCCCTTCACTTGAACCTTTTTTTGGATAGGCCCCATAAACTTTAAAGGCTAAACTCGTAGTCCTTTATGAGTTTTTCCTTTTGCAGAGATCCCTTGGTTTTAATATTAGCCCCTGGACTTTTGAAAATTCAGTCAAACTCAAGTCAAAGTCAATTGAAGTCAAAAATTTCAAATAAATTAGAATTTGACAAAAGTTAAAACTTGTGTCTTTAAATTTTAAACATTAATGTGCCCTTTGTTTATTTTTTATCACATGTTGGACTCTAATAGATATTTCCAGGATAGTATTAAATGCTTTATTAAATATTAAATTACACCTTTAATTAATAATTCCAAATAATACAAATTATATATGTTTTTCAATTAGAACAATGCAAGGATTAATAATTTCCTATCCAAAATAATTTCTGGGCAAATAAAATTTCGAAATTGTTTTAATAATATTAAATGGCCTTTTCTTAATAAATTCATAACTTTAATTCCGTAAATCAGAATTTGACAAATAATATGTCTAAATCGATCAGCACAATGAGCCCTTTCCAACTATGTATTCTATACTTTCAATTTCATCATGCATCATGGAGAACTTTTAAAATCAGAATTTTTTATGCAAGGAAAACATGATGAATAAAATTGTAAAATATTTCTTTCTTGTAGATAATGCCTCACTAATGTTGTATGATCATTGTGATATGATAATGACATCTTTTAAACATGTTTTGCATAATAAATTTGCCATGTCATGCATCATATAATGATCATTTCGGTTCTTCCACATTAGTTGTAATTGTTGCATCACTTGTTCCTTTTAGTGCTTTCCTTCTTCCTGGATAGGACGATGAGATGTTGTGAGTTTGGACAAGTTCTTTGGATATGTATCTTTAGCTATGGTTCCTAGGCCAGCATCCTCCCGCTTCTAACTATTTTCGCTTTATGGATTTACTTCTCTCTATTTCTATCTGTGTTATGATGCTTTAGATTCCATACCATTTATACCCCTTGCAGCCTATATTGCCTTGGTCACTTCCTATTGCCCGTTATTTTTCTATATAGCTAGCATTACGATTTGTATTTTCTTGATCAGGTGTTCGTTCGAGTCATTGAGTTCCACAGTTTAATGGTGAAGATGATTATGTTCTAATTACATCTTGATAATTAAAATGTTTGGAATAGCTATAACTAATAAAGAGGCATCAGTGTTATGACATACTTTACTACTTTATTTACTACTTTTACTCGAGGAGAGGTTTACTACTAAACTGCTTTGGAAAGCAGACTTTTTCACAGTATCGATAAGCCCAGTCACACTTTCGGGTACCCAGTTGGTTACATCCATTGACGCAAAATCTGGGTCCGTCCTGAAGCTCGGCCAACTTTGTTTCATGTAGCTTAGTAGGGTGCCCCCCTGACATAAATTTTAGTTCTTGTGAATGCTTTGTCGTGATGCCTCGTTAGTTTTTATTTGTTTTTTCCCGAGGTTGATCATTCGTGTTTTGCTATTTGTGCACCCCTGCAGGGTAAATCTTTTGGAAAAGTCATGTATGTGGTTATGGAATACTTGGAGCATAGTGTTTCAACCATAGACAACTCAAAACTAAAGTAGTGCTAGAAACTTGACTTTCACATGACTAGTAATCAACTCCACTACAATGTAATGGTTAATGAAAAATGCCAATAGCTGGTGATACTGCGATGTCATAAGTTACCTATATTTGACTAGTAAGTATTGCCACTATAATTGAATGATTAATAAAATTGCCAACTATGTGAATTCCTTGGACTGACTTCCTCATTTGGTCTCAGGGGAACCTCAAGGATGGGCTATGTTTGGAGTAAATATTAGGTTTGTTCCGAATTGGTCCCTCTTATCCCTCTCTAATAGCTGACAGTTGTATCGAGCCTCTATAGGTTGTTTAGTACATGATTTGCGACCACTTCAGTCCACCATAGCCATGTAGGAGAGAGCCGCCGAATTCTAAGACTCACCATGTACTGGCCTCAGTACTGACCACTCCCTTCTTCGTTTTCCCTTTGTCAGCACCCCTTTGCTTTGACAGGTACGAGTTCGACGATGTTAGCAAGGTTACCCTTCCGGCTTAGCCTGGACAGGGTTATGGACGCCATTGGTTATTCTTTAGGACTCTTAGTCCAATTTGCATCTTATCTGTACTTGGATGTTGTATCAGTTTCACTATGATTTGGATCTTTGTAATGTATATTTGTATTCTAGACTTGATGAGTCATTGTTGTATATATATGTTCCTCTTGGTTCCATCGTGGACTATTGTGTAATGGTATTACTTTGTTTTTTTCCATATGCACACAAGTGCTTGGTGGGCACCATTTAATCATTTCTATGCGAGTTTGGCGGGCATCGCTAAAATCTGCATAGGTCCGATTCGAGGGTGATACACTCCGTGACATAGTTCTGACCACCATCATCTTCGGGCCATGCATTGCTGACCTTGCTGATGATCTGGTGACCATTATTGTTGTGGAAGGCGCTAATGACCTCGCCAACAATCAGCGCACCAGGCTTGGTGAGTCTATTCTAGCCAACCTCCTGGTGGCGGATCTAGAACATAAAGGAATGATTGATTAACAAAAGGGGAATGAAAAAATCAGAAAAACACACTTTGAAGAAGGGATAACGAACATTTACATGACGGGTGGAGGACTTCACTGAGAGTTGAGAAGATAAGGCAACTTGACCGAATGTGGACCGCTTGGGCACATCTATTTTCAAAGTAGACATAAGGGAAATCCCTGATGAGATCTAGGGGTCAGAGTGGAAAGAGGGATACCATATGAGGTGCAGTGTTCGGAGAGGAAAGAGGGAGAGCTTGAGATATATGGTTAGTAGTGGAGTGCAGTGGCATGGTGGAAGAGGATGTGGTCCTCAATTATATAGGATAGGATTGGTGGATGTCGCTATGGTTAGTTTTATGGTTCTATGGGCCTCACTTTCGGACCACTCCATACACAAACGAAGAATTTAGCAAAGAAAAACTCATTTCCATTATTAGTTTACAAAACAGAAAACAGGCAAGGAAGTCTAGAAACACTACAAGAATCTGGACGAACCGTGACGTTTTTTATGATGCGACAAAAAATGTTGCGGATTCCTGACGTTCTAGAATGTTTTGTCACAACGAGCTCCAAGCCCCTCTAGCCTGGTTATCCATGACATTCCTTGTTTTCGTCGCAGATATTGGCCCAGGCACTAAAGCCCAGTTTGCCATTTCGTCTGGTACCAAATTCGTCGTGGATTTCATCACGGCACATGTTCGACTCTTTTTTTCCATCGATCGTCTCCTCCATGCTTCAACCCCACATGTCAGCTCAGTGGTGATGGTGCGTAAGTAGTGTATCTCATGGTAGTGTTGGGTTTGACGCTGCTTCGTGATGTTTTCCATCGGCCCTAGCTGTAAGTGCGTTTGATAGAAATTAAATAACAGAAAAACATTTCGTGCATGTAGATGGAATCAAACCGTCAACCAATTTTTTGCAGAACTAACTTGCAACCGATGCACCTATCCATTGGTTTTGTGCTGATCTACAACTTTATTCTGTATATTGCATACCAGCTCTCAATCACAGGAAATCAAGTAATTCGAAAATAGACAATCAACACAGTATATATGTATCGACGCGGTTGATACATATTGTACATTTCACACAACTATAAAAAAGAGAACATAGCATATTTTTAGATCATCATTTACGAGTACGTAGAAAAGCAACAACATGAACACAATCAACCAAATATATACATAGCGTATGAAGATAATATTACTTAGCATGTAGAGTACCAGGTTGACAACAAGTTCCTTACCACTATAAGTTCACTGACAACATATTACGTTAATGGTTCATCCAACACCATCATAAACAAGATACTTTTTGGCCTCACTATAGAACATTAACACAACCCATGAAGCCATGTAGCCCCTCATTTAAAAAGGTGAAGATGCACACATTCCCCTTCGTTATTCCAGCGAGTTCAAGAACATTAGACCAGCCTCTTGTCATCTGGGTAGCATCATTCATGCCTTGGAAAAGGTTAACATGCTCAAAAATGGTCTTGTAGGAGCATGCGAGTGGTAACACCTTAGATAGCGGTTGTGGTGGGCACGGCTGTAGCTAGCTGAAAAGTACTATAGGAGAAGAATAATATTAGTTGTTGGCTAGAGTTCACTCTGCATAATAAAATTTAAATATTGAAATGTCAAATTTTAACCATCTTGGCCTTCCCGCGGATGACATTTGACTTGTTCATCTTGCACACATAGTATGGTATAGATGGATTGTGTTGTTTAACTATCACTTTGAGTGAAGCAACTTGGTTAGAAGTCAATTCCAAATTGTTTCCAACCATGAAGTGCTCATCGTATTCCTCAACCCCTATCATACTTGGACCTATAAAGAAAATATTAGAAAGTAATAATATGTATCTTCATATAAATGTAGCAAAACATGTACTTAGCTAATATAATGCCACACCTCTATGAATAAGGATCCTCGGTTTCTTGACTACTCTAAATCATTTCATATAAGCTTTAGCTCTTCGCCTTGCCATCTTAGCTTTCATCTTGCGAAAAACTACAACAGCAGGTTTCTTCACATCATCATCAGATGAGACATCGATGATGACATCATCCTTTGTAGCCTAAATTAGACATTGCTAATCATAATATTTAGTTTTTATGCCATATACAGTAGTAGTGCCAGTAGCATAAATTTTAGAACCTACTCATGTATCTCCCTGGCCTTCATTGTACCTGCCCCAAAGAGTAAATACAAGAATTAAGATAGAATACAATTCTAATTAGTGAATTATTACAACAATCAAATTCAGTGAGTAAACTCAAGGGCGCTTCTAGTGAACTAGATTGAGCCTTTGCCGTAAGCAGCAACGTCGGCGCGCGAAGCACTAGATTGTGAGTACATACGCGCTTCCATAGAACAAGGAGGCGACGCATCGAACTAGAACTAATTAAATAGCAACATAGACGCGGTGTCCTAGAACATGGAGGCGATGCGTCGAACTAGAACGAGGAGGTGACCACATCGCCGGCCGGTTAATGAAGAGTTGACGCGGTGAAAGGGCGCTAGGTTGAGGAGCACTTACACGTCAGTTTGCACCCTCCGCTGCCACCATCGTCGCCGGGATTTGGTCATCGGTGGGGAGCGGAGAGGGTTTTCTCTAGCACAGATTTGCAGCAAGTGGTGTGGGATTTGGGAGTGGCATGGAGGGGACAGGTTTTTTTCTAGCTGCTATGACAGGTGGGTCCGATGCGTGAGCATTTTTGGTTCACACTGGCATCGTCTGGTAGGCTGAAGAATGGGTCCCACGCAGACTGAATCATAGCACAATTTTTCTACCACAAAACGAGCTTCTGTTCAGCCAAGTTTGACAGACAGAATAACAACACAATGTGTTGGCTAATTTTCCCAATGAATAACTATTAATTCCATGAACTAAAGGATAATCATATTAATTAGCTCAAAGGCATGCACACAACCATTAGTTCAACACAAAGCATGCAACACAGGCATGCACACAACCATTAGTTCAAGCATGCACACACGATCATCAGTTCAACACAAGCATGCACACATCCATCAGTTCAAGCATGCAACACGAGGCATCCAACACTCCACCACCATAAGCTAGAACTACTCTTCGTCTGTATCATCTGGTACTTCGTCCTCTTTGTCACTTCAGTACTCCTCAATGGTGTCATCTTATTCAGGCTCACTGTCACCTTCCTCCTATTCAATAGCTTTCCATTTACCTCTGATACGATCGAACACTGATGCATCTATGATGCGGCCTCCGTTGACAGAGGGTCGATGTTTCCTGAAATGCAGAGCCTCAGATATAGTTTCATTGTCGGAGCCTACAAACTGTTGGTATGCTACATCAGTATGCACCACCTCCTCCTCCTCCTCTCCTTCGGCAACATCAAACTTATGTCTTTCAACTATTTGTTGAACCACCCGCCAGTTTTTTCCCTTGGATGTGTCTGGCATGTAGAACGCTTTTGTAGCCTGGTTTGCCAAGAAGTAACTGTCATATTTGTACCAAAAATTGGTAATGTTGACAATCTAGAAGAGTTTATCATACACCATCTCTGTATCCTTGCAGCCCTGAAGCTGATACCAATCACAGTGGAATAACACAACTGATCGTTGGTGTTCCAAATCAGAGTTAAAATACAGCACCTTCATATCCTTGAGGACACCATAAAAATGGATATCCTTCTCCAAGTGACAACCTTCAGACATTACTCCACGGTTTTGTGCCTTCTTGCCCTTCTCATGATCAGCGGTGAGCAAACAAACACCATCCACAATACAAGCTGAATATGTTCTTACTCAGAAGTCTGGGTCACACACCAATGCAAAAAGCTCTTCATGCATAGCTTCTGGATTCTCCTATCACTTTTTCATGATCAGTATGTACCACAGCAGAAATACAATATGGTCAAATCATGCATTAAAATGCAATATATGAAGGATAGAGATAAATGCAAAAGGAAACTAACATGGTCCTTGAACCATCTTTGAAATCCCTTCTCAATCCTTCTTTCCACATTGGACATCCCATCATTCACCAGCTGTTCTCGACGAAGACTGCAATCCAGAGAGTAACTTGGAATTAAAATCTTTAGGTGTATAGCAATATTGGTGTTGGCACTCGTTTTGGGCTCGTAGCTAACCAAGACAAATGGAGATACACTTGGAAAGTTCACTTGGAGGGTCATTAATCATCATCAAAGAGGCACCGTTTCAAGTCAAGCCATGATCAAGCTTTATAGCCGATTATGCTACGGTTCACAGAAGACTTGGGGATTGATATATGGAGGCTTCCACTATGAATCCTTTCAATATGATCTCAAGTGAAAAAATGCCGAACATGAAAGTTGTGTGTCTCGTCGAAACAAGCGACTTTCATTTTTGAATCATCTCGATCCAAGTTAGTATGCAAATTTGAGAGCCAAAATACTATCAGGGACCAAATTTCCACGGCGGGCTCGCCGGACCACAGACTAGGTCTATCCTTTGGCGTGAATTATGCCACAAAGTGCATTAGCAAACTTATTTTCGTGCGATCTGCATAAATTGGTCAAGATCAATTCAGATGAAAAGGTGATAAACATGAAAGTTCTTCATTTTTCGAGATGAACACACTAGTAGAAAAAGGGCCTTTGGTTCAGGCCATTAGTCCCGGTTGTGGCTGGGGCCGGGACTAATGGGCCGAATCGGATGTCCGAAATCCCCCAAAATCACTTGTCCCTACCCGTAAGAGACCTTTAGTCCTGGTTTGAGATACAAACCAGGACTAAAGGGTCGGGTTCCTGCTGCGCGGCCCTGGCACACCCATTAGTCCCGGTTTGTATCTCAAACCGGGACCAATGGGCTGGCCCTATATATATGGAACATGCTCTCCTCTATTTGTTCATGGGGAAAGGTGTGGCAAAGTTTGTGCTAGGTTTTTTCTCTTATGCACTATAGGTGCTCGATGAAATGCCTATGAGAGTGATGACACTTGAGTTCACACAAGACACACATGATATGAGGTGCCCGTGCCACACTTAAGGTTTCTCCTCTTGGTTTCGATTTGTCCTAAAAGGTTAACAACTATTTTCTCATTTACACCTCACGGTACTAATTTGATCACCATTTGATATATATGGTTGTATGATGCAGATGAGCCATCCATGGATGTACGGTAACCGACGCTCTAACGCTTACAGAGAAGGTGTGTGTTCTTTTTTCCTTGTGGCCGAGGCGAACAAGCGGCGGGATGGTTTTATGTGTTGTCCATGTGTTGAATGTCAGAATGAGCAGGCTCACACTTCCTCAAGAGTCATTCTGAGCCACCTGCTTCGGTCCGGTTTCATGTCCGGCTATAATGTATGGACCAAGCACGGAGAATGAGGGGTAATGATGGAAGACGACGATGCAGAAGAGAACAATCATGACAACTACCGATCTATGTTCCCTAAATACGCTAATATCACAATGGAACACAATGAAGAAGAAGGGGGTGAAGAACGAGAACCAGATGAGCCCGCTGATGATCTTGGTTGGGTAATTTATGGTGCAAAGCGAGACTGCGACACAAAAAAGGAGAGGTTGCAGTTCGAGCAGATGTTACAGGACCACAACAATTTTTTGTACCCAACTTGTGAAGATGGCCAGAAGAAGTTGGGTAGCACACTGGAATTGCTGAAGTGGAAGGCAGAGACCAGTGTGTCTGACTCGGGATTTTAAAAGTTGCTGGTAATAATGAAGAAGCTACTTCCAAGAAAGAACGAATTGCCCTCCAGTACGTATGAAGCAAAGAATGTTGTCTTCCCTCTAGGATTAGACGTGCAGAAGATACATGCATGCCCTAATGACTGCATCCTCTACCATGGTGAGAAGTACGAGAATATGGATAAATGCTCGGTATGCACTGCATTGCAGTATAAGATGAGAAAATATGACCCTGGTGATGTTGAGGGTGAGCCACCTAGGAAGAGGGTTCCTGCCAAGGTGATGTGGTATGCTCCTATAATACCACGATTGAAACGTTTGTTTAGAAACAAAGAGCATGCCAAGTTGTTGTGATGGCACCTGGAAGACCGTAAGAAAGACGGGATGTTGAGGCACCCTGCTGATGGTCGGAAGTGGAGAAAAATCGAGAGAGACTTCCCAGACTTTGCTGGTGATGCAATGAACTTATGGTTTGGTCTAAGTATCGATGGCATGAATCCTTTTGGGGAGCAGAAATGTAGTAACGGCACCTGACCCGTGACTCTATGTATCTACAACCTTCCTCCTTGATTGTGCATGAAGCGGAAGTTCATTATGATGCTAGTGCTCATCCAAGGCCCGAAGCAACCCGGCAACGACATTGATGTGTACCTAAGGCCATTAGTTGATGAACTTTTATAGTTGTGGGACAAACCAGGTGTATGTGTGTGGGATGACCACAAACAACATGAATTTTACCTACAAGCATTGATGTTCGTAACCATCAATAATTGGCCTGCTCTTAGTAACATTTTAGGACAGACGAACAAAGGATACAATGCATGCACACACTGTTTAGATGAGACTGAAAGTATATATTTGGATAAATATAGGAAGAATCTGTACCCGTACAATCGTCGTTTTCTTCCGCCTAGTCATCCCTTAAGGAAGAAAGGCAAGCATTTTAATGGCAATGTAGAAACCCGGACGAAGGTTGTCCCCCATACTGGTGCTGATGTATTTGGTATGTTCAAGGATTTGGATGTAATCTTTGGAAAGGGTCCTGGAGGACAACCTGTTTCGAACGACACTGACGGACACACACCCATGTGGAAGAAGAAATCTATATTTTGGGAGCTACCCTATTGGAAAGTGCATGAGGTTCGCTCTGCAATCGATGTGATGCACCTGATGAAGAATCTTTGCGTGAATATTCTAGGCTTCCTGGGCTTGTATGGGAAGTCAAAAGATACCCAGGCAACACAGAAGGACCAGCAACATCATAAAGGACGAGACGAAAAGCATGCATGGCAGTTTCAAGGGCTTGCCAACTACGCTCTTACCAAAGAAGAGAAGGAAATCTTTTTTGAAGTCTTGTTCAGTATCAAGGTCCAGTCTGGCTTCTCATTGAATATAAAGGGAATAGTAAATATGAAAGATAAAAAAATTCAAAACCTAAAGTCTCATGTCTACCATGTGCTTATGACGCAATTGCTTCCGGTTGCATTGAGGGGAATTCTACCAAAACATGTTAGACTAGACATTGTGAAGGTATGTGCATTCCTCAATGTAATTTCTCAGAAGGTAATCAATCAAGAAAGTCTATCAGGGTTACAAATTGATGTGGTCTAATGTCTGGTCAGCTTCGAGTTGTTGTTCCCGCCATCCTTCTTAAATATTATGACGCTCCTCCTAGTTCATCTAGTCGAAGAGATTAGAATTCTCGGTCCTATGTTTCTACACAATATGTTCACCTTCGAGAGGTTCATGGGAGTCTTAAAGAAATATGTTCATAACCGTGCTAGGCCATATGTAGTCATCTCCAAGGGCTATGGAACAGAGGAGGTCATTGAGTTTTGTGTGGACTTTCTTCCTGACCTTAAGCCGATTGGTGTTCCTGAATCTCGGTATGAGGGGAGGATGACTGGAAAAGGCACACTAGGAAGGAAATCAATGGTATGTAGGGACGGGAATTCTTCCACTCAAGCACACTACACAGTTCTACACAATTCCACCGTGGTGGCTCCGTATATCGAGAAACACAAGAATATTCTACGCTCCGAAAACTCGGGGAACCCTGACTCCTTGATTAAAGGGGGACACGAGAAGAATTTTGGCAGTTGGTTGCAGACACATCTCATGAATAACACCACTGTTGGACATCAGTTGTACTTGTTGGCTAGGTTACCATCTTCTACTATATGTACTTTCCAAGGGTACGAGATAAATGGGAATACATTTTACACGATCGCCCAAGATAAAAAGAGCACCAACCATACCAGTGGTGTGTGCTTTGATGCAACAGATGACAATGGGAAGAAGGACACATACTATGGGTACATAGAGGATATATGGGAACTTTACTATGGACCTAATTTTAAGGTCCCTTTGTTTCGGTACAAATGGGTTAAGCTGATAGGAGGCGGGGTACATGTAGACCAAAAGTACAAAATCACAACAGTGGATCTCAACAATCTTGCGTACATGGATGAACCATTCGTCCTAGCCAATGATGTGGCTCAGGTTTTCTATGTGAAGGATCTGTCTACCAAACTGAGAAAAAGGAAAGATAAGAAAAAGAATACAGAACACGATGAGCCAAAGCACCACATAGTTCTTTCAGGGAAAAGAAACATCGTGGGAGTGGATGTCAAGACAGACATGTCAGAAGATTACAATAAGTTTCATGAAATTCCTCAATTCAAAGTGAAAACTATCCCAAGAATCCTGTTAATTGATGAAGATTCTCCATGGCTACGGTGTAGAGAAAACCACAATACTAGATGTTGGTGATGTGTAATAATGTATTAAACCTTTTATTTGAGACATAAATCTATGTAATGTAGTAAACTTTTTATTTGAGACATAAAGGCCCCCCTTTCATGTAATACATCTTTCTCAATCAAACTAGATGTCGATGGCTAGGTTCTGAGACGCGGGAGGTGGTCACCCAAAGAGAAGGAACCATCACAGGACCATAGCTCGGGTGAGGTCCCTGAAGAAGCTACCAGGTATTGGAAAACCTAACCTCGAACACATACATATAGCGGAGGACGTGCTCATCCTCCTCCCTGACACGCCTCCATACCACCTCCTCAGGGGCCGGCTCCCTCTACACCGCTCCTGGACCAAGCGACCAGCACCAAAAAAGCTCTGGGTCGACGACAGGACCCAGATTCCTCACCAAGCTACGTGTCCCGGAAGGTATCACGTCCTAGTGCTAGCCCGGCGGAGCCCAGTCTCGGACATGCCCTATGGAGCTCAGTACTTCGTCATCGTTGCTGCCAAGTCATGGATGAACACGTAGGGGCATACTAAAGTAGGCAGCGGGAAATGTGTGGATGTGGTCGTGGAATGTGTGGATGTGTGGATGTGTGGTGGTCATGACGGTCGTCGACCTATATATAGATGGAAAGGGTGGGAAAACGTGGCGGGAAAACATGGCGGATAAACGTGGCAGAGAAACATGGCAGGAAAATGTGGTGGGAAAACATGGCGGGAAAATGTGGCAGGAAAACGTGGCGGGAGAACATAGCGGGAAAACGTGACGGGAAAACATGGCGGGAAATATGTTTAGCCCCAGTTGGTGTTTCCAACCGGGACTTAAGATTTATCTTTAGTCCCGACTGGAGACATGTAGCATCCCAATTGTCTAACAATTGCAATGCTACTAGCCTAGTCTAGATAATGCTACCTTCCGACATGTTTAGATTGCATCATTATTATATCATGCTCATGTCATCATGCCACATTGCATTTGAGCATCATATAAAACCTTTTTAATTTGGTTCTTCTCACATATGCATGTATATTACTTGTATTTGCCTCTTGATGAATTGTAGTTGCTTCTTGATACATTGCTTCATGCCCAAGTTGAGTTGTGGGCATATCTCTTTTGATTCCACCACCTTTCTTGTCACCACCTTATAATTCCACCATCCAAACTATATGTGGGCATTCACATTTCTTTTGGGTCTTGTCTAGCTCACATATATAAAGATGGATCCACTTCTATACCATTTGCCCAATTGTGTTTACTATTGTTTTCACAATATAAATGATGTGGGTCTACATGTGGGGATACTTCTACATCTTCATATGGTTGATTTCTAAATGAGTGGGCATGTCTAAATATAAATGGGACCAAATAATCATCTAGTGGCATACACACACTAGTATGGTCCATTCATATTCACCTATGACTAGCTCATGCATTCCATATGATCATCAAGCTTGTACTCTTTTGGCAAGAGTGTAGTTCAAATTTGAATGCATGCATCAAAACAAAACCATATTTTATATGTAGATGTTTTCACAACTAGCAAATATGCCCATTATGGCACATGCATGGCCCATGCAAGCTTGTCCACTCTTCCTCTAATCACAAATTCCTTGAGGTTTGGGTCTATTAATTTTGGATGCATTCTTACATGAATGGATTCAAATAGATAATCCATGTCTACTTCCTTTGGACACCTCCTCTTTCCACCATGCATATTAATGTGGTGTTTTGTCCTTGTGTTTGAATTCGAACCATACCACCCATATATGTTATGGATCCATATCCTTCTATTTGTTTTCTCACATGCAACAATCTCACACCATTCTAGTCATCACATGAAATCATGGTAACATTGTTGTGCCATGTCTTTTGTTTGAAATATATTGGAGCTTTTGATTGTTTGTTTTGTTGCAAAACCTTTGGCTAGCTTTCTCTCTCTCTAACCTAGCTATCCATCAATCTCCTCTCCACCACCATGTCGTCGGACCCCCTCCCTTCTCTCTCTAACCAAGCACAAGTCGAGAGAAGAGAGAAAACAAGCCCTATCTCCTTGCCCTTTCTCTTTTCTTGCAAGTCAAGATGGTGGCCACCTAGCTTTCAAGTCTTCCCCCTGGTCCCCTTTTTCCCTCTCCTAGCCGCGCATCAAGAGAGAGAGGAGAGAATACCACCACCCACCGAGTCCCTCTCCTTCTTTTCTTGTGCAAAAGCCACCACACCCCATGTGCTCTCCTCCCCTCCCTCATCTACCCCACCACCTCACCCCACCTCAGATCCCATCCAGGAGGCGCCCAGGTCCCTTCTCCCTCCCTTCTTCCTCCCAAAACATGCCATACCATGGCCATGGCCTAGCCATGCCTTCATCAAACCCTACCTCGGCCAAGCAGAGAAGGAGGCGGGTGGAGCTGTGCCCAGGAGAAGATATGCGTCGAGGAAGCTCTAGTCTAACTCCTCTACCTCGACCAGGACCCGAAGCACAGCCAAGACCTCGCCGGAGACGCCGCCAGGACGCCATGAACCTCAGGCCGAAGCTCCTTGATGGATAACGAGGTACCTAAACAACTTAACCTGAGTAGTAATGGGATAACTAATGAAAGAGGCACCGGTGGGCAATATCTGTTATTTGTTTTTTCATGCTCACTTGTGTTCCGAAGGACCCTGAGTACTTGATACCTGTTCCTTGACTATTCGCACTATCCACATACGGGAGACTCTATGAATCCCCCTTTGCATGAGCTTGATTTGCACATTATTTCTTGGGGCCACAAAGTAGTTTGGGGCTTTATTACTATCCTGAACTTTTGCCATGCTTTACCGCTTTATTTAAGATTGTGCGTGGAGCACCTGTACTGTTTTGGATCGTGCCATGTTTTTGCGGTATCGACAAGCCCAGTCACACTTTCGGGTTCCCAGTCGTTTACAACCGTCGTCACAAACCCTGGGTCTGTTCTGGAGCCAGCCAACTTCGTTGCGGGTAGCTTAGTGGGGTGGCCCCCTGAAATATTTTATGAATCCTGTGATTGCTTTGTCGTGAAAGCCTCGTTGGGTTTTGATTTGGTTTTTCCGAGGTCGATTGTGTGTGTGTTGCTATTTGTGCACCCCTGCATGGTAAATCTTTCTGAAAGCCGTGTCCGTGGTTATGGACGACTTGGAGCACAGTTTCTCGATCATAGGAAATTATAACTAAAGTACCGTCTTCAATTTGACTAAATATCTGACTAGTAATTAGTGCAATATTCATGGAATGACTAATAAAACTGCCAACGGATGGGTTGTTCGTCCGCTTTCTCGTTGGTAAGCGAGAAGGAGGATGGATATGTTAGTTTATACTGTTATAACTGTTGTTTCTAATTAACGGATATCCGCCTATCATTGGTTAGGTGGATGGTTAGCGAGTATCTATAGGCTTATTAGTTATTATCTTTTGCTGCAATTGCGTCACCCCAGGTATATGTCCCCTTTAGAGGCATAAAGACTTGCTGAGTACCCCTAGGGTCTCACACGATAAATTGTTTGATTCAGATGAATAGGTGTATTCGCAAGATGGATACTGGGTGGAGGAAGCAAACAATGTTGGCAACGATCACTCGGTGTAGAGATTCTGGGGATGGGGATCCGTGAGATCTGTGGGCGGGATGTGCTTATTTACAAGACACCAACCGGGACTAAACATGGGTGGCGACACTATAAATAGGCCAACATCCTTGTGAAGTTATCATCTTCAAACACTAAGGATCCACTATGACCAGCTTGATGGAGCAGGGACACCACTACGACCAGTTTGAGGGAGTTGTCGGCGGAGCTCAGTCCTCTGGCATCTCCAACACACTGGCCATAGATGTACTCCCTAATATGTGAAACACGATGGTGTGCGAGAGCAGGGACAACATTACGGCCAACTTTAGGGAGATGCCTAAGGATCCAGTCCTCAGGCATCTCTCTGAAGCTGGCCATAGAGGCACTCCCTAATATGTGAAATTAGTTAGCTCCCCGGCATATTGATCTACCTAGAGAAGTTATGAACTACAAGATGGTGTGCGAGAGTAGGGACAACACTATGGCCATCTTTAGGGAGATGCCTAAGGATCCAGTCCTCAGGCATCTCTTTGAAGATGGCTATAGAGGCACTCCCTAATATGTGAAATTAGTTAGCTCCTCGACACAAGAATAGAACAACATCTTCATAGTTCAGGAAAGTTGTACAGAGACCAACACTAGTAGGAAACGATATATTAGTCCTGGTTTCCTAACTGGGACTATGGAATAGGGACTAAAGGACCCCCTTTAGTCCCGCCGGTCCAGCCACAAACAGGGACTAACACTCAAGACATTTATTATTATTAAAAAACTAGGACTAAGGAATCGGGACTAAAGGCCCCCTTTAGTCATACTCATGTCTAGCCCTATAGTACACAACTTCAGTGTCGTCTTCGTCTTTGTCATCATCATCGTTGTTGTCACTAGGCGCATGCGGCTGGATCCTAAGACCAGCTAGGGCATATTTCAGGGGTACCTTCCACTCCGGCCTCGGATTCACGACACATGAGGGAGGGGTCTCCTGCATGATGACGCCGGGTAGCCCGCAGCCTTCGCCATATCCACCCTTCTTGTGGCTCTGTGGAGGGTCAAAGTGCAGGCACCGTAGGTGAGGATGATCTCCCTAGGCGATGTAGCGCATCACACCGACGATAGTTCGGTTTGCCCACCACAGGTGCAGACCGTCCTCGTTGTGGCTAAATGGGGCGGGCCGTCAGCCTCGTACCTAGCAAACTCCCTTTCCTGCCGGTTACCGAAGAAGGCATTCCATGTGTCATAGTTATCGGGATCCCCATGGAGATCCATCCGCTGCTCCAGCGTGATCTCATGGTAGAAGTGGTTCATGATGGCCACCTGGCGGGCGGAACCTTGAGGCACAGGTGGGACAGAAACTCCTCAAGTGCTCAGCATCCAGTCGGCGGGCAGCAGGTAGCCTGGCGGGCATGGGTAGCTGGAGGCCCACAGCGCCTCAGTCTCCTCAAGGGTCAGAACGGCCCAGTATGTGGTGTCCATTGTTGTGAGAGGGGAAGATGTGGATGTGTGGATGGCCATGGCGGCCAGCCTAGATATAGAGGGAAAAGGCAGGAAAATATGGCGGGAAAGCATGACGTGTGGCTTGACGGCTCTGAGAAGGGCGGGAAATATCTTAAGTCCTGATTATTGGCTCCAAACGGGATTAAAGGCCCCCAGAATATCCTAAGTCCGGGTTATTGGCTCCAACCGGGACTAAAGGACCCCGAAATATCTTGAGTCCCTATTACTAGTTTTAATAGATAGACCTGAGAACCCTAAAACTTAAACCCTAAACCCTAAACACTAAACCCTAAACCCAAACCCTAAACCTAAACCCTAAACCCTAAACCCGAAACCCTAAACCCGAAACCCTAACCCTAAACCCTAAACCCGAAACCCTAAACCTAAACCCTGAAACCTGAAACACGAAACTGAAGGAAATATGCCCTGAGAGGCAATAATAAAGTTTTTATTATGTATTCCTCATATATGATAGATGTTTATTTTACATGCTATAATTGTATTGATCGGAAACGTCAATACATGTGTGTTTAATAAACAAAAAGGGTTCCTAGTTATGCCTCTCTTATATACTAGCTTGTTGATTAATAAGATGATCAAGGTTTCCTGATCATAGATATTGGATGTTGTTAATAACATCATTTCACTCTACTAGAAATGAATGCTCATCACATCATTTCACAAATGTTGTGACCTTGTTATTAATAACATCCAATGTCTATGATCAGGAAACCGTGATCATCTTGTTAATCAACAAGCTAGTCTATAAGAGAGGCATAACTAGGAACCCTTTTTGTTTATTAAACAAACATGTATTGACGTTTCCGATCAATACAATTATAGCATATAAAATAAACATCTATCATATATGTGGAATACATAATAACAACTTTATTATTGCCTCTTAGGGCATATTTCGTTCAGTCTCCCACTTGCACTAGAGACAATAATCTAGTTCACATAGTGATAAATCTAACACCCATGGAGTTCTGGTGTTGATCATGTTTTTCCCTAGGGAGAGCTTTAGTCAACGGATCTGCTACATTTAGGTCCGTGTGTACTTTACAAATCTTTATATCTCCATCCTTGACATGCTCGCGGAGGGAGTGAAAATCGACGCTTAATATGCTTGGAATTCTTATGAGACCTTGGTTCCTTGGCGTTGGCTATGGCTCCCTTGTTGTCACAATAGATCACCATTGGGTCCAATGCACTAGGAACCACACCTAGTTCCGTTATGAACTCTTTCATCCAAACTGCTTCATGCGCTGCTTCGGAAGCAGCAACATATTCCGCCTCCGTCGTTTATCCAGCCACCACAGGTTGTTTGGAACTCCTCCAACTAACTGCTGCTCCGTTCAAGAGAAATATGTATCCAGATTGAGACTTACAGTCATCCGGATTAGTGTCAAAGCTAGCATCGACATAACACTTAGCGACTAGCTCTTCTTCACCTCCGTATACAAGAAACATATCCCTAGTTCTTCTCAAGTACTTAAGGATATTCTTGACCGCTATCTAGTGTTCTGAACCTGGATCAGATTGGTACCTACTAGTCAAACTAATAGCATGTGCCACATCCGGTCTTGTATATAGCATGGCATACATTATAGAGCCTATGGCCGAGGCATAGGGGATCTTATCCATTATCTCTCTTTCTTCCGCCGTAGCCAGACTTTGAGTCTTGCTCAATGTCTTGCCTTGCAACATAGGTAAGAACCCCTTCTTACTTCTGTCCATATTAAACTTCTTTAATATCTTATCAAGGTATGTACTCTGTGATAGCCCAATTAGGCGTCTTGATCTATCTCTATAGATTTTAATGCCTAATATATATGACGCTTCACCCAGGTCTTTCATCGAAAATTTGCTGTTTAGATAACTTTTAACGTTGTTTAAAAGATCTATATCATTTCCAATAAATAATATGTCATCCACATATAATATCAGAAATGCCACATTGCTCCCACTCACTTTCTTGTAAATACAAGCCTCTCCATAAGTTTGGACAAATCCAAACTCTTTGATCACCTCATCGAAGCGGAGATTCCAACTCCGTGATGCTTGCTTCAGTCCATAGATGGATCGCTGAAGTTTGCATACCTTATCAGCATCCTTAGGATCGACAAAACCCTTAGGTTGTATCATATACAACTCTTCTTCAATATTACCATTGAGGAACACAGTTTTGACATCCATCTGCCATATCTCATAATCAAAATATGCAGCAGTTGCTAACATAATCCTAACCGACTTTAGCATCGCTACGGGAGAGAATGTCTCATCGTAGTCAACTCCTTGAATTTGTTCAAACGCCTTTGCGACAAGTCGAGCCTTATAGATGGTCACAATACCATCAACATCAGTTTTTCTTTTGAAAATCCATTTATTCTCAACGGCCTTTTGATCGTGAGGTAAGTCTACCAAGGTCCAAACCTGGTTTTCGTACATGGATTCCATCTCGGATTTCATGGCTTCTAGCCATTTGTTGGATTCCGGGCTCATCATCGCTTCTTCATACATTGCAGGGTCATCCATTTCATCAACCATGAAATTCACAACAGGATTGTCGTACAGTTCAGGAGCTGCACGTGTCCTACTTGACCTGCGAGGTTCGGTAGTGTCCTCTTTTAGAGTTTCATGATCAATATCATTAGCTCTCTCTTCATTAGGTGAAGTCAACTCTGAAACAATTTCCGGTGCTGCGCTACTCGCCATTTCATGAAGTGAAGGTTCAATAACCTCTTCTAGTTCTACCTTCCGACTACTCACACCTTTCGCGAGAAACTCCTTCTCAAGAAAGGATCCATTCTAGGCAACAAAAACCTTGCCCTCGGATCTGTGATATAAGGTATACCCAATCGTTTCCTTAGGGTATCCTATGAAGTTTCTTCGCATAAACATCGCATCCCCAAACTTTAAGAAATGACAACATAGGTTTGTTTCCAAACCATAATTCATACGGTGTCGTTTCAACGGATTTAGATGGTGCCCGATTTAAAGTGAATGCAGCGGTTTCCAGTGCATAACCCCAAAATGACAGTGGTAAGTCAGTCAGAGACATCATAGATCGAACCATATCCAATAAAGTATGATTACGACGTTCTGACACACCATTACGTTGTGGTGTTCCGGCAGGCGTGAGTTGTGAAACTATTCCACACTCTTTCATGTATGTGGTAAACTCGTAACTTAGATACTCACCTCCATGGTCGGACCGCAGAAATTTGATCTTTCTGTTACGATGATTTTCGACTTCATTCTGAAATTCTTTGAACTTTTCAAAGGTTTTAGACTTGTGTTTCATCAAATAGATATACCCGTATCTACTCAAATCATTCGTGAAAGTAACAAAGTAACGATATGCACCTCGCGCCGACACACTCATTGGTCTACACACATCAGTATGTATGATTTCCAATAAATCTGTCGCCCGTTCCATTGAACCGGAAAACGGCGTTCTAGTCATCTTGCCCATAAGGCATGGCTCACATGTATCAAATGATTCAAAATCAAGTGATTCCAAAAGTCCATCAGAATGGAGTTTCCTCATGCGTTTAACGCCAATATGACCTAGACGGCAGTGCCACATATATGCAGATATATCATTATCAAGTTTAATCCTTTTAGCATCAACATTATGAATACGCGTCATACTACTATCGAGATCCAATAGAAATAAACCATTCAACACAGGTGCATGACCATAAAAGATATCATTCTTATAAATCAAAAAACCATTGTTTTTAGATTTAAAGGAATAACCACTTTGCATCAAACACGATCCGGATACAATGTTCATGCTCAGTGCAGGCACCAAATAACAATTATTCAGATTTATAACTAATCCCGATGGAAAATATGGAGAGGTAGTGTCCCGACGGCGATCACATCAACTCTTGATCCATTGCCGACTCGCATCATGACCTCATCCCTTGCTAGTTGTCGCTTGTTTCGCTGTCCCTGAACCGAGTTACATATATTAGCAACCGATATCATATCAAATACCCAGGTGCTACTGCGAGTACTAGTCAAGTACACATCAATAACATGTATATCACATATACCTTTGTTTGCCTTGCTGGCCTTCTTGTCCGCCAAATACTTGGGGTAATTGCGCTTCCAATGGCCAGTCCCCTTGCAATAGTAACACTCGGTGTCAGACTTAGGGCCAGCTCGGGGTTTCTTTTCAGGTGTGGCAACAGATTTGCCACCCTTCTTTTCCCTTGTGCTTGCCTTTCTTGTCCTTCTTGAAACTGGTGGTCTTATTGATCATCAACACTTGATGTTCTTTCCTAATCTCCACTTCTGCACTCTTAAGCATTGACAGAAGCTCAGGAAGAGACTTCTTCATGTCCTGCATATTATAGTTCATCACAAAGCTCTTGTAGCTAGGTGGAAGAGATTGGAGAACACAATGTATGCCTAAGTCAATGGGAATCGTTATTCCCAAGGACACAAGCTTATCGGCGTACCCAGACATTTTGAGTACGTGCTCACTAATGGAGTTGTTCTCCTCCATCATGCAGCTAAAGAACTTTTCAGTAGCATTATAACTCTCTATGGGAGCATGGGTATGGAAAATCATTTTCAATTCTCCCGTGGTATCAAAGGCATTGCCATTTTCAAAACGCTTTCGAAGTTCTGGCTCTAGCCCATACAGTATGCCGCAATGAACAAAGTTGTGGTCCTCCTGACGAGTCACATAGACATTCTTTTCTTCGTCAGGGGCATCAGGAGCTGGTGGGGGGCCTAGCGGTGCCTCTAGCACATATTGCTTTTGTGCAGTAGTGAGGAGAATCTTCAAATTCATAGCCTAGTTGGTGAAGTTGCTACCATTCGCAGCAAGTTTCTCTTTCTCCATGAACACATTGAAATTAAAAGCAGGTGGTGCCATCTACAACAGAATTTGTAAAGTTTATTTCGACTAAGTTTATGATAGAGTGAGTTCAACTAATCCAAATTACTAATGAACTCCCACTCAAAAACGACATCCCTCGTGTCCTTTTGGTGATTACATGAACCAAATCCACTACACCAGGTCCGATCACCACGTGAGTGGATGTAGCTTCAAAGGCGAGCATCTATATGGGCATCATATCAACTATATGACTCATGCTTAACCTTTCGGTCCGTGTTCCGAGGCCATGTCTGTACATGCTAGGCTCGCCAAGTAAGAACCTTAGTATTCGCGTGTGTAAAACTGTCTTACACCCGTTCCTATGAAAGCGTAGAGTCGAGTCGATCATCACGTGATGTCTCGAAACACGATCCACAGAACGGTGCATACTTAAGGAAGAACACATTTTATCTTGATATCTAAATGAGGGATCATATTACAATGCTACAAAAAGCGCCAAACTAGCAGTATAAGATGCTAACATCTAATGTGTAAAGTGAGATGATATGGTCCATGCATTTGATGTCTATCATTTGCATCATGGTATGATCTCTATCATTCCTTTGTGTGTAAGGCCAAGGGGAACTTACACGTTGAGTGTGTTGTAAGAGTATCTATCATGCATCTACTTACAACAATACCATATCAAGACACTAGCCCAACAATGATCTAAACTAGACTCCTCTAATTTATTAATTGCAAGTTTTACGTGGCTTAGGGCTTTCGGAGATAGAACCGGTCTTACCTACGAACATGAACCACAACGAGGATAACCAAGTTATTAGCAACTTGTTGTAAATCAGATATTGACTATAGTAGGAGAGACAGACACCCGCCATCCACGTATGCAAAACAAGGTGCATGTCAGTCGTGGAACCGGTCTCATGTACGATGACATGTAAGGTTGGTCCGGGCCGCTTCATCCCACTATGCCACCAATATCCAAAATACATAGAAGATGCAATAACATGATCATCATGCCCACCTATAAACATATGTGTACTACCCGTGCAAAGCTCGTTGTCTTTGAGGGTAAGTTCTCGATGGATGTATGTCCACCCGTTGTTCTGTATCTAGTAGATAGATCTTGGCGTATAGTTCTCATCATAGGAATTTTTTGTTTTCTATGTTGCGGACCCAACAGAAACCTGAACCCTAACCCTAAACCCTAAACTTAAACCCTAACCCTAAATCCGAAACCCTAACCCTAAACCGGAACCCTCCCCCAAAATCCCCATCATTTTTAATAATATTGATATACTAGTTTATTTGATTGTATGCAATAAGGCGGGAAATAGATATTTCAGTCAATTTTTTTAAAAAGGAACCTTTATTATCGGGTCGTGTCATGATCCGGGACTAAAGGGGTCCGGTTGGCGCGCCCCTGTGGGATGGTGCCCAAAAACCTTTAGTCCCGGGTCGTGGCATGCTCCGGGACTAAAGGTCGTACCTTTAGTCCCAGCCTGTGGCACGAGCCAGGACTAAAGACCCTATAGTCCCGGTCCGTGGCACGAGCCGGGACTAAAGGTCCTTCCACGTATATAGGCGCCCGTTCACTTGCCAAATCCCCCATCTCCACACTCTACAGGGAAATCGCCCGCGAGGATGACAAATACGATGCCGGCAGGCTGCCCGATTTTTTCTCTGGCCACATCGTCTCTCTCCATCCATCCATGCCGTGATGGCCCAAAATATATTGAGCTCGTTTGGGAACCCCAAGAGGAAGGTATAATGAGCACAGCAACAAGTTTTCCCTCAGTATGAAACCAAGGTTATCAATCCAGTAGGAGCAAGGAAACACCCCAAAGGTGTAGCTAGCGGAACGTTGGCAGGGCGCACTACTGGTGCCAGCAGCAACGTGGAGACCTGCACAACACAGCCACAGAACTCTGTCCCCAACTTGTGATGAGGTTGTCAATCTCACCGGTTTTGCTGAAAACAAAGGATTAAACATATCGAATGGAAGGAAGTAATAGTTTGCAGAAAATAAACACAAAGCAGTAAACAATTTATAGATTGTATGTAAAAGAAAAGGACTGGGATCCATAGTTCACTAGAGGTGGCTCTCCTTAAGATAGATAACATGCTGGGTGAACAAATTACAGCGGGGCAATTGACAAACATCAAGAAAGCAATACATGCATATACTAATCAACTTGACTCCTTTGGAACTTGATTGGGCATTACAACATTATACATAGACCGCCATCCAACTGCATCTATGACTAATAATCCACCTTCAGGTTATCATCCGAACCCCCTCCAGTATTAAGTTGCAAGCAACAGATTATTTCTTTACGAATTGTGTGTAATGTAAACAATACGATTGTTCTATGAACAAAGGATTGTTGTTTTCTCCCTAGTAGCAACAACACATGTGGTACCTTAGAGATTTCTATCACTTCCCCAGATTACAAGAGGCATGAACCCACTATTGAGCATAAATACTAACTATTGGAGTTGCTAGCATCTACTTGGCCAAGATAGCTACTAACAATGGAAAGCATGCAAGATCACAAATAACAAAGACATGATAGAATCAATAATCAATCTGAAATAGCATCTCAATATCCATCAGGTCCCTACAAACACAACATGTATGAATTACAAATAGATGATCTTGATAATGAACGGAGCTCACAAGATCTAAACATGAAAGCACAAAGGAGGAGAACCAGCCATCTAGCTACTACATGGATCCGTAGTCCAGAGATGAACTACTCACGCATCACACCGGAGGCTTGCATGATGAGTTAGAAGGCCTCCAGGGTGAATTCCCCTCTCCGGCAGGGTGCCGGAAAGAGCTTCAGATCCCTCCCGGTGCAGGGATGGAGATGACGGCGGCTACAGACTCTTTCGTGGATTTTTGATCGGGTACTTGGGGTTTTCGTCCCGAGGGCATCTTATAGGCGGAAGGAGAGGCCGAGGGGGTGTTGGGGTCAGCCAGACCACCCCCTGGGGTGGGCCAGGCCTGGCCACGCGGCCAGGTGGTGTGGCCGGCCCCCAGCCCTTCTCCGCCTCCTATTCTGGCATCTGATGACTTCCGGAAAAATAGGCACTTTGGCTTTTGTCCCGTCCAATTCCGAGAATATTCATTTTTTGACTTTCCTAGAACCAAAAACAGCAGAAAACAGGCAGCTGGCACTGTGGCTCTTGTTAATAGGTTAGTCCAAAAATCATATGAAAAGTACTCCAAAGTGTGGACAAAACACAAGAAAGTGGATAAAACCAAGCATGTAACATCAAAAATTATAGATACATTTGCAATGTATCAACATCCCCAAGCTTAATTCCTGCTCAACCTCGAGTAGGTAAGTGATAAAAAGAAAGAATAACTTTTGAGGTGACATGCACCTTCAAAGACTTGATCAAAGTATTTGTAAAACATTCAAAGCTGGGATCATAGTACTTCAATTATAACATGAAAGACAAAGTTCTAGCAATAAGACAAAGAAACTATGATGCAACATGAAAGGGCACAAACAAAAGATTCATGAATAACAATGCTTTGCAAGACGTTTGTTGCATATAAATAAAACATAGCATAATAGCATTCAGCTTGTCCCTCATAGAGTAGCAAATATAAATGAATAGGACACCTTCAAAGTTCATAAGAGTGACTAGATACAAATAGTTTAAAACAAGCAATATCAAGTTATGCATCAATCAACTAGTCTTGGGACAATGCACATAGAACTAAGAATGGCCACTATGCTCTCAAAGTAGGTGCATAAAGGTAGAAGGTGGAGACTCAATATATAATGGTGGAAGAAGGGCCTTTATAAAAGGAAGTAGGGATTCAAGTCTCATAAAGAGCATCCAAAAATTATGGTACTTATAGCTTTCAGCTCTCATTGCCCCTATCATGAGCATCTTTAAGGTGATTAAGGTTAAAGTGACACAACTAAGAGGATATGCTTGACAAGTTATAAACCGAAATCTCAAGCCCCTTACTTACGAAGACCGAACCTCATGCTACTAAACTTTAGTCACGAGTAAGCTCTTGTCATTGTAACTACTGTGTATCATAAAGAACCGCCAACGGGGTACCCCTTGAACATGATACATGAGCTATCCCATAATCAAAATGACAAGGCAAGCAGACAATGAGCATCTCAGCGATCTTTTTATTTGCTATTTGCATAGGTTTTTGTTGAGGATGCTTCATAGAGTGCTCATTATGGTGATGCTACAAGTTTCCACCATGATTAGGCATGGCTTAGTCTAGCGGCCTAGGCGTCTCTCTAACACATATACAAACTCCATGATCTTACAAGTTCCACTTTTATTTCACACCGCCGGGATCCATAAGCAAAAGAACATGATATCAACGGGGTACAAAGTGCAAGTGCAATGTTGAAAGCATTCCCCATGATACATGGTTATTGTAATTTCAACTTATAAAGTGCAAGCATATACGCAACAAAGAAGGACCCAATGGTTCAAGTTTATTAGATGCAAAAAAGTAAAGTGTGCCATCAAGTTCGTGAGAGCTTTAATGACTAGTTTTCTCATAACAAGTTTAATTTGGAAGGTAAATAAAAGCATGAAGATACTTGGAATAGCATAAGCTAGTATGTAGGTATGGTGGACTCTTTGGAATAACTTCGTTTAGGGAGTTGGATGCATGAGTGGAACTCATACTTGGTTGTGGAGGCTAGCAAAAGACTGGGAGCGACAAACTAAGAGAGCAATAATGGCCATAATCATGCAGAGCGCCAAAACATCATTGATCAAAGCATAAAGTGATACTACAAGTTTAAAACTAAAGGATCATAAAGGCTATGGTGACTTGAGATAGTCATAACATGGTGTGAGCATGCGCCAAGTCAACCCAAATAAAGCATCAAAGGAGAATACCACTATACTATGCTTTAATAGGCTAAACCAACGCATGATTCATCCAAGGCACATTAAGAAATCTCAATTGTTTATAACAAGTCATGCTACAGCAAAGAATACTAAGAATAAAGCCAAAACAATATCAAGCATGGCATGACAAAGCATAGGCCACAGTCAAAAACAAGCTCTTTTTACCACATAAGTATGAACTTTCCTACTCTTTTCCAAACCAAACCAAACTATTTGAAAACCAATGTATGAAAGAGGGGGTCCAACCAATTTATTCAGAAAAATAACAAAACCAAAAAAATGAAAAACCAAAATGAAAACGAAAAAGAAGACGCTCGAAGAGCAACTCAACTGTGCATGAAACAATAAAAATGAAGCGTTTGGAAGAAACCTGGGATTTTTATTGATGAAGAAGGGGATGCCTTGGGCATCCCCAAGCTTTGAAGCTTGTACTTATTGGATATTTCTTGGGGTGACATGCGTGGCAACCCCAATCTTGAGCTTTAGTCCATCCTTCATCTCATTCCTTCCATACACCTGAAATGTTTCATTCATACAAAACTTCACACAATCTTTATTAGCAACATTAGTGCACTCAAGATAATAAGTCTTAAGGTTCAGTTCTAACACCAAATAAACTTCCATTAGAACACTAGATACTGTAGCACTTCCCTCAAAAAGCTAAATTCCCCAAAATAACTCAAAAAGGAACCAACAAGAAACAAATGCAGAAAATGACAGAAATCTGTCAAAACAGACTAGCAGGTAAAGACGATTTTTTTTGAAGACCTTCTGTTGCTGAAATCAAAAAGTGTTGAACTAACTAAAGTTAGATAACAACATGGGGCAGAAACAAAAAAATTCATGCCTCAAAAAGACGTTCAAAGATTTTACACGAATTTTTACGGTGAAGCACATAAATCAGTTTCGGGACTGCAACTTTCCTAATCATTACTTCTCTCTCATTAGAGGTTACTCTTGGCACAAAAAGAAAATAAAAAGGATAAGGAGCGGTTATTACTGAAGTAATAACTTCCAAGACTCATCTAAAACTTTTGGGTTATCTCCCAATAAGTACTTTTCTTTAACGCCTTTAAGTTAGGCATAAGAAGCAAGAAAGAATCAAGTGTTCGAAGAAGCATTAAAACCAAATTTCTTCCCCTTACCTCTCTTACTTTTATTCTTAACCTTGGGGAACATATGATTGTTTGGTGGAAAAGAAAGGTGCATGGTCCCCTTTCCCACATCTATTATTGCTCCAAGGAGGTCTAATAGGGACCTTCCAAATGTAATTTGTCCTTTTCCTGCACATTCAATGACAAGATAATCAGTAGAAATCATTTTCCCAAGGATATTTGTAAACACTCCTTCGGCTATTCCAATAGGTAAAATGGTAGCATTATTAGCAAGAGATGTTTCTTTTCGTGCTTCAGTAAGCCCCCAAACATTCAGAGATTCATAAATATCTTTGGGCATAAGACAAAATTCAGACATGATATCACAGCGGGCTTCAAAAGTTTCAATGATTATCTCAATCTTTACTGTAGGGAGCCACTTTGATGGTTCAGAATTTATGGGAACATAATTGTGATGATCCCTAAGCGTATTATAGCAATCTTTTAAGCTAGTAGTGATAGCCTCAAGAGTGTTCAATCTAGCAAATATTCTTGCGAAAGAAATATCAGTTTGGCTAGGCAAGTTGTAAGTGAGGATCAATTTCTTTATAGCATTACTAGCATCATCCTCATTACATTGGAGGAAATCTCCTCCCACAACATCATCTAAAGCATATCTATAGCAAAGAGCAATTCCAAGGTAAGAACTGCTAAGGAACAAGCTTTGAGTCATTTTAGGCTTGGTTTTTTCATGTAGATCAGAGATTCTAGACCAAGCTTCCTTGAAGCTCTCCTCAATTCCTTGTTTAAAAGTGAAAATCATTTCCTCAGGTGACAAAGTGACTGGAGCAAGGCTATACATAATTGCAACTTAAGAAAGGAACTAATTTTTTGTTGTGTTTTCAATAAAGAAAGCAAACTAGTAAAACTAATTTTTTTGTGTTTTTCATAAAGAAACAAGAAAACAAAGCAAAAAGAAACTAAGCAAAACAAAAATAACAAAGTAAATAGATTGGTTATGAGGGACTCCCCTTGTGAAGATGTCCTTGACTCCCTGGCAACGGCACCAGAAAATATGCTTGATGGCCCAAAATATATCAAGCTCGTTGGGGAACCCCAAGAGGAAGGTATGATGAGCACAGCAACAAGTTTTCCCTCAGTACGCAACCAAGGTTATCAATCCAGTAGGAGCAAGGAAACACCCCAAAGGTGTAGCTAGCTGAACGTTGGCAGGGCGCACTACCGGTGCCAGCAGAAACGTGGAGACCTGCACAACACAACCACAGAACTCTATCCCTAACTTGCGATGAGGTTGTCAATCTCACAGGTTTTGCTGAAAACAAAGGATTAAACGTATCGAATGGAAGGAAGTAATAATTTGAAGAAAGTAAACACCAAGCAGTAAACAGTTTATAGATTGTATGTAAAAGAAAAGGACTGGGATCCATACACTAGAGGTGCCTCTCCTTAAGATAGATAACATGCTAGGTGAACAAATTACAGCGGGGCAATTGACAAACATCGGGAAAGCAATACATGCATATACTAATCATCTTGACTCCTTTGGAACTTGATTGGGCATTACAACATTATACATAGACCGTCATCCAACTGCATCTATGACTAATAATCCACCTTTAGGTTATCATCCGAACCCCCTCCAATATTAAGTTGCAAGCAACAGATTATTGCTTTACGAATTGTGTGTAATGTAAACAATACGATTGTTCTATGAACAAAGGATTGTTGTTTTCTCCCTAGTAGCAACAACACATCTAGTACCTTAGAGATTTCTGTCACTTCCCCAGATTACCAGAAGCATGAACCCCCTATCGAGCATAAATACTAACTCTTGGAGTTGCTAGCATCTACTTGGCCAAGATAGCTACTAACAACGAAAAGCATGAAAGATAACAAATAACAAAGACATGATAGAATCAATAATCAATCTGAAATAGCATCTCAATATCCATCGGATCCCCGCAAATATAACATGTATGAATTACAAATAGATGATCTTGATCATGAACGGAGCTCACAAGATCTAAACATGAAAGCCCAAAGGAGGAGAACCAGCCATCTAGCTAGTACATGAAGAAGGACTTCAGGGTGAATTCCCCTCTCCGGGAGGGTGCCGGGAAGAGCTTCAGATCCCTCCCGATCTAGGGATGGAGATGACGGCGGCTACAGACTCTTTCGTGGATTTTTGATCGGGTACTTAGGGTTTTCGTCCCGAGGGCATCTTATAGGCGGAAGGAGAGGCCGAGGGGGTGCTGGGGTCGGCCAGACCACCCCCTGGCGCGGGCCAGGCCTGGCCTCGTGGCCAGGTGGTGTGGCCGGTCCCCAGCCCTTCTCTGTCTTGTATTCTGGCATCTAATGACTTCCGGAAATATAGGCACTTTGGATTTTGTCCCATCCAATTCCGAGAATATTCATTTTCTGACTTTCCTGGAACCAAAAACAGCAGAAAACAAGCAGCTGGCACTGTGGCTCTTGTTAATAGGTTAGTCCAAGAAATCATATGAAAAGGACTCCAAAGTGTGGACAAAACACAAGAAAGTGGATAAAACCAAGCATGGAACATCGAAAATTATAGATACATTTGCAATGTATCATGCCGCCGCCGCCTCACCGACGAACGCCACCGCGCTGCCACCTCTGCAGCCGCCGCACGTGTGCGTCTCCGCCGGTCAGGTAAACACTCGTGGTGGACGCCCTACTTTTTGGCCCTGCCCTCTGCCGTCATCCGAACGCCGCCATGCCACCCCCTGTCGAGCCGCCGTGCGCGTCCGTCACCAGCCACTATGCGCGGGCGAGCCCGACCAGGCGGTGACCCCCCCTTTTTTATATATGTATAATTGATTAATATATGTATATTTTTATATATATGCTATTAATATGTGTATATAGTATATATGGAGTATAGTATATACTATTATTTACGTGTATATATATGTGTATAGTATATATTATCATTTATTTATTATCTTTTTTACATGGAGTATACATGGAGATAGAGTTAGGGTGGTGGTGCTCACGGGCCCCCGGACTTAGGGTTAGGGTGGTGGTGCTCGTGGGCCCCCAAAGTTAGGGTTAGGGTGGTACGGTGCTTGCGGGCCCCCGGAGATAGGGTTAGGGTGGTGGTGCTCACGCGCCCCCGGACTTAGGGTTAGGGTGGTGGTGCTCGCGGGCCCCGGACTTAGGGTTAGGTTCGTGGTGCTCGCAAGCCCCTGGCCTTAGGGTTAGGGTGTGATCGCAGGCTCCCAGACTTAGGGTTAGGGTGGTAGTGCTCACGGGCCCCCGGACATAGGGTCAGGGTGCTAGTGGTCGTGGGCGACCGGTGTTAGGGTTAGGGTGGTGGTGCTTGCGGGCCCCCGGACTTAGGGTTAGGATGGTGGTGTTCGCCGGCCCCGAACTTAGGGTTAGTGTGGTGGTTCTCATAGGCCCCCGGACTTAGGGCTAGGGTGGTAGTGCTCGCGGGCCGCGGACTAGGGTCAGGGTGTTGGTGCTCGCGGGCACCCGGACTTATAGAGGTTATGGGTGCAGGTCGGGGGGTTTATAGAGGTATGGTTGGTGACCGAACACGGGTCCAACGCGAGGCATCGCTAGAATTTTGCTATTATTTAGTATTATTGTATCAAATTAGGTGTACATATTATTATTTAGTATTATTTTATATTGTGTGCATTTTGCAGAAAACTATGGATCCACCTAGTCCAATCCGCAGAGACCTATAACAAGAAGAAATTCTTGAGAATATGATCAACGATGCCCCCCCATGTTTATCCACCCGAATCTCCATCGATATATCTGAACCCCTCCGGCGAGGGTGAGGAGGTCAACCAAAATGATCAGGGAGAAGCCGATGGCTCGATGATGGAGAAGCCGACGGCTCCGGTGGACCCTTAACTAAGTCCGACAAGGTATATATGAAGTCTGGTGATTAGTAGATGCATTAATTGAGTTGTATATATATATAAATTGATGAATGTTTCTTCTCTTAGGCCTCCACATCGAGCCAAAAATATTCCAAACGAGGGCCGGCCAAAAAGTTGGATGCATCTACGCGTTATACAATTACACTAGTATCACCACGGGGTGAACCCTTGGAACCCAAAAAGGCCAAAAGTGTATTTGTACAACAATGCGGAGTTATGGTTTGGGATCGCATCCCGATCACCGTTCGAGTGTGGAATAGGAAAAAAGGGGCGGAAGAGGGTGAGTATGTTGCCGACAAGTACAAAGAGGGTCTTTGGAACGAATTCATGACACATTTCACCCTGCCACAATATGAGGATGATGCTGACACAGCTGCATTGAGGAAGAAAGTCCAATAGTGGACTCTTACAAAGATGGCCAAACTATTCAAGAACTAGAAGAGATCATTATGGCAAAAGTATCAGAAGAAGAAGACTCCTCCTAAATTCGAAGCCTATCTAATGAAGCAACATGCTAACTGGGATGCATTTGTGAAGTACATGGAGTCAGAAGGTGCTAAGGAAAAGTCGGAACAAAACAAGTTAAATGTCACGAAGAAGAAATATCACAATCACCTGGGGCCAGGGGGCTACGCGACTGCCATGCCAAAGTGGGATGCTAAAGAGAATGAGATGCTTGCTAAAGGGATTACTCTATAACCAATACGCGAAGAATGGGATTTGAGGGCAAGAAATTGATTCCCTGGGCATGGGAGTGAGTATGGCGAAAATACAGGGGACCTTATTTGCAGTGACGGGATTAGGATACCCCGGGAGACATGGCAGAGAGTGGTGAAGGAAATTAAAGAGGGGACAACAAAGTTCTATCTCGATATATTGAAATACTTGCTGACATAGGTCCTCGGGAATGACGAACGCGAAGGACGAGTATGAGGCCTTGGCCCTAGTTATACATGGGAGATGGGGTTTCCCAAAGACAGAGATACTTATAGGAGCCGAGAGAGAGAAAAGCGGCGACGGCAGGACGAGGAGGGAGACAAGTTCAAGAAGTTGCTAGGAAGACTTGAAAAGCATCAGCAACAGATTGACGAACTTTGAGGAGTACCGTGCCTGGAAGATTGTGCACTCGATATTACCGCTGTCCCATCTCAGTGGAGAAGCGGTGTGGATGAATCGGAGGTCCCGTCTGACGATGCACAGATGGTAGATGGTGGTCTCAGCTACCCCGTGGATGGAATCAAGGAGCAAACATCTTGTGAGCTCCATCAGAAGGTGAAGAACCTATCCATCAAGGTGGCGGTCGGATGTGCTTTACCTTGTCCACCTGACGCATGCTGGCATGGCCATGAGATTTCAACTAGCTATGCTAAAGTCGGGGTGGATGAAATGCAACAGGGTGGGACTCAATGGATCTTGACATTCCTGGACCTGAAGGTGAGAGGACACTCGGAGAAGTATTGGGTGGTATCATTCTATGGGACAAGAACAACATCAAGCTTCCAGGCTCAGCGCCAAAGCCAACACCACCTCCGAGTCATCGCATGTCACCTTCACCTCCATCACCTCCAAGAAGCCCATCCCGTTACTACGACCACCACAACACGAGTCCATCTCGATCTCCACCGTAGGGTCAACCGTCTTTGCCGCCCACTAAGGACAATAAGAGGAAGCGTGCTCCGTCGATGAGTACTAAACGACATTGTAGCCCAAAACAACAAATACGCCCCTCCCAAGAGTACCTCATAAGAATATTCCCATCAGACATTACGATCATACTGAAGAGGAAAACGCAGCGATCGCAAAGGCCAAATGTGTTGTGCAGCTTCAAAAGAAGAAAACTAAGCCCGCCCTAGTATATACCGAGAAGCAAAAAGCGTATGCACTTGGTTTTCTGAACACAAAATCGCAATATGACTTGCACCATAAGCCAGATGACTATCTACGCACACTTCAAAAGGAAGTGAAGAAGAGCAAATCAAGTAGAAGTGCAAGCGGGAGCAAATCATCAAGTCAAAGTGCAACCGGGAAAAGAAAGGATGTCCCCCAGCTTAGGAAACAGGCCAAAAAATCGATCTCACCCCTCAGGGTGGCATCCTGTGACATTCCCTAGCAGAATATGGAAGAAGCTGCGGAGCTTGCGACCGTTATGAATGTGACTGTTGAGGAATTCCTAGGTTCCCAGGACGACAAGTTACCCAAGGCTGATGTAGGCCCTCAATATGTCCCAAGGATGCCATTGGTCAGCATAGAGAGGTTGCAACATCTGCCAACACAAATGCGGAGTTTACATAACTGGTACTTGAAAGCCACAAAGGAGGAGACAATAATGATCGTGGCAAAAGTCCCACATGACTACTACTTCCGAGCCGACGAGGTCCATCTTGAGTTTCCAGAACTCTTCCAATAATATAATTTCGATGCCCTTGACAAAAGTCTCATGAGTTGCTATTCTCTATAAGTTTTTGAATTCATTGTCTACGTATAAGTTGTTCAGTTTTTCAGTAGTTCAGTTCATTGCGTGTAATTATCCTCATTATATGATGTACTCTATTATTATGCAGAATGAAGATCTAGGAACGTAAAAGAAGGTCACTCTTTAGTGTTGGGTTCATTGACCCAGATAAAATACATGTAAAGACGCTAACATCAAAACCCAAGGAGACGGAGGAAAACCTTCTAAGGTTTCTAACGGAGCAAAATTTCCGTGACCACATAATGTTCCCTTACAATTTCAAGTGAGGGTCTTACTCTATTGTACACATTCACTTTTTCTTACTCGATGTTAAGTGTAATTGATGAGTTACAGACGTATATATAAACATGTGCAGTTTCCACTGGATCCTGCTAAACATTCAACTTGATAAGGGAAGAGTTGAAGTCATGTACCTATTAAAGAGACGCCGGGAACAGTTTAGGGACATGTAGGACATGCTCCGGAGATAATTTTTGTGCTACATCTGTCTCTTTTGTTGATTTCCTGAGATCTCACGTAATAAATAACTCATTCATTTTCTTTACCGGGCAGGGTTTGGAACCGGTTCAAGAGTGCGGTTTCGGGTGACTTTAGTATGAAGCTGAGGTTTAAGCTGGTCTCGGTAAGCTGACTTTAGTAATAAGCTGACGTTTAAGTGCGGTTACCGCGCATCTCTTTACTTCTAATTTTAATACAATTATGATGCTAGATTATTATTCTGATTGAATTCTATTCTCGTAAAGTGCGTGAGGCAGCCACCTAGGACGCATATATGTGGATTCTACGTTTGTGAGTTCATTCGAACGTTTACCACTGAGCACAAAGATTATAGAGTCGATGTAAGCAATGCATTCACAACATTATTTCATTAGCGTCACTTTTTGTTATCATGATTGATATTCATATTGATCTCCTTTTCTTATATAGTTCGAGAGAATGCGCGATCACCTCCTACCAGAGCAACGTGTACTAGGAATTGCTGAAGAACTGGCAAGATTCTTGATGAACGAGATTATAGATGACACCGGAGAATTTAGTGTGAATAGGCGCTAACGATGATCCCCGACCGTGTAATTGAGTAGACGGGCTCTAGTCCCAGTTAATGTGATGTCCATGTAACTATCATGTATATATTTGTATGCTCGATCCTAAGACAAGTTATCTTATATATGCATGAACGTGTACGGTATGGGGTAGCATATAAATCTATTTGGAAATAACAAAGAAATAAATAAAATGATACAAAATGAATTCTCTGCCGCGGCAGAGAAACTGCCTAAAATGGTGCCGCGGCAGAGAACCGTTAGCCCCAATTCGTAATAGGAACCGAGACTTATAGGGGGCACCTAGCGCATGTAGGGGCGGCCACGTGGACGCCCATTAGTCCCGGCTGGTAAGCGGGCCGGGACTAGTGGGTGGGCCTTTAGTCCCGCCTCTCTAGTCCCGGTTCTAGAACCGGGACTAAAGCCCCTTACGGGTCAGGACTAAAGGCCCGTTCTCCACTAGTGACAAATTTTATTTTGGAGTCATCTTTATCTGAGCAAGTATGTGGCCTCCATATTCAAGATACGGCCGTATTGAGTTAAATTCATTCGGTCTAAATCCGAGTTTGATATAAAAATAAGGAGCAAAGTCCATCAAGACAAGATTAGATCAAAAAGTGGAAAACATCAAAGTTGTTCGTTGTTTCGAGACGCACAACTTTGCTTTTAATGACATTTTGATCCGAGCTCGTTTACTACATCAAAATCGGGCAAGAATGTACATACCAGTTTTTGGCCAAACAGTTACGGAAAGTTCGGATCAGACCATCCGAATTTGACCCCAACTAGGGTTTTGGACGTGATTCCAAGCCTCTTTCTTGCACGGAAAGTCCAGCCACTCCTTATATACAGGAGGGGTGACAACCGATTGAACCAACACCAATCAAACAAACACATCTACTATTTTTTCGTGTTCATCTACTTTTTATCCCTCTCTTGTATCTTGCTTCTCGTTCATCCGTAGTTCTTCATACCGAGGGATGCGAATCCATGAGGTCCTAGGGGCGGTTAGGCTGACCTAGGGCATCTCATAGCCGCCGCAACACCCTGGCGGGGTCCCTCCCAGGAGAGCGGGGTTTCAGGTCTACAAAAGCGCACATCAGACTGTCTTGCGTACCGCGCTTCCGGCGAGCCTCCATCGGCGCGTGCTGCCACGCATCACGCACGACGCCGAGGATACACGGTGACATGTTTGTGTGTGAAGACACTTTTTGGCGGCTCCGCTGGGGACAGAGATTCAAATGGTCTCCAGCTTGTTCTTGCTACGAAGAGGTTGCAATCTACAAACGGCATCATGAATCCTCAATCTTCCTACGTAGATGCATACTACTCTTATGTTGATGTTGCTAGATCTTTTGATATGTGTACTGTATCGGCTAGCCCTAGTTTTTACTATGTGCAAAAGCCGATGCATAATAATCTACATGCTTCAACTTATTTTAGTAACTTGCAACATGTAAATTTGAATTCTCATGCATTGGTAACCCTAGAAATTCATATGCTGATGAATAAGATGACAAATTCTGTTAATCCATATGAAACACCCGATGTTAGAAATTTCAATAGCATGCAACCAAGTGTTTCATCTTCATATTAATCAGCAAATAAGTTGCAATCTCTAGGTTTAACTTCAAACATGCCGATGGATAGGGAAATTAGACATGCTACAACTAGTTATTTTCCTAATTACTCTCAGTCATCATATACTACACCTTATGTTTCAGCATCGTATGCAACTAATGATATTCATAATTCGGCTTCACACCTTTACGGTTATAGCCAAATAAGTGGAAACTCAATAGAAGCTAATGTGCCTTCATCTAGTACTATAGCGTAAGGTACGTCCCCCACACAATTGCAAAGTTTCGGTGACACCTCATTTCCAAAAGATACAAAAAGCATTGGGGGGCATTCTTATGCAGGAACAAATGACTTTAAGGAAAAAACTTGCAGCTGAGTTCAAGAAGCTTAATTCTTTCACCTAGAACTAGAAGAGAGACCCCATAATCTTGCTACAATCCAAGCTTGTGAGGCATACAACAAGAAGCATGAAGATGAGCGTAAGGAAAATACGGTCAGGTTTTCCGCTTGTCAATTGCTAAGTTTCAGTGGTACTATGCTGCCAAAATAAACTAAAAGCATCGGGGAGAAATCATGTGCAGCTGAGGTTAACGCCGATAATGTCATTACATTTGATGATTTATCAGAGGAACATCTTTAGTTATTTGAGACACTCAAGAAGAAGCGTGATGAGGAGTTTGATGCACTTGAAAAGAAGATGAAAGAAGATCATGAAGCATATAATAAAAAACTTGAAGAAGAAGAATTGCAATAGTTTCTTGCAAGTCTTGAAAAGGACCATCAAGACAATACTACTCAAGTTGAAGGAATTGATTCATCTCCTCCACGCAACAATCAAGTTGAACCCACTGCTACATCAAGGAAAAAAGAAGAATCTTTGCAATATGAAGAAGCCCATGAAGGTGAGAATAATTATGCTAGGATAGTTAATTCGGTTAATGAAAAATCTGAATCAAAAAATACATATGTCGAATCTACCGAATCAGAAGAAGAAAGCTTCGTTGATCAAGATCATGTCAAGCTTAGCAAAACTGTCGTGCTTGACATTTCTGGATGTACGGGAACTTGCATGTTGCCCTATGAGTTCCATGCCAAATAAATTGTGAACATCAACAACAACAAGATATAGCAGAACAATGTTCGGTTGACGAAGCGTCAAAAATAAGAGGCACAAAATCCAGAAAAGAAAGAAGACAAGGCATTGGAGAATTATCTAGAGGCCGAGCAATATATTGTTCAGGTCATGCAGTCATCATATGCTTCCAATGTCTTCAAAGAGCTACATCTAGCAAATAATTTACTTATGTTCCGATTTGGTCAAAACTTTATTATTGATACATCTGTTAGCAAAATTATCATAATTATCATAAGCTATGAAAGACAAAACGAGAGAGGTAATTTATTTGTTAGAAATATAATTGTCACAAAACATATCGGTCAACACATTGTGCCATTTAGAGGACCGATAGTAACAAGTAATTACAACCAAAGGTTTCCACATTGCTTCATCTAAATTTTATATCTACGTGGACAACTTTGTTTATTTCATACTTGGCTAACATTTGGTCTCTAGTGAGACATATGTATTTTAATTTGTTTGGTTTTAGAATCCTAAAGCCAAGGTTATTGTCTATTGAGAAAGTCGATGATAGAATAACTAGTATTTCAAATACATCGGAAAAAAGTGCAAAAAACAATCCATAGCCGAATTGGATGATATAAAATCTGAACCATTCGATTGTTCAACTGCAAAGCCATTCCCACAACAAGATTGGTTAGAAGATAAAATGTGTACCTACAGTTTGAGAATGTGTGATCATATATTTGACATGTTGCTGAAAATTGATTATATTAGAATTCTTGATCACAATGCTGAGCCATCAGTACAAGGACGAATGTATTGCAAGTTGCATGATTCGTTCGAGCATAGTATAGAGAGTTGCAACATGTTTCATCAAATAGTACAATCAGCTGTTAATAAGGGACGATTGAAATTTGTTGAAACACAAATTGATGACCAATCTATTTCCATTGGTCTTGATGGACAAAATATATTGCATCAGCTACCTCTAGTCGATTCGTGTAATGATGAGCAAGTACACAAGAAAGATGATGGGATCAAGCTCTCAAGCAAAGAGATTGTTGAAGAGCATATTGCAAATATTCTTGAATGCAAGAGTTCCATTGAAGTTATGATGAAGACATCAAGCACTGGGGGGCACCAAGAAAAAATCGAAGATCCATGCATGCAAAACTCAGAAAGATAAAGGCCGCAATAAGCACAAGGGTAAGAAGTCAAAAGTCACTTTCGCACAACTGCTGGAAAAATAAAAATAGGAGAGTGAATCCAAAACTTCTTATCGGCCAAGTAGTGCAAAAGCATCAAGATCACCCCGAAGGCAAAAGTCTAAAGACATGGATTAGCGAAAGGAGAAATTAAATGCAAAAAATTCATATCCTCCTTTTGTGCCACCAATGCTAATGTCATGGATACCTGCCTATGCTAATTTTTATTCGTATCCATTATTGGAAAGGTATGATTCACGGGCATGTTATCCATCTAATTCTAGATTATCTCACCAAAATTATGCAGCTCCAAGAAGGTCAATTGATCAACAGTCACCTGTCAATGTCCATTACAATAGAAAAGAATTGGTCTGGAGTTCATGGGTAAAGAAAGAAGTGATCAAGAAAGTTTACCGAGTGAAAAAAGATGGACGCAAATGTGTTGTTTCAGATTCGACTCAAAATAATGAGAAGCCAGCTAAATTAATGTTGGCTACTAAGGGCAAGTAAGTGAAGTGTGTAACTTTCAAAGACCGAGTTTCCAAATATGAACAAGCAAAATTGAAGGTGCCCAAGATTAAGAAAGTCATGCCATTGTGTGAAACAAAACTACAGTCGAGATGCCCACTTGACTTATCACATTGGCAAGAGAGGAAGCTATATAGGCTTACAGCCAAGGAGTTGAAGAAAATAAACATGGCGTGGGTTCCCAAAGTAATCCATCAAGGCCAGAAAGGTGTGCGAGATCCTATCATAAGAAGGACATCAAGAGTGGAGAACAAAAATAATAAAGCCAACAAGCAATCAGGCCAAAGAATTCAGTATCAATATCCAAAGCTTTGTCCAGCACATCATCCATATTATTATACTTCACCATTAATGCCTATGACATGGAATTCATATTCAGGTATGATTGGTTACCCACCATGGATTTATTTTGATCCATCTATGCATCATAATTATGTACATCATGAAAGGATAATGCCAAATCATTATTCATATGATTAGTTGCAATTTTGTTGCTAATCCAAGAGGCCGAATATTTGAAGTTCATAATCAGATTTGATGTTTTGTTTACTGTGGCTATACATACTTTGATGGATGGATTATGCATGCCCATTGGGGCAAGGATATATGGCCAATATTTATTCTATCGCCCTAAGAGCATTATACAATCATGGCAGATGTGGTTTTCTAACATTGTCCTTAGTGTTACTTGAGGCAGAGACAATGTATGCATTCATTAGCAATTGTTCGTTATGCTTATGTGTTGATAATTTGGCTTATAAATCTTTGAAATCTATAAAAGGCAAAATTGTTTTTAATTTTATTATTGGCCGTAGATGATAAGCATGATATTGATATTAATCTTGTCTCTATAGTACCATGGAAATTATATTTTGAGTGTTCAGTTTTAAAAGAAATAACCAATGCATTGGTATTGTTTATTTATCTCTTTATGGTGTTGTTTTATGAAGTCTCATGCCGCTTATAGTATCTTACACAAACAATATAGATGAATGTGAATATTTTCTGTCCGTGCTAGAGCTCTTTATTGCTATAGGTGCTACACATATTGAGGCTTCTAGTGATTCGTTGTGAGTAGTGCAATGATGTCCATGGTTTACCAAAGTTTCGAAGAATCACTTGTTATTTATCTTGATACATGTCTAGATGTAACTTTCATCTTGGCTTTATTTATCATTGCTCATATATCTAGATATAAAAACTGAAGTGCAAATGAGTTGGCTCAACCAACATTCGGGTACCATGTTATTCACGATATATTTCATATTCTACAGCAGCCGATGCTTTGTTTCGCCAACATAGGTAAGGCCAGATTGGAGACTACCGCTTCGGCCACTAATGAAAGATATAGTGCAGGTGAAGATTAAGAATAGAGGAATCCCATTGTTTATTACATGAAAATCTAAACCAAAGGGTGAACGTGATAGTTTGGTTGCTTTTCAAATACTCATAGGTAATGATCTTTATTCCCGAATAGTTGGCGATATTTTTCTTGAGAAACATGAATGAAGACCTGGTCGGGATCATTGTGGGAGTTGTTCATGAAGGAAATTATGATATTCATCAACTTCAGGAGGAGCACATATGGCCGATTTAGAGTTGTCGCCTTAAGACAACCAATGGCCGATGGAGTGTTGACATCGTCCTTAGATTAAAAGTGGAGCAAGTAATTTTCTGGCACGCAAGCTCTGCCAGAAAACAGGGGCATGTGTTGGCACTCATTTTGGGCCCGTAGCTAACCAAGACAAATGGAGTTACACTAGGAAAGTTCACTTGGAGGATTATTAATCATCATCAAATAGGCACCATTTCAAGTCAAGCCATGATCAGGCTTAATAGCCGATTATGCTAGTGTTCACAGAAGACTTGGGGATTGATATATGGAGGCTTCCACTATGACTCCTTTTAAGATGACCTCAAGTGAAAAAGTTCCAAAAATGAAAGTTATGCATCTCGTCGAAACAAGCGACTTTCATTTTTGAATCATCTCGATCCGAGTTAGTATACAAATTTGAGAGCCAAAATACTGTCAAGGACCAAATTTCCACGGCAGGCTCGCCAGACCACAGACTAGGTCCGTCCTTTGATGTGAATTATGCCAAAAAGTGCATTAGCAAACTTATTTTCGTGTGATCTGCATAAATTGGTTAAAATCAATTCAGATTAAAAAGTTATCACATGGAAATTCTTCATTTTTCTGAGATGAACATCTTTTCTTTTGGAGTCATCTTCATCTAAGCAAGTATGTGGCCTCCTGATTCAAGATACGGCCGAATTGAGTTAAATTTGGCCGGTCTAAATCCGAGTTTGATACAAAATAAGGGGCAAAGTCCATCAATACAAGGTCAGATGAAAAAGTGGACAACATCAAAATTGTTCGTTGTTTTGAGTCGCACAACTTTTCTTATTATTACATTTTGATCCGATCTCGTTTACTACCTCACAATTGGGCAAGACGATACAGACCAGTTTTTGGCCGAACAGTTACGGAAAGTTCGCACCAGACCATCCGAATTTGTCCCCAACTAGGGTTTTGGACGTGATTCCAAGCCTCTTTCTTGCACGGAAAGTCCAGGCACTCCTTATATACATGAGGGGTGATGGCCGATTGAACCAACACCAATTGGACAAACACATCTACTATTTTTTCGTGTTCATCTACTTTTTATCCCTCTCTTGTATCTTGCTTCTTGTTCATTCATAGTTCTTCATCCTGGAGGGTTGCGAATCCACGAGGTCCTAGGGGCGATTAGGCCGACCTAGGGTAGCTCATAGCCGCCACGATGCCCTGACGGGGTCCCTCCCGGGCGAGCGGAGTTTCGGGTCTACAAAAGCACCCACCGGACAGTCTTACGTCTCGCTCTTCCGGCAAGCCTCCCTCGGCGCATGTTGCCATGCATCACGCTCGGCGCCGAGGGTAAACGGTGATGTGTTCATGTGCGAACAATTGGATTCATAAGTATGTGAGATCAGAACATACATGATAGCTTAACCTCCTCGCAGTTGTTTAGAATATACCAAGTCATCTTGTGTGGCTCCCTTTGGAGGGTCAAATCAGTATCATGGCTTCCTCCATAGAAGGTGACATGGCTTCCTCCAATCAAATTCACACCATGGCCAAACACATCACAAACTAATTCATGTTGGTCACCTACATTTCTTGCTGGTCGATTGAATCTTGTCACAATATCATCAAGGTACCTAGATAAAAAGTCACGCACTCGGCAGCAATGTAGGCCTCTGCCACTGAACCTTCTGGACATGACATGTTCCTGACATATCTCTTCAGAGTACACAACAACCTCTCTATTGGATAAGTTCACCCATAGTTCATAGGGCTTTGGAGCATTGCCTCATTAGGTAATGCACAGCCAGGTGGACCATCACATCAAAAAATGCTGGCAGAAAGATGTGTTCAAGTTTGCGCATAATTACTGGGATTTCATCTTTAAGCCTTCCCAACACCGATAGTTTCAAGTTTTTACTGCACAGTTGCCTGAAAAATCTTCCTAGCTCTCCAAGTGTCTTGTAGATATCGGGATGCAAATACCCTCGCATGCCAGCATCCAAGGTGGGTTGCACCTATAGATCTCGCCTAATGCCTAGGGCTTCACAATCATACCTAGCCTCCAAGGTGTCCTTATTCTTCCTATCAAGTTCAAGTAGTGTGCCAATAAAGTTGTCACAGATGTTTTTCTTGATGTGCATCATGTCGAGATTGTGCCGAAGTTTCAACAATGCCTAGTAAGGCAAGTCCCAAAAACCATGTCGCCGGTTCCACATTGGTGAAGGATCTATTCGCTTCCTCTTTTTGCTCCTAGGATCAGATCTAGCTCCTGGTTTAATATGCCTAACCTTCTCCAGCTCATCTTGTAACTCAATTGCAATAAATCCTTTTGTTGTACGCCTAGACATAGTGCTACAAGTTGGGTAGTCATGGGTACACCAAAGAACCACTACTCGAAGATCAAACGTTTCGTTTTGAAATGCATCGTAAGAGTGCACACCCTTTCAAAGTTGTTGCAAATCATCCAGCAGAGTCTCAATAAAGAGATAAAAGTCATTTCCAGGACTTGATTTGCTTGAGATTAGAAGGCAAAGCATGTAGTTTGATGCATCCATACAATCCCATGGTGGAAGGTTGTACGACAGGGCAAATATAGGCCACATATTGTAGCTCGTGCTCATGGTTCCATAAGGATTGAAGCCGTCGGTGGCAAGGCCGAGCCTTATGTTTCTAGGGTCAGCTGAAAAGTCCTCCCATGTTCTATCAAAATCCTTCCATGCTTCACCATTAGCCGGATGACTAAGTATACCATCGCTGGGCATTCTCTTTCACTTTTGCCACTGCATGTTCTCCGATGTTTTCCTCGAAGAGACCAATCTCTACAGCCGTGTTGCTAAAGGAAAATGACGCAACACTTCGATAGCCGATGACCTTCTTTCCGGATATTTCCACCTTGAGGCTCCACACGTAACGCAGTTGTCCATGTTGTCATTGTCCTTCCAGCAGAGCATGTAGTTGTTTTTGCACAGTGGTATGTTGTCATAGGAAAGTCCAAGCTCATTCAGATAAGTTTTTGCTTCACGGTATGATCTCGGCAGGGTATTGGGATCCGGCAGTGCATCAGCAAATAGCTTCATCCAATCATCGAAAGCACTGTTGGTGGTGATACTACTTGTGATGAAGGAGCTTCAAAACAAATGCAAGCCTAGAGTGCTTAGTTCCCGGGTAAAGCTTGCGCTTTGCCTCTTCCATCAACTTTGTAAACAATTTCTCATGTTTACCGTCAGTTGGGACATTAGCATTAATCTACTCTGCAGTTAATGCATCGCATGCATGCTTAAGGTCTTGTAACATATTTGGAATGTTGTGACCTCCATCATCATCGCCTTCAGCATCCGTATACATATTTTCACTGTCATCACCGGCATGACCAACATTGTTACCACCATTGGGTGCATCTTCAATAATAGCAAGATCAAGTAGCTCTCCATGTTGTATACATCGAGTATACGTGTGCTACATGCCACTACGGAGTAAGTGGTGATAAAGAAGCCCTACATGTACCGTTCTCTGGTTGAGGCACACTTACGACAGGGGCATGGAACCTCAGCATTCTCGCCATATCCCTCCTTGACTAAATTTACAAACTGTTTCAGGCTAGCTTTGTAGGGTTCAGTAAACTGTCTGCCATGAACAATCCAACTCCTATCCATCTGTTAAGAATTAAATAAACAAATCACACTTTCAAAACAGGCTAGTGATTTTTTAGAACAGTTATCTTTACAATGAACAATCCAACTCATATCCATATGTTGAATAATTAAAACAACAAATCTTATTTTTAGAATAGGCTAGTCATTTTTCAGAACAATTTACTTTACCATGCAAAAAATCTAACTCCTATCAATCTATTGGTAAATTAAACAAACTAATCACATTTTCTGAGAAGAATAATCCTTTTTAAGAAGATTTTTCTGTAGATGAACAATCCAAGTGATATTCATGTGTTGAACAATTAAACAAACTATTTTTTACCTTGGCAGACATGGAGACGAGCGAGTTGAGCACGGAGATGGCGCTCGGAAGGGGAGCTTCCGAGGTGCGCGGAGACATTGGCCGAAAGGGGAGTCCCAGTGGACAGCCTTGCAGTGCGGACGCCGAAATGGACGAGGAGACGCCGAAATGGACGAGGAGACGCCGAAATGGACAGGGAGACGGCGCCCTAGCCGCCGCGTGTGGTGGACCGGATTTTAGATTTGATTTCGAAATCTCTCGGGTGGAGTTCAGGTGAGTGTGTGGGTGGCAAAGAGGTGGGCCCCAAAAGTCAGCGAAAGAATCTTCACTTGTCTAGCTGACACGTGGGGTTCATCGTAGGTGGGTCCACCGGCAAGGGACCTCTTGGTTGTGTGTTCGAGACATGGAGGTTTCCATTTTATTGAATATCTACGGACTTTTCTAGCTCCATTTTGTCTGAACCAAAGAGGCACGTAGAGAGAGAGAGTGGACAAGACAGGTGCAGCTCTTCTAGAGAGAGAGAGACAGAGCGTGCCCCATTGCTGCCTCCGGCGAGCTTTCACCGGAAGCAAGTGCATGACTTATATATTCTCCAATATCCGGCGAGCTTCCTTTGCGTATAGGTGTGTGGTGCGGCGCCCGATCTCACGCATTTTCTGGACGAATGTAGGGGAGCTACAACATCCACGGGCATGCGCGATGATGGCAGAGTGAGGGACGCAATCATTCATGGAATAACCGGTGGTGAGGCTCTACAGCAGCGGCAAGAATCCCCTTCACGTGAGTATAACCGGCTGTAGAGATCTTCAGCAGCAGCTTGATGAATCTGTAGGGTTTTCAGAGCTGCGTAAATAGTACTTGTTCTTCATCGAATCTGTAGAATTTTCTCTACGATTGCTTCATCGAATCCATAGAGTTTTCTCTAAGATTACTTCATCAAATCTCTTGAGTAAATCTAGGATGGGCAAAAAAAAATATTGCAGATTTTGGTGGGTTGAATTTCTGCAGATTTTTTTGTTGGTACAGTTTGTGCTGATATTTGGTTAATAACAATCTTTACTATGTGTATGCAGAACTACAAATTAGTACAATATGCACATCATTAGTTGTATTTTTGCAGGATTATCTATGTTGAACTGCAGACTAGTTGTATTTCTGCGCATATATAGTACTAGTTGTCGTTAGTAGTATATATATACTAGATAAAGTACAATGTAATCAGTATCATTAATATTCCTAGCTTGGGTACAAATCCTATAATTTTCCTAGCTTGGATAATGTGGTTGTTCCTCAGAAGATCATTGCTGCAAATTTAGAGTTTAGTTTTGATATTTTTAACTACACTAGTAGTAGTGATATTAGTAACATCACACCATTTATATATTTTGACACTAGTAGTATGTAACACCCCAGCATTTAGGAACCAACCAAGCGTAGAAATAGGAATCTACACATATGCATGCATTCATCTGTAAAATTTGGGTAATTTTTTTCGCCAAACAAAAACCTAAAGAGATTAGAGTTTCTTTCACTATCTAGAGGTAGGAATAGCTCTCTGAAGTGATTGCTATAAATTTTAACATGATCTTTAGGAATTATTGTGTTTTGGGGGACTTATTTTGAATTAAAATTTGAAATTTAAATCATTTGAAAAATATTTGAAAATTAGAAGTTAGAAACATAAAGTTGTTTTCCAAAATGAGGTATTAACATTGTTTGATTATATTATAGATATATTAAACAACAATAAGAACTTAAGGCAAGGAAATTTAAATAAGAAATGAATTCTTATTTCTTTTCTTTATTCCATAACAATATTACAAATTGAGATAGATACACCAAAACATAATATTACAGGTAATAGAATGAAATGAAACTTTATTAACTTATAAGAATATCTTTACAAGATTATTTACAAAAGGATAAGAAGGAGATTACAATGAAAATCTATACTACCTATCTATTCCTGTACTACATCTTGAGCATGCAGATCTTGTTCCTGCAAAATAAGATAAAGAACTCAAATAGAAATAAAAGGTTAGATGATTATTTTTACACTCAGTGGTGAACAGTGAAGTGCACTGTTCTTATTACATCATTGAGTAATTAAAAGGGGCAAGTTTCACCAGGACAGTAACCAGTAAAAGGATAGGAAGTGAAAGTTAGTTCACTTGATCTGATCCACAAACAACCAAGCAGCAAGGCAGCTTAATCATCTAACTGCATTATGTGTGCTATCGACATAGCAACAGTAGTCCAAGCAGTGAAAAAAGAGCACACAGCCGTGGCATAACTACTAGTGATCACATTCTATCTCCACCTTCTCAAGCACACGGCAAGAACATAGTGAGCCTATCCACTTCCCAAAAAAACCCACTAGATAGCTTACCAAATCAACCATCAAATCACCACAGAATGGTGACATAAGGAGGGGGTGGTGCAGGAGGATAGCAAGGACAAGTACAAGGTCACGGGAGGGAGTAGAACCAGAACCTGGGGTGTGCAACAACAAGCTCTAGGGAGTGATCAAGTCACCAAGATCAAGCCAGCAACACCACAACATCACCAACAAACAAGTTGTGTGGTGAGTTTATACAAAACCATCACATGTTAAATCTTAGATAAACATGTGTTGTTTCAAATAAGATCTTCTCAAAAAAACACCCAAGTGGGGTGTATCCATCATAGAAGAAATAAAATAAAGCCCAAATAATCAATCTTTGCAATCCACACCAAGATCTCAGCGTGTGCATCACTGATCTTGGATAATAACACATGTTTCTACAGCTAATAATCCAGCAACCTTAAGTGAGGATTTCTGGGCACATCCAATGGATGGTAGCACCTCAAAAATTATTTCATCTTAAGGATCCATATTACACAGCATGGGCTATCAAATCATTTTCTTAAGAGCTATAAGAATCATTGTCTTAAACTAATTATCAAGGCACACCTGAGAGGGAAACAATAGGTAAAAACCTTAGTTCCTATCTAGCATAGCCTTGGACCAGCATCATAGGCTTGGTAAAATTAAAGAGTACCATAGACTAATTAATCCAATAAAGTTTTTCAACTCTCAGACACTCTAGAGTACAAATAGAAATAGCCCAGTATCTGGATAAAGCTTGTGTACCATTCAAATGAAGGTTTTCACAAGGATTCATCCTAACCAAGAAGATTATACTAGGGATTTCATAATCCAATTCTTTCAAAAGAATACTCAATCTTTTCCCAATATAGTATTTAGGAATCATTCTGCTTTACATAAGAAGCTATCAACAAGAATGCATCAGTAGTATTTGAACAGGAGGCCAAGTATATGTTCTAGTATGGAAAAAAACCCACTCACAACATAGATCAAAACACAACATTCAAAGTTTACAAGTGACAGTAATTCAATATTATATAAGAATGCAGTTAACAGAGCCACTATCATTAATTTCAAAGACCACCAATATATAGTACTTCTACATAGACTAATCACCACCAATTACTCCTAAATCATTCACTACCTCAGTAACGACAACATTAGCGGGGAAAATCCCAACATAGGGATGAACCCTAATTAGGGATTTCTCACCATAGGCACCCACAGAGTTACAAGGGAGGACCAGAGGGGGAGAGAAAGGTAGACTTATCCGTAGTCCTCGCTAAAGATTAGAAGAGGAAGCAGAATCACCGGCGAGCACACACAGCGGCACGGGGAGCACCCGAGGGCGCTGCAACCCACGCCGAGCCATGAGGCAGCGGTCATAGCCACACAAGTAGTAGTGGCAGCACCACAGGACCACCGAAGTCGTGGCACTTAATCGCAGGGGCGGCGGAACACCACATCACCGTTAATCACCAAACCCTACGGTTCGGGGTGGAGGCGGCCTGGCCGGAAGAGGTACCCAGCAACAAATCGAACTAGACCAATCGATGGAGCTGCGTCGTCTACCCCATCATGCACCAGAGTAGCGGCCAGAGAGGCCTGGGAGGCCGGAATCACACGACGACAGCGTCAGCAACACATCGTCTCCGCGAGGGTGCGAGAGAGAAGAGTGAACGCACGAGAGAGGAGCGAGTGGTACTAGGCCACTCGACCCGAAAGGGTTTAACCAGCCCAGGTGGGCCGAGTCAGGGTTGGGCCAGCCCAATGGGCAAGGTCCAGATTTAAAAGAAAAATCTGAGTAATTTATCAAAAGACCAAAATACCCCTAGGACTTAAAAGGCTCTAAGAAATAAAATAAAAAATCCTAAAAATATAAAAAAAATACCAATGAACTCACAAAGGTATCCTCTATTCAAAACTATCAATGTATAGAATTTTAGGTAATTAAATTTAGAACTATTATCATGGATATATATGCTCCTTTTGGAATTTTATAAAAATATACAAAACACTTAAAATTGAATAAAATTCATTTTTATGATCCTAAAAGGGAGTACTATTATAAAAAAAATACTAGTTTGTATTTTTGAAAAGTAAATCAAGTGTGATAAAAGTAACATCTAATTTCCTCAAAGGAATTTTAGTTAAATATTTCAAAGAGTTAAAAATTAAATAAATTCATTGTTAAACTATTAGAATAATACTAGTTATCATAATAATACTAAATATAAAACTTATATGAATTTAATGGTTCTTGGGTAATACTTTTCTTTTTATTAAACAAAGAAAATAATAAACCTTTATAAGGTGGGTAAAACACGCAATTAAGAAAAAGATAAACCAATACATGACATTACTATGTATTGCATATTGCTTCTTTAAATATTGTCCTTACCGGGCAATAATGGTCTTCTGTAGAAACCGGAGCTCAAGGTCTGGTGGAAGTATCTGACTTCACTACCTTGCAGTCACAAGGCAAGTTCATCACTTGCTCATGTGCTTTGAAGAGTCTTTATGAAAGTATTTGAAAATTGTGTGTTATCATATATTTTCTAAAGGAGACAGACCATTAAGTATTTTCCCAAACAAATGAAATGCTATTATCATCCTAAGTGGTGATAAATACTAAGAATTGCAGACGAATCTAAGATTCCAATTGCAAAACAAATAGGACTTGATAACCCATGACATTAGTGACTCTAGCGTTGTATATTACGCGTTAACCATGACATTTGGAATGGGACAGAGAAGTCAGCTGGATATTCTTCCTTTCACATAGACGGATGACCTTATCGTGAGGCTGTAGCTTCCTTGCGGGGACTCAGCAGATAGGTGGGACTACTAGTTCCCCATGATATTGGTGTCTAGACTTTCCGTGAGGGGCTATTGGAGGAATACTCGCCTATATGGGGGTTTCTAGGGACATGATCTGCTCACTGGAGTCTCCAAGGGGTTGCCAGGGTTATATCTGCCTATATGGGGGTTAACAAAGGTATATATGCTTGGGGAGGTCGTGGAGAGGGGCAGTGATTGGCTTGGATCATCTACTAGGCCCCACATCACGAAATTGTGGATGGGGAAGTATGCCCGGTTGGGCAACAAGGATTTGGTCTCTTATGGGTAAAGTAACGCACCTCTGTAGAGTGTAAGAATTGTGACATGTTACTCTGTGTTCCAGAAAGGAGCTACAAACACGGTAGGAACGGGAACTCCATGAAGTTCTGGTCGACCTGTGAAGGATGATGGGCATAAATTTTGATAATAAAATCAATCTTTGAAGAAATGCTTACCAAAACTGCATAGTACCAAGGACTTATAGTCCGAGGTGGTAGTTAGAGCATCAAACTTCCCACCTTGCATATAGTGAACTTGCTGGGTAACGTTGTTACTCACTCTTTCCTTTGAACCCCTTGCTAGACTTTGAGGGCCACAAGGATGACCAGATGTATGCTACAGAAGTCCAGAGCGATGTCTACTATGAAGAGTCGGACCTGTCCAGTGGAATTGAAGGGGCGGACTACATGATACACTATGGAGCTGAAGACAACAAGTCAGAGTAGTTGTCAGGCCGGAATCTAGTTACCTAGGTTGAGCCGAGCAGCACGAACCCTATAGAATAAGCTCTCGAGCTCACGTCTTTCTTATCGTTGTGTCTTTTGTTCTTCTGCTGAACGTATGAAATAACTGATATGGTTTGTAAGTTTGAATCACTTGAAATCTAGAACTTCTGGTATTGTAATAATAATGAAGTGTGTATGTTTGTAATTTGGACCCGCAATGTTTCTATTGTACCACTCTGAGGGATGTGATATTTACGGAATGGTGTTCTGTGGATGTCATGTCAATGACTATTGTGTACTACACATGCAGTGGTATGCTGGGTCACCGTAGCTGGTATCAGAGCAATTGCTTTGACCTTAGGTTGTAAATCTAGTAAAGGGAACTACCTGTAGGAGTCTAGGAGGCACAGTAAAGAGTTCTCTAGATTACATGATGAATATTCAATTGGGAATATTTCGTTATATCTTTTAGTGCCATAATTATTTATTATGATGCATCATTATAAGTAATGGTTACTAATTATGAATGTTTTGTATATAGTCAAAATGGCACCAAAGTTTCCAAATCAGACTTTGGCAAGGAAAGAAGAAACTCTCGATGATTATCAGGGGACTTTAACTAAACAGCTTCGAGAACTTCTGAGGGTTTTTGGTTGCACAACTACTATTTCAGTTAGTACCTTGACATACCATGATGGGCGAATGTTAACCAAATATCATGTTAGCATCCAACTACCAGAAAAGCTTGGCTTATATCACGATTTACCTATGGGTGAAGGTAGAAGTCACCTAGCAGCATACCATGTTGCTATTCTGGAGGCAATATCCAATGTTCGGGAGCACAAAGCACAAGAGTTAGCTGGAATCACATACTCTATGATTCCTCATGACTCTATAGACATGGAGCCAGTCCCGGATCATCTTACTTAAGTAAAGAAGCATCCAAAACTAGCTTCCAAGTTTATGGATCAGTATCGACTGATAGTTAAGTCTTTGTATAAGACACATGAGGTTATTGTGGAGGACCAGATTGATATGCTAGAGGATTTTACTAATCCTAAACGAAGGGAGAAGTTAGCATCTCAACTAGAGAACGAAGCAATGGGTAGGGTTAGCCCAACTTTTAATGATATACCTATAGATCCGGCATCTTTCACATCATATCCTTATTCACCTATGCCAGAAACCACTAGATATCTTGATGAGGGTACTAGTCATCCAGTACCATAGAATTCTTGGGGAACCGAGGAATCGAAACTACCTATTGGAAACTCTGAAGGATGGAGGTACGGATCAAAGGATGGATTTGTCGGGAATCCTATTCCTGTGGAAGATTCTGTGGGTGATATCGGGCAAACTAGTCGGATGGGAGTTAGGTCTTATTCTGTTGATGGAAGGGATGTCCACATGGGGGATGTAGAGTCCGATGAGGAAGATCTTGAAGAAAGGGTGTTTGAGTCACTAGAACATTATCCTACTCTAGATAACGTGCACTAGACAATCATAGCTGAGGACTATCGTACCTAGCAGAGTACTTGGGGAGCACCAGAAGTGGAATATTCTGTTGCTTACTCTGGAGTCGGGATGCAGGAGGCGATTGAAGAAGACAGTGATGTGGATGATTCTGAAGATACCTCAGATGAGTTGGAAGTTATGGACACACTTTAGCTGGATGATGTGTCAAGTCTGGATACTTCTGATACTGAGTATTGTCCATCTAAGAGGCAAGTCGTTCCACAGACGGTGCATAGTACTTCACGTCAGCACGGTTGTACTCCGGGTATGTACGATGAATGTCGCAGCTTCTGGGGAGCGCGACCTTGAGGAGGAGTATCCCAGTGGTGATACGGAAGTTAAAGTCTGAGCACTTGATGTAACTAAATAAGTGGGATAGCATCCACAAAAGTTATAATACCTAAATGATATGGGCTTGTAATGACATTGCACTAACTATGTTGTTTTTAATGTATAATATGTGAAATGCATATTTGGTTCTTATTTGGATTTTGTTTTCCATTGTGTGACTAGTTATGTGCATGAAGTTGAGCTCAGAACACATATGCATGATGTAATTATGAGTGTTCGCTTTATGTTACAGGACTAGGGGGTATGGAAACGGGTGTAGAGGATGAGACCGAACAATAGCGCATGGAGCGCGAAGCTAAGGGAAAGGCGGATGAAGATGCCAGAATGCGGGCAAATTTACCAACAACACCAATGAGGCCATTGATGGAGCAGAACTTTATGTAGTACATGCAAATGATGCAAGTTTATGGAGGGGTTAGTAGATCAAGTGGGACATCGGAGGGAACCTAAAGGATGTGGTGTGAGTCTTTCTGGCTTTCAGAATACAAGGCCTTTACCTTTTGCATCAGCCCCTGAGCCAATGGGTGCAGAGGATTGGCTAGCAGATACTGAGGGAAAGCTGAAAACTGTAGGATCCAATGATGAGGAAAAATTGAGGTATGCAACACATCTCTTAACCGGACCTGAAGCATCATGGTGGGAGAATCAGTTAGCAATGCAATCTCCAGGTAGGGAGTATACCTGGCAGGAGTTTAAGCAGAGATTTCATGAATATCATGTTCCGGAAAGTGTTATGGAACTAAAGCGTAGGAAGTTTGAAGAACTTCAGCACGGATATACCTGTGTCATGAAGTACATCCGGAAGTTCAGTCAACTATCTCGTTATGCTGAGGATGAAGTGAACACTGAGGAAAATAGGAAGAAACATTTCCTGCGTGGTTTAAATCCATTTGTGAAGATGCAGCTGAGGCTGGCCAATAAGCATACTTTTCAACAGCTACTTGATGCAGCCATCACATTTGAGGATGATTACAAGAATGTCCAAGAGGACCGAAGGAAGAGAGCAAAGAAGGAAACCAAGAGGATGCAAGCAAGTAAGCCTAAACCCAAGTTGGAGTTCAAACAAAGGAATTGACCCTTCACTAACAAAAACAACCCCAATTGAGGTGCAAATCCAATTGGAAGGAATGTTATCTATCACAATTATGGGTTACCCAGGCATTTTCAAAGTGAATGTTGAAAGCCAGTAATCATATGATATGGTTGTGGTCAGAAGGGGCACATGAAGCCCAATTGTCCCAAGAAACCACTAGGTGGTTGGCCTACATCAGGTGGTGGTCAAGCCAGAGCCGGAGGTGGACAGCCTAACCGAGGTGGAAGCTATGGCAAAGACGACAATGGCAAGAGAGGTAGACATACTGGACAGCTAAATTGCACAACCTTGGAGGAGGTGGATAACTCGGATCAAGCGGTGATAGGTGCGCTCAATTATCTCACAAATCCTGGAAATGTTCTATTTGATACTGGTGCAACTATTTCATTCATATCTGAACAATTTTGTGATAAGTTCGGGATTGGAAGGGCGCCATTAGAAAAACCTATGACCGTAGTTACCGCTAGAGGGATCGTGGTAGTTAGAAACATAAAATTAAACCAAGTTATCTCAATCTGTGGTCAAACCTATTATGTGGATATTTATGTGATTCCATTAAGGGGAATAGATGTAGTGTTGGGAATGGATTGGATGAGTGAGTATGGAGCCTAGATCAATTGTGAGGATAAAACCGTTTCAATTAAATCTCCAAGTGGAGTAAGGATAGTCTATCAGGCAGATAAACATAGTCATATCATGGTAGATCTGCAATTGAACTCAATGAAAGAGGTCAAAATGGAAGATATTCATGTAGTAAAGGAATCTCAAGATGTTTTTCTAGCAGAATTACCAGGAATGCCACCTGATCGAGAAATAGAATTCACCATTGATTTAATACCGGGTATAGAACCAATAGCCCAAGCACCGTACAATATGGGACCAAAAGAATTAAAAGATCATAAGGAGCAAATTGATGAGTTAGCCAGAAAAGGATTTATTCAGGAAAGTGTATCCCCATGGGGAACTCCGGTAATTTTTGTGGATAAAAGAGACGGTGGTCAAAGAATGAGTGGTGATTACAGAAATCTCAACAATGTCACCATCAAGAACAAATACTCATTGCCAAGAATTCAAGATATATTTGATCAAGTCAAAGGAGCTGGAGTATTTTCCAAGATTGATCTAAGACCAGGGTACCATCAGATAAAAATCAAACCTGAAGATGTTCCAAAAACAGCATTTGTGTCAAGGTATGGACATCATGAGTACCTCGTCGTACCTTTTGGATTGACTAATGCACCAGCAATATTGATGAATTTTATGAATAAAATCTTCATGCCTTATCTGGATAAGTTCATCATAGTGTTCATTAATGAATTTTTTATATACTCTAAGGATAAAGAAGAGCATGCAGATCATTTGAGGATAGCATTGCAAATCTTGAGAGAACATAAGCTATATGTTAAATTCAGCAAGTGTGAATCCTGGTTGGACAAGGTATAATTTCTTGGTCATGTGATTAGTAGGGATGGGATTGTAGTAAATCCGTCCAAAGTACAATCAATGTTGGACTGGAATGCACCAACTAATGTGAAACAAATCCGAGGTTTCTTAGGCATGGAAGGCTATTATAGGAGATTCATTGAAGGTTTTTCCAAGATAGTTGGACCAATGACCAAATTGCTAAGAATGAATACACCATTCATATGGGATGAGAAGTGCGAAGAAAGTTTTTAGGAATTGAAAGGCACATTAACCACCGCACCAATCTTAGCAGTTCTTGAAACAGGAAAGTATTACACAGTATACTATGACGCATTCAAAGAAGGACTAGGATGTGTGCTAATGCAAGATCGCAAGGTAATTGCTTATGGTTCTAGACAAATCAAACCACATGAAGTTAATTATCCAACACATGATTTGGAGTTAGCAGTCGTAGTATTTGCTTTAAAAGGATGGATGCATTTTCTCGATGGAGCAAGATGTGAACTATACACTGATCATAAAAGTCTCAAATATTTCTTCACTCAGAAGGAGCTGAATATGAGGCAGAAAAGATGGCTGGAGTTGATTAAGGATGATGACCTTATAATTAACTATACTCCAGGAAAGGCCAATGTAGTGGCGGATGCTTTAAGTCGGAAGAGTACGGATACTCAACATATCAATAGAGAATTACCAAAAGAGTTGCAAATGGATTTGGAAAGGTTAGAAATACAATTTCTGAAGACGGGAGTTCGTATAGGCTTAGCTAACATGATGGTTATGGAAGAGCAAAGGAGTGCTCTTCGTCATGAGATCTAGCGACATCAACTTGATGATCCTTTCATTGTTGAAGAAATCAGAATAATTTCTGAAAGACAAAAATCAGGTTTTCACCTAGGTGATTATGGATCTTTATGGTTCCAAAACCGTCTTTGTGTACCAGATGTACTGGAGATCAAAGAAGTGATACTCCGAGAAGCACATGAGACACCATATTCAATTCATCCAGGGAGTACGAGGATGTACATGGATCTTAAAGAATTATTCTTGTGGAATAACAAGAAAAGGGACATTGCAAAATATGTATCTAAATGCCGTACTTGCCAAAGGGTAAAAGCAGAACACCAAAGTCCAGCAGGACCATTACAACCTTGGAAAATTCCGGAATGGAAATGGGAAGAAATTGGTATGGATTTTATCATAGGATTACCCATGACATCGAAGCAAAAGGATATGATGTGGGTGATTATGGATCGATTCACGAAAAGTGCACACTTTATTCCAGTAAATCAAAAAGATAATGCCGAGAAGTTAGTGGAAATCTATGTCAAAGAGATAGTAAGTAAGCACAGAGTACCCAAGAAAATTGTATCAGATAGAGGATCTGTGTTTACATCAGCATTTTGGAAACAATTACATGAAGCACTTGGCTCAAAGTTGGATTTCAGCATAGCCTATCATCCCGAAACTGGAGGCCAGACAGAAAGAACCAATCAAATATTGGAGGACATGCTTAGAGCATATGCATTTTATTTTGGAGGTTCGTGGGAAGATCATCTACCATTGGAAGAATTTTCCTACAACAATAGCTATCACCATACCAAGTACTTTATGGGAGAAGATGTAGATCACCAATATGTTGGTATGAGCTTGGTAGTAGCAAGGAATTTGCACCAAACTATATTAAGGAGAAGCAAGATATCATCGATATTATTAGAGATCGATTAAAGATAACTCAAAGTCGAGAGGAGAGTTATGCTGATCAAAGTCGAAGATCATGGCATCCAGAAGTGGGGGATATGGTATATCTCAAAGTAAGTCCAATGAAGGGAGTTAAGAGATTTGGAGTCAAAGGAAAACTAAGTCCAAGATATATCGGACCATTCAAGATACTGAGTCAATAGAACAATAGCTTATGCTCTTGAGTTACCAAAAAGACTGGCTCAAGTTCATAATGTTTTCCACGTGTCACAACTACGGAAATGTCTTAAAGTTCCCGATGATGCAATCACACATCAAGAAATTGAGTTACAAGCAGATTTGACTTATGTTGAGAAACCCTGTAAAATTCTGGAAGAGAACTGTAAAAGGTTGAGAAACAGGGCAATCAAATACTGCAAGGTACAATGGGAACATCACCCGGAGCGAGAGGCCACATGGGAGAAAGAAGATGACTTAAAAGAAGCATATCCAGAACTATTCAGGTACACATCAACAAACTTCGGGACAAAGTTTAATTTAAGGGGGTAAGTCTATAACACCTAGCATTTAGGAACCAGCGAAGGGTAGAAATAGGAATCTGTGCATATGCATGCATTTATCTATAAAATTGGGGTAATTTTTTTCACTAAAGAAAAGCCTAAAGAGATCAGAGTTTCTTTCACTATCTAGAGGTAGGAATAGCTCTCTGTAGTGATTGCTATAAATCTTGACATGACCTTTAGGAATTATTGTGTTTTGGGGGAATAATTTGAATTCAAAATTGAAATTTAAATCATTTGAAAAATATTTGAAAATTAGAAGTTAGAAACATAAAGTTGTCTTCCAAAATGAGGTATTAACATTGTTTGATTATATTATAGATAAATTAAACAACAATGAGAACTTAAGGCAAGGAAATTTAAATAAGAAATTAATTCTTATTTCTTTTGTTTATTCCATAACAATATTATAAATTGAGATAGATACACCAAAACAGAATATTACAAGGAATATAATGAAATGAAACTTTATTAACTTATAAGAATATTTTTACAAGATTCTTTACAAAAGGATAAGAAGGAGATTACAATGAAAATATATACTACCTATCTATTCCTATACTACATTCTAGTCAAAAACCCTAAATCTGCCAAATTTGGCTAAGTCTGGAAATCTATTTCCAACATCACCTTTTTGAATGCCTCCTTTTCCCAACCCTCGTGAATTATTGGAAATGCACTTGAACCCTCTTGTAAACCATCGTAAGACTACCAAGGCCCACTCTTGCCCTTGGTTATATCATTCTCGAACCCATTTGTTCTTGATAGTTTTGCACGCAAGAAAATAAATATTCCTGCAAATCTAGTCAACATGCCTACCTTGATAGAAGCTTACACCCCCATACAACCTTCTATGTACCAGCTATTGGCATGGTTGTGTTCTACACATATAGGTCTATCAACATATACTTCACTTGTTCCAAGTGGATCTTTGTGCTTATTAAACCCACATGGTTTTCAAGGCATCATGACTCATCTGGTATGGCAGCCTTATTTTCAACAAAGTTTGCCATCACTTCCAGACTACCTCAAATGTAACCATCCCAAACATCTTCTGCCATGACCATCTATATGACTTGGTATAGCTATCCATCTATCCCTTGCATCAAGGTGAGATCTGAACTCCAAGATACAACCATGTTTAGATGGTATGAAATTAACCTCACCCTAGATCCTTAATCTAGGGTATTTCACCAAAATCAACTTAGATTCTCCAATCCCAAGGTTGAAAATGCTTGCTACACCTTGTCTACATCATCTAGCTTGATCATCAAGATTTGTAAAATATTATCCATAATTATTATGGCTCCAAACCTAATACATCTCTTTAATAGTCAAAATCTCCAAAACTCCTTTCCCAAAGGAAAGTTTGGTTGTTGCCAAAACACCTCCCCAAATTTTGGCTCATCCGAGTTCCATATATCATACCCTATCTTCCAACTTCAAAAATAAATATTTTTGAAGAGCTTTAATAATTTTTTTTGCCCTTTTTCCTAAATGGCAGAAACAACAAAATAAATGTTTTAAATACTTTTAAGCCTAAATAAATCTTGGGAAAATTCCCCTAAGTGTGTATTCACATTTGAGATCACCTCACATCAAAATCCAATAGGGTCCAATGTAAAAATGTCAAATGAACTCCAAGATTTCACTTCTGCAGTTTCTGAATAAATGGATTTAAGTGGACTTCTAATCTTCTGAAAATTTCCAAATAAATCCTGGAGAGGCATATTAACCCTCTCCACCTATCAGTACCATCTTCCCACCTTGTACTATACGTAATTTTGAACTCTCTTCACAAACACCATTTTGATCAAATAGTGCAAACAACTCAAAACATGAGCTAAAATGAAGAAAATCTTTATCAAAGTCTTACCACCACTCTCCACAGCAACCAACATTCCTCCCTGGCCGAGGCTACTGTAGCATAGCACTGTAGCTGACCCCTCCCCTTGTCTTTTGCTCTTGGAAAGAGTGGAGAGAGATAAGGCATATCTAGCAAAAGATCTTGCACAATAAAAGCACCAGCTGCAGCACGCCTAACCTCTCCCTATGGTCGTGTCCCTGGCCCCACATCACCTCTGCACCATGCCTGCTACCCAATGGATGGCCACCTCCATCCCTTCAAGCCATCCATGGTCCTAGCCCACCATGAGCCACTCCAACCCGAGATAAAGAGGACAGAGGTTCTCACCGCTGCCCCTGCTCCCTCATTTCGCCTCCACACTCTCCCCCTACCTCTCCCCGAGCTCCAGATCTCGTCCATCAACTCTCCCTCGCCATGGAAGGAGAGGAAGCTCTCCTCTAGGGCTTGCTCTAAAAGGAAAGTACTCTATCGAACCAGGACACCTCCCCCCTCACTATCCACTTTTATTCACCTCTCTCACTTAGATCTACTCCCCTGTGCCCTCTTTTCTGTCCCAGGTACACCGGAGCCACCGCCGTCGTGCATGTCCGAGAGAAGCTCCCTCCCGTCGAGCCCGACCTCCCCGAGCACCTGCAGCCCTACCGAAGCCATCCTGGTGCCCTCCTAGGACCTCCGCATCCACCCTGCACCCTGCACCCTTGCCGACGACATGCATGCAGCCCCAAGCCTACACCGGCGAGCTCTTGAGCCGGCCGAGCCACGGATGCATGGAACCCCGCCTCCGCATGGAAACCGCCGTTTCCGCACCTCGCCAGGAACACCGTCGACTACCGCGTTGCGCTGTGGCATCCCCGTCGTCTCCCGAGCCGTAGGTAAGCATCCCGAGTCGCTGACGCCCCCGTTTGGGTTTCTGCCCGCCGCGCTCGCAGTGAGGTAGAAGAAGGAGCCAAGGCCGTCGATGGCCACTTAATCGAACGTCCCCAGACCTCCTGTACCGCTTCGGCACCCTCCGCTGCTGACTGGCGGGCCGCGACAGTTAGGTTCGAACGCTCCCCTCCCGCTCGCTGCGTCGCCCCACCTCCCCTCCAGATCTAAGCCCGTGACACCCCTTTTCTTTTTTCCTTTTTGTAAATTACCAGATCTCATTTAAAACGTTTTAAAAATTGAAAATGGGGTATTAAGTCCAAATAAAATTCTTATCATATTCATGTGTGTTTTGTGCAACATGCAGGACTGTCCTTTTTCCAAAAATAATTTTTGTTATTTACTGGCAATTAATCTACTAAACAATATCCTCTAACCTAAATAAATCCCCTAGCAAATCGTAGAAACCCAAATGAGGTGAATTTACTTCCCTTTGGTAGGTGTGGTCCTTCACCATATTTTGGCATTGGTCCCCTGCCAAGTGGAACAGTAGTAGTAGTTTGGCAAAAATAACAAAAACAAGCCATTGCATCCTTTAGAAAACTCCCTAGGTAAATCAGCAAGATATTTTAGGTTGCTTCCAAATCCCAGTGATGTGGTACATGAATTCTTATCTAAACCCAGGAGCTCAGTATTTATTATTCCTCTGTTGAATTTTAGTGAATTAAATACTTCTGTAAGGAGTATTATCACTCAAAAAACACTCAAGGAGTTTGACAACTCCAAAAGAGTGAATCCAATTCCTACAGAAAGGTATTGTAAATGCCTATCATGTGTCTTTGGAATCAAATCAAAAGCTTCTGTAGATTTAATCTGGTGAAAAGGACAAAATGTCTACAGAACTGCCTTTGGGAATTTCCTGAGGGTATTCTGGTAATTATTTTGACATGATTCCAACACTTAGTGAACAAGTACATCAGGCCCCACCTAACAATCCAAGGAAATAATTTTTGGAGCTGCAAAACTTCTTTGGTGAATTATTTCCTAAAACTAGAGTCTGTAGCACTAGAAAATGCATAAGTAATCCAAGAAAAGTGATAAAATAGTGAAACTACTTTTGATGGCCTTGTTATTTCAATACCTACCTGTAGATATTATTTGTGCATATTGATATCATACAGAACCTATCCTTAGTCCAAAACCCCTCTTAGGTAATTCCTAGACTATAAATCCTAAGGGGATTTTCTTCCATGTTTCCAAGACAAGGCCAACCTGATTAAATCCAATCCTCTCAAAACCTATTGATTTGAGTAATGTGTGGTATGTTTGTCTGCTGTATTGTATTGATGCTTGTATTTCTTTATGTTGATTGTGGCCTTGTTTGTTTGCATGTGTTCCCTATCGACGATAGTTGCGATTATATCGGGGACCGAAAGGAGTGGTTATTATTGGTTATTATGGTTTTCTAAGAAGAAGTCCAGGGACATATTGCCATATTGCTGATCATCAGGCAAGCCACCTTCTTGCTCATAAGCCTCGTCCTACTGTTTTACTTATGCATGTTTTATCTACTGTTATGAAAATTGCACTGTTTTACTATATGTTGATGTATATATGATAGTGGTTTGGCTCCTCCGAACTATTACACTTTTGTACTATTCAGTACAACCCCCTTGGTGACACCTACTTGTCCCTAGTAGAATAGATGGTGTACTACACCATACCCCTTTGGAGACCCTGATTTAGCCAAAGCAAAGCTATAGGATGGGAAGACCTCGAAAAAAGTTTTACCAAATGTTTCATGATAAAACCCTAGTGAGGTGGGACCTCCCAAGAGATATTGAGAAAGAAAAAGGTTTTTGTTTTACAAAATGCTGAAGGAAAGCTGGAGGAAAAAGGTTTACGAAAATGCACCCGGTTCTTTGCAGTTTAGCTATAACAACTTAACCCGTTCAACCACATTACTCTGGAATGGGACAGGGCTAGATTTGATGGTTGTCTAGTTTGGTATAAGTTGCCTCGCAACTACTACAGGGGACGAAACTCCCTGCAGGGTGGGCCTTCTTCGGACAAACGGTCCATGTGAGACATCGACCGGGAGAAGGAACGAAGGGTCTACAAACCTCCACGCGTTACTATGAGCCCCTCATTGAAAGCGCGCATGTAGGACGTGTAATATGCGCTCTGGTGGGTCCTCGGTACCCGACGTCCCGGTGTGGAGGGGAACACCACTCATAGGGTAGGAACTTATACCGGAGTGGGCACCCGGAGAGTCTTGATCGGTTACTCGACCCACGATCGGTGAAGATCAGGGTAGTGTACCCGGATGGTGTGGGTAAAGTGTGCAACCTCTGTAGAGTGTAAATCTATTCGAATAGCTGTGTCCGCCATTAAGGACGGGTTGGACAAACTTCTGTAGAGCGGTGCTAGTTTTGTTTTCAAAAAGGATTTCAGTAAAGAAATGGCTTTGGAAATGTTTTGACCATGGGATGGTCAGAAAGGGATGGAAGGAGTTTGGTCGTGGGACGACCGGAAGAAAAGAACAAATGGGTGACCCAGTCCTAAGGTTTTCCAAAAACTTTTCAAAACTGTTTCCAAAATGTTTACAAAAGTTTTCAACAAAGTTATGTAGATTCCATATCTACAAGAGAAACTAACTGAGAAAAGAACCTCTCTTGGAGCCCTCCTACTACCACAACCATAATGCATATCCTCTTGTTATTACTTTTCTCTTAAGGTGGTTTGCGAGTACATTCAAAGTACTCACTGGCATTGTCCCTAGCTATTAACATGGTCAGATATCAAGAAGAGGTGAAGTGGACGACTATGCGAGCTAGGACATCTTCCCAGTCAGTTGCCTGTAGGTTGAGGCATGATTGGGCTCTGCACGTGATGATGTTCCGCTGCTGAAGATGGTATAGCCATAATGGCATTTATGTAAGTCCTGTATTTCGGTATATCTCGGATGTTGTAATAATACTTGTCGGTTATGTGCCATGACTAACTAATCATGGGATCGTGGTTGTATGCATAACAGGGATTCTCGGAGGATTAATTCGAGGGCCCCACATCATTGAGTAATTAAAAGGGGAAAGTTTCACCAGGACAGTAACCAATAAAAGGATAGGAAGTGAAAGTCAGTTCACTTGATCTGATCCACAAACAGCCAAGTAACAAGGAAGCTTAGTCATCTAACTGCATGATGTGTGCTGTCGACATAGCAACAGCAGTCCAAGCAGTCAAAAAAGAACACTCAGCCATGGCACAACTACTAGTGATCACATTCTATATCCACCTTGTCAAGCACACGGCAAGAACATAGTGAGCCTATCCACTTCCCAAAAAACCCACTAGATAGCTTACCAAATCAACCATCAAATCACCACAGAATGGTCACATAAGGAGGGGGTGGTGCAGGAGGATAGGAAGGACAAGTACAAGGTCACAGGAGCAAGGAGGAGCAGAACCAGAACCTGGGGTGTGCAAAAACAGGCTCTAGGGAGTGATCAAGTCACCAAGATCAAGCCAGCAACATCAAGCAACACCACAACATCACCAACAAGCAAGTTGTGTGGTGAGTTTATACAAAACCATCACATGTTAAATCTTAGATAAGCATGTGTTGTTTCATATAAGATCTTCTTAGAAAAACACCCAAGTGGGGTGTATCCATCATAGAAGAAATAAAATAAAGCCCAAATAATCAATCGTTGCAAGCCACACCAAGATCTCAGCCTGTGCATCACTGATCTTGGATAATAACACATGTTTCTACAGCTAATAAGCCAGCAGCCTTAAGTGAGGATTTCTGGGCACATCCAATGGATGGTAGCAACTCAGAAACTATTTCATCTTAAGGATCTATATTAGACATCATGGGCTGTCAAATCATTTTCTTAAAAGCTATTAGAATCATTGTCTTAAACTGATTATCAAGGCACACTTGCGAGGGAAACAATAGGTAAAAACGTTAGTTCCTATCTAGCATAGCCTCAGACCAGCATCATAGGCTTGGTAAAATTAAAGAGTACCATAGGCTAATTTATCTAATAAAGTTTTTCAACTCTCAAAAACTCTAGAGTACAAATAGAAATAGCCCAGTATCAGGATAAAGCTTGTGTACCATTCAAATGAAGGTTTCACAAGGATTCATCCTAACCAAGCAGATTCTACCCGGAATTTCATAATCCAATTCTTTTAAAAGAATACTCAATCATTTTCCTAATATAGTATTTAGGAATCATTCCGCTTTACATAAGAAGCTACCAACAAGAATGCATCAGTAGTATTTGAACAGGAGGCAAACTATATGTTCTAGTATGGGAACAAATCCACTCACAGCATAGATCAGCGTCATAGCATTCAAAGTTTAGAATTGACAGTAATTCAATATTATAGAAGAATGCAGTTAACAGAGCCACTGTCATCAATTTCGAAGACCACCAATATATAGTACTTTTGCACAGACTAATCACCACCAATTACTCCTAAATCATGCACAGACTAATCACAACATTAGTGGGGAAAATCCCAACACAAGGGATGAACCCCAATTAGGGATTTATCACCATAGGCACCCACCGAGTTGCAAGGTAGGACCAGAGGGGGAGAGAAAGGTAGACTTACCCATAGTCCTCGCTGATGATTATAAGAGGACGAATAATCACGGGCGAGCGCACTCGGCGGCACAGGGAGCACCTGAGGGCACTACAACCTGTGCCGAGCCATGAGGCAGCGGTCACAGCCACACGAGCAGAAGTGGTGGCACCACAGGGCCACCGAAGTCGCGGCATAGCATCACAGGGGCGGCGGAACAGCACATCACCGGCTATCACCAAACCCTAGGGTTCGGGGTGGAGGCGGCCTGGCCAGAAGAGGCGCCCAACAACAAATTGAACTGGACCAATCAATGGAGCGACATCGTCTGCCTCTTCATGAACCAGAGCGGTGGTCGGATAGGCCTGGGGAGGCTGGAGTCACGCAACGGCGGCGTCGGCAACACAACATCTCCACGGGGGTGCGAGAGAGAAGAGTGAACGCACGAGAGAGAGATAGGAGCAAGTGGTACTGGGCCACTTGACCCAAAAGGGTTTAACCAGCCCAGGTGGGCCGAGTCAGGGCTGGGCCAGCCCAATGGGCTAGGTCCAGATTTAAAAGAAAAATCTGAGTAATTTATCAAAAGACCAAAATACCCCTAGGACTTAAAAGGTCCTAAGAAATAAAATAAAAAAATCCAAAAAATATAAATAAAGTACAAGTGAACTCACAAAGGTGTCTTCTATTCAAAAATATTAATAGAGAGAATTTTAGGTAATTAAATTTAGAACTATTATCATGGATATATACTCCTTTTGGAATTTTATAAAAATATACAAAAAACTGAAAAATGAATAAATTTTAAGATCCTAAAAGGCAGTACTATTATAAAAAAATTAGTTTGTATTTTTTAAAAGTAAATCAAGTGTGATAAAAGTAAAGTCTAATTTCCTCAAAGGAATTTCAGATTAATATTTAAAAGAGTTAAAAATTAAATAAATTCATTTTTAAACTCTTATAATAATACTAGTTATCATAATAATACTAAATATAAAACTTATATGAATTTAATGGTTGTTGGGTAATACTTTTCTTTTTATTAAACAAAGAAAATAATAAACCTTTATAAGGTGGGTAAATCACGCAATTAAGAAAAAGATAAACCATTGCATGACATTACTATGCATTGCACATTGCTTCTTTAAATATTGTCCTTATTGGGTAATAATGGTCTTCTGTAGAAACTGGAGCTCAAGGTCTGGTGGAAGTATCCGACTTCACTACCTTGTAGTCACAAGGCAAGTTCATCACTTGCTCATGTCCTTTGAAGAGTCTTTATGAAAGTATTTGAAAATTGTGTGTTATCATCTATATTCTAAAGGAGACGGAAAAGTAAGTATTTTCTCAAACAAATGAAATGCTATTATCATCCTAAGTGTTGATAAGTACTAAAAATTGCAGAGGAATCTAAGATTTCAAATGTTAAAACAAATAGGACTTAATAACCCATGACATCAGTGAATCTAGCACCGTATATTACGCGTTAACCATGAGATTTGGAATGGGACGGAGAAGTCAGCTTGATCTTCTTCCTTTCGCATGTACGGATGACCTTATCGTGAGGATGTAGCTTCCTTGCAGGCACTCAGCAGGTGGGTGGGGCTCCTAGTTCCCCATGATATTGGTGTCTAGACTTTCCATGAGGGGCTATCGGAGGTATATCTGCCCTATATGGGGGTTGCTAGGGACATGATCTACTCACTGGAGTCTCCAAGGGGTTGTCAGGGTTATATCTGCCTATATGGGGGTTAACGGATGTATATCTTCTTGGGGAGGTCGTGTCTTCATGTGGGGTCGCGGAGAGGGGCAGTGATTGGCTTGAATCATCTACTGGGCCCCACATCACGGAATTGTGGACGGGAAAGTACGCCCGGTTGTGCAACAAGGATTTGGTCTCTTATGGGTAAAGTAACGCACCTCTGTAGAGTGTAATAATTATGACATGTTACTCCCTGTTTCGGGAAGGAGCTATGAACACGGCAGGAAAGGAACTCCATGAAGTTCTGGTCAACTTGTGAAGGCTGATGGGCATAGTTTTTGAAAATAAAATCAGTCTTTGAAGAAATGTTTACCAAAACGGCATAGTACCAAGGACTTATAGTCTAAGGTGGTAGTTAGAGCATCAAACTTCCCACCTTGCATATAGTGAACTTGCTGGGTAACGCTGTTAATCACTCTTTCCTTTGAACCCCTTGCTAGACTTTGAAGGCTAGAAGGATGACTAGATGTATGCTACAGAAGTCCAAAGCGATGTCTACTATGAAGAGCCAGACCTGTCCTATGGAATCTAAGGGGTGGACTACGGGATACACTATGGAGCTGAAGACAACGAGTCAGAGTAGTTGTCATGCCGAAATGTAGTTACCTAGGTTGAGCCGAGCAGCACGAACCCTATAGAATAAGTTGTTGAGCTCATGTCTTTCTTATCGTTGTGTCTTCCATTCTTCTGCTGAACTTTAACTTTGAATCACTTGAAATATCAAACTTCTGGTATTGTAATAATAATGAAGTGTGTATGTTTCTAATTTGGACCCGCAATGTTTCTGTTGTACCACTCTGAGGGATGTGATATTTACGGAACGGTGTTCTGTAGATGTCATGTGAATGACTATAGTGTACTAGACATGCAGTGGTATGCTGGGTCATCGCATAGTAGTGTTTAGAGATAATATTAGTAACATCATATAATTATTTTCCAGATCTTTTGTAATTTTGTGCTTAGAGAAAAAAGGAATATGGCTCAAAACGAATGTGTGACATGTCAGTAGCAACCTGCCTGGAGTGGGAGTGTAAGTATTCTCGATTTTTCATATACATATCTTATTTTAAATTTCCATATATACTGCTTTATGTTCATGATCTTATGGTTTTTTTCTGTTTCACAAATTTATGCTGGGTATTCCTTGTTGTTTTGCTGAGCGTATGCGACAATTCGCTCTTGGTCCGCATCTGTCTTGGATCCTTGCTAGGAGTGACCGCCATGATCAAAATAGAACAATCGATGAATACTACTTCGATGTGCTATATGGTGGGAATTTTGGGAGGTCGGTAGCATTATGTGGGCCATATTGGAGGGTGTTTTGTGCAGCTTATAACATTGAACAGAATGATGTTCTCACATTTGTATACGATAGAGTAGACATGTGCTTTATTGTTGAACTGTCACATGCTGATAATGTTGTCAAACCTTGGGTTGATCAAGACCAGTGTATGTATTGACTTCTTTGCATTCAATTGGTTTTTTCTTACACACATGACTAGTTTCTTAATTATATATGTTCCTTACACACAAACCTTCTTCAATTTCATATGCATGATCAGGGTGTTATAAGACCAAAGATTGTTGCAAGGTGACACTAGAGAAATCCATATTTCAGCACCCATGTAATGTTAGTTGCTCTAAAATGAATTCCATATCTTGGGCATTCTACAAGGAGTTTGTAAGAGACCTGGATGAAGATGAGGTCTTTGAGATTCCTCAGTTCTTGGTGCACCGGGTGCAGGATGAAGATGGTCTTCATCAGATGGTTAGTTAATCACTTTTTCTTATGCTTTTCCTTCTTATTTTGTAAATTTATCAGGGTGGCCAGTTAACTAAGATCTGTTATATATTTTTGTTACTCAGGAAATTCCTTTGAGATGCACACGGGAACACCAAATCCCAAAGAAAGGGTTCTATTGTGTATCCATGAAGAATAATTGTTACAAAGGCATATCGGAAGTATATGACGACTGCATTGAGTTCACCGACCCCTGGGTTGAATTCTGTGCTTAAAATAGAATTTGCCTTGATGATCTGCTTGTCGTCCAGGTCAAGGTGATGAGGCACTATATCAAGATAATTATTTAGGTGGTCACCGATCCGGCATAGGATCATGAGGATGTGGAAGACGATAGCGACACACAGCAGGAGGAGGACGAAGATGAGAGTGTTGGCTCTGTGATGTCGGTTGTGGCTCAGAACTTCTGAATAAATCATCAGAATTTAAATTTCAAGAATGCATGCTCAGAAACTTTTGTGTTGTTGTATGTTAAACTAGCAAATCTCTTTTGTTCAAATCTCTTGGGTTTTACCAACTTCATTATGTTTAATTATGAAAGAGAAAATATAAATGATTTCTCTCAATTTCTCGCATAGAAAAATAAACAACTAATTCCATATTCTCGCAGGAACTGGCCCCACTTGTTGAACCGGTGGCACTGCGACGATCTCCACGTAACCACGGTGAGTTCTCGAACCGAAGCTGCAGTTACTCATTATTACCACGTATCCATGATCTCTACAGTTATTCATGCGAGCTTCTTCTTCCTCTTCCTTGCTCATTCGTATTTTCTTGAACCATCGATTCTACTTCTTCCTTGCAGGCATTTCCTTGCAGGCATTTCCTTTCACCCATTTCCTTGCAGGCATGGACGATGGGAAACGCACAAAAGAGACCCACTTCGTCCCTGTCGATGGCACCACGACTTTGACAGTGGTGTGCACAAATGATGAACCGACTGTGGAGACAACTCTTGCCGGGTGACGAAGGGTTAACTCATGAACGCCCATCACAGATGGACTTAGATTCGAGGAAGTGGGGAGCGTTGGAGGCATCAATCAGCTAGGAAACAAGCATACAGGGGACATGAGGTTTACCCAGGTTCAGACCTCGCAGAGGACCCTACTCCTGCTTGTCGGCTCTTGGAATTATCGAGGAGTCGAAAGTTTCAGGGGTGCGCAGATGCAATCTTGTGATGGTGTGGAAACAAGGGTTGCGGATATCCTCCTCACCATCTCTCCTAGACTTTATATAGATAGGCTAGGTATCGAGATAGCAGGCCGAGTCGGTTACATATTAGGGTTTCCCCTTTAAACTTCTATCTTGTATTTGCTGTATTCTGCAAGGAGTCGAAGTCTCCCAAGTCACCCGAATCTTGACTGGGCCTTAGCAACGTCGTGGCCTTCTTCTGGGCTGGAACATAGATGCTGATCTGGAGTACCTGTAGGATATTACAATGTCTGTATCCCCCAAGTGTCCAGTCGAATCGCGGATTCGAGTGTAGACTTATGAAGCCTTTGAGTGTATAATCGAGCATGTTTTCGAGTGCTCAAATTTGTATCATAGGGATTGTTGATGTACGTGCCTGATTTATCCTATGTATCGGGATCAGTTAACTGCCTTAGGGCAAAACAACGCAATCTACTCAAACTCGAGTCCCCGGACTCGAATTCGGAAAAGTGCTGGATAATTCGACTCATGTTGCGGAGGTCTTACAAAATCGAATCCCAGTATATAAGTGTGAGCACTCAACGCGTCCGTCAAGTGGGCACTCAAGTGTCTATTCGAGTGGGGACTGTGAGTGTTTTCGACTGCTGTCGTCTTTTGCTTGCTTAAGTCGAATGTGCTTCTAGTGCTCCCTATGGGAGTAGCCCCCCGAGTCCACAACCAAATCGTTGATTCTAGTGAGGGGTTTAAGTGCAATTACATTGTCAAAATGTTTTTATGTCTATGAAGTTTATCGGGTGCGCGGCCAGTGCTCCTGTTAGGAGTAGCCCCCGAGTGCTTGGTCGAGTTGAAGAGTCGAGTGAGTACTAGATTAGTCAGAAGATGCTCTTGCTGGAGTGGATGACGATAGTGCTGATGATGAGATGACCTCATTAGCCCGCGTGAGCGGTTTTGACAGGACGTGGCGAAAGTGGGGCCCCATTTTTGACTTGGATTTGACCAGGCGTGCGTAACCTTTGGTTTTAACTGTGTCTCCTCGATTCTCACGTGTAATGAGAAAAGTGGGGCGACGGTTCACCGCTTGCATCGCCATGTGTCCGTCTTGATTTGCGTCACGCGTCTGATTACTGTGCTTTTGGTCGTTGGATTGCATGGGTGTTGAGGTTAAGTAGGGATTTCCCGTGCGGTAATTTCCCCCACAACTCATCTTCTCCCTCGCGCTCTGCCTCCATTGCTACTCTCTACTGTTCCATTGCTCGGGCCTCCATCGCTGCGTTGGACAGCCTCAAGACCTTCCCGAACTACTTTCTGCGCTCGCACCTCACTCGCAATATGGGGAAGTAGAAGGGCGCCTCCGCCGCTGGATCTGCGACCTCCACCTTTACGGCCAAGAAGAAGGGCGCTGTCGCTACGGGCGCCGGTAATGCTGCTACAGCTGCCAAGAAGAAAAGCGCGGGCACGCGCGTCAGGAATGGATCATGGCGGAGGACCGCCATCAAGGAGACGGAGCTCTTCAACTGGCACCAAGATGGTGCTCTCTTGGCTACTGAAAATGACTGCCGGATGCCCGACGATGAGGTAATCCCCGATCCCCCACCCAATTTCAGGTGATGTTTCTCGCATTTGTCATTCGTGGCCTCTCTCTCCCCCTCCACAAGTTTGTGCGAGGGTTACTCTGCTTCTACGGGCTCTAGCTCCATCAGCTGACCCCCAACTCCATTCTCCACATTGCTTGCTACATCACCCTTTGCCAGTGCTGTCTCAGAATCGAGCCACACTTTGGCCTTTTCAAAAAACTCTTCAAACTGAAGCACCAGTCGGGCTCTGGGTCGGTAGTCTACGATATAATAGGCTGCGGGATCCATGTAGACCCCAATGTCGAATATTTCTCCATCAAGTTCAATGCATCTGTCCCAGGGTGGAGGGAGAATTGGTTCTACATCCGCGACTAGAAGGTTGATGATGAACACTTCGGACTCATGCCTTCTGATTCAAAGGTAGAATGAAAGAGGAGGAGGTCATGGAAGAACACGGTGATGCCCGGTGAAGCCGAAGAAACTAAGGTATGTCTAAGTGTGTCTGCGACCTTGAACTCTGCATGGGGAAGGAAGTGGGCGGTGCAGATCTCATTCGCACCTGGATGCATCGTCGAGTGCAGCCGCTGCAGGCTAGGGCGCATCCAATGTGCTGCTAGACTGGTGTTGATGGCATCACTTGCATCTCTCAAGAGAATATTTCTTCGGGTGAACTGGACAGGAGGTTTCGACTGTTGACCAAGTACATAGCCAAGGAGAAACTCCCTGGTGACTCAACCGTGCCTCTATTCTGCACGAGTCACCCTCCGCCTGAGGTGGCTTTCTTGTTAGCTCTTCTTATTTTTCAATTGCCTGCTAGCTTGTCCTTTATACTGACGCTGCCTCTTGTTCTAGGACTGGAAGGTGACCAATGTGTTGCCTCCCCAGCCAGAGGGAGTGATTCCTCGCGAAGCGGAAGAGGAGGACGAGGCGGGGTCCACCCTCCCTGTTGGGGAAGAGCAGGAAGCCCCCAAGTCCAGCAGGAACGGGACTCGTAAGTGCTCCCGAAGCAAGGACTCAGATGCGTCTTCACCGACGATGCCGGAGGGTCCTTGACTTAGGTAGATGAGCCATTTTCCACCGTGCATGTTCACGCCATGGATACCCCTCCATGGAAGAAGCTGAGGATACCGAAGGAGGTGTCTGAGGAATTCTTCGACCTTGATGACTTCGACTGGTAAGTTTGTGCCTCTGCTGATTTGTCCTTATGTCCGGAAATCTCTTTCTCTGAAGTTGTTTTTGTATGTTTATGTTGTAGCAAAACTGCATCATCATCATCTAATGACTGCCGCTTTGTGAAGTAGTCTAGAGTTGCAGACTCCAAAGAAAAGTATGTGGTGAAGCAGTCGCATTCTCCCTATGTGGCGGCCACCTCCCGTGCCAATTCTTCGAGTTCCCCCCATGCTAGGGGCACTAGATGGTTGCCTGGATGCCTATGCAGAAAGAAACTTCAGAGTCCCTGGAGGAGCATGTAAGTTCTGTTGACTCTGTCAGTCGAAATTAGGTTGATGCTGATGCGTTTCTTCTTGCAGCCTGTCATGAAGGAATCTATTCGCCTTGCTGAACGGATTACATCGATGGGCCATCAACATGCCTTGCTGGAGACCCAACATCGTACATTTGAGGGTGAGCTTGCGCTTTGTATATCTGTGTTGTTTCTGCAGAAGATCGTCGATCTTAAGTTTTTGATACCATTCTTTGCAGGTGAGAATAATGAGCTCCTCCGTAGCGTCAGCTCCCTCGAGAAGGGTCTTGCCGTGGCAGAGAAGAAACGTGACGAGGCGCTCGAAGCTCTTGAGCGCTCTGTCCAGGATTCAAAGAAGCGTGGTCAGGACCTGCGTTCTGCTGTGACTGACAGGGATAAAGTGTTCGTGGAATAGCTTTTCTCTGTTGCTAAGGTACTCTCAGGTACGATGCTACGTCATTTTGTTTGTTCTTCACTTGCCTGTATTTGGTTGTGCTCAAATGTATCTTCTGCAGATGCTTCTGGTGTTGACTTCGACGCCCAAGCTTTGGCCCACCCAGATGCCTTGTCCAGCGCCGTAGCTGCAGTCGAACACCTAGCGTCTCCGTCAAGGATTCCCTTGAGAAGGCCAAGGGTGTGCTTGGGCGTCTTCGAGAGGAGATGGTCCCCAAGGCCAAGCTTATCGGAGATCTTGATGGCCTTGTGGAGTCCTTTGCAGAGGGTGTTCCCATGGACTTCAAGAATGCTTAAAGGGGACTCGGAGATACCATGGGACTTGCGATGGCGCAGGCTCATGGTGTTGAGATGAACCCTAGTGAGGTCTCTAAGGCAATGCCGGTCACTACGGATGGCCAGAAGGTAGTATTTGCTCCCTTTTCTTCTCGCTATCATAAATATGGGCCTCGGCTCATTGAGACACTCGCAAAGTACTCGACGGAGCTGAGGTGGTCAAAGAATGAAAAAGCCACATCATCAGAGGCTGTAACCAAGAAGGCCATGACATCGGAGGCTTCCACTGACTCGAGGAATACCCCGAGTGCCAATGCGTAGCTGTAGGCTGTCTCTTTGTCGTCTTTTTGTAATATTCTAGCTTCTCCAAACTTCTTGTTGAGTTACGCTATGCCTTGTGGGGGTACCCCTTTTAATACTTGCTGAACTTTGATATTTCTACTTTTGGTGCTATTATGAATGGTTGGTCTTATCCGTCTCTTCCTCTGCCTGGATAGGGTCCTTCGAGTGATCCGTCTAGCGCACCTCCCACCGATGAACCTGTGGCACAACCACGTTCAAAGGTGGAGGAATTGTCGCTGTTGTCTCGATTGCATGATCGTATAAAGCACTTGGAGCGAGAAATGCCCATGACTCGTGGTAGCGCTGATTTGTGGAAGTCAAAAGACGAAAAAGCCAGTGAATGGGAGAAATATCTTTTAGGCGAGGTGGCTCAGCTGAATTAGCAATTGGAGTGTTAGTTTCCTTAGCTTCTTCTTCTTTTCTAGCCAGCTGTGGCGGTGATTCGCCCTTATGCCTTTTGCTGCCCTTTGCAGTTGTTAGTGCTCGTCTTCCACAGGAGGAGAGGGACCGATTCATCATTCCGCTAAACAACTTGACCTAGGAGAATATGGAAGCTAGCGGGTATTTTTGGGTTGACCAAGATCACGTAGTCGTGTTCGCGACGTTGCAGGATCGTGTGTCACATGTGCTGATGTATGATGACTTCAAGCGCACAGATTGTTTGTAGCTAGTTTTGAAATAAAGATATCAATCCCACATGGTGCAGGAGTCTGAAGTCTAATAATTCTTGAGATAAATATTGCGATGGAAATGCTAGATAGTTTTCTAAGTAATAAGATAAAATGCGAGTAATGTGTAAAAAGGTGTTTGGGGGTTTTGGGTATAAGAGCAATAATAAAGTAAAGAAAAATAACTTAATACAGAAAGTAAGTATCGCGTATGTAAAGAAGATTGGAACTACAGTAGGGAAAAGGCGTTCTCAGGGAGTAGCGGATACACCACTAGTATTGTAAAGATCTAAGATAAAGATTATCATCATGAACATTCTCAACTATGTATGTGTGGGAGGAACTCCGAATGTGGATGAATAGGAAACAAGTGCTGCTCACATCATCCTCATAACCACAATAGTCAGCAATCGATATCAATCGAATTACTGCGCTATTAAGGGACATAATCCTGTAGGACGTATACCATGGCATGGATAGTGTTCCGTGAGTTTCCTCGATTTCCCAAGTTGATACGTAAGGATTGCTAACCGTTTTATAGTCACTGGAAGTGCTAGCACACCTTCATCTACCAACAACTAGTTCCCTCCATTAAGCCCCGAGAGAGGCAAATATTGAGAGGTCGACTTCTCTCAACATCAAGATGTAGAGAATCTAACAGATGGTCACAGCGATGAATATCATAATAGACTTTATCTTATTATAATCTCATACTAGGGTTTCTCCATCTCCCCAAGAACTAATGATCTACTCAGACATGGAGGCAATCAACATCATGGCAATGATAATGGAAACAATCATAGATGAATAGTACTTGTATAAATCCACAACAAGTATAGGAATTACAACAATATCTAGACAAGATGTAGGTGGGATGGATGAGGATGGTGGTGATGCAGCGGTGGTTGATGAAGATCGATGCCTTAGCCTCCTGGATATGCGCAGGGTGAAGATGGATCTGTGGCGGATGAGTTCCCCCTCCAAATGCCTTCCAGAGGTGAGATTGCTGTGATTTCTAGGTGTTCTGTATGTCGTCTCGTCGAACCAATAGCACGGGGTGAAACTATTTGACGAGGCGGAGGCGTCACCAGCTATACGGCCGAAGAAAATTATCCCTTCGTATAGTTGGTCATTATGCTCTCTGCCTCCTTTGTTCGCTTTTGGTTTTCTTCTGGTATTATTAATACTTCCCAAATAAGCGATTTACATTGTTTTTGACTCCTTTTCTCCATAGTACAACTGCTTCAATAATTGTATCCATTGGATCCATCATCTGTCCTGATCCTGGTGAAAACAGGCATAAAATATGCGTGCGAACGCCGTAAAATACCAAAATCCTACATCTACAATGCAAAATAATATGTAAAACATGATGCAAATATGCACTCATCAACTTCCCCAAGGTTAGACTCTTGCTAGTCCCGAGCAAGATTTTAGCTTAATGGATGTGATCCTCATATTCATGAAGCTGAGTCGATAAAATAAATGAGGCAATTGCAGCATGTGTTTATCATGTACGATACAGGGGAATAAGTTCATGAATAGTACCTTACTCAAACCATCTGAATAGTATTCGAAGGCTTCCACACCTTAGTTATCAATAGTTAATAAAAGATGAATCTCAACATAATGTAAAAGAATTTGGTTCAACCGAATGACTTAACGAGGTAGTCCCAAGTGTTTTAGGATCAACATATTCACTTGGGATTAAAAATCTCAAAAGTTTCTCTTTGTCATACTACAATACAGTGGCATGTGCCTATTTGCTGTTTGCACATTCGCTCTTTTTCTGCTTTTCTTTTTCTTTCTTTTTGCATATATGCTCACACTTTTGTTTTAAGTGTTGTGCAAAGGAGCTAGCCATATATTCCACTTCATGTAGGAATTCAAAGTTCAACGATCTCAATTATCAACTGTATATGAAGCATTCTTATGACTTGAAATTCTACCCCGACTTGTTCTCATTCTATTTAGATAGCACTTCATTTCCTTTGTTCAAGGTTTTTCTTTTTCAACTTAATTGTATAGATAATTTTTCTTTTGAATCAAACCATAATCTTACAGCATATTGACCAAATTATCTTTATGTGTTCCATTACCAATAGTGTGGAAGACTCCTATTGCTATCATCAAGTGCAAGTAAAAGCATACTCAAGCCATTCATATATCCATAGAGAAAACACAAACTCAATATTGCTCCATATATAATAATAGACTCATAATTTCATAAAAGGGATCGACTATTCCTGAAGGGAATTCTAATGATGCAAACTTTATTTCTAATTTGAACTAATGCAGGAATAATAAAAATTTATAAGATAGATTACAAGGTCTTAAAGATCTCCCGAAGCTTGGAATCAAGCCATGCGGGATCAAATAATCCCTTGCGATTATTTGATACTGTGATTGTTGTAGATCACTGGGGCGCCATGGCACGTGGTATCTTCTCCGCACGGGCCAGCCTAATGCGGAAGGATTGATTGACAACTTCTAATTCCTTAACACGTAGCTTGTAGAAAACATTATTCCTCTCCAGCACTTTCACTTGTTCCTTAATGAACTCATTGTTTTCTTGGAGTGTTTGTAGCGCCTTAAGACTCATGGTGAAACCCGCTTTGGTTGTCCGCTCGATATCTAAATCAAGTTTATCAAGATAAAGTCGCAGCAATCGAAGGTTTTTGGGTGTCCCTGGCTTTTCCCTTTCCAATTCCTCAATCCTCAGCTCCAGGGCCTTCAAGTCCCTCTTCCGACATCCATGGTCGGTGTCGAGCAACTCTATAGGGATGGTCTCGATCTCCTTGCCTTGGTTGAGGTTGCTCCCATTCTCCATGGGAGCTCTTCTTCTTGACTTCTATCCCTTGGTTGAGAGCCCTCTCGTGAAATAAGAGGTAGATTGGTTTCTGTAGATTGCGATTAGAGAGATAGACAATGGAAGTATATAAGAGGGGTCAGAGGTCGGTAAAGCTCACGAGAAACACCAAATTTCCGTCCAAGAAAAGAATCCAAATGGAACAGAAAAAGAAATCATGGATTTGGAAATAACTTGCCGCATAACGACCAACTATACGAGTGTGGCCCATATAGGTGCGGCCGTATAGTTTGTTCCTGGCAGATATTTCCAAATATCTTGAGTCCAGGTCGATTAAATCACGACTCGGAACCGACAATAATGTTTTTTAATAGATGAATAGAAAGATCAAATGAAAAGTGCCTGAGAGTTTAATGACCAACTATACGGCCAGATTTTTTGTTCCGATCGTATAGTTGTGACCGTACAGTTGCAAACACCAAAAATCTAAAGTGCCTGGGAGTTTAACAACCAACTATACGGCCGGAATTTTTTCTCCGGTCGTATAGTTGCGACCGTATAGATATCGGCACCAAAAATAAAAACCATCTGAGAGTTTAACAACCAACTATATGGCCGGAATTTTTGCTCCGATCATATAGTTGCGACCGTATAGGCTCAGATATCGAATATAATTTCATGAAGATGATACAGAGAGTTTAATGACCAACTATACGGTGGGATCTCCCGCTCCGTTTGTATAGCTCCGCCCGTATAGTTGGTAAAACCCCTCTAAAACTTCAGAAAAACACAAGGAATTCGAAAATTGAATTTTTAAGAGTAAAAATTGTGAAAATAAATCACTTATTAGGGTAAGTACACTTACCTTGCACTTACCACTTACTTAATCGGGGATGAAAAGTTCCTCCCACAGCAAGGACTCCTTCTCTCTTGGAGGAATTGACTTTAGTTCATCAAATAATTCCCGTAAATGAAAAAGACCAGGACTAAAGTTCCTCTCAATAAGATTAGTGTCCTCTTGGGCAAGCATGGACACTACATCTAACATCTTTATTTCTTGCCTCTCCATAATCTGCAACTCAAATTCTTAAAGTGAAAGAATCCAACGGATCAGTCTTGGCTTATGTTCTTTCCTCTCAAAGAGTTCTTTTAAGCCATCACGATCCATATGAACTCTCACCTTTGCATCAACTATATAAGTATAAAATTCATCACAAGAGAAAAATAGAGCAACCGATTCCTTTTCTTCCTTAGGGTAATTATTTTGGGAACCATTGAGAGTTATACTAGCATGATGTATAATATTAAATCTTCGACCAATATGTTGTCCAAGAGTTACTCCTACAACATCATCGCTAGCGACACATATTAAGTCAAAGGTTGTATCCCAGATAGGTGGTTTTACGGTGGGAGGACGAGTTAAATCATTTTTAAGTTTATCAAAAGCTTCAAGACATTTATCATCAAAATTGAATCTCATTCCCTTTTGCAAGAGATTAGTCAAAGGTTATATCCCCAAAAATTTGTAATGAACCTTCTGTAAAAACCCACATGACCAAGAAAACTTCTTATACCTTTAATATCCCTAGGTGGTGGCATTCTTTCTATTGCTTCAACCTTAGCTCTATCCACTTCAATTCCCTTACCTGATACTTTGTGTCCAAGGACTATACCTTCTTTGACCATAAAGTGGCACTTCTCCCAGTTTAGAACAAGATTAGTTTCTTCACAATGCTGCAAAACTTTCTTAAGATTATCCAAGCAACTAGTAAATGAAGTTCCATAGACAGAAAAGTCATCCATAAATACTTCCATTATAAGTTCTATGAAATCAGCAAAAATAGCAGTCATACATCGTTGAAAAGTAGCTGGGGCATTACATAGACCAAAAGGCATATGTCGGTAAGCATGTAAACCGTAAGGACTTATGAAAGTTGTTTTAAGTTGGTCATCTGGATGAACAGCTATTTGAGAGAAACCAGAATATTTGTCCAAGTAAAAAAATGAGTATGGTTTGCTAACCTTTCTAAAGTTCGATCTATGAACGGTAACAGGTAGTCTTCTTTCCTAGTTTCTTTATTCAGTTTCCTGAAATATATGCACATCATGTGCCCAACAACAGTTCTAGTAGGTATTAGTTCATTGTTTTCATTAGGAACAACAGTAAAACCGCCTTTCTTAGGAACACAATGAACTAGACTTACCCGATCACTCTCTTTAACATGATAAATTATACCTGCATTTAGTAGGCATACAATTTCTTGTCTTACCACTTCTTTCATTTCAGGCTTCAATCTTCCATTAAATTCCGCAACTGGTTAAGCACCTTCTTCCATAAATATTCAATGGATGGCTATCATGGGACTAATACCCTTCAAGTCATCCATTGAATACCCAAAGGCTTGGCGATGCTCCTTAAGTATCCTCATGAGTTCTTATTCTTCTTCTCCTGAAAGTTTAGCACTAATAATAACAGGAAATTTATTGGTATCATCTAAAAACATGTATTTTAGATTATCTGGTAGATTCTTCAACTTTGGGGGTGGTAGTTCCTCGTCCCCTCTCTTTTTTGGCTCTTCAAAAGCCTCATCAGTTGGAGGTCCCAAAATAGGAAGTGAATCAAATTCATCTTCTACTTCTTCTAAGGACTTGTCCTCCATAACTATTTCTTCATAATTTGGATCTTCATTTATTTTTTCTTCTCCATTACCAAAGAAAAGAGCTGCCTTTTCCTCAATAGTTCTCTCTTCCTCTTCTTCTTGTGCTTGTGGAGGCTTGTCTTTAAATTTGGAAAAATGGAATTTATTTTCTGTTCCCCCAAGCTTAAGAGTCACAATCTCCTTCTTGAAGTTAACATAGGCACCTATATCACCCAAAAACGTTCTTCCAAATATAATAGGGAAAAAATGTCAGCTGGCATATCAACAACTACAAAATCGATAGGAAATTTTTTGTTTCCCATTGTGACAGTTGCATTTTCAACTACTCCCATTGGAATTCTAAGGTTTTTATTGGCTAAAATAATTGTTATATCAGTATTCTCAATTGTAGCCGGATCTATTTCTTCTTTTATTTCTAAGTAGAAATCATAAGATATAACATTAACTTCGGTGCCAAGATCACATAAACCGTAATGAGAGGTTTCTTTAAATATGCAGAGAAGAATAGGCTTACCCACATCTTTTACCTTTGTTTTACCTTCAACCAATATGGAAGTCTCTACATCAAGTTCAACTATGTTACAGTGTGAGTGCATAGCCATAATTGCTTCCTTGGTTACCTCTTCATCTTTTTTTCCTTCAGATGTTCCTTGACTTACGACATGCTTTCCTCTTCCCTCTTTTCCTGTACTACTTTGACATGTTCATATTCAAAAATATGCTTTTGTGAAGTGTTAGGGAAAGGCACTTCATATATTGGTTCTACGGAGGCTAGTGTTGCTTTATATTCTCTTTTCTTCTCTGGTTTAGGTGGTGGATCATACTTGACTAGACCCTCCTTTGGAGCTTTAATATGTTCTGTAAAGCTTTAACAACTTACAACACAAGATCTCAATATAGATAAAGTTCTTTAGACAATTCTCATGAATATAATCATGCTCTATTTATACGCCTCCTTCACTTCCGAGACCAAAATTCCATGAAACTCTATGGTCACGAATTCTATTAAGTAAAGCCCAAACTTTAGGTATAGGAAGGTTCATAAAGGCTCCTTCCACGAAAGAGTCTAGTTCAATTTTATTAGGTTCAATTAAACCACCATAAAAGATATGTAGTAAATACCATTCAGGCAAATCATGATGAGGACATAGTCATAGTACATCTTTAAATCCAATATAAGCTCTTACTAGTCCTTCATTAGAACGATTCTTCCAAGTCATTATAAGTTGCCTGATTCCAAAAGATTTTGATAATGGATAATATTTTGATAGAATTCACAAGCTAAATTATCCCAAGTAGTAGTGGCTTCAGGTGGTAGAAATCTATACCATGAGAGAGCTGTACTTGTTAAAGTTTGACTAAAAAGTTTAACCCTTACCTCATCGGTAGTATATCCCGTCAATAAAAAGTGCCACATATATCTTTAAAACATGCAATATGCTCATATGGATCAGGATATTCTTCATCTCTAGTAAATTGCTTCTTATGTAGAATACTAAGTAGTAGAGGATTTATTTCAAACCCTCTTGTCTTCTCATTGGAGTTGTCTCTGTTATAAATATCATAAGGCTTCCCAAAGTAGTTGAGTGGGTTAGCACTAATCATATGCTCAAAACTCCATCATGTTGGTAGAAACCTGTAACTCAAAACAAAATTTAGCAAGACAAAAATAAATAAGCAAAAACTAAAAGACCTACATCGCTTAGCTCCCCGACAACGGCGCTAGAAAATAGCTTGATGACTGCACGTGCACAGATCGTTTGTTGCTAGTTTTGAAATAAAGATATCGATCCCATAGGGAGCAGGAGTCTGAAGTCTAATAATTATTGAGATAAATATTGCGATAGAAATGCTAGATAGAGTTCTAAGTAACAAGATAAAATGTGAGTAATGTGTAAAAAAGTGTTTTGGGGTTTTGGGTATAAGAGAAATAATAAAGTAAAGGAAAATAACTTAATATAGAAAGTAAGTATCGCATATCTAAAGAAGATTGGAACTACAGTAGGGAAAAGGCGTTCCCAGGGAGTAGCAGATACACCACTAGTATTGTAAAGATCTAAGATAAATATTATCATCATGAACATTCTCAACTATGTATGTGTGGGAGGAAGTCCGAATGTGGACGAATAGGCAACAACCTCTGCTCACATCATCCTCATAACCACAGTAGTCAGCAATCGACATTAATCGACTTTCTGCACTTTTAAGGGACGTAATCCTGTAGGATGTATCCCATGGCTTGGATAGTGTTATGTGAGTTTCCTCGATTTTCCAAGTTGATACGTAAGAATTGCTAACAGCTTTATAGTCACTGTAAGTGCTAGCACGCCTTCATCTACCAACAAGTAGTTCCCTCCATCAAGTCCCCAAGAGAGGCAAATATTGAGAGGTCGACTTCTCTCAACATCAAGATGTAGAGAATCTAACACATGGTCACAGCGATGAATATCATAATAGACATTATTTTATTTCAATATCATACTAGGGTTTCTCCATCTCCCCAAGAACTAATGATCTACTCAGACATGGAGGCAATCAACATCATGGCAATGATAATGGAAACAATCGTAGATGAATAGTACTTGTATAAATCCACAACAATTATTGGAATTACAACAAGATCTAGACAAGATGTAGGTGGGATGGATGAGGATGGTGGTGATGCATCATCGGTTGATGATGAAGATCGATGCCTTAGCATCCTGGATATGCGCAGGGTGAAGATGGATCACTAGCGGATGAGCTCCCCCTCTAGATGCCTTCTGGAGGTGAGGTTTCTGCGATTTTTGGGTGTTCTGTATGTCGTCTCCTCGAACCAATTGCACGGGGTGAAACTATTTGACGAGGCGGAGGCGGCGCCAGCTATACGGCTGGAGCTATACGGGCGGAGAAAATTATGCCGTTTTATAGTTGGTCATTATGCTCTCTGCCTCCTTTGTTCGCTTCTGGTTTTCTTCTGGTATTATTAATATTTCCCATATATGTGATTTACATTGTTTTTGACTCCTTTTCTCCACAGTACAACTGCTTCAATAATTGCATCCATTGGATCCATCATCTGTCCTGATCCTGGTGAAAACATACATAAAATATACGCGCGAACACTGTAAAATACCAAAATCCTACATCTACAATGCAAAATAATAATGTAAAACATGATGCAAATATGCACTCATCACTGTACTTGAAGAAGGCGCAGTTGTGCTTGAAGCACATCTTTTGGGCAATGTTCCCCTTGGACACGGTACCTTAAAGCTTGTTAGCTTTACTGAAGAAGTTCCAGGATGCTAGCGTAGTTCGTGAGTGCGTGCGCCAGTAGTTAGTCACGGGTGCCAAGGCTGCATTGGTGCTTGTTCGCCTGCATCAACCTAATCTGGATCTTGCAGTTGTTGCGGCTAGACCACCACTCCGCCAGAGGGGATGGCGTGGAACATGGTGCCCCATTATCCGGCGGTTGATCAGCCAACCGAAGATATCATCGAGTTGTTCGAAGAACGTACGAATGTTCTCCTTTTACAATAGTAGATTAGTTTTGAACCTGCACAGAGATGTATAGGTATTGTAGAGTTCGTATAAGTGAGTCGGGTGTTTTTGTTACCTGTTTATATGTAAAAGCTTGCTAGCTTGTATATTTTTCGAGTAGCTTGTACTCTGCAGTTCCTTTTCGTTAGCCTGACGCATACTTATCTTAGCACCTTGTCAACATGTCAGGTGCGTTGCAGCTAGGTTGGTTTTACCAAGGTTTCTTTTAATAGTACGTCAACTACTCAGGCTACTACGTTATTCATGTAACGAGGTTGAAAGGGTGGCGCAGCCCCCGAGTGATGTAATTACAAGTAAAAATAGAAACACAAGGTTGGAGACACTTAGCTTTATTTATTCGCAGAATATTAGGAGACATTGTGTGGCTAAGTAGCCTAGCTGAATATCCTTATTTGTAAAGTAAAACATCTAAGGGTAGAAACAATGCAACTACGTGACGTTCCAAGGGTTGGAGTATGCGGATCCACTTTCTACGTGTTTAAGGCGGTGGGCGTCACCTATGATTACTTCGGTAATCACATAGGGTCCCTCCCAAGGGGACTTGAGCTTGAGGTGCCCTTGTTGCTTCAGTCGCAGGACCAGGTCTCCTTCGATGAAGGACCTTGGGCGTAGGCTTCTGCTGTGGTATTTGCGGAGGTTTTGCTGGTACATCGTCGATCATTTTGCTGGTATCTCGCGTGCTTTGTCGAGGAGGTCGACAGAGTCTTCGAGTGCGAGATTTGATTCCGCCTCACTGTATGCTATGACCCGTTGGGCTTTGTAGCGTACTTCTGCAGGTAGTAGTGCCTCGGTGCCGTGTACCATGAAGAATGGAGTATAGCCTATGGCGCTGTTTGGAGTTGTGGGCAGGCTCCATAGTACTAATTGTAGCTCCTCGGGCCAGCACCCAGCAGCTCTTTTGAGTGGCCCGAGGAGCCTTTTCTTGATGCCCCTGCAGACAAGGCCGTTGGCCTTTTCGACTTGACCGTTGGTCTCAGGGGGTGCCACCGAAGCGTAGCTGATGTTGATCCCCAGGTTTTCACAGAAATCTTGGAATTCGTTCGAGGTGAAGTTTGTTCCGTTGTTCGTGATGATGCTATGCGGCACTCCGAACCGAAAGACGATGGACTCGAAGAATTTGACGGCGGTGGCCCCTGATTGGTTTGTCACTGGCATGGCTTCAATCCACTTGGTGAATTTGTCGACTCCGACGAGGAGGTAGACGTCCCCTCTAGGTGAAGATTTTTGCAGCTTGCTGACCATGTCGAGTCCCCATTGTGCAAAGTGCCAGGCCACGGGTATTGGCCTAACCTCTGCACCAGGAGTGTGTGGTTTGTCCGCAAATCTTTGGCAAGCATTGCACTTCTGGACAATGTCCTTAGCATCGCGCATTGCCGTTGGCCAGTAGAATCCAGCTCGTAGAGCTTTGGCAACGAGGGTGTGACTTCCAGCCTAATGGCCGCAAGTGCCTTCGTGTATCTCGAGGAGGATGGCTCTTCTGTCTCTATTGGAGACTCATCGTTGAAGGAACCCTGTGATGATGCGCTTATACAGTTTGCCGTTGATGAGGGCGAAAGCCTTGGATCTTCATGATATATGGCACGCATCTGTCGGGTCATCTAGCAACCTTTTGCTGAGAAGGTATGTGATGTATGGTTGCGTCCAGGATGGCTTGATCATCATGACCTCCATGGGGCCCTCAAGTCATGTTTCTTTCTCCATATCCTCGAGTGCTTTGAGTTTGTCAGGTGGCGTACCCCCGATTCCTTTGACGTGCTGGCTTTCTGTTCTAGAGCCTTTGGCTTGATGGAGCGCTTGCAAATTCGCTCTAGGAATACTCCAGGTGGGACCGGGGCATAGGTGGATCCAATATTGGCGAGTGTATCAGCCTCCTCGTTGCTCTCGTGGTCGACGTGCCGTAGTTCGCAGCCATCAAAGTCCCCTTCGAGTGCGACATAGAGGTCGCCGTAGGCGATCATGTTGTCCCTCAGAGCATCGCACTGGTTCATGGTTTGATTTACTACTAGTTTAGAGTCACCGTAGATGACGAGTTGCGTTGCAGCACAAGCTTTGGCCATCCGCATCCCATGGAGCAGGGCTTCATATTCAGCTTCGTAGTTGGAGGCGCGAAACTCCATTCACAGAACATACCTCATCTTGTCATCTTGTGGTGATGTTAGGATGACGCCCGCGCCAGCTCATTCTCGATGTTTTGATCCGTCGAAGTGCATTGTACATAGACATGACATGTCTGGCGTGTCGAGGAGTTGGTTCTCCATCCAGTGGACGAGGAAGTCCGGGAGTACTTGCGACTTAATCGCATCTCGCTTCTCGTATATGATGTCTCGCGGGGACAGCTCTATCACCCAAAGCATGACTCGTCCGATGGCATCGAGGTTGTTGAGGATGTGCCCTAGTGGAGCATCATTCACCACAATGATGGGGTGCTCCTAGAAGTAGTGGCGCTATCACCGAGATATCATGAAGACGCCATATGCCAGTTTCTTATAATGCGGGTACCGCTATTTTGTCGGCGTGAGCACCTCGCTGAGGTAGTAGACTGGGCGTTGTACCCCATGGACTTTGTTTTATATGGCTCGTTCCACTACGAGCACGGTACTAACCACCTGGTTGGTGGCGGAGATGTATAACAATAGGGGCTCCTTTTCTTGAGGTGTTACCCTCACTGGCGAAGTGGATAGTAGACGCTCGAGGTCTTCGAATGCTTCTTGTGCTTCTTCTGTCCACTCGAATTTGTCAGCCTTGCAAAGGAGCTTGTAGAAAGGCAGCGCCTTCTCGCCCATTCGACTAATGAATCGACTAAGCGCCGCGATTCGCCCAGCTAGCAGCTGCACGCCTTGTATGTTCTTTGGCTTCTCCATGGCCAGTATGGCCTTATTTTCTTCGGGTTGGCCTCGATCCCTCTCGCGGAGATGAGATACCCGAGAAGTTTCCTAGATGGTATGCCAAAGGCGCATTTATCCGGATTCAGCTTGATCTGGTAGCGGTCGAGGTTATCGAAGGTCTTGCGGAGATTGTCGAGTAACGAGGCTTCCACATTAGTTTTGACGACGATGTCGTCGACGTAGACTTGAATGTTACAACCAAGATGGTTCTTGAGGCAGGCCTGCTGATACGTCCAAAACGTATTTACTTTCCCGAACACTTTTGCTATTGTTTTTCCTCTAAACTTGTGTGATTTGGATGCAAGTAACACGGACTGACGCTGTTTTCAGCAGAATTGCCTTGGTGTCTAGTTTTTGTGCAGAAAAATTAACTATCAGGAAAAATACCGGAAAATATGCCAAAAATCCTATTTCACCAAAAGACTCATGCAGCCAGAATACAAGACAGAGTGGGGCTGGGGCCTAGCCACACTACCTGGCCGCGCGGGCTGGGCCTGGCCGCACCAGGGGGTGGTCTGGCCGCCCCAGACACCCCCTCGGTCTCGCTCTTCACCTATAAGTTGCCTTCTGACCTAAAAACTCCGGGGGGTTCGACGTTTTTCCAGAAAGAGTTCCGCTCTGCCGCCACCACCAGATTCCGCGATTCGTAACCAGAAACTCCGTTCTGGCACCCTGCCGAGACAGGGAATTGGAGGAGATCATCGTCATCATCATCACCATCGCTTCTCCATCGACCATCCATATTTCCCCCATCTATGAGTGTGTAATCCCCCGCTGTAGGCTATGGGGATGGTAGGGATTGGATGAGATCATTCATTGTAATTGTTGGGAATATGCCCTAGAGGCAATCATGTATGATGTTATTCCTGTGTATTCATAAGGTTATGGTCCATGTATGAACTACTGATATGTATCATTGAATATGTGATTCGATTGTGGAACTGCATATTCATGTTGTTCATACTAATTGTCCTTGGTCATTGAGGTTGTGCCGGACACACAACTTAGACCAATGTGAAAGTCGGTAGATGACTAGGTTCCACTTGTTATGGGCATGGAGATGCTATTCCGACTTACATGGATTCGGCTAAAGAGTTTAGCGAGTCGGACTGACCCATATTGAGATGCAACGAACAAGTCATCATTTGCATGTCTCAATCAATGTAATCCTTAGACCTGAGGTTATTGCACAATCCGAGTTGAGGATCACCGACTTAGGTTCTGTCAAACACTGTTCCATCAATGGGCATTTATAAAGGCGGAGTTCGGGTCGACTGTGAATCAAGGTGCGTGATGTGAATGACCAAGATGGGATTTTGCCCCTCCATCTGGAGAGATATTCTCTGGGCCCTCTCAGAAGATATGATTCAGAAAGATTGGCTATGCGCGTCTCGGTTAAGTGTTAACCGAGGCAACCGACTAAGAGTTAGTCGGATGAATCACTTATCTCAGATCGAGAAAGAGAGTCGGACTATTTAAGGGATGATGATCATTCTCGTATAGTCCGACAAGGTATATCGTGAGGCAAAAGGGACTCAGACGAAAGTCGCATTGGAAGGTATGTCTTCATGACTTATTGGTACTTGGGAGTCAGCACGTTCTGCTAGGGGCCGCTACCGACTGATCGATCACGAGTGAGACTCAGAATCGTGTCCGGGTTACTATGAGCCTGTCGGGTCACACACTTAAGAGCGGGAGCAGTTTGGGTTAGACCCAAACAGGAAATCTATTTGGTTTGGACCCAAATAGAGACATGGACTTAGTCAGCAAGTGAGACTTGCAGTGGCTAATATAGGCCTTTTAGTGAATGGGCCACAAGTGAGTGGAGCCCACTTTCACTCCCTATATAAGCTGGGGCACAGGTGCTTAGAGCACAAGGTTAGGTCACTCCATGTGTTGGAAACCCTAGCCCCAGTCCGTCCTGTCGTCGTCGTACCGGACCTAGCAGTTCATTGCCGGCGCTCCTCCTCGTACGTGTGGATACCGGCGGAGGTGCTGTATGTTCAGCACTTCGACGATCATGAAGAAAGAACGGATCATGGATCGTGGAACCGGAACGGATCGCGAGGACTGCACTGCATCAAGCGACGTGCTTCATCGATTCCGCAACTGTGCGTCTAGTGGTAATCCTCGTGGCCTTCTACCTAAGCTGGATCTTGGGATCACCGCGTAGGGAAAAAGTTTTGTTTATCTCTACGTGTCCCAACAGTGGTATCAGGGCGTTAGCTTCTGGTTTTAGGCTCAAGATCGTGCATATGTGATATGCGGTTGGTGTTAGATTGGATATATTTGCAGTTTTGGTGGTCGATCTATGAGATAGATCGGTTTTGTACAAAGTTGATTGGATTAACTGTACTCGGGGAATGGATGATCTAGTTTCCGTGATCTAACGCTAAGGTCGTGGAACGACATACCCCTACCGGTCGGGACCGTTGGCTTCGCCCTGTCGTAGCGCCTTAGATGTCGTTGCATGTTTCACAACACCGTTAGATATCGTATCTTTGCATAACTTGTTTTTGCAGGATGATGTTGTGAATGGTATGGTTTATGTGCATGTGATGTGTGTAATCCATACGTGATCTGCGTATCACGGATTTTTTCAGCCAGCTGGAGCCTAGGTACTGTCATCTTATTGTATAACGGCCTGCGTGTCGGATTCTCTGTGTAATTTGCATTACAAGCTAGTGTAGCTGTTTGGAGAATCCAGAAGGCATGCGAGTCAGTGTACAAGTCGGCTACATGGTGTAAGATGACACGTGACAAGTATTGACACGAGTCAGATTACAGGCTTTATGGAGATGGAGATCACCATGAAGAGAGCCATACAATTTCACATTATAATTGCTTTATTTTGTGTTATTGTTATGTCTCTGTTTTACCTCTATTAGATAGTTGGTAGAAAATAATCCCTCAAAGAAGGTCTAGTCGGTTTCCCCGCCAGTGCTGCACCATCACAAGTCGGACATTTTTGGTAGTGGGCTCATAAAATTCAGGTGCTATCAATTCTTTCCGACTAGGTGGGTTCGAGTCGGATTGTTACAACGGAAGCACTTGGTAATCTAGATGGGTCTATCACAACGGTTGGGGGACTTGGGGAAAAGGCGGATGGGAGCCGGGGCATGTGATGCCACCCATCCAACAGGAGTCGTATGAGATACGATTGACAAGGAGTTGTTTACCTAGATCACTTGACGGCTAGCGGTGATGCTAAAGCTCACTAGTCGACATGCTTATTTAGGGTCCTGAATCACTAAGTAACCATCGGAGGGGTGTTGGTTCTAGTGGGAGCATAAATATTAAAGTGTTTAATATGCCTGCTCTTTATGGATACATGTCTTAAGTGTTTTGCATATTTTCTATTGTAGATCAATGGCACCTAGCAGTCTTCCTCAGATTTCCGGTTTTGCTTTGAGAACCATCTTAGAGAAAGATAAGCTGAATGGAACTAATTTCACCAACTGGTATCGTAATCTGAGAATTGTTCTCAGACAAGAAAAAAGGGACCGTCTCCTAGACAACCCACTTCTAGCTGAGCCAGATGAGAATGCGACTGTCGCAACCACCAATGCCTATCGTCGGATTTGTGATGAATCCACGGAGCTTAGCTGTCTTATGCTTGCTCACATGGATCCGGACTTGCAGCAGCAATTCAAGAATGTTGAGGCCTACAATATGATCGAAAGCCTTAAAAGTATGTTCCAGTCTTAGGCAAAGACTGAGACGTACCAAGTCTCTCAAGCTTTGTTGAGCTGCAAGCTTAAGGATGGCGATCCACTGAGTCCGCATGTGATCAAGATGGTTGGTTACGTGCAGTCTCTGGAAAGGCTTGGCTACCCCATTAGCAAAGAGTTTGCTACGGACATAATTCTGAACTCTCTTCCTAGTGCGTATGGCCAGTTCATATCGAACTACCACATGCATGGTATGGATAAGAAGCTCACTGAATTACATGGGATGCTCAAGCAGGCTGAGGCAGATCTCAAGAAAGGTGCCAATCAAGTGTTGATGGTACAAAAAAAGGCTAAGTTCAAGAAGAGTTCTTGGACTAAGAAGAAGAAGAAGAAGGCAAAGTCAGGAGGTAAGGCGGAGGACCCAGTCCAAAGCGCTTCCTCAGGCACTAAGCCATCTCCTGCAGCAGGATCCATTTGCTTCTACTGCAAGTCGGATGGCCACTGGAAGAGGAATTGCAGCAAGTATCTAGATGACAAAGCCAAGAGTGGAGGTGTGACTTCCGGCTCAGGTAAACTTGTTTGCAATGTTATAGAAATTTATCTTGCTGATGCACCTAGTAGTTCTTGGGTATATGATACCGGATCAGTCATTCACATTTGCAACTTGTTGCAGGGACTGGTAAGAACTAGGAGCGTGGAAAGAGGCGAGGTTGACATTCGAGTCGGTAACAAAGCGAGAGTCGCTGCGTTGGAAGTCGGCACGATGCAACTTCATTTACCTTCTGGATTCTTAATGGAGCTAAATAATTGTTATTATGTTCTAGTGCTTAGTCGAAACATCATTTCTGCCTCATGTTTGATGAGACAAGGCTATGAGTCGAATATTAAGAATAATGGTTGTTCTTTATATTTGAATGATATGTTTCACGGCTTTGCACCTGTTCGGAACTGGTTATTTATTTTGAATCTTGAGGGTGAATATGTCTATAACATAAATGTGAAAAGGTTGAAACCAAATGATCTGAATATGACTTACTTTTGGCATTGTCGGCTTGGTCATATAAGTTGGAAACGCATGAAGAAGCTCCATGATGATGGACTCCTAACTTCATTAGACTTGGATCGTTCGAGACATGTGAATCCTGCCTTCTCTGCAAGATGACCAAGACACCTTTTGCAAAGAGTTGTGAAAGGGCGTCCGACTTATTGGGACTAGTACATAGTGATGTATGTGGACCAATGAGCACAACATCCATAGGTGGTTATGAGTACTTCATTACCTTCACTTATGATTTGAGTAGGTATGGATATATCTACTTGATGAAACATAATTCGGAAGCCTTTGAAAAGTTCAAGGAATTCCAGAATGAGGTACAAAATCAACTTGGGAAGAAAATAAAGTTTCTTTTGTCGGACCGAGGAGGCAAGTACATGAGCCATGAGTTTGATGACCATCTGAAGAGTTGTGGAATAGTTCCCCAGCTCACTCCTCCAGGAACGACGCAGAGAAACGGTATGTCGGAAAGGAGGAATCGGACCTTGTTGGACATGGTACGGTTAGTGATGAGTCGGACAGATCTGCCTTTATCATTTTGGGGTTATTTTCTAGAAACTACAGCATTCACACTAAACAGAGTACCATCAAAGTCGGTAGAGAAGACACCGCGTGAGATGTGGACTGGCAAGAAGCCGAGTTTGTCTTTTCTTAAGATTTGGGGTTGTGAAGCTTTTGTCAAGCGACTTCAGTCGGACAAGCTTACAGCTAAGTCGGATAAGTGTATTTTCGTGGGGTATCCGAGGGAAACCTTGGGTTATTACTTCTACAACCGAGAAGAGGGCAAAGTGTTTGTCGCTCAGAAAGGTGTCTTCCTTGAGAAAGAGTTTCTCAGTCGGGGAGTCAGTGGGAGCACGGTGCAACTCAAAGAAATTCGAGAGGTGCAAGCTAGTAGCGAGTCGGCAAAAGCCTTGGAGGTTGAGCCGGTCGTGGTACCTGAGCCGACAACTGCACCGACTCTGCGAAGATCGGCCAGATTGCGAAGTGTTCGTGATGTGTTGCTGCTAGACAGTGATGAGCTGGCAACTTTTTCGGAAGCGATGGTGGGTTCTGATTCCGAGTCATGGCTTGGAGCCATGAGATCCGAGTTAAAGTCCATGGATGTAAATCAAGTTTGGAACTTGGTTGATCTGCCAGACGGTGCAAGACCCGTCGAGTCCAAATGGGTCTTTAAGAAGAAAACTGATATGGATGGAAATGTTTCTATCTATATGGCACGGCTTGTCGCGAAGGGGTTCCGACAAGTTCAAGGAGTTGACTACGATGAGACTTTCTCTCCCATGGAGATGCTTAAATAAGTTCGGATCATCTTAGCTATAGCAGCCTATTTCGACTATGAGATATGGCAGATGGATGTCAAGACGGCTTTCCTTAATGGAAATTTAACCGAGGACGTGTATATGATACAGCCCGAGTGTTTTGTCGATCCAGCTAATGCTTACAAGATATGCAAACTTCGGAAATCCATTTATGGGTTGAAGCAAGCATCTCGGAGTTGGAACATTCGCTTTGATGCGGTAGTCAAATCGTTTGGCTTCATCAAGAGTGATCATGATTCTTGTTTATACAAGAAGTTTAGTGGGAGCAAAGTAAACTTTCTGATCTTATATGTGGATGACATATTACTGATTGGAAATGATGTCCAGATGTTGCTAGAGACCAAGGAATCATTGGAAAAGTGTTTTTCGATGAAAGACTTGGGTGAGGCGACTTACATACTAGGAATCCGGATCTATAGAGATAGATCAAGGCGGCTCATTGGATTGAGTCAGAGTACATATTTGGACAAAGTGTTTAAGAAGTTCAACATGTAATCGTCTAAGAAGGGGTTCTTACCGATGTCCCATGGCATAAAACTTAGCAAGACTCAGTGTCCTTCGACAACTGATGAGCGAAGTCGGATGAGTGCAATTATGTATGCTTCTGCAATCGGATCCATCATGTACGCTATGATTTGTACTAGGCCAGATGTTTCCTATGCTCTAAGTGTTGTGAGAGGTACTAGGCTGACCCTAGAGAAATCCACTAGGCAGCGGCTAAAAATATCCTCAAGTACTTGAGAAGGACTAAGGATATGTTCTTGGTTTATGGAGGTGAGGGTGAACTCAGTGTAAAGGGTTACACGGATGCGAGTTATCTCACTGACTCGGATGATTCTTGTTCGCAATCTGGATATGTGTTTGTGATAAACGGAGGGGCTGTGAGCTGGAAGAGTTCCAAGCAAGAAACAGTGTCTACGTCTACGATAGAGGCTGAGTATATTGCTTCCTCAGAGGCGGAAAAGGAATCTGTTTGGACGAGGAATTTCCTCATGGATCTTGGTGTGGTTCAAGGCTCGTCCAATCCGTTAGACGTGTATTGTGACAACAATGGTGCTATTGCACAAGCCAAGGAACCTAGGCAACACCAGAAGAACAAACATATACTCATGCGGTACCACCTTATTCGCCAGTTCATGGATCAAGGTGATATCAAGTTATGCAAGGTACACATGGATGCAAACATTGCGGATCTGTTGACAAAGCCACTTCCACAGCCAAAGCATGAGGCGCACCTGAGAGCAATGGGGATTAGATGCCTAGACATGTGATGTCGGAAGATTGACTCTAGTGCAAGTGGGAGACTGTTGGGAATATTCCCTAGAGGCAATCATGTATGATGTTATTCCTGTGTATTCATAAGGTTATGGTCCATGTATGAACTACTGATATGTATCATTGAATATGTGATTCGATTGTGGAACTGCATATTCCTGTTGTTCATACTAATTGTTCTTGGTCATTGAGGTTGTGCCGGAAACACAACTTAGACCAATGTGAAAGTCGGCAGATGACTAGGTTCCACTTGTAATGGGCATGGGGATGCTATTCCGACATACACAGATTCATCTAAAGAGTTTAGCGAGTCGGACTGACCCATATTGAGATTCAACGAACAAGGCGTCATTTGCATGTCTCAATCAATGTAATCCTTAGACCTGAGGTTATTGCACAATCCGAGTTGAGGATCACCGACTTAGGTTCTGTCAAACGTTGTTCCGTCAATGGGCAGTTATAAAGGCAGAGTTCGGGTCGACTGTGAATCAAGGTGCGTGATGTGAATGACCAAGATGGGATTTTGCCCCTCCATCTAGAGAGATATTCTCTGGGCCCTCTCAGAAGATATGATTCAGAAAGCTTGGCTATGCGCGTCTTGGTTAAGTGTTAACCGAGGCAACCGACTAAGAGTTAGTCGGATGAATCACTTATCTCAGATCGAGAAAGAGAGTCGAACTATTTAAGGGATGATGATCATTCTCCTATAGTCCGACAAGGTATATCGTGAGGCAAAAGGGACTCAGATGAAAGCCGCATTGGAAGGTATGTCTTCATGACTTATTGGTACTTGGGAGTCGGCACGTTCTGCTAGGGGACACTACCGACTAATCGATCACGAGTGAGACTCGGAATCGTGTCCGGGTTACCATGAGCATGTTGGGTCACACACTTAAGAGCGGGAGCAGTTTGGGTTAGACCCAAACAGGAAATCTATTTGGTTTGGACCCAAATAGAGACATGGACTTAGTCAGCAAGTGAGACTTGCAGTGGCTAATATAGGCCTTTTAGTGAATGGGCCACAAGTGAGTGGAGCCCACTTTCACTCCCTATATAAGCTGGGGCGCAGGTGCTTAGAGCACAAGGTTAGTTCACTCCATGTGTTGGAAACCCTAGCCCCAGTCTGTCCTGTCACCGCCGTATCGGACCTAGCAGTCCATTGCCGGCGCTCCTCCCCGTACGTGTTGATACCGGCGGAGGTGCTGTACATTCAGCACTTCGACGATCGTGAAGAAAGAACGGATCGTGGATCGTGGAACCGGAACGGATCACGAGGACTGCACTGCATCAAGCGACGTGCTTCATGGATTCCGCAACTACGCGTCTAGTGGTAATCCTCGTGACCTTCTACCTGAGCTGGATCTTGGGATCACCGCGTAGGGAAATTTTTTTGTTTATCTCTACGTGGCCCAACAGTAATGGCATCAGATTGTTAGGGCATGGTGCCTAGTATCTTCTATTAGTGCTTTTTGACTTTGTTGCGACCTCTTATGCTTAATGCTTGTCACTAGGGCCCGAGTGCCACGATTTTAGATCTGAACATGTTATTGATACATTATTATAGTATTGTTTATGGTCTTACCTGCAAGTTGTATACACACGTTATTATCCGGAACCAATGGCCCCAAAGTGACAGAAATCGGGATAACCAGAGAGACTGGCTTTGATGTGAGGATCACATGTGTTCACGGAGTGTTAATGCTTTGCTCTGGTGCTCTATTAAAAGGAGCACCTTAATTGCCAGTAGTTCCCTTGAGGCCTCGCTGCAAATGGGCTGGCAGGACAAAAGATGTTGTGCAATTTCTCATTGCGAGCATGTATGACTATATATGTAACACATGCCTATGATTACTAAGTACTTGGATGCTTTATCTTATTTATCTGTAAATGCCCTATTTCTGATTGCCATATGAATTGTCTTGTCCATGCAACGCCTGTCCATCCATCCCTATGCCTACCGCGCTTTAATCCTACTGTTTACTGCAATTGTTACTACTGTCTTTACATTTACTACTGCTTTTACTTTGCTATCGCTACTACAAAACTGTTGCTACTGCTAAACTATTGTGATAAAGATTGTTTCCAGGTGCAGCTGAACTGACAACTCAGTTGTTAAGTCTTATAAATATTCTTTGGCTCCCCCTATGTCGAATCAATAAATTGGGTTTCACTTCCTTCGAAAATACTGTGATACACCCCATATACTTGTGGGTCACCAAGACTATTTTGTGGCGCTGTTGCCGGGGAGCATAGCTTTATTTATCAAGTCCACTTGGAATCATTATTGTTCGCTGCCATCCATCCATCATGGGTAAGTCTCGTGATGGCAAGGTTCCTATTTTACCATCCACTACAAGAAGAGGTATGGTTCTGAACACCTCTGTTGCTCTTGATTCACCATCTGTTATGAGTAAGCTCCTTACACCACCACATACACATGCTACACACACTTCTACTAGTGCTGAATCTAAAACTTCTGATGTCTATGATGCTGCTTCTACTGTGCTTGATAAGAGTGGTTCATTAGGTCCTTTCCTAGATGCTACGATTGCTAGAAACTATAGCTGGAAATACTGAAACTCCTAATGAAGACACTACTACACCTGTTAGTTCACCTGAGTCTAGAGAGAGCTATGATATTGAAGATGGTTATATTGAGATGACCGATGAATTTATTAAAGAATGTCAAAACACCCATGATAGGAGCGCTTCTAAGAGTCTCCTTGAGAGGCGTACTATTAAACCCAAATTGTCTCCTAATGCTAAGTTTGCTGCGTCTCCCATAAACATTAAAGATAAAGATTATGATTTCTCTCTTGATTTATCCTATATAGCTATTGTTGAGAAAGAACCTTTTTGTGGGACTAAGAATGAAAATGCGGTAGCACATATGACTGAGCTTTCTACCATGAGTGGCCTGTTTTCTGATGATATTAAGATGCGTACCTACTTTGTTGCTAAGATTTTTCCCTTTTCACTGAAAGGAGAAGCTAAAACTTGGTTTAGTAATTTATCTCTTGGGTCTATTGATAGCCCTGATTGCTTGATTAGTACTTTCCTGCAGAAATATTTTCCTCCTAGTGCTAGACATGCTATTTTGCAGGAACTTTTTGATTTTAAACAGGGAGAAAAAGAAATATTGCCTGAATCATGGGCAAGGTTTTGTGCTTTGATTCATGCACAAGCTGGATGTCCTTTACCTAAGAATGAGCTTCTTGATATATTTTATAATGGACTGACTGAAGAATCTAGGACATAATTGGATAGTTGTGCTGATTGTGTTTTCAGGAATAGGAATCCCAAGGAAGCTGAGGAATTAATGGCTAAAATAAGCAAGAATTATGAAGACTGGACTCCTCTTGAATTAGCTATACCTGAAACAATTATACCTGAACCAGCTATACCTGCGCCTATCTAAGAAGAGGGGAGTTATTGAATTGAATGATGAAGTGATGAAGGAAGCTAAGAAATGTCTTAAGGAGACGGGAATTAAAGCTACATATGTCAAGAATTTACCTCCTATAGAAGAATTATGTAAGCCAATTCCCCATTCATCCACTATTGAGGTACACTCTCTCCAACACTTTGATGAAGGTGATATCCCTTACTCTAAACCTCTCGATCAATGCTTAGAAGAATTCGATATTTTTATTGTTAAGCAAGATAATTTTAATAAAAGGGTGCAAAATCATCTAATGGAAAACTCTAGAGCTATTGTTGAGTTGAAGGATATTGTGGAAAGAACCTCTAATGATGTTAAAATGCTTGTTAAACATTTTCAAATGGTTGAAACTCAAATAGATCAACTTATTGAAGTGCAAAAAGACTTGCTAGTTAATGCTGCTAAAGAAAAACATGCTTATGAAATTAGAACTAGAAGTTGTGCTGCTCCCCAGGATCCTCTATATCCTGAGGGGTATCCTAAAAGAATTGAGCAGGATTCTCAACAAGCTGAAAATAGTAGTACTACTCGTAAGAAAAGAAAAAAGAAACATAAAACAATTGTAGAACCCTCTGAACCTACTAAAGATCCTAATAGTATATCTATCTCTGATGCTGAAACTGAAAGTGGTAATGAAGAAAATGATGTTACTGATAAAAAAAAGTTGAAGAAGAACCTGAAAAGCACACTAAGAATACTAAATACAATAAATAATATTTTGTTGCTAAGAAACATGGTAGTGAAAGAGAACCTTGGGTCCAAAAACCTATGCCTTTCCCTGATAAGAAACACAAGTCAAAGGAAGATGAACACTATAATAAGTTTTGTGAATGGATGAAACCTTTATTCTTGGAAATTCATTTGACTGATGCTATTAAATTGCCTCCTTATTCAAAGTATATGAAGGATATTGTCTCGAATAAAAGGAAGATCCCTAATGAAGAAATTTCTACTTTGCTTGCTAATTATTCCTTTAATGGTAAGGTTCCAAAGAAACTTGGAGACCCAGTGATTCCAACTATTCCTTGCTCTATTAAAAATAGTTATGTTAGAACTGCTTTGTGTGATTTGGGAGCAGGAGTTAGTGTCATGCCTTTCTCTCTCTATAAGAGACTTCAACTGGAAAAATTAATACCAACTAATATATCTTTGCAAATGGCTGATAAATCTACCACTATTCCTGTTAGTATATGTGAGGATGTACCTTCTCAAGTGGACATAATTGCTTGATATTAACTGATTTTCTTGTGCTTGAAATGCCTGAAGATGATAATATGTCTATTGTTCTTGGGAGACCTTTTCTTAATACTACAGGAGCTGTTATTAATTGTAATCAAGGAAAGGTGACCTTTAATGTTAATGACAAGGAGCATAATGTCTATTTCCCCAAGAAGATTGATAGGACTTATGGTTTAAATTCAATTGAACATGTTGAGGGCATTCAAGTTGGAGAAATATATCGTCCCATACCAAGAGAAAATTTTGAAACTATTATGATTGGGACCATTGCTATCAAGGTTGAGGTAACATAATCATAAGTGGAATACAAAGTTTTGTTTCATATAAAAAAATTTTGGTAACAAGACCTCATCAACCTTGTTAACAAAAGGATTTCATTGAACAAAACAATGTTTTCACCATGATTATCTCCGCTTACTTCTATTCTTTACATTTTAGTTTTTGCTTTTGTTTAGTTTACTTTTCTATTGTTAGTTACTTGTGTGTTAGAGTGTCTTAGAACTTCTGAAGTACTAGCTTTGTTTTGTCATTGCATCATTCCAGAAACTTTTTTTTCTGTCAGAAAATCATTCTTTTATACCTGAAAATTGCTCAAAAATAATGTGTCTCGAAAAATTCCAGAAAATTCATATTAAATTTTTACATGAAAAAAGGGGCAGAGGAGTGCCTGGAAGGTACCAGGGGGGCCACCAGGCAGGCACACCACCTAGTGGTGCAGCCAGCCCATGGGCGTGCCTGGCCATGGTGTGGGCCACCCCTGGCCCTCCACTTACTCTCTCACTTCCCACTCTATGCTCTCTCCCGAGAAAACACCAGTTCATTGCTCGAAATCTCATTCTTGATGTTCTTGCCCTCGATTTTTTGGTCTCCTTGCCCAGCCCAGCCCATCTTTGATGCTGAAATTTGGAGCATTTGTTCTCTAGTTTGTGACTCCTCTACTTGTCAAAGTAGATTTGTGTTTAGTGGTTTATATCTTGAGTATTTTTCTATTGTAGGTGATAGGTTATGAGAGCTTGTAAGCTTGTTCAATGCTTAGAGATATAGTTTTGATGCATGTTTAGGCCTCTTACTAGTCCCTATGAGTAGTGCCCTTCATTATATATTCACTTTGCAATCACTTGTTTAATAGATGTTTAAATTTCAGAATATCAAACATGAATAACCATACCTTTGGAGAAATAGTTGAGAGGGATACACCTAGGAGGTCAAGGTCCTCAAGATCAGCCTCTTAGTTTAGGCCATCATACAATGAACATCTCATTGCACCTCGCATTGGTAATGAAGGAGATGATGGGGATGCTCACCCATCTACTTTTCCTTATTTTACTTTCTTACAAGCTACAGGGATTCTTGATGATTTCTTGCTACTGATTCAGAGGGTTGGTTTGACCTCAATACATGCAAGATGAGAGTGAGCAATACGCTATGCTCACCAAAACTTTTGTTGAGAGTTTTGTTTTTACTAACACCCCCTATCAGTCAACTGTCTCTTTCAGAATTTACAATCTGCCCTTTACCATGCCATTGGAAAGATTTTGCAGTATTATAGGTGTCAGAATAATAGGGACTGTGAAGAAGATTCAAGGGCGACCCGCTGATTTGCTGGAGCTCTATCGGGGTGTAACCAATGACGACGACCGCGTAGCTCAGCGTGGGAAGATAAGAAACATCCAACTCCCTGCTCTTAGATACTTTGCCTATTATCATTCTACTAGCGTTCTTGGTAGGGAGAATACGAGTAATATCTCCAATTATCATTTAGCCTTCCTCGCTGCTGCGCTTAACAATGATACTCGGTACAATCTTGGCTCTCTTATTGCTCGCCGCCTAGCTGCTAGGGGGCCTATTTATGGGGGCATCATAGCTTCACATATGGTTAATCCATTAGAGCTTTCTGTCAATCTAAATGATACTATATTGGCACCGCAAAGGCTTGACCTTGCTGCCATGAAAACACATCACTTCGTCACTTCTGATTATGATATGGACAATCTAGTATACAGGATGTTGTTTACTGACGGGGATGAAAGGGAGATTCGTTTGCCGCAATCTACTTTGTTCAGTGTTCATAGGAGGTCGTGGTCGCGCTCCAAGGAGGAGGTGGACAAGAAGCTCCGCTTGCTGGGTTTCCACAGGAAGCACCAGGAGGATGTGCCCTTCTACGATTACTCCGCGCACTATGATGGGGCATCCTCGAGATCGCACCAGGAGGAGGGTACCTCCTCACCGTACTACAGAGGCGCTCCATCCTGGCCAGCTTGGGATTGATACCCACTTAGGCCAAAAGCCTAAGCTTGGGGGGAGGTACACAGATATCGCACTCATCTCCATATCATTTTGCGTCGGTACTTTGTATATTCATGTTTCGTTCTCTTTTTAGTTTTTGTTCTTTCTTTGCTTTTGCTTTCTAAAACACAAAAAGACCGAAAATATTTCTGTTGTTTCTCTTTGTTTGCTTCTTCTTTTTTCCTTGGTTTTTTTTCCCTTTTTTCTTTGTTTGAACTATTTGAAAAACCCAAAAAGATTTTGCTTTGCTTGTTCTTCCTTTTTGGTTCTTGTTTTAAAAATCGAAAACACCAAAAATATTTGTTTTTCTTCTTTGGTTTGGTGAGTTTGTTGAAGGGTTCAACAGTTCTCAGTGGAATTTGGTTTCATATTATTATTCAAGCCACACAAGTGAAGGGCAATAATGAGGATTAATGACAACTTGAGGTGTGGTAAGAAGCTGGTAACGAACTCTATTTGTTTTCATTTTTGTACATATACTCATCATTGTGGGAATGCTTAGTCTGTTCATGTAGGGTGTATGTTATTCATGGATCCTTAGTAGTTCTTGCTTTCATATGATTAGTTCTAGCTTGCTAATAGTTTGTAGCATGTCATATGAATGTTTGCTTGCATTACTCTATTCATAACTTGGTATGCCACCATGGTATCCTCCTCTGAATGTTTCACTTGGATTGACTTGGCACATGCTCACGCATGCATATGACTGAAATAATCAGTTAAGCCTCGATGAATTATTTTTCCTTGAGGGTCTTGAATCACTTTCATGCCATGATTAGTCCTGTTTTGTTGCAAGCATGATTATGACAGTTATTGCTCTCTCGTTTGTCGCTCCCTTACTATTGCTAGCCTTCACTTACACTGAGTATGCTTTACTCGTATTTCCAATTCCCCAAACCCAATATTGCCAAAAGTGTCCACCATACCTACATATAGCATCATTTGCTATTTCCGTGCATATTCAATATGCCTTGTTTTCTTCCGAATAAATTGTTTGCTTGTTATGAGAAAGTTAGTTAATAAAGCTCTCACCAACTTGATGGCACACTTTATTTCCTGCACTTAATAAACCTGAACCATTGTGACTGTCCATGAAAGTTTTATGCTTGCAAATTATAGGCTGGGGATTAGCAGAACCGTGCTATCACGGGGAACGCTTTCAACACCTGTAAATATATACCCAGTTGATATCATGCTCTTTTGTTTGCGGATGTCGTCGGTGTGAAATAAAAGGGGAGCTTGTAAGTCCATGAAGTTATGTATGTGTGTTAGAGAAACGCCTGGGCCGCCGGTCTAATCCATGCCTAATCATGGTGGAAACCTGCAGCGTAACCATAATGAGTATCTATGAAGCATTCTTCTTATAAAAAAAGAGATAGCTATTGAGAAAAATAAAAAAAGGAGATCTGAGAGAAGAGGAAAGATAAAAAAGCACCATTTTCCCATGGTAAATAAGAAGATTGCCGAGATACCCATTGTCTGCTTGCCTTGTCATTTTGATATGGGGATTCTTCTGTATCATCGGGCAAGGGGTACCCCGTTGGCGGTTCTCTATGATATGCACATATTTACTATGATAAGAACTTACCGGTAAATAAAGTTGAGTAGCATGAGGAGCGGCCCTCGTACTCAAGGGACATGAGATTTCTAGTTTATAGCCTGTCAAGCATATAACTCAGAGTGGACCTCACTTTCACCTTAACCATACTAAAGATGCTCATGATAGGGGCAATGAGAGCTCAAAGCTAATGAGTACCATAGTTTCAGCATTTGGAAGCCTTTCAAACTATTCAAAACCTTTTTCACCTCCTTGTTGAGTCACCACATATTCTATGAGCACTTTCTTGAGAGCACAGTTGTCATTCTTAGTATAATGTGCTTGTCTCAAAACTTGATTATTTGTGTTATGACTTTGATGCTTGTATCTTTGATATCTTTACTTCTAGTCTTCACCTGAACTTCAGAGGTGACTTGGCATTCACAATCAAAGGCAAGCGAGATACCACTCTATCATACGTTGTTATGAGCATTGTAATGTTGCTTATGTTTATGTTTCATGCTACTTATTATTTTGAGTTAGAATCTCTTCATAGCTTGCAATGCCTATTAAGTAAACTTGGTTGCATACTCCTTATTATGAATTGTCTAAGTAGTTGATCACATGCTGAGAATATATACATCATATGAAGCAAATGTGTTCGTGAAAGTTTCTTCTATCGCACTACGTTTTCAACTGAATTGCTTGAGGAGAAGCAATAAGCTAAGCTTGGGGGGAGTTGATACGTCCAAAACGTATCTACTTTCCCGAAAACTATTTCTATTGTTTTTCCTCTAAACTTGTGTGATTTGGATGCAACTAACACGGACTGACGCTATTTTCAGCAGAATTGCCTTGGTGTCTAGTTTTTGTGCAGAAAATCAACTATCAGGAAAAATCCCGGAAAATATGACAAAAATCCTATTTCACCAGAAGACTCACGGAGCCAGAATACGAGACGGAGTGGGGCTGGGGCCTGGCCATACCACCTGGCCGCACGGGCTAGGCCTGGCCGTGCCAGGGGTGGTTTGGCCACCCCAGACACCCCCTCGGTCTCCCTCTTCGCCTATAAGTTGCCTTCTGACCTAAAAACTCAGGGGGGTTCGACGTTTTTCTAGAAAGAGTTCCGCTCCTCCGCCACCACCAGATTTTGCGATTCGGAACCAGAAACTCCGTTCTGGCACCCTGCCGGGACGGGGAATTGGAGGAGATCATCGCCATCATCATCACGATCGCTTCTCCGTCGACCATCCATGTTTCCCCCATCTATGAGTGAGTAATACCCCGCTGTAGGCTATTGGGATGGTAGGGATTGGATGAGATCGTTCATTGTAATGGCATCAGATTGTTAGGGCATGGTGCCTAGTATCTTCTATTAGTGCTTTTTGACTTTGTTGCGACTTGTTATGCTTAATGCTTGTCACTAGGGCCCAAGTGCCATGATTTCATATCTGAACATGTTATTGATTCATTATGATAGTATTGTTTATGGTCTTACCTACAAGTTGTATACACACGTTATTGTCCGGAACCCATGGCCCCAAAGTGATAGAAATCGGAATAACCGGAGGGAATGGCTTTGATGTGAGGATCACATGTGTTCACGGAGTGTTAATTCTTTGCTCCGGTGTTCTATCAAAAGGAGCACCTTAATTGCCAGTAGTTCCCTTGAGGCCCCGCTGCAAACGGGCTGGCAGGACAAAAGATGTTGTGCAAGTTCTCATTGCGAGCACGTATGACTATATATGGAAAACATGCCTATGATTACTTAGTTCTTGGATGCTTTATCTTATTTATCTGCAAATGCCCTATGTTCTGATTGCCATGTGAATTGTCTTGTCCATGCAACGCCCGTCCATCCATCCCTATGCCTACCGCGCTTTAATCCTACTGTTTACTGCAATTGTTACTACTGTCTTTACTTTTACTACTGCTTTTACTTTGCTATCGCTACTACAAAACTATTGCTATGGATAAACTGTTGTGAGCAAGATTGTATCCACGTGCAGCTTATAAATATTCTTTGGCTCCCCTTGTCTTGAATCAATAAATTGGGTTTCCGTTCCCTCGAAAATACTGCTATACACCCCCTATACTTGTGGGTCATCACCTGCACACACTGCTGATAGGTGGCCCCTGCGTTTTTCAGCCCGAAGGGCATCGTTGTGTAGGAGAAGACGCCAAAGGGCGTGATGAAGGCTGTTTTCTCCTAGTCTTCCTCCTTCATTTGAATCTGGGGGTAGCTTGAGTAGGCGTCGAGGAAGCAGAGGAGCTCGCATCCCGCGGTGGAGTCGATTATCTGGTTGATCTGCGGCAATGGAAAGTGATCCTTTGGGCAATGTTTATTCAAGGAGGTGAAGTCCACGCACATCCGCAGGATATCTGTGTCCTTTTTAGGAACGAGCACAGGGTTGGCTACCCAGGTGGTTTCCTTGATCCCGCGTACGAAGTTAGCATCGAGGAGTTTGTTGACTTCCATACCAACCACTTTTTCCCTTGGCTCGGATAGTCAACGTATCGTCTGCTTCACTGGTCTTACTTCAGGATTCACATTGAGTGAGTGCTTGGCAAATTCCCTAGGAACCCCTGGCATGTCCGTTGGACACCATGCGAAGATTTCCCAGCGCTCACGGAGGAATTCGACGAGCACGAATTCCTATGCGGGACTCAAGTTGTTGGTGATGAGGGTCGTCTTGGTCAGGTCCGTTGGGTGGACCTGGACCGCCTTGGTGTGGATTGATGAGTCGAAGGATTGGTCAGGTGAGCTTGGCTTACTCGGAGGAGGTAGACTGTTGTCTATCGACTCCTTCTGCCTCTCCATCTCCTCCTGCATTCCAAAAGACTAGGAGATTCAATTGCATTCCCTGTCGCAGATGTCTGACCTCTCAAAGCTTCCGTTGATGGTGATAACGGTGTTGGGGCCTGGCATCTTCATCTACATGTAGGAGTAGTGTGGCACCGCCATGAACCTCGTCAACGCGACACGTCCGAGGATGCAGTGGTATTGTGAAGGCCAATCGACCACTTTGAATTTGATGCGTTCTCGCCAGAAGATTGCTGGAGTTCCGAAGATGACATCCAAGCTGATCTTGCCCAGCGGGTATACGCCCATCCCTAGGACGATGCCATGGAATGTTGTGTCTAAGGTTTCCAGGCATGATAGGGGGATACGCATGGCATGCAAGGTGCTTGTGAACATGAGGTTGATGTCGTTGTTGTTGTCCATGAAGACGCGACTCATCTCGAAGCCTCCAATTTGTGCCTCCAGCACTAGGGGACAGTGAACTAGGCGAGGTACTTGACGTGGATGATCGCGTTTGCCAAAGGTAATGCAGGACTCACTCCCACTGAGGTACTTAGTGGTGGAGGGTGGAGAGTTCATCGCCAGGTGAACTTGGTGAGTGATTGATTTTTGCAACCGATTTCATGGGTTATACGTTGCTAACGTATCCATAATTTTTGATGTTCCATGCTTGGTTTTTATCTACTTTCTTATGATTTGTCCACACTTTGGAGTATTTTATACACTTTCTTGGACTAACCTATTAACAAGATGCCACAATGCCAACTGCCTGTTTTCTGCTTTTTTGGTTCCAGGAAAGTCAGAAAATGAATATTCTCGGAATTGGACGGGACAAAAGCCAAAGTCAGTTTTTCACCGAGGGGGACATGGAGCCAGAATATGAGACGTAGAGAGGCTAGAGGGCTGCCACACCACCTGGCCATGCCAGGGGGTGGTGTGGCCGCCTAGGGCACCCCCTCGGCCTCCCCTTCCCACTATAAGATGCCTCTGATAGAGAAACCCTAAGTACCCGATCAAAATTACATGAAAGTGTCTATAGCCGCCGTCATCTCCATCCCTAGATCTGGAGGGATCTGAAGCTCTTCCTGGCACCCTGCCGGAGGGGAGAATTCACCCTAGAGGCCATCTTCATCACCATGCAAGCCTCCAGTGTGATGCGTGAGTAGTTCATCCTTGGACTACGGGTCCATGTAGTAGCTAGATGGCTGGTTCTTCTCTTTTGTGATATCATGTTTAGATCTTGTGAGCTCCGTTCATCATCAAGATCATCTATTTGCAATCCTACATGTTGTGTTTGCGGGGATCCGATGGATATTAAGATGCTATTTCAGATTGATTATTGATTCTATCATGTCTTTGTTATTTGTGATCTTGCATGCTTTCTGTTGTTAGTAGCTATCTTGGCCAAGTAGATGCTAGCAACTCCGAGAGTTAGTATTAATGCTCGATAGTGGGTTCATGCCTCTAGTAATCTAGGGAAGTGACAGAAATCTCTAAGGTACTAGATGTGTTGTTGCTACTAGGGAGAAAACAGCAATCCTTTGTTCATAGAACAATCGTATTGTTTACTTTACACGCAATGCGTAATGCAAATTATCTGTTGCTTGCAACTTAATACTGGAGGGGGTTCGGATGATAACCTGAAGGTGGATTATTAGTCATAGATGCAGTTGGATTACGGTCTATGTATAATGTTGTAATGCCCAATCAAATCTCAAAGGAGTCAAGATGATTAGTATATGCATGTATGATTTCTTGATGTTTGTCAATTTCCCCGCTATAATTTTTTCACCCAACATGTCGTCTATCTTAAGGAGAACCACCACTAGTGAACTATGGACCCCGGTCCTTTCTTTTATCATCAATCTACAATCAACTATTTACTATTTTCTGTTTACTTTCTGCAAGCTTTTACTTTCTTCCACACAATACGTTTAATCCTTTGTTTTCATCAAAACCGGCAAGATTGACAACCTCACTGTAAGTTGGGGGCAAAGTTCTGTGGTTGTATTGTGCAGGATTCCAAGTTGGCAACAACACCTTGGAGGTGTTTCCTTGCTCCTACTGGTTCGATAACCTTGGTTTCATAACTGAGGGAAACTTGCTGTTGTGCTCATCATACCTTCCTCTTGGGATTCCCGAACAAGCTCGAGATATCTTGGGCCATCAATGGGCGTCCTTTTTGGATCATTCCCATGTTACCCAGTGCTCACGGGTACTGCTCGCCTCCATTGTTTTGGACTGGCGCAGCCATAGGTGGTGGTGGTGCTCCGTGAGCCACGACATCGGGGGAAGCTCTTTAGCCTTGGTTTATCGTGTCGCGATTCATCTGGGCTATGCCTTTGTGGAGCCTGAGGAACTCACGGCAGTACTTTAGAAGGTGACAGGATTTTTTCTTGCCGTCGTGCTTGTTGATGTAGAAGTGTACGTTGCACGGTCTAGATAGTTTGTCCTGGATAGATGTTCCAGGTGCCTCATCGTAGGTATGGTGTTGCCATACTTGCGTGGTTTTTAAGTTGTCGCGGTATCCACCACTGCGATATCCATTGTTACGTTTGTTGACGTAGCCAGCCATGACCATGTCGACTTCCTCGCGGTCCTCGTAACCGCGCATCCGGCATTTTCCTCGGCGATCGCGTCTTTGACTGAGGTCGTCATCATCGTCTGAGTGGACGTGGTTTTTCACCGAGTCCTCTCCATCAGCCCACCTGTTCGCGATTTCCATCAGATGGTCGATTATTTTGGGATTCGAGCGGCCTAGCTCCTCCCTAAGCTCTCTGTGGCGTATGCCCCCGTTGAATGCATCGATTGCGCTATCCTCGGAGATGTCCTCTACAGAGTTTTTGATGATGGACCATCTCTGGATGTATGAGCATAGTGACTCGCCAGTCTTTTGGTAGCAACCTCTTAATTCTTCGATTGATGTGGGCCTCTTGTAAGTGCCCTTGAAGTTTTGCATGAAGCTATAGACCAGCTCGTCCCAGCTGTGGATCGATCCGCGCAGGAGGTTGTTGAGCCACACACGGGCGGCACCTTGCAGCTGTAGCTGGAGGCTTTGCATGGTCGTGCTCGTGGTTCCGCCGTGTAGCCTGACGGAGGAGATATGATCCTCTAGCCAGATCTTCGGGTCTTGGAGGCCGTCGAATTTTCGGTTCTCTAATGGGATTTTGAACCCTTTTGGCATTCGCTTTTTTCCATATGGCTCTGCTGAAGCAGCTAGCACCACAGAGCTCTATCCCATCATCTTTCGAGTCAGTCGAACGGGCGCGCCTCACGTGCATCTTGTTGACTTTGCGCTGTGTGATGTCATCGCGCGCGTCGTAGTCATAGTCGTTCCGCCGTGAGCGCCGTCGCCGCGAAAAAATCATGGTTATTGTTGCTAGAGGAGGAGGAGGAAGAGTAGCGTTTGGCTAGAGCCTTGCTTTTCCTCGATTCTGGCGCTAGATCCTTGGTGACATAGCTTCGACTAGTCCCAGGCCAACGATCGTAGATCGGTGCATAGCGGACCGTGGGTCCCCAGCCGGCGGCTGGTTGTTGAGCAGGTACATAGTGGCTGCCGTCACCGCTGCATGCGGCGTTTTTAGCAGCATGTTGACCCGTGTGTCCACCATCATGAATGAGAAGTCGAGTGCTCGAGTGGCCTCTGCTCGCTTCCTCTCGGTGAGGTGAGCCAGTCGAGAACGTCTTCTAGCAGTTGTATGATCGTTGCCTTTGGAGGAGGATCCTCCAATGGAAGAGAGTTGAGCTCGACGGAGGATCGACTCGTCCGCTGCCCTCCTGCGCTCGTCGAGCTAGGTGATTACTTGCTGCTGGCGCTTGAATTCCTCCTTGAGCAGCCAGTGATAACTCATCAGCATGTCTTGCGATGATTTGGGTGGTAGGGGATTGCCCTTAGGGCCTCCCTGCAGCAGACCCATTCAACATCGTTGAGCTTGATCAGTGGGTGCTCTCGGGTATTCTCATTCGCCGAGAGCTTCGGCTGATCCTCTGAGATGGGTCCTTCTGGCCCAATGTTGATGGGGAGCTGTTGGAGGGGCCACCATTCGCGACTAGGATACCATCACCAGTGCCGGTGTTATCCCGAGTGCCGCTGTTGCTACCCGTGTTGATGACGGCGCACATGTAATGGCTAGGGAAGCTATTGATCTCGCATCTTTCAGATCCGGAGCCATAGGCTCCATCTTATGTTGCTAGATTGCCTAGATCATACTTGCAATTGATGTCGCTGTGCGTATTCCCGACTGATGTTGGGGCATTGAGTTCACTCAGGGTGCCGATCGGCGGTGGAAACCATAATGCAGGAGAAATCACAGGAACTTTCGGCTGATTAGGGAGGTGAAGTGTGCCCAGCTGACCAACTCTGAAGCGTAAGCTCCCGATCGCCAGGCCGATTCCATCACCCACGGACTCGAAATCCGGGCGAGTGGCCGGCGTGTGGACGGTGAAGTCTAAGGCACCAAAGAGGAGGCGAGTCTCCGCTGCTGCGGAGTCGTAGATCGCGGTTGATGGGGCCGTGGAAGCCGCAACATCAAAGCTCCCATTTCCCACACACGACGCCAATTGACGATGGGTTAACTCAGCAATGCCCATCGCAGATGGACTTAGGTTCGAGGAAGTGGGGAGCGCTGGAGGCATCGATCGGCTAGCAAACAAGCACACAGGGGACACGAGGTTTACCCTGGTTTAAGCCTCGCAGAGAACCCTACTCCTGCTTGTCTGCTCTTGGAATTATCGAGGAGTGAAAAGTTACAGGGGTGCACAGATGCAATCTGGCGATGGTGGAAACTAGGGTTGTGGATATCCTCCTCGACACCCCGTCCTAGCCTTTATATAGATAGGCTAGGTCTTGGGATAGCAGGCCGAGTCGGTTACATATTAGGGTTTCCCCTTTAAACTTCTATCTTGTATTTGCCGTATTCTACAAGGAGTCGAAGTCTCCCAAGTCACCCGAATCTCGACTGGGCCTTAGCAATGTCGTGGGCTTCTTCTAGGCTGGACCGTATATGCTGATATCGAGTACCTGTAGGATATGCCCATGTCACCATGTATGAGCAATTGCTTGAGAAATAGAAGTACAAGTTTGTGGGGCTAGACATGGAGTACACCCGTGCAAATAAGCGAAAAGATCCTCCAGAAGAGATCCCCGATGTGCAAATCGCCATACATGAGGAGGTCCTCGTTTACCACTTCTGTAGGTATGTGAAATTTAAATTTGAGATCACCACTTTTGCATCCCTTGTTCCCTTACATCCCTAAAACCCTCTAACTGCAGCAGTAAACCAACTAAGAAGCATTGTCTGGCTCTGGTCTAGTTCTTGTGTAGGAAAGGGATAACTTTCACTAGCGTGGATATCACAAATGACACAAATATGCTTTCTCGTGCGTTGATAAAAATCCCACATGGGTACCACATCGACATCTAAAATCTGTACAAGATCAAATCATACCCAGTGGAGGATGGCACGGGTGATCTGGCAGCGTAAATCATCGATAGATCCTATGCAAAACTGAAGAAATTTAAGCCAAGCAAGCACGAATACTGGGTGTGGAAGCTGATGAACCAGGTGTGCCTCGAGTATGCAGCCAAAGACGCCTACATGGCATACGAGTTGTATAGTAAGCTCATTACCATGAAAGATGGGATGGTTAAGGCAGGGTTTTTCGCGACAGAGCTATGCCTTGGTTGCAAGCTAGCCTAGGAGAAGAAGCGCGAGGAGGACATAAAGTGGTATTAGGACGAGCAGGGATCTTGGAACGGTGGTGACAACAAGAGGTTGGAGGGGAAGCAAGTCAAGGATGACAACAAGTGGTGGTGATAAATTATGTGTTTGAACTAGATTAGTTTATAGTTTATTTTGTGTACGTAGTATATATTTTCCCTCAGCGTGTATTAACAAGCTCGTTGGGGAACCCCAAGAGGAAGGTATGATGAGCACATCAGCAAGTTTCCCTCAGTTATGAAACCAAGGTTTAATCGAACCAGTAGGAGCAAGGAAACACCCCAAAGGTGTTGCTAGCTGAGCCTTGGCAGGGCGCACTACCAGTGCTAGCAGCAACGTGGAGACCTGTACAACACAACCACAGAACTTTGTCCCCAACTTGCGATGATGTTGTCAATCTCACCGTGTTTTGCTGAAAAAAATGATTGAACGTATTGAATGGAAGGAAGTAATAGTTTGTAGAAAGTAAACATAAGGCAATAAACAGTTTGTAGATTGTATGTAAAAGAAAAGGACCGGGATCCATAGTTCACTAGAGGTGGCTCTCCTTAGATATATAACATGCTGGGTGAACAAATTACAGCGGGGCAATTGACAAACATCGAGAAAGCAATACATGCATATACTAATCATCTTGACTCCTTTGAGATTCGATTGGGCATTACAATATTATACATAGACCGCCATCCAACTGCATCTATGACTAATGATCCACCTTCAGGTTATCATCCGAACCCCCTCCAGTATTAAGTTGCAAGCAACAGATTATTGCTTTATGAATTGCATGTAAAGTAAACAATACGATTGTTCTATGAACAAAGGATTGTTGTTTTCTCCCTAGTATCAACAACACATCTAGTACCTTAGAGATTTCTGTCACTTCCCCAGATTACAAGAGACATGAACCCACTATCGAGCATAAGTACTAACTCTTGGAGTTGCTAGCATCTACTTGGGCAAGATAGCTACTAACAACGGAAAGCATGCAAGATCACAAATAACAAAGACATGATAGAATCAATAATCAATCTTAAATAGCATCTCAATATCCATCGGATCCCTGCAAACACAACATGCAGAATTACAAATAGATGATCTTGATCATGAACGGAGCTCACAAGATCTAAACATGAAAGCACAAAGGAGGAGAACCAGCCATATAGCTACTACATGGATCCGTAGTCCAAAGATTAACTACTCACGCATCAGACCGGAGGCTTGCATGATGATGAAGAAGGCCTCCAAGGTGAATTCCCCTATCTGGCAGGGTGCCGGGAAGAGCTTCAGATCCCTCCTGATCTAGGGATGGAGATGACGGCGGCTATAGACTCTTTCGCGGATTATTGATCGGATACTTTGGGTTTTTTTCCACAAGGTATCTTATAGGCGGAAGGAGAGGCCGAGGGGGTGCTGGGGTTGGCCAAACCACCCCCTGGCGTGGGCCAGGCCTGGCCACGCGGCCAAGTGGTGTGGGCGGCCCCCAGCCCTTCTCCGTCTCGTATTCTGGCATCTGATGACTTCCAAAAAAATAGGCACTGGCTTTTATCCCTTCCAATTCCGAGAATATTCATTTTCTGACTTTCTTGGAACCAAAAACAACAGAAAATAGGCAGCTGGCACTGTGGCTCTTGTTAATAGGTTAGTCCAATAAATCATATGAAAAGTACTCCAAAGTGTGGACAAAACACAAGAAAGTGGATAAAACCAAGCATGGAACATCAAAAATTATAGATACATTTGCAATGTATCAACATCCCAAAGCTTAACTCCTGCTCGTCCTCGAGTAGGTAAGTGATAAAAAGAAATAATAATTTTTGAGGTGACATGCACCATCAAAGACTTGACCAAAGTATTTGTAAAACATTCAAGGCTGGGATCATAGTACTTCAATCATAACATAAAATACAAAGTTCTAGCAATAAGACAAAGAAACTATGATGCAACATGAAAAGGCACAAACAAAAGATTCATGAATAACAATGCTTTGCAAGACGTTTGTTTGTTTCACATAAAGAAAACATAGCATAATAGTATTTAGCTTGTCCCTCATAGAGTAGCAAATATAAATGCATAGGACACCTTCAAAGTTCATAAGAGTGACTAGATACAAATAGTTTAAAACAAGCAATATCAAGGTATGAATCAATCAACTAGTCTTGGGACAATGCACATAGAACTAAGAATGGCCAATATGCTCTCAATGTAGGTGCATAAAGGTAGAAGGTGGAGACTCAATATAATGGTGGAAGAAGGGCCTTCATAAAAGGAAGTATGGATTCAAGTGTCATAAAGAGCTTCCAAAAATTATGGTACTTATAGCTTTCAGCTCTCATTGCCCTATCATAAGAATCTTGAAGGTGATTAAGGTTAAAGTGACACAACTAAGAGGATATGCTTGACAAGTTATAAACCGAACTCTCATGCCCCTTACTTACGAAGACCGAACCTCATGCTACTCAACTTTAGTCACAAGTAAGCTCTTGTCATTATAAGTACATGTGTATCATAAAGAACCGCCAACGGGGTACCCCTTGCACATGATACAGGAGCTATCCCATAATCAAAATGACAAGGCAAGCAGACAATAAGAATCTCAGCGATCTTTTTATTTGCTATTTGCCTAGGTTTTTATTGAGGATGCTTCATAGATTGCTCATTATGGTGATGCTACAAGTTTCCACCATGATTAAGCATGGATTAGGCTAGCGGCCCAGTCGTTTCTCTAACACACATACAAACTCCATGATCTTACAAGTTCCACTTTTATTTCACACCACCGAGATCCATAAGTAAAAGAACATGATATCAACGGGGTACAGAGTACAAGTGCAATGTTGAAAGCGTTCCCCATGATACATGGGTCTGCTAATTTCAACTTATAAAGAACAAGCATATATGCAACAAATAAGGACCCAATGGTTCAAGTTTATTAAATGCAATAAAAGTACAGTGTGCCATCAAGTTCGTGAGAGCTTTAATCACTAGTTTTCTCATAACAAGTTTAATTCAGAAGGTAAACAAAAGAATGAATATACTTGGAATAGAATAAGCTAGTAGGTAGGTATGGTGGACTCTTTAGAATAACTTGGTTTAGGGAGTTGGATGCATGAGCGGAACTCATACTTGGTTGTGGAGGCTAGCAAAATACTGGGAGCGACAAACTAAGAGAGAAATAATGGCCATAATCATGCAGAGCGACAAAACATCATTTTTTCAAAGCATAAAGTGATACTACAATTTGAAAACTAAAGGATCATAAAGGCTATGGTGACTTGAGATAGTCATAACATGGTGTGAGCATGCACCAAGTCAACCCAAATAAAGCATCAAAGGAGAATACCACTTCTTTAATATGCTAAAACAACGCATGATTTATCCAAGGCACATTAAGCAATCTCAATTGTTTATAACAACTCATGCTACATCAAAGAATACTAAGCATAAAGCCAAAACAATATCAAGCATGACATGACAAAGTATAGGCCACAGTCAAAAATAAGCTCTTTTTACCGCATAAGCATGTACTTTCCTACTCTTTTCCAATCCAAACCAAACTATTTGAAAACCAATGTATGAAAGAGGGGGTCCAACCAATTTATTCAGCAAACTAAACAAACAAAGAAAACAAAAAACCAAAACGAAAACAAAAAGAAGACGCTCCAAGAACAACAGAATTGCGCATGAAACAATAAAAATGAAGCGTTTGGAAGGAACCTAGGATTTTTATTGATGAAGAAGGGGATGCCTTGGGCATCCCCAAGCTTTGACGCTTGTACTTATTGGATATTTCTTGGGGTGACACACGTGGCATACCCAAGCTTGAGCTTTAGTCCATGCTTCATCTCATTCCTCATTCCTTCCATACACCTGAAATTTTTCCTTTATACAAAACTTCACACAATCTTTTATTAGTAACATTAGTGCACTCAAGATAAAAGGTCTTTAGGTTCAGTTCTAACACCAAATAAACTTCCATTAAAACACTAGATACTTTAGCACTTCCCTCAAAAGGCTCAATTCCCCAAAAGAACTCAAAAAGGAACCAACAAGAAGCAAATGCAGAAAATGGCAAAAATCTGTCAAAACAGACCAGCAGGTAAATACGAATTGTTTCGAAGACCTTATGTTGCTCAAATCAAAACGTGTTGAACTAACGAAAGTTAGATAGAAACCTGGGGCAGAAGCACAAAAATTCACGCCTCAAAAAGATGTTCAGAGATTGTACACGAATATTTACGGTGAAGCACAGAAATCTGTTTCGGGACAGCAACTTTCCCAATCATTACTTCTCTCTCATTAGAGGTTACTCTTGGCACAAAAAGCAAATAAAAAGAATAAGGAGCAGTTATTACTGAAGTAATAACTTCGAAGACTCATCTAAAACTTTTGGGTTATCTTCCAATAAGTACTTTTCTTTAACGCCTTTAAGTTAGGCATAAGAAGCAAGAAATGATCAAGTGTTCTTAAATAAAGAAGCATTAAGATTAATACCAGAAACATCTTCAACAAGGCAAGGTATATCATCCAAATAAGTCTTAGAGGATCTTCTCTCAATGCTCTTAGCATCACTATTTTCATCAAAAGGGTTTTCAGGAACAATCCAATCTAGATTCTTTTCTATGGCTCCATGTATTGCTACCAGTTTAAAGGGTATTGGTATCTTAGGTTCCTCCCCATTAGGTTCGGTTTTGTTCATCTTTTCTCGTGTACCAACAACATCTACACATGAGCCTAGCATATTGAAACGTTCAAGAACTTTCCTAGCTTCCTTGGCAACATCATAGAACTCCTTAAATAAAGTTTCTAGAATAAAATCCCTCTTTTCAGGGTCCTCAATTTCTTTAAGCTTAAGAAACTTTACTTGCATTAAGGGGTTGAGGTTAACAAACCTAGCTTCCAACATGTGAACTAAAGAAGCTGCAGAAATCTCAAAATTTGGATCAAGTTCTGCAAGGGATCTATCCTCGGTATCCTCATGTTTACTCACATGATTAAAGAATTCTTCAATATTATCTTTCCCAATTATAAAACCACTACCAATTGAAAGGTCTTTCAGGGTGAATTTAGGGATCAACATGGTGAGCTAAGGAAGAGTGTTTTCAAATAAGGAAGCAAACTTGTAAAACTAATTTTTTTTGTGTGTTTTTTATAACAAAACAAGCAAATAAAGCAAAAAACTAAGCAAAACAAAAACAAAGTAAAGAGATTAGTTATGAGGGAATCCCCTTGTGAAGATGTCCTTGACTCCCCAACAACGGCGCCAGAAAAGTGCTTGATGGCTCGTGTATTAACAAGCTCGTTGGGGAACCCCAAGAGGAAGCTATGATGAGCACATCAGCAAGTTTCCCTCAGTTATGAAACCAAGGTTTAATCGAACCAGTAGGAGCAAGGAAACACCCCAAAGGTGTTGCTAGCTGAGCTTTGGAGGGCACACTACCGGTGCTAGTAGCAACGTGGAGACCTGCACAACACAACCACAGAACTTTGTCCCCAACTTGCGATGAGGTTGTCAATCTCACCGTGTTTTGCTGAAAACAAAGGATTAAACGTATCGAATGGAAGGATGTAATAGTTTGCAGAAAGTAAACACAAAGCAGTAAACAGTTTGTAGATTGTATGTAAAAGAAAAGGACCGGGATCCATAGTTCACTAGAGGTGGCTCTCCTTAGATAGATAACATGTTGGGTGAACAAATTACAGCGGGGCAATTGACAAACATCGGATAAGCAATACATGCACATACTAATCATATTGAATCCTTTGAGATTCGATTGGGCATTACAACATTATACATAGACCGCCATCCAACTGCATCTATGACTAATAATCCACCTTCAGGTTATCATCCGAAGCCCCTCCAGTATTAAGTTGCAAGCAACAGATTATTGCTTTACGAATTGCGTGTAAAGTAAACAATACGATTGTTCTATGAACAAAGGATTGTTGTTTTATCCCTAGTAGCAACAACACATCTAGTACCTCAGAGATTTCTGTCACTTACCCAGTTTACCAAAGGCATGAACCCACTATCGAGCATAAATACTAACTCTTGGAGATGCTAGCATCTACTTGGCCAAGATAGCTACTAACAACGGAAAGCATGCAAGATCACAAATAACAAAGACATGATAGAATCAATAATCAATCTGAAAAAGCATCTCAATATCCATCGGATCCCCACAAACACAACATGCAGAATTACAAATGGATGATCTTGATCATGAACGGAGCTCACAAGATCTAAACATGAAAGCACAAAGGAGGAGAACCAGCCATCTAGCTACTACATGGATTCGTAGTCCAAAGATGAACTACTCACGCATCACACCGGAGGCTTGCATGATGACGAAGAAGGCCTCCACGGTGAATTCCCCTCTCCGGCAGGGTGCCGGGAAGAGGTTCAGATCCCTCCCGATCTAGGGATGGAGATGACGGTGGCTATAGACTCTTTCATGGATTTTTGATCGGATACTTAGGGTTTTCGTCTCGAGGGCATCTTATATGCAGAAGGAGAGGCCGAGGGGGTTCTAGGGTCGGCCACACCACCCCCTGGCGTGGGCCAGGCCTGGCTGCGCGGCCAGGTGTTGTGGCTGGCCCCCAGCCCTTCTCTGTCTCGTATTCTGGCATCTGATGACTTCCAGAAAAATAGGCACTTTGCCTTTTGTCCCGTCCAATTCCGAGAATATTCATTTTCTGACTTTCCTGGAACCAAAAACAATAGAAAACAGGCAGCTGGCACTGTGGCTCTTGTTAATAGGTTTGTCCAATAAATCATATGAAAAGTACTCCAAAGTGTGGACAAAACACAAGAAAGTGGATAAAACCAAGCATGGAACATCAAAAATTATAGATACATTTGCAATGTATCAATGAGCACACACATGTTATAATCAAGTGGATTATGTGATGATGCACAACTTCTGTCACACTGGTGCAACCATGCATGCAATGTGGAAGATCCTTTATTTAATTCCTATGTGTTTTTGGTCTGTATGACCATGGATCTCTCCTAGAGTCATATTGCATGCATGTGTTCTTTTCCTAACCCACACTGATATGGCCACCAGAGTCATTGATAGATCCACATGATGACCACATTGCATGTGTTCTTTTCCAATAATACCACATTGATATCTACATGACCACACACACTTTTTAATGCAACTTCTATCACATTGGTGCAACATGCAATGTGTGGAAGCTGCTTTTCCTATGTGTTTGGTCTCTGTGACCATGGTTGTACACATGGAACCTCTAGATTCATTGCATGTGTTCTTTTCCTAAATGACATGGATGTCCACACTAGTAGATGTCATTGATCCACACAAGACCACATTAGATGTATTCTTTTCCAAAACCACAATGATATATCTACATGACCACACACACTAGTGGATTCTATGATGCAACTTCTGTCACACATACATACACACACACTGGTGCAACATGCAATATGTGGAAGCTTCTTTCCTATGTGTTTTTTGTTCTTTGTGACACCATGCATGGTTTGACACATGGATCCCCAAGCTACTAGAGTCATTAATTAATTGCATGTGTGTGTTCTCTTCCTAAAAAGCACATTGATATCCACTAGAGTCATTGATCCACATGACTACACTGCATGTGATATTTTCCAAAACCACATGATATCTACATGCATGACCACACACATATTCCAGTGGATTTTGTGATGCAACTTATGTCACACTGGTGCAACATGCAATATGTGTGGAAGCTGCTTTCCTACGTGTTTTTGGTCTCTGTGACCATTTATTGTTTAATTTGACACATGGATCCCCTAGAGACATTGCATGATGTGTGTTCTTTTCCTACCAGTACACACTGATATATATCCACTAAAGTCACTGATCCACATGACCACCTTGCATATATGTACATTGTTCTTTTCCAAAACTACAATGATATCTCTACATGTGCATGAACACACAAATGCATATACTCAAGTGGATTATGTGATTATGCACAACTTCTGTCACACTGGTGCAACGACCATGCATGCAATGTGGAAGCTCCTTTATTTAATTCCTATGTGTTTTTGGTCTCTATGCCCATGGATCTCTCCTAGATTCATATTGCATGCAAGTGGTCTTTTCCTAACCCACATTGACATGGCCACCAGAGTCATTGATAGATCCACATGATGACCACATTTCATGTGTTCTTTTCCAATAATATACCACATTGATATCTACATTACCACACAAACTCTAGTGGATTCTGTGATGCAACTTTTGTCATACTGGTGCAACATGCAATGTGGAAGCTGATTTCCTAGCTATATATGTGTTTCTGTTCTTTGTGGCCATAATTTGACAAATGGATCCCCTAGAGTCATTGTATGTTGTGTTCTTTTCCTAAACCACAATGATATATATCCACTAGAGTCATTGATCCACATGACCACATTGCATGTGTTCTTTTCCAAAACCACTACATATGCATGATGACCACACACACATACTCTAGTGGATTCTGGGATACAACTTCTGTCACACACTGGTGCAACATGCAATGTGGAAGCTACCTTTCCTATGTGTTTTTGTCTCTATGACCATAGTTTTTAACACATGGAACCCCTAGAGACATTGCATGTGTTCTTTTCCTAAACCACATTGATATATACCTACATGATTCTGTGATGCAACTTCTGTTACACACTGGTTGTGTAACATGGAAGATGGTTATTTATTTCCTATATGATGTTTAATTTTGGTCTGACACACATGGATCCCCCTAGAGTCATGCATGTGTTCTCTAACCACATTTATATATCCACTATTAGTCATTCACATCACCACATTGCATGTGTTCTTTTCCAAAACCACATCGATATCTACATGAGACTGATGACCCACAAGTATAGGGGGTGTATCGCAGCATTTTCGAGGGAAGTGAAACCCAATTTATTGATTCGACACAAGGGGAGCCAAAGAATATTTATAAGCCTTAACAACTGAGTTGTCAATTCAGCTGCACCTGGAAACAATCTTGCTCACAGCAGTTTATCAGTAGCAACAGTTTTGTAGTAGCAATAGTAAAGTAACAACAGTAGTAAAAGCAAAGACAGTAGTAACAATAGCAGTAAACAGTAGGATTCGAGTGCGGTAGGCATAGGGATGGATGGATGGGCATTGCATGTACAAGACAATTCACATGGCAATCAGAACATAGGGCAATTGCAGATAAATAAGATAAAGCATCCAAGTACTAGATAATCCTAGGCATGTGTTCCATATATAGTCATACGTGCTCGCAATGAGAACTTGCACAACATCTTTTGTCCTGCCAGCCCGTTTGCAGCGGGGCCTCAAGGGAACTACTGGCAATTAAGGTGCTCCTTTTAATAGAGCACCGGAGCAAAGCATTAACACTCCGTGAACACATGTGATCCTCACATCAAAGCCATTCCCTCCGGTTATCCCAATTTCTGTCACTTCGGGGCCATTGGTTCCGGACAACAACGTGTGTATACAACTTGCAGGTAAGACCATAAACAATACTATCATAATGAATCAATAACATGTTCAGATCTGAAATCATGGCACTCGGGCCCTAGTGACAAGCATTAAGCATAAAAAGTCGCAGCAAAGTCATAAAGCACTAATAGAAGATACTAGGCACCATGCCCTAACAATCTGATGCCATTACATGAACGATCGCATCCAATCCCTACCATCCCCATAGCCTACAGTGGGGGATTACTCACTCATAGACTAGGTAAACATGGATGGTCGATGGAAAAACGATGGTGATGATGATGGCGATGATCTCCTCCAATTCCCCGTCCCGGCAGCATGCCAGAATGGAGTTTATGGTGCTGTTTCGTGGAATCTAGTGGTCGCGGCGGAGCGGAACTCCTTCTGGAAAAACGTCGAACCCCCCTGAGTTTTTAGGTCAGAAGGCATCTTATAGGCGAAGAGGGAGACCGAGGGGGAGTCTGGGGCAGCCAGACCACCCCCTGGCACGGCCGTGGCTAGCCCGCGCGGCCAGGTGGTGTGCCCTGGGCCCACCCCCCCTCTGTCTCCTATTCTGGCTCCAGGAGTCTTCTGGTGAAATAGGATTGAGAAAGTTTAGAGGAGAAACAATAGAAAAAGTGTTTGAGAAAGTAGATACGTTTTGGACGTATCAACTCCCCCCAAGCTTAGCTTATTGCTTGTCCTTAAGAAATTCAGTTGAAAACTGAGTGCGATAAAAGAACTTTCATGAACACATTTGCTTCATATAATGTATATATTCTCAGCATGTGATGAACTACTTAGACAATTCATAATAAAGAGTATGCTACTAAGTTCACTTAATAGGCAATGCAAGCTATGAAGAGATTCCAACTTAAAAATAATAAGTAGCAAGAAACATAAACATAAGCAACATTACAATGCTCATAACAAGGTATGATAAAGTGGTATCTCGCTTGCCTTTGATCCAAGGCACCTCTAAAGTTCAGGTGAAGGCTAGAAGTAAAGATGTTAAAGATACAAGCATCAAAGTCATAACACAAATAATCAAGTTTTGAGGCAAGCACATTACACTGTGAATGACAACTATGCTCTCAAGAAGGTGCTCATAGAATAAGTGGAGACTCAATAAGGAAATGAAGAAGGTTTTGAACAGTTTGAAAGGCTTCCAAATCCTGAAAGTATGGTACTCATTAGCTATGAGCTCTCATTGCCCCTATCATAAGCATCTTTAAATGGTTAAGGTTAAAGTGACACAACTAAGAGGATATGCTTGACAAGTTATAAATCAAAGTCTCATGCCCCTTACTTACGAAGACCGATCCTCATGCTACACAACTTCAGTCACAAGTAAGCTCTTGTCATTGTAAGTATATACGTATCATAGAGAACTGCCAACGGGGTACCCCTTGCACATGACACAGGAGCTATCCCATAATCAAAATGACAAGGCAAGCAGACAATGAGCATCTCAATGGTCTTTTTATTTACTATATGCATAGATTTTTATTCAGGATGCTTCATAGAATGCTCATTATGGTTATGCTGCAAGTTTCCACCATGATTAGGCATGGCTTAGGCTAGTGGCCTAGGCATTTCTCTAACATACATACAAACTCCATGATCTTACAAGTTCCACTTTTATTTCACACCGCCGGGATCTATAAGCAAAAGAACATGATATCAATGAGGTACTAAGTACCAATGCAATGTTGAAAACGTTCCCCATGATACATGGTTCTGCTAACTTCAACTTATAAAGCACAAGCATATACGCAACAAAGAAGGACGCAATGGTCCAGGTTTACTAAATGCAAGAAAATAAAGTGTGCCATCAAGTTTGTGAGAGCTTTACTAACTAACTTTCTCATAACAAGCAAACATTTTATTCAGAAGAAAACAAGGCATATTGAATATGCACGGAAGTAACAAATGATGCTAATAGGTAGGTATGGTGGACACTTTTGCAATATTTGGTTTAGGGAGTTAGAAACATGAGTAACACATACTCAGTGAAGTTGAAGCTAGCAATAGTAAGGGAGTGACAAACGAGAGAGAAATAGCTGTCATAATCATGCTTGCAACAAAACATGACTAAACATGGCATGAAAGTGATTCAAGACCCTCAAGGCAAAATAATTCATCGAGGCTTAACTGATTATTTCAGTCATGTGCATGTGTGAGCATGTGCCAAGTCAATTCAAATGAAACATTCGGAGGAGGATACCACGGTGTCATACCAAGTTATGAATAGAGTAATGCAAGCAAACATTCATAAGACATGCTACAAACTATTAGCAAGCTGGAACTAATCATACGAAAGCAAAAACTATTAAGCATCCAAAGATAACATACACCCTACACGAGCATACTAAGCATGCCCACAATGATGAGAATATGTACAAAAATGAAAACAAATAGAGTTCGTTACCAGCCTCTTACCACACCTCAAGCTGTCATTAATCCTCATTATTGCTCTTCTCTTGTGTGGCTTGAATAATAATATGAAACCAATACCCACTGAGGACTGCTGACCCCTATAGTAAACTCACAAAACCAAAGAAGAACGACAAACCTTTTTGTTATTTTCGATTTTTAAAATAAGAACCAAAAAGGGAAAACAAGCAAAGGAAAATCTTTTTGGGTTTTTCGAATAGTTTAAACAAGGCAAAAAGGGAAAAACCAAACCAAGGCAAAAAGAAGAAGAAAACAAAGAGAAACAACAAAAATATTTGAGGTCTTTTTGTGTTTTAGAAAGCGAAAGCAAAGAAAGAACAAAAACTAAAAAGAGAACGAAACATGAATATACAAAGTACCGACGCAACATGATAAGGAGATGAGTGCGATGTCGGCGTACCTCCCCCAAGCTTAGGCTTTTGGCCTAAGCGGGTGTTAATCCCAAGCTGGCAAGGATGAAGTGTCACCGTGGTACGACGAGGAGGTACCCTCATCCTGGTGCGAGCTCGAGTACGTCCCTCCGTAGTTCGCGGAGTAATCGTAGGAGGGCACATCCTCCTGATGCTGCTCGTGGAAGACTAGCAAGCGGAGCTGCTCGTCCACCTCCTCCTTAGAGTGTGGCCACGGTCTCCTGTGAACACTCCTAGGTGCATCTCTCTCAAATATCTCTCCAAAGGTATGGTTGTTCATGCTTGGTATTCTGAAATTTAAACACCTATTAAACAAGTGATTGCAAAGTGAATATAATGAAGGGTACTACTCATAGGGACTTGTAAGAGGCCTAAACATGCATCAAAACTATATCTCTAAGCATCAAACAAGCTTACTAGCTCTCGAAACCTGTCATCTACAGGAGCAAAATACTCAAGATATAATCCACTAAACTCAAATCTACTTGGACAAGGGGAGGACTCACATACCAGAGAACAAGTGCTCCAAATTTCAGCAACAAAGATGGGCTAAGCAAGGAGATCGAAAAAATCGAGAGCAAGCACAGCAAGAACGCGATTTTGAGCAATGAACTGGAGCTTACCCGGGAGAGAGAAGAAAGTGGCAGGTGAGAGAGTTAGTGGAGGGACAGGGGTGGCCCACCCCATGGCATGGCGCCACCTAGGGCAGGCCGAGCCAACAGGTGGTGTGCCTACCTAGTGGGCCCCCCTGGTACCTTCTAGGCACTCTTCTTCCCCTTTTTCACGTAAAAATTTAATATAAATTTTCTGGAATTTTCCGAGACACTTTATTTTTGGGCAATTTTCAAGAATAGAAGAATGATTTTCTGACAGACAAATTTTTGGAAATGCTGCAATGCAAAACAAAGCAAAAGCTACAGAAGTTCTAAGGCACACTAACAAGCAAGCAACTAACAACAGAAAAGAAAACTAAACGAAAGCAAAAACTAAAATGGATAGAAAATAGAAGTAAACGGAGATAATCATAGTGAAAATATTGTTTTGTTCAACGAAATCCTTTTGTTAACAAGGTTGATCAGGTCTTGTTACCAAAACAATTTCATATGAGACAAAACTTTGTATTCCACTAATGATTGTGTTACGTCAACCTTAATAGCAATGGTCCCAATCATAATAGTTTCAAATTTTTCTTTTGGTATGGGACAATATATCTCTCCAACTTGAACGCCCTAAACATGTTCAATTGAATTCAGACCATAAGTCCTTTCAATCTTCTTGGGGAAATAGATAGTATGTTCCTTGTCATTAACATTGAAAGTCACCTTTCCTTGATTACAATTAATAACAGCTCCTGCAATATTAAGAGAAGGTCTCCCAAGAATAATGGACATATTATCATCTTCAGGCATTTCAAGCATAACAAAATCAGTTAATATTAAGCAATTATGAGCCACTTGAATAGGTACATCCTCACATATACCAACAGGAGTAGTGGTAGATTTATCATCTATTTGTAAAGATATATCAATTGGTATTAATTTTTCTAGTTGAAGCCTCTTATAGAGAGAGAAAGGCATAACACTAACTCCAGCTCCCAAATCACACAAAGCAGTTCTAACATAACTATTCTTAATAGAGCAAGGGATAGTTGGAATCCCTGGGTCTCCAAGTTTCTTTGGAACCTTACCATTAAAGGAATAATTAGCAAGCAAAGTAGAGATTTCTTCATTAGGGATCTTCCTTTTATTTGAGACAATATCCTTCATATACTTTGAGTAAGGAGGCAATTTAATAGCATCAGTTAAAGGAATTTGCAAGAATAAAGGTTTCTTCCATTCACAAAACTTATTATAGTGTTCATCTTCCTTTGACTTGTGTTTCTTATCAAGGAAATGCATAGGTTTTTGGACCCAAGGTTCTCTTTCGCTACCATGTTTCTTAGCAATAAAATCTTTTTAGTGTATTTAGTATTCTTAGTGTGCTTTTCAGGTTCTTCTTCATCTTTTTCTTCATTTGGAGCTTCATTTTATTCATTACCACTTTCAGTTTCAGCATCAAAAATAGATATACTATTAGGATCTATAGCAGGTTCAGAGGGTTCTACAACAGTTTTATGTTTCTTTTTCCTTTTCATACGAGTAGAACTACTGTTGTCAGCTTGTTGAGAATCCTGCTCAATTCTTTTGGGATGCCCCTCAGGATAAAGAGGATCTTGGGTAGCAGCACCACTTTTAGTTCTAATTTCATAAGCATGTTTTTCTTTAACAGCATTAACTAGCAAGTCTTTTTGCACTTTAATGAGTTGATCTATTTGAGTTTGAACCATTTGAAAGTGTTTAACAATCATTTTAGCATCATTAGAGGTTCTTTCCACAATATCTTTCAACTCAACAATAGCTCTAGTGTTTTCCATTAGATGATTTTGCACCCTTTTATTAAAATTATCTTGCTTAACAATAAAGATCTCGAATTCTTCTAAGCATTGATCAGGAGGTTTAGAGTAAGGGATATCACCTTCATCAAAGTGTTGGAGAGACTGTACCTAAATAGTGGATGAGTAGGGAATAGGCTTACATAATTCTTCTATAGGAGGTAAATTTTTGACATCTGCAGCTTTAATTCCCTTCTCCTTAAGACATTTCTTAGCTTCCTTCATCACTTCATCATTTAATTCAATAGCTCACCTCTTCTTTGATGTTGGAATAGGCACCGGAATAGTTGGTTCAGGTATAATTACTTCAGGTATAGCTGGTTCAGGAGGAGTCCAATCTTCATAGTTCTTGCTTATTTTAGCCATTAATTCCTCAGCTTCCTTGGGAGTCCTATTCCTGAAAACACAATCAGCACAACTATCTAGGTATGTCCTAGATTCTTCGGTTAGTCCATTATAAAATATATCAAGAAGCTCATTCTTAGGTAATGGACTTCCAGCTTGTGCATGAATCAAAGCACAAAACCTTGCCCAAGATTCGGGAAATATCTCCTTTTCTCCCTGTTTAAAATCAAAAAGTTCCTGCAAAATAGCATGTCGAGCACTTGGAGGAAAATATTTCTGTAGGAAGGTACTAATCAAACAATCAGGGCTATCAATAGATCCAGGAGGTAAATTACTAAACCAAGATTTAGCTTCTCCTTTCAGTGAAAAGGGGAAAATCTTAGCAACAAAGTAAGTACGCATCTTAATATCATCACAAAACAAGCCACTCATGGTAGAAAGTTCATTCATATGTGCTACCGCACTTCCATTTTTAGTCCCACAAAAAGGTTCCTTCTCAACAATAGCTATGTAAGATAGATCGAGAGAGAAATCATAATCTTCATCTATAATGTTTATGGGAGAAGCATCAAACTTAGCAATAGGGAACAATTTGGGTCTAATAGTACGCCTCTCAAGGAGACTCTTAGCAGCGCTCCTATCATGGGTGTTTTTACATTTTTTAATAAATTCGTCGGTCATCTCAGCATAACCATCTTCAATATCATAACTCTCACTAGACTCAGGTGAACTAACAGGTGTAGTAGTGTCTTCATTAGGAGTTTTAGTATTTCCAGCTATAGTTTTAGCAATCGTAGCATCTAGGAAAGGACCTGATGAACCACTCTTATCAAGCACAGTAGAAGCAGCATCATAAGCATCAGAAGTTTCTGATTCAGCAGTAGTAGCAGTGTGTGTAGCATGTGTATGTGGTGGTGTAACGAGCTTACTCATAACAGATGGTGAATCAAGAGCAATAGAGGTGTTCACAACCGTACGTCTTCTTGTAGTGGATGGTAAAATAGGAACATTGCCATCATGAGACTTACCCATGATGGATGGATAGCAGTGAACAATAGAGAATCCAAGAGAACTTGATAAATAAAGTTATGCTCCCCGGCAGCGACGCCAGAAAATAGTCTTGATGACCCACAAGTATAGGGGGTGTATCGCAGTATTTTCGAGGGAAGTGAAACCCAATTTATTGATTCGACACAAGGGGAGCCAAAGAATATTTATAAGCCTTAACAACTGAGTTGTCAATTTAGTTGCACCTGGAAACAATCTTGCTTACAGCAGTTTATCAGTAGCAATAGTCTTGTAGTAGCAATAGTAAAGTAACAACAGTAGTAAAAGCAAAGACAGTAGTAACAATAGCAGTAAACAGTAGGATTTGAGTGTGATAGGCATAGGGATGGATGGACGGGCGTTGCATGGACAAGACAATTCACATGGCAATCAGAACATAGGGCAATTGCAGATAAATAAGATAAAGCATCCAAGTACTAGATAATCCTAGGCATGTGTTCTATATATAGTCATACGTGCTCGCAATGAGAACTTGCACAACATCTTTTGTCCTGCCAGCCCATTTGCAGCGGGGCCTCAAGGGAACTACTGGAAATTAAGGTGCTCCTTTTAATAGAGCACCGGAGCAAAGCATTAACACTCCGTGAACACATGTGATCCTCACATCAAAGCCATTCCCTTCGGTTATCCCAATTTCTGTCACTTCGGGGCCATTGGTTTCGGACAACAACGTGTGTATACAACTTGCAGGTAAGACCATAAACAATACTATCATAATGAATCAATAACATGTTCATATCTGAAATCATGGCACTCGGGCCCTAGTGACAAGCATTAATCATAACAAGTCGCAGCAAATTCATAAAGCACTAATAGAAGATACTAGGCACCATGCCCTAACAATCTGATGCCATTACATGAACGATCTCATCCAATCCCTACCATCCCCATAACCTACAGCGGGGGATTACTCACTCATAGATGGGGCAAACATGGATGGTCGATGGAGAAGCGATCGTGATGATGACGGCGATGATCTCCTCCAATTCCCCGTCCCGGCAGGGTGCCAGAACGGAGTTTCTGGTGCTGTTTCACGGAATCTGGTGGTGGCGGCGGAGTGGAACTCCTTCTGGAATATGTTGAACCCCCCATGAGTTTTTTGGTCAGAAGGCATCTTATAGGCAAAGAGGGAGACCGAGGGGGAGTCTAGGGCAGCCAGACCACCCCCTGGCGCGGCCTGTTCTAGCCCGCGCAGCTAGGTGGTGTGGCCTGGTGCCAGCCCCCCTCCGTCTTGTATTCTGGCTCCGGGAGTCTTCTGGTGAAATAGAATTTTTGGCATATTTTCCAGGATTTTTCCTGATAGTTGATTTTCTGCACAAAAAGTAGACTCCAATGTTATTCTGATGAAAACAGTGGCAGTCCGCATTAGTTGCATCCAAATCACACAAGTTTAGAGGAGAAACAATAGCAAAAGTGTTTGGAAAAGTAGATACGTTTTGGACGTATCAGAGACCACACATATATAGCTAGGGATTCTGTGATAATGCATGCAACTTCTGTCACAGTGGTGGTGCAACACTTGGATGTGGAAGGTGCTTTTCCTATGTATTTTAGTCTCTATGATGCATCTTCTTAGGCTCAAACTTTGATATATACCATATGTGTTGCTATGACCTAAAAAAACCAAAATAAGGATAAAAGTCCATCATTCAACCCTAATCTGGAGAAATCCATTGTTCAAAACCGCATTTTGAATCTTATATAAATTTGAATATATTATCCAAAATATGTTACCTATCTTGAGATCATTATACAAGCTAGAATATAAACTAGTGGTCCATATTATTTCTTGTTTTCAAGATTTATTCATCAATAATTTATAGTTTTATTCACTAAGCCCTTTTAGTGAATACTTTCTAAAATATGGTTAATTTATTTGAACCCTACATCATGCATCCGACGGCCAGGACACCAACCCCAAATTTCCAGGTCAGGTCCTCCTGCCCACGCGAAATTTGGCACCAGCGCGAGCGAGTTTCTATGCAAATGAAAATTTCTCGAGCTGCAATTACCTTTGAGCCCACCCGCACAGCGCCACCCAAGCATTCGCGCAAAGGTCATTTACGTAATCTATTCGAAACCCTTTTTATCCCCTCACCGAAATGAGACAGATCCAAATTTCCCTACCACCCTCGGCACCGTCCTCCCTGCCGTGCTCCCCCTTTTCCCCTCGTCCTCACCGCCATCCTCTCCCTTTTCCCCTCGCTATTATCCGTCCCTCCGCCCTCTACCTTTAATCCCCTCGTCTCCTTCCGTACTTCTAGTAGTAACCTCTCTGTCACCCTAGCACGAACCCTAGCCCCTCCTCACCGTCTCGGTTTTCCACCATGTCTGTCGACCTTGTCAGTCGGCCACCTCGCCAACAGCCAGCTGACCTTGTCTACCACCTCGCTGTACACTTCACCCACAAAGTTGACCAGCTCGCTATCCACCTCGTCGTCCATCTTGCCATCTAGCTCGCCGTCCACCTCGCTGACAAGGCCTGTCACCACACTGACAAGGCCCGTCCACCTCGTCGCCCACCTTGTCGACGAGGTCTGCTACCTCGCCGTCCATCTCGATGCCACGTGCCTTGGGTCACTGCAAGGAACACCATATCAAAAAGGCCCTACAGCCTGCAGGCACGGAAACACACTCATCCTCGATGCTCATTTTTTTTACTTTGCCTGAGAAATGTTGTTCATTATCTTGTTCATGCCACCAATTTACCTATTTTTTGCAGTTATTCTCTCTTATTTGTTCTGCTTGTGAAATTTCTTGTGATTTTACAAGTCTAGTGATCAGGGTTGCATTATCCTGTCTGTTGCATTAGTTTGACTGCATCATGACATTTCTGATGAGCAGAGTATAAATTGTTCATAGTAGTTTGTTTTACATGACGATTAATATTGAACAATTAAGATCATATGTCATGACTTGTTTAATTGCCTATTTTAATTGCATGAAAGATGCTTATCCTTCTGATGTTTAATTGTCGTGCCCTACTTATTAGTGCAACTAGCCAACCAACTGATAAGTGAGATTCAGAGTATTCGACTTATAATCAGTTTACATACAGATAAAGTTTGCATTATCTTAGTTGTTCCATTGATTTGGTTGTTTCATCCTATGTCTTTTGATTAGAGTATAAATTGCTCATAGTGGACTCTATTACATGACGATTACTATAGAACAATCAGCACCATAAGTTATATTTTGTTTATTTGCAGGATAGTTGCGTATCCTGCTTATGTTTTATTGTGATTATCCCCTTTAACTGCATGTATACTATTTCGGCTTATGATCTGTTTGTGTGTGATAAAGGTTACATTATCTTGCTTTTTTGCATTAGTTTCGCTGCTTCATCATAGGCCTTATGATCATAGTAGAAATTGATCATAGTGAGTTGTCACATGATGAGGTCTATAGAACAATCAGTACAGTAGGTTATGTTTCCTGTTTAATTGCACTATTGATGCTTATCCTTCTTATGTTTTATCGTCCCACTCTACTTATTACTGCAACTAATTGGTGAATTGTCCATCTTGTTCATTGTCTTATCTATTGCTTTGCTTTGGCCGCTTCATCATTAGTCTTGTGATATGAGATTGAGAGTAGAAGTTGCACATAGTGGACTGTTGTACATTATCATTAGTATAGAACAATCAATACCATAGGACATAGGTTATATTTTTGTAGCTTACTTAAGAGTTGTTTATTCATGATAGAACCACAATTGCATCGCATGGAAGAAAGACAACTGGAAAACATCACGAGAAACAATGCGCAGATGCAAAAAATGGGTCTTAGGCCCCTTGTTTATGCATCTCCCACTGAATTCTCCCCTAAAAGAGCAAGGATGAAGGATTTGGATCTGACTATTATCGTGAAGAGGAGGGGAGGATGAGCTGGAGGTAGTCCCCTTACTTGCCTACTCATCTTTTGTGTAATTATTTGCGTACTTAATTTTCCATATATGTTGTGTTTTTTATAATCCCGAATTGACTACCTTTGAATTGTGTAGACTAAAAAGAGGAAATATAAGAAGAAACCTGTCGCATAACAAGATGGCTGCTGGTGGTGGATCAGCTACTCGGAAGCGCGTCTTAGCTAGCATGGATGCCTCGATAGGAAGTACGAGACATACCAGGTCCAAGGGGAATCCGCTAGAAGTACTTCCACCTCCTCCACGGCACCTACCAAGACCACCAAGTGCTATGACCTCTTCACAGGAAACTCAGAGTTCTGCAGATCCTAATGCTCAAGGAGAGAAGGTAGCAGCCCAAATCGAGATGGCAGCACTCCATGGCAGGAAGACAATAGTCCAAGACGAGCAGACAGCTGCCCTAGGCAAGCAACCAACTCCCCAAGGAAAGCACATTATATTATTTGAACACTAACTCCACATTATATGTTTGTAGATGATTTTGGCCATCATCCTTCTGAAGACACTATTAAACATGATGATCCTCAAATTGTCTTGAGGGAAAAAACATGGGGAAGAAGCGTGAGAACATGTCCAAAGGAGGAAAGCTTCCATTTTCCATTCCTCCAGGAAGAACTATTGCTTCCAAGTTTGCCACTAAGTGTGCAAAAATAGTCAGGACTGGTATGCCTATCTTCTCTTGCTAGAAAGAGTAAGAGGAGTGGCCGGATGTTAGAGCAGAGTTCTACAACAGAGTATCCGTATGTTCTATGACTCAACTTCCCTTTCCTTCTCATTATTGTTCAAGCAGAGGCAGATGCAGAGTTGTTTCTTTCAGCAAAAGTGTGTCATGGATGCATCACACCTAGATGTGTAGGTTGCTTGCAACCAACAGTTAATGAGGCACGCAAGAATTCAAAGGCATCTCCTGAAGAAGCAGTTTTTTGACCCCCTCTCACTGAATGAAGTAACAAGGATATCTCATGTTGAGCACATGAACAATGCAGAGTGGTGCAAGCTTTTTGATTCTTGGACTGACCCCAGGAACCAGGTCAAGTCTTGTCTACCCAACTTCCCCCCTGTTTGTGTTTAACCAGGACTGCCTCTTATACTCTATACTCTCTCTTTGTGTAGGCATGTTGTCTGATAAACAAGCAAACAAGAAATAAACAACCTTATCGCAGTGACTTGTTTTTCTGTGACAATCGGGGCTTCTCCAATCATAGTGTGAAAAAAGCAATAGTAAGCCCTCCAGAATACTTTTCATCTTTCTCATCTTCCAAAATTTCAATGCCATATTTGTCTCTGAAATGAGTATCATAAACTTATAATTTGATTCTAATGTTTGATTCTATTCCTAAAACTCAATAGGCAACCATGGAAAGCAAGATGGAGCCTAATGCTACAGAAGATATCACTAAGGCTGAACAACTTCCTTCCATCGACACGGTGCACTATGAGCTATCGCAGGACATTAGCATCCATTCTTCAAGACCAACCAAGACTTTCTTTGAAGCGCAACTCGGGGCTCAGAGAGAAGGGGATGCGATACTGCGCAGTGCCATTGTGGGGTTGCAGACGGAGAAACCAAATGGCGAGGAAGAAGCCCCAAAGGAAGCGCAGGAGGTGTGGAAGAAGCTATACCAGGTCCATCTTTGTCATCTTTGTATAATTCAATACCCTGTTTGTCCATGAAGATGTGCTTGGAGTTTGCTTGCTAGTGTTCTAATGTTTGCTTCTATAACTATTAGGCACCCATTGGAAGCACGGTGGCGCCATCTGCTGCAGAAGATGGCATTGATGATCAACCCCCTACTTCCACTAATGAAGGCATCCATGTTTCAAGACCAACCAACTCTCTGCTTAAAGCATAACTTGGGGATAATAGAGCAGCGAATAAGGCACTGTGCAAACACATTGCAACATTGCTGAAGGAGATAGAAGCAAAGAATGAAGTATGGAAATCACTTGTGAACTTCGTAGACCTTATAAATGCATCACTTCAGCAATTCTTAGCTATATTGCGTAAGTGAACTAGTGGTGTGACTAAAAGCTATGCATCACTTCAGCAATTCTTAGCTATATTGCGTAAGTGAACTAGTGGTGTGAATGAAAGCTTGTTAGGCTCTTTTCTTTATTTTATTGGAAACTTATGTGCGGACCTATTTATGTCACCTGAAACATGTGCCCTGCAATTTCTATTATTTTGATCTGAACGGTGCAATCTAGCAAAGTTGCTAGCACTCTTGTCTGATGTAAATGAAAATGTCATGCTTGTTTAGTTGACAAAAATATTTCGGTCACCGATACACGCCGATGAAGTGCACTTTCACTCGTCAACATCCTCAATAAAATATAAATCTCTTCTGCCCTGATGAATTGAGTTCGTCATGTGTTGGAGATATGTGTCCAGATCTGATTGGTACACGATTCGCGTTGCAGATGGACCACGTGTTTTCTTCCTATTGGTACATGTGTCGCCCTGACAGTCGGCCATGCGTAAGCTGGTCAGCTTATTACCATGACCAAAATGAAATTCCTCTCCGCTAGCGTGAAAAAATGGGAAGCATGACATAAACAAATGAACGAATGACGTCAGCAAACAGCGCTAGAGGAATCAGGCTGTGATGAGGAAAAACGTCGGGAAGTAGATGATGTCGTAGACGGCAAACATGAAGGCAGCAAACATCGCTGATGGCAGCTCACGGTGCCGTCCGCCACATGGCATCCTTCATGACGAAATAAAAACGTCCTGAAAGACTGGCCATGGGCCGGGCTGGTCCAGTTTGTCGCGACAAAATTGGAGGAAGGTCACGGATGGCCTGTGATGTTTTCAGACAGAAAAATTATCATGGATTGAATTATGATGCGAGGTCCGTGACCTATTTTTTGTCGCAGAATTTGTCGCGGATAGCCATCTATGATGTATTGACCCCTATCCACAACGATATCAGATTGTCATGAACCGTACGGATTCTTATAGTGAAAGACTTTACAAACCTTACCTATACTTCAGAAATCTTTAATTGCGTCATTAATTAATTAATTAATTGGTGTAGAAAACATAGAAAAATTCAAAAATAACTTCTTTTCATTTATTTGGTGTACAAAACAGGAATAGTTCGAAAATCTTAATTACCTTAATTATTTTGTGTACAAAATAGAGAAAACATAAAAAAAAATTCTTTGCATTTATTCGATGTACAAAACGGCAAACAAAATAGTAAAAATTTCACAAATCTTAAGTACCTTAATTATTCGGTGTACAATCCAAACAACGAACAAAACAGGAACACTTCACGACAGTAATCACATCAAACATCTTTAGCCAGTTTCTCTAGCTTCTCCTGAACCGATGCTAACATATCTTAATCACGTTTACCTTATCTCGCCCTTCCTGCCTTCCTTGCAGATTCTGCTCAAACACTTGGTCGGACACCTTCAAATTCATGGGCTGGGTAAGCTTCCACATCGCCAGCAATGCATGAGAAAGCTCCAGCGAGTGCGATCCATCAATCCAGTACACCATGTGGAACTTAGGTGATTTATAGTGGCTACCCATGAACTTGCAGCCGGTGTCCACGCCCTCGTATGCAACGAGACGACATGGCAATAACCTATAGTCGCACTGCCTCCATGTCTTATCTATGCCATTCTAGCAGTCATTATGGATCTACTTAGACACTTTGCCAACCTGCGAAGAACATCCCCAATTGTTCATAATCGAGATCGATCGAATAACCCAACAATAATAGTTATGGACGAATAAAATCAACAAATGGAGAATAATGTACGATGTCACCACCATGCTCAACTTTAATATCGCCGCCGCACATCATCGTGTTTTGCGCCAATGTTGGCACCGCCGCTATAGCTGCAGCATGGCCGGATGAATCGAATGCCCACCGCGTGAGATGGGATGCTATGGTGCACTGACAATGATGATTGGCCGCTATGAGTGTGTGAGTGGTAGTGGACGATGGTTGTAAGGAGAAAACAACTTGTGGTAGGTCACACATGTCATAGAGACATGCTTAAGCAGTTAGATCTGTGTGAACGTCTCGAAACAAACACGACACAAAATTAGCGCAAAAATCACGGGCGCCGTTATTATGTCTAATCTACCTCAAAACTCCAATATACCGGTATCGAGTTTGCCATAACGTATAAGTAACTGCTGCAATAAAATTGTGCCGTGATAGCCCATCAGCCGTGTAACCAACTTTTGTCGGTTCTTTTCGCTTATGTCACCCCAAAATTCTGCTTGGTATGGGGGAATTCTTGTAGTGAGTGTTCAAATGAATTCATAAACTATCTATTAATTAGAGTAAATAACAGCGCTAGATTGTTTCGGCTCAAAGTACTATCCAAGTCATTCTGATTCTTTTCGACTGTGGGATGGACGACGGAAAGGACACGTGACATAATTGCAATGGAGCCCTGCTCTTCCGGGAGGCAAAACCCGCTAGGGCAAGGACGCAAGATTCTTGGCGCGGACAGGTTTCACACGTAATGGCGTACCCCAAGTCGCAGGACAACGGATCATGCATGCTCTATGGATCCACCATCAGCGTACGCGGGTTGTATCACGCTCGATGAGATGCGTTCTCGGCATGACACGCCTCCCGGCGGGGCCTGTCGAGAACCGACGTGGTCCCATAGCCCATGCCAACAACGGTTTCTCATGGTCATAGGGCTCGCCCAGAGCCAACGTTGTTTCGTGGTGGCATGGTATACTCTAGCCGCCCACGTTTTCTGCGGACGCGGGCCCATCTAGAGCCATTGTGGCATGGTATACTCTAGCCGCCAGCGTTTTCTCGTTCCTCTAGGGTCCGCTCCTAGACCACGTGGCGCCATAAACTCTGACCATCAGGCAGGTATGATATAGATGATGCGGATTTTCGTGGTCGGATGGAAGCATAGACCGTAGACGTATGCAGATTCTCACAGAGAGATCATATAGTCGGTATCGTTCATAATCGAGTTGGCACGGTTGTATGTACCATTTGTACACGAGGTGGCAGCATAGACCGTATACGTCCATGGGTTCTTGCGGCAAAACCATACTGTGAGAACCATTAATAACCAAGTTGGCAACGTATGCTCTGGATGGTCGTGGGTTATCGTTGTAAGATAGTGATTATTCACACCATGACCTGTGCTTTTCTTCTTACGGGTTTTCACGCAGCGCTTAGAGTATAAGAACACTCTCGTTATTTTCTCGATGCTCGACGATTTAGATAGTCTCTATCGTCTTCCATCTCCACCTCCTCTTTCCTCCTCACTTCCGAGCAAGAGAGGACTCTGTTCGATCATCTATTATTCCCAGTGCGCGGAGTGCGACATGCGGCATACAACAAGTCTTCGTTACTCTCGCCACCTGCATGGTAACTTCGCTTTATTTTTTTGGCTCTTCCTCGTTCTCTTTTATGCATTCTTTGCTAACTGTCCATCTTCAGTTTGTTGACACGTACGTTCGGTCTACGTTTATGCAACATGTATTTATGGCCTTTTAGCTCCATTTTTTTTTTCTTATTTTATTATATGTATTATATCATTGTATCTTCAATGCTGATGGTTTTCTTTTCGTGTTTTCATTTCCTTCACAGCTCTTCCAGGTCCGTACTAAGTTGCTCCTCATACACGCTACTAGGAGGTAGGTATCTCCTTTCCAACATGGTTTTTCAATTTTTCTGCTTTTTAAGTTTTGTCTATTTTTAGTAAGCCTTTTTACTAACAGATAGATGTTTTGCTTCTTTGTAGGTGTGCACGTTGGGTTGTTTTATTTTTCTGTCTATGTTAAGCGCGTCAGGCGGACACCGAGTGGTAAGTGACACCTCTATCGTTCTTTTTTTCTTCACACGATGTTAACGATAGTGTCTTTCATTTTTTAGTACATATAAGTTGTAAGTGACACCTCTATCATTTGATCACGTGTTCATAGTTCCACATATAAGTGGAATTGCTATCATATAGCCTTGTGGCTTTTATCATCATTGTTATTGATGTGTATTTCACCAACATGATTTATAATAACTAATTCATCTTCTATGAATGTGATCATAATTCTAAAAACCATTTGCTTTTATCAGACCCGAACAAAATAACAATTTATTAAGTTCCTTTAGAATAAATCTAGATGTCTAGGTAGAGCCGACGATGAACACAATAACATTTTATTATTGTTCTAGACGCACATCTTACCATTTTCTTTTCTAGTCACTCAAGCCATTAATTGTATTCATTTATTGATTTGTATGGTAGTTCATACCAACTAACTAATACAAATACAAAAGAATTACATTGTGTGACCAATATAGAATTACATTCATCATAAGTATATACCAAATATACACCTGAGCTAGAATTTCTATACTCTTCTTTATACCAATTACTTTTGTAGTTCCTCTTTCGGTTTTCTCCTTATTCTTAAGAAATTCTCATCTCAAACATGGTATCAACAGTTTTGACACATATTCCTAGGCGTGTTTAGTCAAGCACTACCACCCTCAGACTTACACTTTGAATTTGATCATCATATGACACATTTTCTTCTGGATTTCACTATCAGCAATCTTTTAGTGTGATGAGAAAATCACTCACACTCTTTATCCATCCCATCATGACAACTTCATGATGAAGCTACCTTGTCTTAATCGGATTAGATATGGAAATATTATAAGTGTCCAACTGTTTTGAGAATCGGGGCGCCTAGCGTTTTACCCTTCATACATATCCATACATTTACGAGTTGATGTAGTCTCATTAATTTATATTCCACCATATTGCAGAAAAATGTAGTCTTAGATATCACATACATCTTGTATGTTTCTTGTTTTTGAAAACAACCTTTTCAACTCCTTATATAACATTGGTTCTCAAACAAATTTGGAGAAAATGGGTTTAATGGACACAAGTATGATTTAGATGCTAATTAAATCATTGCTCTTTAGATTTGAATCACTTAGAGCAATCTAAGGTTTACTGGAAATTGGTAATAGGAGTTTATATTTTCTCTACTTTCGCTAACAATACGGTATCAGTCTATAGTGTGAATATCAGTTTTAACAATTTCCAATCTCAACTAACAGGCCTAGCGTAAGGTAGAATAACGAATGTCATTTCTACAACGAGTCGTGTAGATCCAATATAGACTATGTTCATGATAAATTAGGTTCAAATTAATCCATAGTTATCAAATCAAATCCTACTCAAATACAACGCCCCTCAAGTAGTTTTGGTGATTACATGAACCAAATTAACTACACCAAGACCGATCATCACATGAATTGGTGCAGCTGCAAAGACGAGCATCAACATGGTTATCATATCAACCATATGACTCATTTTTTTCCTTTCGGTACATGTTCCAAAGCCATGCCTATACATGATATGCTCTCCAACTTGAACCTTAGTACCCGCATGCGTAAATATGGCTTACACCTGTTTTATGCGGACGTAGTCTCCATCCCACCCGATTATCATGTGATGTCTCGAAATGAAAAAATTCTTAATGGTGCATACTAAAGGAAGAACATATTCTTATCTTGATATTTAAACTGAGGGATTATCTTATAATGCTATTAAACGCTATCTAAGCAAAATAAGATGCATATAAACATCACATGCTAAGAATGGAAAAGCAGATCCAATGGTTATTAGCAATGTTTAGATTTGCCAGTCTTGAGCGAACGTTCAATATGCAGTGGTATGGTATTGTGAGAGATAAGACAAGATAAAGATAAGATAAGAAGTATTGCGAATAGCTGATCTAACTTTATGTCTCGTAGGAGCGAGGTGCTTGAGAGTTAACACGGTCGGTGGAAGTACAATTTGTAGCAAGGACCTCACAAAAAATGAAAATTGTTGCATCCAAGTCCATGCGTCATTTAGCACAAGGACCCTGAAATTGATAAATGAAGTGTGTGTTTTGAGGTTTACACATACCAGCGTTCATCATCGTGCTAAAGACTATCAATAGAATCTTTCTAGATGCTAATAATGGAAAAGAATAACTAATGGTTAGCAATGTTTGGATTTGCTAGTCTTGATCCAATAGCCAATGTTCAATGTTCATCTTTACACTATGAAGTGGTATGGTATTATAAGATATAAGACAAGATAAACATAAGATAAGAAGTACTACGAATGGCTAATCTAATGGTATGTGTCGTAGGAAACATGTGCTTGAGAGTTACCACGGTTGGTGGAAGTACAGGTTACATCAAGGACCTCGTAAAAAATAAAAAAAATGCACCCAAGTCCATGCATTTAGCAGAAGGACCCTGAAACTGAGCAATTAAGTGTGTGTTTTGAGGTTTGCGCATACTAGCGTTCATCTTGCTAAAGACTTTTAGTAGAATCTTTCTAGATGCTAAGAATGGAAAAGAAGATCCAATGGTTATTAGCAATGTTTGGATTTGCCAGTCTTGATTAAATGGTCAATGTTTCATACACTGTATTGTGATGGTATGGTATTGTAAGAGATAAGACAAGATAAAGTTAAGATAAGAAGTATTATGAATGGACGATCTAATGCTAGGTCTCATAGGAGTGACGTGCTTGAGAGTTAGCACGGTTGATGGAAGTATAAGTTACATCAAGGACCTCATAAGAATGATATTTGCATCCAAGTCCATGAATTTAGCTCAAGGATCCTGAAACTGGGAGCAATGAAGTGTGTGTTTTGAGGTTTGCGCATACTAGCGTTCATCGTGCTAAAAACTATCAGTAGAATCTTTCTAGATCATAAAGAATGGAAACGAAGATCTAACAGTTGGAAATGTTTGGATTTGCTAGTCTGTATCCAATGGTCAATGTTCAAAATTAATCTGTACACTATGTAGTGGTTTATTGTCTTGTATTGTAAGAGAGAAGTTAAGATAAAGAGAAGATAAGAAGTACTGCGAATGGCCTATCAAATGGTAGGTCTCGTAGCAGCGAGGTGCTTGAGAGTTAAGACGGTTGATGGAAGTACAAGTTACAGCAAGGACCTCATAAAAAATGAAAATTATTGCATCCAAGTCCATGCATCATTTAGCACAAGGACCCTGAAATTGAGAAATGAAGTGTGTGTTTTGAGGTTTGCGCATACCAGCGTTCGTCATCGTGCTAACGACTATCAATAGAATCTTTCTATATGCTAAGAGTGGAAAAGAAGATCTAATGTTTAACAATGTTTGGATTTTCTAGTCTTGATCCAATGGCCAATGTTCAAAGTTCATCTTTAGACTATGCAGTGGTATGGTATTGTAAGATATAAGACAAGATAAACATAAAATAAGAAGTACTATGAATGGCCGGCCTAATGGTAGGTGTCGTAGGAACGAGGTGCTTGAGAGTTAACACGGTCGATGGAAGTACAAGTTAAATCAAGGATCTCATAAACAATGAAAATTGCATCCAAGTCCATGCATTTAGCACAAGGACCCTGAAACTAAGCAACGAAGTGTCTGTTTTGAGGTTTGTGCATACTAGCGTTCATCGTGCTAAATACATTCAGTAGAATCTTTCTAGATGCTAAAAATGGAAAAGAAGATCCAATGGTTGTTTTGGATTTGCCAGTCTTGATCAAATGGTCAATGTTGCATACACTATATATTGATGGTATGGTATTGTAAGAGATAAGACAAGAGAAAGATAAGATAAGAAGTATTACGAATGGCCGATCTAATGGTAGGTCTCATAGGAGCGAGGTGCTTGAGAGTTAACACGGTCGGTGGAAGTACAAGTTACATCAAGGACCTCATAAAAATGATGATTGCATCCAAGTCCATGCATTTATCACAAGGACCCTGAAACTAAGAGCAATGATGTGTGTGTTTTGAGGTTTGCGCATACTAGCGTTCATCGTGCTAAAAACAATCAGTAGAATCTTTCTAGATGCTAAGAATGGAAAAGAAGATCCAATAGTTGGCAATGTTGGGATTTGCTAGTCTTGATCCAATGGTTAATGTTCAAAGTTAATCCATACACTATGCAGTGGTTTATTGTATTGTATTCTACGAGATAAGACAAGATAAAGAGAAGATAAGAAGTATTGCGAATGGCCTATAAAATGGTAGGTCTCGTAGGAGATAGGTGCTGGAGAGTTAGCACGGTCGGTTGAAGTACAAGTTACATCAAGGACCTCATAAAAATGAAAACTGCATCCAAGTTCATGCATTTATTAGCACAAGGGCCCTAAAAACTGAGCAATGAAGTTTGTGTTTTGAGGTTTTCGCATACTAGCGTTCACCCTGCTAAAGGAGAATCTTTCTAGATTCTAAGAGGGAAAAGAAGATCTAGTGGTTGGCAATGTTTGGATTTGTTAGTCTTGATCCAACAGTCAATGCTCAAAGTTAATCCGTACACTATGCAGTGGTATGGTATTGTAAGAGATAAGAAAAGATAAAGATAAGATAAGAAGTACTGCGAATGGTCGATCAAATGGTAGGTCTCGTAGGAGCGAGCTGCTTGAGAGTTAACACGGTTGATGGAAGTACAAGTTACATCAAGGATCTCATAAAAAATGAAAATTGCATTGAAGTCCATGCATTTAGCACAAGGACCCTGAAACTGAGCAATGAATTAAGTGTGTGTTTTGAGGTTTGCGCATACTAGCATTCATGGTGCTAAAGACTATAAGTAGAATCTTTCTATATGCTAAGAATGGAAAATAAGATCCAAAGGTTAGCAATGTTTGGATTTGCCAGTCTTGATCAAACGGTCAATGTTCCATACAATATACAGTGGTATGGTATTGTAAGAGATAAGACAAGATAAAGATAAGATAATAAGTACAGTACTGCAAATGGCCGATCTTTTGAATAAGCTTCCCTCCTGATGTTTGGGAAGCAAGTGAAAATTTTGAAAACCGGAAAACTTTCAATTTTTGTGCGCCAAGGACCAAAGTGGTTTCCTTCCTATGTACTCCTCGTCCCTACTCCACACCAACGGGCAGCTGCCAAACACGCCAGAGACACAGAGCCGCCATACCAAGGCACACATGCGTAGCACCACGCTGTGGACGAGGGAGAGATTAGCGGGGCCGGTGCACGAGGGGAAAGGGGAGGAGAGATGGAGGATAGTGAAGGAGAGAGAAAACACACGATTTGTTTTGCGTGCATTGGTCCTGAAATTTACTACTAGTAGAGTGTACACTATAAGGTCGTAGGAGTACCTCATGTCAGAAACCCATCATAACTTTGCTCTAACATGGAACCGCCTTCAACTTCTCTTCGCTGCTGCCCTCTTCCCCTGCCAATGTTTTATACTCTCATCATGTACAGCGTGTGGACAGAGGTGACCACATGTCTAAGCAAAGAAATGTACTACTCCCGCATTGTGTAAAAAAGCACACCTTAATAAGGCCTACTATGTAGCATCCCCTAAGGTTCAACTTATACATAGTGGAAAAAATAAAGTTATCTTTAAGCCTAAGGTGCACCTCAAGCTTATGGGTTTCCCATAGAGAATAGAAATATCATTTCCCATCTCTCCCGATTTCATGTGATCATTTTCAAAAGGGGTTCCAAATTTTCAAGATGCAAAATCTTTTTTTTTAGGAAGATGCAAAATCTTAGCTAGAGGTCGATGAACGAAATATGCCCTGAGAGGCAATAATAAAGTTGTTATTATGTATTCCTTGTATATGATAGATGTTTATTTTGCATGCTATAATTGTATTGATAGGAAACATCAATACATGTGTGTTTAATAAACAAAAAGGGTTCCTAGTTATGCCTCTCTTATAGACTAGCTTGCTGATTAACAAGATGATCAAGGTTTCCTGATCATGGACATTGGATGATGTTAATAACAAGGTCACAACATTTGTGAAATGATGTGATGAACATTCATCCAAAGTATAGCATTACGATAAAGTCATTATGTTTATATGAGTCCGGTTCCACGACTGACATGCAACTAGTTTTGCATAAGTGGCTGGCGGGTGTCTGTCTCTCCTATTATAGTCAATATCTGATTTACAACGAGTTGCTAATACCTTGGTTATCCTCGTTGTGGTTCACTTTCGTAGGTAAGACCGTTCTATCTCCGAAAGCCCTAAGCCACGTAAAACTTGGAATTGATAAATTAGAGGCGTCTAGTTTAGATCGTTGCTGGGCTAGTGTTTTGATATGGTATTGTTGTAAGTAGATGTATGATAGATACTCTTACAACACACTTAACGTGTAAGTTCCATAGACCTTGGCCTTACACACAAAGGAATGATAGATATCATACCACGATGCAAATGATAGAGATCAAATGCATGGACCATATCATCTCACTTTACACATTAGATGTTAGCATCTTATACTGCTAGTTTGGCGCTTTTGGTAGCATTATAAGATGATCCCTCATTTAGATATCAAGATAAAATGTGTTCTTCCTTCAGTATGCACCGTTCTATGGATCGTGTTTCAAGACATCACGTGATGATCGGGTGTACTCGACTCCACGCTTTCATACAACGGGTGTAAGACAGTTTTACACACGCAGAATACTAAACTTCTTACTTGACGAGCCTGGCATGTGCAGACATGGCCTCGGAACACAGACCGAAAGGTTAAGCATGAGTCATATAGTTGATATGATGCCCATGTTGATGCTCGCCTTTGAGACTACACCGACTCACGCGATGATCGGACTTGGTGTAGTGGATTTGGTTCATGTAATCACCAAAAAGACACGAGGGATGTCGTTTTTGAGTGGGAGTTCATTAGTAATTTGGATTAGTTGAACTCAATCTATCATAAACTTAGTCTAAATAAACTTTACAAATTCTGTTGTAGATGGCACCACCTGCTTTTAATTTCAATGTGTTCATGGAGAAAGAGAAGCTTGTTGCGAATGGTAGCAACGTCACCAATTGGGCTATGAATTTGAGGATTCTCCTCACTGCTGCACAAAAGCAATATGTGCTAGAGGCGCCACTAGGCCCCCCACAAGCTTCTGATGCCCCTGACGAGGAAAAGAATGTCTGTATAACTCGTCAGGAGGACCACAACTTAGTTCATTGCGGCATACTGTATGGGCTAGAGCCAGAACTTTGAAAGCGTTTCGAAAATGGCAATGCCTTTGATACCATGGGAGTATTGAAAATGATTTTCGATACCCATGCTGACGTAGAGAGTTATAATGCTTCTGAAAAGTTCTTTAGCTGCATGATGGAAGAGAACAACTCCGTTAGTGAGCACATACTCAAAATGTTTGGGTACACCGATAAACTTGTTTCCTTAGGAATAACGATTCCCATTGACTTAGGCATACATCGTGTTCTCCAATCTCTGCCACCTAGCTACAAGAGCTTCGTGATGAACTATAATATGCGGGGCATGAAGAAGTCTCTTCCCGAGCTTCTGTCAATGCTTAAGACTGCAGAAGTGGAGATTAGGAAAGAACATCAAGTGTTCATGATCAATAAGACCACTGGTTTTAAGAAGGACAAGAAAGGCAAGTAGAAGGGAAAGAAGGGTGGCAAATCTGTTGCCGCACCTAAAAATAAACCCCGAGCTGGCCCTAAGTCTGATACCGAGTGCTACTAATGCAAGGGGACTGGCCATTGGAAGCGCAACTGCCCCAAGTATTTGGCGGACAAGAAGGCCGTCAAGGCAAACAAAGGTATATGTGATATACGTGTTATTGATGTGTACTTGACTAGTACTCGCAGTAGCACCTGGGTATTTGATACGGGATCGGTTGCTAATATATGTAACTCGATTCAGGGGCTGCGGAACAAGCGACAACTAGCAAGGGTTGAGGTCATGATGCGGGTCGGCAATGGATCAAGAGTTGATGTGATCTCCGTCGGAACGCTGCCTCTCCATATGCCATCGGGATTAGTGATAAATCTAAATAATTGTTATTTTGTTCCTGCACTAAGCATTAACATTGTATCCGGATCGTGTTTGATGCGAAGTGGTTATTCCTTCAAATCTGAAAACAATGGTTGTTCGTTTTATATGGATAATATCTTTTATGGTCATGCACCTGTGTTGAATGGTTTATTTCTATTGGATCTTGATAGTAGTATTATGCATATTCATTGTGTTGATGCTAAAAGGGTTAAACTTGATGATTATATATCTACATATATGTGGCACTGCCGTCTAGGTCATATTGGCGTTAAACGCATGAAGAAACTCCATTCTGATGGACTTTTGGAATCACTTGATTTTGAATCATTTGATACATGTGAGCCATGCCTTATGGGCAAGATGACTAGAACGTCATTTTCCAGTTCAAAGGAACGGGCGATAGATTTATTGGAAATCATACATACTGATGTGGGTGGACCAATGAGTGTGTCGGCGCAAGGTGGATATCGTTATTTTGTTACTTTCACATATGATTTGAGTAGATATGGGTATATCTATTTGATGAAATATAAATCTGAAACTTTTGAAAAGTTCAAGGAATTTCAGAATGAAGTGGAAAATCATCGTAACAGAAAGATCAAATTTCTATAGTTCGACCGTGGAGGAGAGTATCTTAGTTACGAGTTTAGCACACATATGAAAAATTGTGGAATAGTTTCACAACTCACGCATGCTGGAACACCACAACATAATGGTGTGTCGGGACGTCGTAATCATACTTTATTGGATATGGTTCGATCTATGATGTCTCTGACTGACTTGCCACTGTCATTTTGGGGTTATGCACTGGAAACCGCTGCATTCACTTTAAATCGGGTACCATCTAAATCCGTTGAAACGACACCATATGAATTATGGTTTGGAGACAAACCTAAGCTGTCATTTCTTAAAGTTTGGGGATGCAATGTTAATCTAAAGAAACTTCGGCCAGATAAACTCGAACCCAAAGTGGAAAAATGCATCTTCATAGGATACCCTAAGGAAATGATTGGGTATACTTTCTATCACAGATCTGAGGGCAAGGTTTTTGTTGCCAAGAATGGATCCTTTCTTGAGAAGGTGTTTCTCGCGAAAGGTGTGAGTAGTCGGAAGGTAGAACTCGAAGAGGTTATTTAACCTTATCTTCAAGAAATGGCGAGTAGCACATCACTTGAAGTTGTTTCGGAGTTGACTTCACCTAATGAAGAGAGAGCTAATGATATTGATCATGAACCTCCGAAAGAGGACACTACCGAACCTCACAGGTCAAGCAGGACACGTGCAGCTCCTGAACTGTACGGCAATCCTATTATGAATTTCATGATTGATGAAATAGATGACCCTGCGACGTATGAAGAAGCGATGATGAGCCCGGATTCCAACAAATGGCTAGAATCCATGAAATCCGAGATGGAATCCATGTACGAAAACCAGGTTTGGACCTTGGTGGACTTACCTCACGATCAAAAGGCCATTGAGAATAAATGGATTTTCAAAAGAAAAACTGATGTTGATGGTAATGTGACCATCTATAAGGCTCGACTTGTCGCAAAGGGGTTTCGACAAATTCAAGGAGTTGACTGCGATGAGACATTCTCTCCCATAGCGATGCTTAAGTCGGTTAGGATTATGTTAGCAATTGCTGCATATTTCGATTATGAAATATGGCAGGTGGATGTCAAAACTGCGTTCCTCAATGGTAATATTGAAGAACAGTTGTATATGATACAACCTAAGGGTTTTGTCGATCCTAAGGATGCTGATAAGGTATGCAAACTTCAGCGATCCATCTATGGACTGAAGCAAGCATCCCGAAGTTGGAATCTTTGCTTTGATGAGGTGATCAAAGAGTTTGGATTTGTCCAAACTTATGGAGAGGCTTGTATTTACAAGAAAGTGAGTGGGAGCAATGTGGCATTTCTGATATTATATGTGGATGACATATTATTGATTGGAAATGATATAGATCTTTTAAACAGTGTTAAAAGTTATCTAAACAGCAAATTTTCGATGAAAGACCTTGGTGAAGCTTCATATATATTAGGCATTAAAATCTATAGAGATAGATCAAGACGCCTAATTGGGATATCGCAGAGTACATACCTTGATAAGATATTAAAGAAGTTTAATATGGACAGAAGTAAGAAGGGGTTCTTACCTATGTTGCTATGCAAGACATTGAGTAAGACTCAAAGTCCAGTTACGGCGGAAGAAAGAGAGATAATGGATAAGATCCCCTATGCCTCAGCCATAGGCTCTATAATGTACGCCATGCTATGTACAAGACCGGATGTGGCACATGCTATTAGTTTGACTAGTAGGTACCAATCTGATCTAGGTTCAGAACACTAGATAGCGGTCAAGAATATCCTTAAGTACTTGAGAAGAACTAAGGATATGTTTCTTATATACGGAGGTGAAGAAGAGATAGTCTCTAAGTGTTTTGTCGATGCTAGCTTTGACACCAATCCGGATGACTCTAAGTCTCAATATGGATACGTATTTCTATTGAACGGAGCAGCAGTTAGTTGGAGGAGTTCCAAACAGCCTGTGGTGGTTGGATCAACGACGAGGCGGAATATGTTGACGCTTCAGAAGCGGCGCAGGAAGTGGTTTGGATGAAGGAGTTCATAACGGAACTAGGTGTGGTTCCTAGTGCATTAGACCCAATTGTAATCTATTGTGACAACAATGGAGCCATCGCCAACGCCAAGGAACCAAGGTCTCACAAGAATTCCAAGCATATTAAGCGCCGGTTTCACTCCATTTGTGAGCATGTCAAGGATGGAGATATAAAGATTCGTAAAGTGCACACAGACCTGAATGTAGCAGCTTCGTTGACTAAAGTTCTCCCTAGGGCAAAACATGATCAACACCAGAACTCCATGGGTGTTAGATATATCACTATGTAAACTAGATTATTGTCTCTAGTGCAAGTGGGAGACTGAAGGAAATATGCCCTGAGAGGCAATAATAAAGTTGTTATTATGTATTCCTTGTATATGATAGATGTTTATTTTTCATGCTATAGTTGTATTGATAGCAAACGTCAATACATGTGTGTTTAATAAACAAAAAGGTTCCTAGTTATGCCTCTCTTATAGACTAGCTTGCTGATTAAAAAGATGATCAAGGTTTCCTAATCATGGACATTGGATGTTGTTAATAACAAGGTAACAGCATTTGTGAAATGATGTGATGAACATTCATCCGAAGTATAGCATTACAATCAAGTTATTATGTTTACATTGCTATAACATGATACGAAGTAATCTTTATCCTTGGACCATGAGATCATGTTAATTGCTAACATCGGAAGAGTATCTTGATAACATCAAACGTCACACCGTAACAGGGTGACTATAAAGGTGGGTTTAGTGCTACGAAGGTGTTATGTTGAGGCTCATGGATCAAGAGTGGAATTTGTCAATCCCGGTGAAGGATAGATATACTCTAGGCCCTCTCAGTGATATCACATTAAGATAGCTTGCAAGCAATGATGTGATCACTAGAATGTTATATCACGAGAACGAGAAAAGAGTGCATGTTAGTAAGGAGATCAAACTAGGTATTTGGATACCGATGATTGAATCTCGCACATGTATTATATCATGAGACAAAGGGATTAAATTACTAGCGTTAAAGGTTCTCACGATCACAGAAGTCATCGTTGAATGTGCAGGAGTCAGTATGGATCTCCAGGTCCCGCTTCTGATTATTGATCTGAGAGGAGTCTCAATCATGTCTGCATTATTCGCGAACCGTAGGCTGACACACTTAAGGGTTACCAGACACCATTTTGGAGCACATATATTTCAGATGAAAGGATTGCAAAGCGCAGGAATTGTTTTGATAGAAACCAGAATTGTTTTGGGTGAAATTGCAGAAAGTGGTTATGCATGTGATATTGAAATATTGCAAGGGGTTTTATGTGAATGTTTGTTAATTAAAGTAATTAACAAAATTCTGAATAAATTTAATAAAAGAGTATTATTAAATGAGAGAGCATTAAACTTAGAGAATTTTAATGCATTTAAAGTGGAGACTTTAAAAGAGAATGTGAAGGGGCATTTTAATGTGGAGGAGTTACCACCATATGAATGGGGGAGGTGAGGGGTCACCCCCCATGGGGCGCCGGCCATGGGGAGGGGTACCCCCTCCTCCTATAAAAGGCCACCCCTCTCATCCTTCTTCCTCACACCTCCTCGTGAAGTATCTCTCTCCCCCTCTAGAATTATTCCCCCATGGTCTCGGATTAGCGAGTGTTCCCGCTGGCCTTTCGTCTAGAAGGAGTTGCTGCTTCCGCTGATTCACTGGAGCGAGGACGTGGAGGTTGTCCGGTGGCTTGAACGTGTGTGCGAGGACGGATGCGCTGCTGATTTGCGACGCTCGGACTTCCACACGATCTTGAGATCGGCAAGTGTACAACTACATCAACCACGAGTTCCTACTCATTAACAAAACTCGTTGTCTTCGAGGGTAAGTTCTCCATGGATGTATGTCCACCCTTTGCTCTGTATCTAGTAGATAGATCTTGGCGTATAGTTCTCATCATAGGAAATTTTTTGTTTTCTATGTTGCGGACCCAACAGTCAAACCAATCATCAAAGCTCTTGTGGTTTCTGATATATTATTTGACTGCTCGATGGGTACCTCCAAAAGATTGTTTCATAAAACTTTCAAAGCAATCTACAATTTATTACTTGTAGTTCAAATTCGACCTTATTTCGGTACATCGACATGAAGTCATTCAAGTGGGCGGAGTTTGCTAGGAACCTTGAAAACTCATAAAACATCGGAATCGCAAGTACAACATGATGTTGATCCACTGTATATGTGTGAAAACTTGGCTTGTGGTATTTAGATCGAATATTCTTCGCACTTCCTTTACAGAAAAGAATGATCTCGTCATTAATTGAGAATGTTCTTTCCTAGTAGTTGGACACTCACACCGACGACACTTCTTTACAAGAAGAGATGCACTCATCTACCTCTGAAATGCAATTTAATTCAAGAGCAATCTCGACCCACTCAAATGACTTTATGTCTCTATTAATAAAATCATGCCATATTTGAACTAGAGGCTCTAGAAAGTGGTAGATTTCTATCGAAGTTCTACAAAAAGTTTTTGGAGGTACGCATCAGGTAGTTAATATATCGGAAACAACCGGGAGTTTTGACAAATTCAACTTCCTGCTAAGAATTTGTATCTTGACAATTTTGAACCTATTTTGGAACAATCACATGTAATAAAGAAAAATAGAAAAACTAATATTTATGTATGGCATCCTATCACGTCACATGTACATCCTGCCAGGAAACTGATAACCATGGGATTTGACAAGTTCTGGAAACCAGCCCCGCGATATTTTCCCACCATGTATGAATATTATTAGGTTTCAATCCTGATGACCAAAAAAGGTCATGGCCATATCAACATCATAGTTAATGTATTGTTCCCACATTAATTTCGTATATGGGTGCATCTTGGCGTAGTAGGAAATGTTGCGCATGAGAATCTTAACATTGGGCCTGTTTGATTCGCAGGATAGAAAAAACAAAGGAATAGGGAAAACACAGTATTATTAGAATATCATGTCCAGTTGTATCCTACAAGATTTGGAGCCTACATGAATTTTTCTTAAAGAAGTGTTTGATTCACAAGAAAGTAAAGGAATAGTAACATGAGACTGAGGTGGATTGTTCTTAAAATTTTACGGAAGACATGTGCATAACATCCTTTTGCATGTATCGCATGCCATGCAAAATGATAAACTTGAGTTTTGACAACTTTTCAAAAACCAGGTTCACAAAATTGTCCTGCAATGCGTATGAATAGGTTTCGAGTCGGACGACCAAGGTCAATGCCATATCCTGTGATCCAAATCATAGTTTATGGTAAGTTCCCCATATTATGTAGATTGGTGCATCTTGGCATTATTGTAAACAATATTTTGCCAAGGGGAGTTTCCAAGAAGTATTATGAAAAGAGATGATCTCAATTTTCCAAGTGACAGGATTTCTTTGCGAAAACTGGAACATTGTTTTCCGTATAGCAAATAGTAGTACTAGAAAAAAGAAGGATCGAAATGTGGGGGGAAACGAAGAGCTACTATAGAAGAGATTATGGGGTTAGCGAAGGCAGCCCGATAGGGATGGAGTTAAGAGGTGTTGAACACGGTTCAATGTCAGAGCAAAGTTACGAAAATAAAAGATAGAAACAGAGTCGTCGTAGTACCATGGCACACGTGTGCAGCTCCACGCTATGGACGAGGGAGATATCAGCTAGAGGATGCGCGTGATGCAGCAAAGGAGAGAGTAGTATACAATATATTTTCCCCGGATAGAGGAGGGGTAGCACACTATAAGGCTATAGGAGTGAGAACCATGTTGATTTTCTTTGTTAAGCAAGTACAAGTGGACCTCATAAATAATGAAAATTGTATCCCACTCCATGCATTTAGCACAAGGACCCTAAAACTTAGCAATGAAGTGCGTATTTTGAGGTTTGGAATACTAGCGTTCATCGTGCTAAAGACTATCAGTAGAATCTTTCTACATGCTAAGAATGGAAAAGAAGATCCAATGGTTAGCAATATTTGGATTTTCTAGTCTTGATCAAAGGTTCAATGTTCCGTACACTATGAAGTGGTATGGTATTGTGAGAGATAAGACAAGATAAAGATAAGATAATAAGAACTACGAATGGCCGATCTAACTTTAGGTCTCGTATGAGCGAGGTGCTTGAGAGTTAACACGGTCGGTGGAAGTACAAGTTATAGCAAGGACCTCATAAAAATAAAAATTATTGCATCCAAGTCCATGCATAATTTAGCACAATGACCCTAAAATTGAGAAATGAAGTGTGTGTTTTGAGGTTTGCGCATACTAGCGTTCATCATTATGCTAAAGACTATCAATAGAATCTTTCTAGATGCTAATAATGGAAAAAAAAAGATCTAATGGTTAGCAATGTTTGGATTTTCTAGTCTTGATCCAACGGCCAATGTTGAAAGTTCATCTTTACACTATGAAGTGGTATGGTATTGTAAGATATAAGACAAGATAAACATAAGATAAGACGTACTACAAATGATCGATCTAATGGTAGGTGTCATAGGAACGAGGTGCTTGAGAGTTAACACGGTCGGTGGAAGTATAGGTTAAATCAAGGACCTCGTAAAAAATAAAAAATTGCATCCAAGTCCATGCATTTAGCACAAGGACCCTAAAACTGAGCAATGAAGTGTGTGTTTTGAGGTTTCCGCATAATAGAGTTCATCGTACTAAAGACTTTCAGTAAAATCTTTCTACATGCTAAGATGGAAAAGAAGATCCAATGGTTATTAGCAATGTTTGGATTTGCCAGTCTTGATCAAACGGTCTATGTTTCGTACACTGTATAGTGATGGTATGGTATTGTAAGAGATAAGACAAGATAAAGATAAGATAAGAAGTATAACGAATGGCCAATCTAATGGTAGGTCTCGTAGGAGCCAGGTGTTTGAGAGTTAACATGGTCGATGGAAGTACAAGTTACATCAAGGACCTCATAAAAATGATATTTGCATCCAAGTCCATGCATTTAGCACAAGGACCCTGAAACTGAGAGCAATGAAGTGTGTGTTTTGAGGTTTGCGCATACTAGCGTTCATCGTGCTAAAAACTATCAGTAGAATCTTTCTAGAAGCTAAGAATGGAAAAGAAGAACCAACAGTTGGCAATATTTGGATTTGCTAGTCTTGATCCAACGGTCAATGTTCAAAGTTATTCCGTACACTATGGAGCAGTTTATTGTATTGTATTGTATTGTATTGTATTGTAAGAGATATGACAAGATAAAGAAAAGATAAGAAGTACTGCGAATGGCCTATCAAATGGTAGGTCTTGTAGGAGTGAGCGGCTTGAGAGTTAACACGGTTGGTGGAAGTACAAGTTACATCAAGGACCTCATAAAAATGAAAATTATTGCATCCAAGTCCATGCATCATTTAGCACAAGGACATTGAAATTGAGAAAAGACGTGTGTGTTTTGAGGTTTTTACATACCAGCATTCATCATCATGCTAAAGACTATCAATAGAATATTTCTAGATACTAAGATTGGAAAATAAGATCTAATGGTTAGCAATGTTTGGATTTGCTAGTCTTGATCCAATGGCCAATGTTCAAAGTTCATCTTTACACTATGCAGTGGTATGGTATTGTAAGATAGAAGACATGATAAACATAATATAAGAAGTACTACGAATGGCCGATCTAATGGTAGGTGTCGTAGGAATAAGGTGCTTGAGAGTTAACACGGTCGGTGGAAGTACAAGTTACATCAAGGACCTCATAAAAATTATAATTGCATCCAAGTCCATGCATTTAGCACAAGGACCCTGAAACTAAGGGCAATGAAGTGTGTGTTTTGAGGTTTGCGCATACTAGCGTTCTTCCTGCTAAAAACTATCAGTAGAATCTTTCTAGATGCTAAGAATGGAAAAAAAGATCCAACAGTTGGCAATGTTTGGATTTGCTAGTCTTGATCCAACGGTAAATTTTCAAAGTTAATCCGTACACTATGGAGTGGTTTATTGTATTGTAAGAGATAAGACACAATAAAGAGAAGATAAGAAGTATTGCGAATGGCTAATCAAATGGTAGGTCTCCTAGGAGCGAGGTGCTTGAAAGTTAACACGATCGACGGAAGTACAGGTTACATCAAGGATCTCATAAAAATGAAAATTGCATCCTAGTCCATGCATTTATCACAAGGACCCTGAAACTGAGCAATGAAATAAGTGTGTGTTTTGAGGTTTGCGCATACTAGCGTTCATGGTGCTAAAGACTAACAGTAGAATCTTTCTAGATGCTAAGAATGGAAAAGAAGATCCAAAGGTTAGCAATGTTTGGATTTGCCCGTCTTGATCAAACGGTCAATGTTCCGTACAATATACAGTGGTATGGTATTGTAAGAGATAAAGATAAGATAAGATAAGAAGTAAACTACTATGAATGGTCGATCTTTTGAATAACCTTCCCTCCTGATGTTTGGGAAGCAAGTGAAATTTTTGAAAACCGGAAAACTTTGAATTTTTGTGCCGCCAAGGACCAAAGTGGTTTCCTTCTTATGTACTCGTCGTCCCTACTCCACACCAACGCGCAGCTGCCGAACACGCCAGAGAAACAGAGTCACCGTACCAAGGCACACGTGCGAAGTGCCACGCTGTGGATAAGGGAGAGATCAGGTGGGCCAGTGCGTGAGGAGCAAGGGGAGGAGAGATGGAGGATAGCGAAGGAGAGAGAAAACACACAATTTGTTTTGCGTGCATAGGTCCTGAAATTTGCTACTAGTAGTGTACACTGTAACGCTGCAGGAGTACCTCATGTCACAAACCCATCATAACTTTGCTCTGACATGGAACCGCCTTCAACTTCTCTTTGTTGCTGCCCTCTTCCACTGCCAACATTTTATTCTCTCAGCATGTACAACGCGTGGAAAGAGGTCACCATATGTCTAAGCAAAGAAATATACTACTCCAGCATAGTGTAAAAAAGCACACCTTAATAAGGCCTACTATGTGGCATCCGCTAAGGTTCACCTTATACATAGTGGAAAAAATAAAGTTATCTTTAAGCCTAAGGTGCACCTCAAACTTGTGTGTTGCCCATAGAGAATAGAAATATCGTTTCCCCTCTCTCCCTATTTCATGTGATTGTTTTCAAAAGGGGTTCAAAAATTTCAAGATGCAAAATCTTATTTTTTTCAGGAAGATGCAAAATCTGAGCTAGAGGTCGAACCAATCATCAAAGTTCTTTGTGGTTTCTGATATATTAATTGACTACTCGATGGGTACCTCCAAAATATTTTTTTCATAAAACTTTCAAAGCAACCTACAATTTATTACTTGTAGTTCAAATTCGCCCTTATTTCGATACATCGACATGAAGTCATTCAAGTGGGCGGAGTTAGCTAGGAACCCTGAAAACTCATAAAACATCGGAATCACAAGTACAACATGCTATTGATCCACTATATATGTGTGAAAACTTGGCTTGTGGCATTCAGATCGAATATTCTTCGCACTTTGTTTACAGAAAAGAATGATCTCGCTATCAATTGAGAATGTTCTTTCCTGGTAGTTGGACACTCACACCGATGACACTGCTTTACAAGAAGAGATGCACTCATCTACCTCTGAAATGACATTTAATTCAGGAGCAATCTATCATGCTTACTTGTAGCTCAAGTTTGATCTAATTTCATTAAACTGTCAAGATGCAAAATCTTAGCAAAAAGTTGAACCTGTTGTGGACGAGGAAGAGACAAGCCGGACAGTGCACCTGTGGCTGCAGAGAACAAATCAATGCGGGATGGATGGTGAGAGCCAGCGAAGGAGAGAGAAAATGCAACTTGTTTTGCGTGCATATATTAGTAGTAGGTCCATACATTTACTACTAGTGGGGTGTACCATGTACCTCGTGTTAGCAGCCCATCATAGATTTGCTCTGACATCGCACCGCCTTCAAGTCCTCTTCTGCGCTGCTCTTGTGCTGCCTCTTTTTTTTTGAAAGTCTGGCACTGCCTCCCTCTTGTTCTCTTACTTGTGTAGCTCAGGTTTGACCAAATTTCGTTAAATTGTCAAGATGCAAAATCTTACCAAGAAGTCAAACCTGTTGTCCAAACTCTTGGTGGTTTCTAATATACTCCTAATTGACCCCCGATGGGTACCACCAAAAGCTTTTTCGTAAAATTTTCATAGAAACCTACGATTTACCTGTCGTCGTCCTCCTCTCCATCATCGACCACCATTGCCTCGCTCGGCCGCTGCTCTACACCACCGTTGATGTCACCTTGAAAAGATGCACCCATCCACCTTTGAAAAGACAATTAATCCGAGAGCAATCTTCACGCTAACGTGTAGCTCAAGTTTGACCTTATTTTGTTAAGTTTTCAAGATGTAGATTCTTAGCAAGAAGTTGAACGTGTTGTCCAAATTTCAGGACCTTACTATATACATGCACGCAAAACAAATTATGTTTTCTCTCTCCTTCACTTACTCATCACCATCCACGCACACCTCGGCCGGCTGATGTCTCCCTCATCCATAACGTGGTGCGTGTGTCGACCTGCCTTGTTCCATTTCACACCCTGTGAATAGGAAGCACCAAGCACACCCTAGCCCTTCGTACTTTTGAGTTCTTCGATGTAAACCATACTCCCTCCCAGCGACCGTGTCAAATTTTAACTACAAGTAAGTGCGATAGATAAATTCCTCTTAAAATTCTCCAAAAAACTTTTGATGCTAATCAGGAATTCAGTACATCGAAAACCACCAAAAAGCTTTTTCGTAGAACTTCCAAACCAACCTACAATTTACTTGTAGTTCAAATTTGACCAAATTTTGATAAATTGGCACAAAATCTCATTCATGTCGGCAGAGTTAGCTAGGAAGTTTTAAAATTCGCAAAACATGGGAAAATTGAGAATGTTCATTCCTAATAGTTGGAAACTCACACCGACGACATCGTTTACTAAAAGAAGATGCACCCATCTACCTTCGAAAAGACAATTAATCTAAGAGAAATCTATCACGCTAACTTGTATCTCAAGTTTCACCTAATTTTCTTAAGTTGTCAAGATGCATATTTTAAGCAAGAAGTGGATCATGTTGTCAAAATTTCAGGACCTTTACTTTATTTATGCACGCAAAACAAATTATGTTTTCTCTATCCTTCACTACCTCATCACCAACCACGCACACCTAGGCCGACTAATCTCTCCCTCGTCTACAACGTGGTGCTTCCCACATGTGCGTTGAATTTCCTTGTCATTCCATTTCACACCCTACAAAGAGGAAGCACCAAGCACACCCCCAGCACGTTGGTTGGAAAGTGTGAGTAGCGTTTTTTGTTTGAAGCGAGTACATAAGTACGAATGGTATGGCTTAGTTTCTCACTTGAGAAGGACCCGACTGCTTTTCCTTGCTTAACATTAGGGCCCTTTGTGCTAAATTTATGGACCACTATGTAATTTTCTCTTTTTGAGGTCTTCGATCTAAACCATAAACCCACCGATCGTGTCAAATTTTAACTACATAAGCGCGATAGATAGTTTCCTCTTAAAATTTTCCAAAAAACTTTTGAAGCTAACTAGGAATTTTAGTACATGGAAATCCACCGAAAATCTTTTTGTAAAACTTCCAAAGCAACCTCAATTTACTTATAGTTCAAATTTGACCTAATTTCGATAAATTGGCACATAGTCTCATTCAAGTCAGCAGAGTTAGCTAGGAAGTTTTAAAATTAACAAAACATGGGAACATCAAGAATGTTCTTTCCTGATAGTTGGAAACTCACACCAATGACATCGTTTACTAAAAGAATATGCACTCATCTACCTTCGAAAAGACAATTATTCCAAGATATATCTATCACGCTTACTTGTAGCTAAAGTTTGACCTAATTTCATTAAGTTGTCAATATGTAGAGTCTTAGCAAGAAATTGAACCTCTTGCCAAAATTTTAGGACCTTTACTATATATATGCACGCAAAACAAGTTGTGTTTTCTCTCTCCTTCACACTGCCTCATCGCCATCCACACACACCTCGACTGACTGACATCTCAATCATCCACAATGTGGTGCTGCCCACATGCGTCGGCCTGCCTTGTCGTTCCATTTTACACCCTGTGAAGAGGAAGCACCAAGCACACCCTAGCATGCTCGTTCAAAAGTGTGGGGAGCATTTTGTGTGTGTGTGTGTGTGAAGAAAGTACACTAGTACGAAGGGTATATGGCTAAGTTACTCTCTTGAGAAGGACCCGACTGCTTTTCCTTGCTTAACTTTAGGGCCCTTTATGCTAAATTTATGAACTCTGTGTTTTTTTGAGTTCTTCGATGCAAATCGTACTTTCTCCCACTGTCCATGTCAAATTTTAACTACTAGTAAGCGCGATAGATAGATTCCTCTTAAAATGTCCCAACAAACTTTTGAAGCTCTAACCAGGAATTCAGTACATTGAAAATCATTGAAAAGCTTTTTCGTAAAACTTCCAAAGCAATCTACAATTTACTTGTAGTTCAAATTTGACCTAATTTTGATAATTTTTGGCACATAGTCTCATTCAAGTCGGCAGAGTTAGCTAGGAAGTTTTAAAATTCGCAAAACATGGGAAAATTGAGAATGTTCTTTCCTCATAGTTGGAAACTCACACCGACGACATCGTTTACTAAAAGAAGATGCACCCATCTACCTTCGAAAAGACAACTAATCCAAGAGCTAAGTTTGACCTAATTTCGTTAAGTTGTCAATATGTAGAATCTTAGCAAGAAGTTGAACCTCTAGTCAAATTTTCGGGACCTTTACTATATATATGCATGCAAAACAAATTGTGATTTCTCTCTCCTTCACTGCCTCATCACCATCCACACACACCCTGGCCCACTGATCTCTCCCTCGTCCACAATGTGGCGCTGCCCACGTGCGTCGACTTGCATTGTCGTTCCATTTCACACCCTGCAAAGAGGAAGCACCAAGCACACCCCCAACACACTGGTTCGAAAGTGTGAGGAGCGTTTTGTGTGTTTGTGTGAATCAAGTACAATAGTACGAAGGGTATGGCTCAGTTTCTCGCTCGAGAAGGACCCGAGTGCTTTTCCTTGCTTAACTTTAGGCCCTATGTGCTAAGTTTATGGACCTCTATGTAATTTTCTATTTTTTGAGGTCTTCGATGTAATTTGTACTCCCACCGACTGTGTCAAATTTTAACTACAAGTAAGAATGATAGATAGATTGCTCTTAAAATTTTCTAAAAAAAATTTAAGCTAACCAGGAATTCAGTACATCGAAAACTATCGAAAAGCTTTTTCTTAAAACTTCCCATCTTATAGACAAATTCTGCCACATACATAGGTGATGCCGTACTACTATTATGAAAATAGATATTGTAAATAGTACTCCGCTGACGTGACAAGAATGTATTGTGCTAGGAAGTGACATGTTTAATTTATTGCACAGGGGCGCATTACCCGCATTCACACTAGCCGACATCCTCGATGCAGCCGCTTCTTATAGAAGAAGAAAATAAAAAACCTCTTTCAAAGAGCCATCCCAACTTCCCCATCTCCATTTAGTTTATCCCCACTCGCCAACGCCGCCTGGCCACATCTCTGGCACGCGCTTCACACATTTTACTCCCCATCTTGCATGCTACATCACTCCCTCCAAGCCACCAGCCCTCTCCTCCAAAAACCACCAACAACTCTACATATATCCACCCTCACCCCCAACCTGTCCGGACGAGATAGCGGATTCAAGGTGCAACCCGCGGCACTGCGGATGGAGCAAGGTTGGCGATGACGACTTCAACGAAATCACTGTGCGTCTGGACACTATCAGCGCCATTAGGCTGGCCGCATGCTCCAAGGAGTTGTACCACCAGGTTGCCGGCAGAAAAGGTAGCAGGTGCCCTAATGACCGTTGTTGTTCATTGGTCTCCTACAATGACGTCTACAAGCACAAGATCTAGTGCTACTATGCCTCATGCACAACCTGCATGGAGCGAGGATGCAAGTTCGTCACCCGGCCATTGACTGATCACGAGCTCTTTGACCACTTGAAACTTGCCCACAAGATGTACTATTTGCTCGAAGTAACCTACTCCAACAAGCACTGGTACCCGACTGACCCGGTGCCCACACCAGAGATCATCGACATCAGGAAACAGGGCATGGAGTTTGCCTCCCTAATTGGAGGGTACACCACAAACATCTTCCTATCCATCAGGTACGTCTGGTCAGCGACGTGCAAATCGCCGCGGTACAAGGTGTCATTGTATTGGGAACGGCAGTACCTGAAAAGTTTAGATAGAGGTGTGGGGACTAGCAGGGAAGCTCTCGACGGCGTCCGTAGGCGGGATTGTGTATGATCTAGCGTAGAGAGACACAAGAAGTACCTAGGTTTGGAGCCCTCGTGGTGAGGTAAAACTCCTACTCCTGCCGATCTGACTATGAGTGGAATACGGGGTATAATCGCTCCTCGAGCTGTATGATCTAGCTACCTTCTTAAATGTTCGGAGTCCCACACTTGCTACAAGAGCCTTGCCCCTCCTTATATAGGCTGAGGGGCAACGGTCTTACTGGCCAATCCGGCTGGCGGGTCCCACAGGCGAGCCCCAACCGGCTGGTCATCTACAGTATCTGGTATGGTGTGTCCTGTCGAAGTACATGTCGTGCGGGTCCTCATGGGTACAGTGAACGTCGTGCGAGTCTGTCGTCAGCATCCAGCCATTGTGCCCGCGTCATCAGCAAAGTCTTCGGTATGGCTTTGTAGTTGCAGGTCTTATTGTTGTACCAGGGCGTACCATGCACTGTGCAGCACGTCGCCCTGTCCTCTTGATTACGCTCGGCTATGTCTGAGTAGCCGGCCTCGTATCTTGCCGCCCTTCCTGGTTCTGGCTACCAGCTGGTAGCCGGTACAAAGTGCCTGTGTCTGGCTACAATCTGCTAGCCGGACGTTAGCCGCCTGCCCTAGTTCTTGTCTGGTTGGCGTATCTGGGGGTCATCCCCCCGACACTAGCCCCCGAGCACGTGTAGATTTCTCCCTTAGGTGAAATGTACGCGCGCTCCCTCTTGCGTTAGAAATTTGTGTCTGGTTGGCGCCTGGCGGTTGTGCTACCCATGACGTTAGTGCTGACGCCGGCCACGCACGCATGCGCGATCATTGCACTTCCGTCCACAGAGTAACGTCGCGTCGCACGTCGCATCGGTAACCGCCGTCTACCGTTTCGGTTTCTGGCCTGGGATCTTTTGCGCATTCCGCGCCAGCATAGAGGATCAGGAGCAGTGGTGGGGGTGTCGTGCGGTCCGGTGGAGGCCACGTGGCGCGGTAGACGGTTTATCTCCCCCAGTCTTGAAAAGGTCGCCCGGGGGAGCCGTTCCCCACTTTTGGTCGCTGCCTCCCTAGTTCTCCCATGCACCCTTGCTGCCTCGTTGCTTCCTCTTGTGCGCTCGCCATCGGATTTAGCCGCGCTACCCACTTAGAGTCGCCTGCGACATGGGCCACCGCCACTCAGCACCCATCACCACGGCGGACGAAACCGTAATGGCCTTGGAGCGCGGCACCTGGTGTAGGTCCTCCATCATGGAGGACCACATCACCAAGTATCGCGCCACCCGGGTCTTGCCGTCGGAGACGGAGGTGAAGGTGTGGCTCGCGCCGCCGGAGGAGGAATCGCCGCACTCGGAGGAGGGGAGCGGGTGATCTTCCTCTCCCACCTCACGCGCGGCTTCGCCTTGCCCGTGCACCCCTTCTTCCTCACATTTTTGGTCTTCTTCGATCTTCACCTCCACCACCTCGGCGCAAACGCCATCGGCACCCTCGCGCTCTTCGCAGCATTCTGCGAGTGCTACCTCGGGATCCAGCTAGATCTCGGGCTGTTCTGCCAGCTCTTCCACGTCCGGCCGTAGGTGTAGTTCACCCAGGGCCGCTGATGGCTTGTAGTGGCGCCTCCATCTACTCCTGCTCCCAGACCGGCTACCCCAAGTTTCGGCTGCAGGATACGGTCCGACTGTGGCAGCAGTCGTACTTCTATGTTAGCAATGTCACTGTCATCGACCGAATCAACCTACCGGCCTTCCAGGATGTGGAGTCCAGCCGGCAGCACTAGGACTTGAAGATCCATGGTGACAAGCCGGAGACGGATGCGATGCTGCATCGGATGCACTCCCTCGTCACTGCCGGCTTAACCAGCCTAGACATCACGCTTAGCTGGATGTCTCGGCTGGACCCCACACGCCTATCTCGTCATGATACCCGCTTCCACAACCTCAAGGAGTGGGTGTGGACGATCACCAAGGAGCGACTGCTAGAGGGATGGAAGTTCAGGCAGGCCCCGTACACCCACGACAACCGCGTGCCCCGGTAAGTTCCCTTTTCCAGCTGGTACTTTCTGTCTTCTCTTTTGCTCTTTTCATATGGCTGACTCCTCGCTTTCTTTTCTTCCAACAAAACTTCATGTGCATCATCCGGGAGGAGGGCGAGACCCCCCTCCAAAACTTCACGCCCGAGCTTCCCGAGCCGTGTGCACGCCAGTCCAGTGAGGAGTCGGACGGTGACGCCGACGTCTTCCTTGACTGGAATGATGAGCCAACGCACGACTCCTACACGCAGGTTGACGAGGAGGAGGGGGCCACCCGGCCCCCGAGTCGAACCAGTGCCGCTCGATGGATGGCGACTCTAGCCAGTCCGGTGCCAGGGGAAGCGGATCCAGCCGACCCTCGGTGGAGGAGCCGGCCGCCAAGAGGAGCCGGACCACCGCCCTACCCCTGAGCCGGTTTGGCCGGAAGAAGGCGCCATCGCCCGTGGTGCAAGGGTAAGGGCTTTACTGCCATTCTTTTGTCTTGCGCCTCTTTCCCCTCTTCTTTTTGCGTGATTTTTCTTTCTCTTGTTTTCTTATTGGTTCTCCCTTATCCTTCCAGATCGCTCATCTCCTTCGGCGCTGCCAGCCCGGCGCGGGCGCCGACTGGATCGTCGCCCCGCACGCCGCCTACCGCACCGCCTTCTGATGCCACTACCGCCCCCACCCTGATGTCCAGGGCTCCTCCGCCGCTGTCGCCTCGCACGGATCGGGCTACGGCAGCCGGTGCCAGGGATGCCCCTCCGACTATGGTGGTGTAGCCGGACGCTGCCACGCCGAGTCCTCCAGGCGGAGGTGGTCCCTCCGCGGGGTCAAGGAGGGCCGCAGCCAGCAAGGAGCTGGTGAGGTCTAGGATGACAACTCCGACGGTGAGCCAGGGGAGGAATGGCGGGTGGAGGTCCACAAGGCGAAGGAGTCGCTGACCCTCAATGCCGTCAACGACGATGCCTCTCCAGCCGCCTCGTTGGCAGATCTGGCTGCCACCCTAGAGCTGGCGGTGAAGGAGATCCGACTGCTCGAAGCTTCGGCTGGGAGCAACCAGTCGCTGGAGCAAAAGTTGCCCGCCGCAAACGGCACCTCCCAGAGTAAGTCCTTTTACTCGGTTTTTGTAGCAGGCTTCTCTTCAATACCCTTCTTCCTTTTTTGTTGATAGCCGGTTTCTTGTAGCCATCATGGTGTGCGCCCAGCAGGAGATCGATCGCCTAACCAAGGCGAACGACCGGCTAACAAAGTCGAACTCCAAACTCTGGCTGCAGAATAAGGAATGGCATTCCAAGACGCCATCACCAGGAGGCCACCATCAAGGAGCGCCACTCCGCCCTCACCAGCCAGGCCCAAGCCTTTGATCTCCTTGACGCCCAGAGGAAGGATCAGGAGAAGGAGATCAAGCGGCTAGGGGAGCGGGAGAAGGCCCTCCTGAAGGAGCTGATGCAGATCAGCCGCACCGCCAAGGGTAAGTATTTCCTTCGACTAGCTTTTCCTGTCCAGATCCGGTAGCCGAACCTGACTTTGCTTTTCTGATAGCATTTTATCCGGGTGTACACCTGCTGGCTTACAACTGGCTCCGGGAGAACTAGCCGGGGGAGTAGCCAACCTCCTAGGAGTTGGTCGCCCTCCTCGGCGAGAGACCGCTGAGCTGCGAAAAGCGGCTCACGCGGTCTGTGACTTCCTGTGGCTAGATGCAGCCGCGCCGGAGACGATCGCGCAGCTGGCAACCAAGGTTGCGGAGGTGTCGGCTGCCGTTGAATGGCTGAGGGACTTGGCGGCACGGGCCAGAGCAGAGATGGCCCTGGCGCTCATGCTGTCCTGGTACAAGGACGCGCGTGTCGAGAAGATCTACGGGGGCTTACGCGCCGGTGCCGACCTTGCTGCCATCCGCCAAGGTCATCCTGAACTCCGCACCTCCGCCATCTAGATCGCCGGCTACGCCAACGTTGACGAGGTCCTCACCAACTTGGAGTCCTTCGAGACGCCGGAGACAGAGGTCGAGTCGGCGCTGTAGCCGACGGGTAGAGATGTCGGAGCCAAAACCTCTAGCGCGCCTCCTCCGCCTCCTGAAGCCGCCGCCGGCCAGGATCTCCTGCACGACAAAGGCCACGCCATCTAGATTTGATCCCCGGGATGTCGGGTAGACATGTGTTGAATTTCCTTTGCTAAACTTGCTGCTTGTGCCGATTGTTTCTGATGTCGGTTGAACCTATGGGAGCTTTGACTCCCCTTTGCTTAATCATGCTATTTTCTTGTTCCTATTTTTGCTTCTTGTGTGTTGTAATATTTTTCTCTTTTGTTGGTTAAAATCATCCAACTCTCTTTGTCCAGCTAAACTACCTTAGCCGGATCATTTGGAGTTCTTAGCGAAGCCAAGGACTTCGGATCTTCTCTTCTTTTCTTCAACCTCGTAGTTTCTTCCGGCTAGACGCCTCTAGCCAGCTACCCTGACCTTGCTTGTACCAACCGGTCCACCACAACCAACAGTGGGGGCGCGCCAGCACACCCACTGGGTGTAGCCCCCGATGTTCGGAGTAGTTGGCAAAGCTAAGTGCTTCGAATCTTCTCTTCTTTTCCTGCCCTTGCCCTCACCTGGGCCCGAATATCTGGCTAGCCTCCTTTAGCCGGTCGGAACTATATGATTCCACTGGGGGCACGCGAGCGCACCCACTGGGTGTTGCCCCCGTGATTCGAAGCGCTTGATGAAGGCAAGGACTTCGAATCTTCTCTCCTTCTGATGATTGACTCGTTGTAGTTGTACAAAACAAACACATATATGGGTTCACTGTTAATATGTTAGTCGGTTAAGGTAGTGTTATTAACCGGAGAATAGCTTCGGTTTTTTTTGAAAACTAGCTCGTGCTTCTCTGAACACTTAGTCACTTTCCCGTGCGCTCTGATGTTTACGCTGCGTCCTTGCCGGGCAGCCGGGTTGCGGTCTGCAGCCGGAATCGAAGGGAGCTGGCAATACATTGCGCACGGTACTGGAGGCTTAGAGCTAGATAATCACAAACTAGGCACAAGGCCGGACCGCTCGATGTGTCGCATCGTTTTGCCATTTTTCCTGTGGGATGCCTCAGGCTTTTGCTCTTGCTAGCCGGATAGCCAGGTTGCGTTCTATAGCTGAGACGAAGATTGGGCCTCTGACACCGTCACACACTACTCAGCCGGTTTATAGAATTAGCAGGCCAAGCCAACTGGCGAGCCCCTGGGTAGGGGTTATGGAAGCCGGAAAAACTGAACCAGAAAAGAACATATGAAAATTTATGGCAAGGAGCCCCGAGTATCTCTCGGGGTTCCGCATTTTTCATTCATAGAGTTTGCAGGATACATACACTTTCAGATGAGTAGGTGTAAAATGGACGTAGTTGGGCCGCGTTCCAAGGGCGTTCTCTCTCCTTGTCCGACTTGTCCATCTTGTTCTTGTGCGGCTGCTGCATGTCGATGAGGTAGTAGGAATTGTTGTGCAGCACCCAGCTGATGATGGAGGGGCCCTCCCAAGGTGGCGATAGCTTGTGCATGCCCTTCCTGTTCTGCACCAACCGGAGAACCAGGTCGCCCTCGTGGAATGCGGCGGGTCGGATCCGGATCGAATGGTAGTGGCGTAGGCGTTGCTGGTACAATGTCGATCTGGATAGTGCTAGCTCGCGGGCTTCCTCGAGGAGGTCCACGCCATCCTCCCTTGCCTCCTAATTGGCCTGCTCGTTGTAGAGGAGCTTGCGGGGTGAGTCGAACTCGATATCCGTGGAGAGGACAGCTTTCGAGCCGTAGACGAGGAAGAACGGGGTGAAGCCGGTTGACCGATTAAGCATGGTGCGGAGGTTTCATAGCTCAGCTGGAAGATCCTCGATCCAGCATCCGGGTGACCGCTCCAAAGGCTCGATGAGGCATGGCTTGATGCCGGCTAACACTAGACCATTTGCCCTTTCGACTTGCCCATTGCATTGCGGGTGTGCGACGGATGCCTGGGCCAACCGAATACCCTTGTTGTTGTAGAATTGGGTGAAGGCCCCCTTGGCGAAGTTCGTGTCATTATCCGTGATGATGTTGTTGGGCTAGCGGAACCAGTTGATGATGTCGATGAAGAAGGTGACGATTGTCGCCCCATCCAACTTCCGAATAGGATTGGCCTCTATCCACTTCGTGAACTTGTCCACTGCCACTAGCAGATGGGTCATGCCCACGCATGCTCGCTTGAAGGGGCCGACCATTTCAAGCCCCTAGATGGCGAAGGGTCAGGTAATCGCTATGCTCTTGAGCACCATAGCCGGCATGTGCCTCAGCTGTCGGAAGCGCTGGCATTCGTTGCATGTGCGGACCAGCTACTTGGCATCCTTGAGGGTGGTGGGCCAATAGAAGTCGTGGTGAAACGCCTTGGTGACTATCGCCCGAGATGAAGTGTGGTGTCCGCACTCACCCTGGTGGATGTCCTTCAGTAGCCGGTAGCCCATGTCCATGTCAACACATCGCTGGAAAATGTCAGATACGCTGCACTTGTATAGATCCTTATTGATGATGGTGTACGTGTGCGTACATCATCGGATCTGCCTGGCCTACAACTCGTCATCTGGAAGCTCCCCATTGGCGATGTAGTTCATGAAGGGGTGCGCCCAGGATGGTAGCTCCCGGATGCTGAGGACTTTCTCGAGCTCCGGCTGAGGGATGTCAGGGAGTCGCCCGGGTGGGGTACCCAGGACGGCAACCCCCGAGCAACTTGATGACCCGGAAGCCCCCGGGTCTTTCGAGCTGGAAGGTGCGGGCGTGCCAGAGTCGGTGCGAGCGTTTTTCTTTGCCGGTTCTGAGGGTTCCTGGTCCGCCGAGCCGTCGGCCGCTGTGCTTCCGGCCCAGACGATAGAATCCAACTCGGGAGACGGGGTGATGGAGGGTTTGTGCATATGCTCCAAGGAGACCCCTGGCGGGATCGCCTGCCGGGTGGATCCGATTCAGGCGACCGAATTGGCCCCTCGTTCTTTATGCGAGGGATGTGATGGAACTCACATCCGTCAAAACAAGAGCTGAGCTTCTGCAAGTGGAATCGGTAGAGGGCCATGTTCGTGTCGCGGGTGTCCCATTCACCGGACACTTGTTGCACCACCAGATCCGAATCGCTAAAGCAAAGGATCTAGTTGATGCCAATCTCCTTGGCTAGCCGGAGGCCGTGCACCAGTGCCTCATACTCGGCGACGTTGTTGGAGGCCTTGAAGTGGATCTGAAGAACGTACTCTAGTCGGTCTCCCTTGGGCGAGGTCAGGACGATGCCGGCTCCCAAGCCCCCGAGCATACATTGAAGTGCATCCTCCAGTGATCCGAGTCGGGAACCGGTGGCAGGTATTGGTTTTTAGCCCAGTCGACGAGGAAGTGCGCCAGAGCTTGAGACTTGATCGTGAGCCTCGGCTCATACTGGATGGAATAGGCGGCGGGCTCGATTGCCCACTTGGCGACTCGTCCAGTGGCGTCCTTGTTGCCGATGATTTTTGAAAGGGCTGCGGTGCACAAATCCTTAATCGGATGCTCCTGGAAGTAGTGCTTGAGCTTCTTGCACCCTAGGTAAACGTCGTAGCACATCTTCTGATAGTGGGGGTAGTTCTGCTTGGAGAGGGAGAGAACCTCGCTGAGTTAGTAGACGGGCCTCTAAACCGGTTGAGCCTTGCCTTCCTCGGGGCACTCCACCACCAGGACGACGCTGACGACCCGGCCGATGGCTGCTATATAGAGCAACATAGGCTCCTTTCTAGCCGGCATGGCTAGAACCGGCGCTGTGGATAGCTTGCGCTTGAGGTCATGGAAGGCGGCGTCGGCTTGCGAGGTCCAGTAGAACTTGTCCGTCTTCTTCATCAGCTGGTACAGTGGGAGTGCCTTTCCCCCAGCCGGCTGACGAGACAGCTAAGGGAGGCCAGGCATCTGGTGAACTTTTGGACACAAAACAAGCTCTTGAAAGGCTGCATCATCTCGATGGCTGCAATCTTCTCCGGGTTTGCCTTGATCACTCGTTACAAAACGAGAAAACCGAGTAGCTGGCCGGATGGGACGGCAAAGACACACTTTTTCTAGATTTAGCTTCATATGGTACCGATAGAGGTTGCCGAACGTTTCCCCCAAGTCCTCGAGGAGGGTGCGCTTCTCCTTCGTCTTGATGATGACGTCGTCCACATAAGCATGCACATTTCGGCTGATCTGTGAGTGCAAGGATTTCTGAATACAACGCTGATAGGCAGCGCCTGCATTTTTCATACCGAAAGGCATGGTTACGTAACAGAAGACCCCGTACGGGGTTATAAATGACGTATTAATCTGGTCACCCGGTTTTAACTGGATCTAATTGTAACCGGAGTAACATTTCAAGAAGGCCAACAAGTTGCAGTCGGACATTGAATCGATAACCTGATCGATACGGTGCAAAGTGAAGGGGTCTTTTTGGGCATGCCTTGTTCGGGCAGGTTTAGTCGATACACATGCGCTAGGTCTTGTTTTCTTCAACACCTGGACAGGGTTAGCTAGCCAGTCCGGGTGGTATACTTCCATGATGAACCCGGTTGCAAGGAGCCGGGTGATCTCGTCACCAATGATCCTCCTCTTCTCTTCCACGAACCGGCGCAGGGGCTGCTTGACCGGCTTGGCATCTGGCCACACATGGAGTGAGTGCTCGGCGAACTCCCTCGGAACACCCGGCATGTCCTTGGGCAAGCATGCGAAGATGTCCCGATTCTCATGAAGGAAGTCGACGAGCGAGCCATCCTATTTGCTGTCCAAGACAGCACCGATGGTGATGAAGTTGGTCGGGTCGGTGGGGTCGAGCAGGATCTTCTTCGTCTCCTTGGCCGGCTGGAAAGCCGCGTCACCAGTTGGCTTCCTGTTAGTTGGCACCTCTTGCTGAGCCAGGGCCACATTGAGCATGATCTCGCGCTTCTCCTCGGCTATGATGAGGGCTTCGGCCAGCTTGGAGCCGGCTGACGCGCACTCCATGGACCGCCTGAAGCAACCGGCGACGGTGATCACGCCGTTTGGCCCCGGCATCTTCGTCTTGAGGTATGCGTAGTGGGGGACGACCATGAAATTGGCGAGGACGGGGGGCCCGAGGAGAGCATGGTAGGAGCTTGTTAGGTTCACCACCTCGAACCATACTGGCTCACACCGGAAGTTCTCCTCGGTTCTGAAGATGACTTCCAACTGGATTTTACTCAGCGGGGCGCAAGCCGGCCCTGGTAGTACACCGTGGATTGTCGTGGTAGTCAGGCGCAGGTCGCACTCGCAGATGCCGAGCTTCTCCAAGGAGGACCGGTAGAGCAGGTTGAGGTTGCTGCCTCTGTCAATGAGGACACACGAGAAGCGGTAGGTGCGCTCGTTGGAGACGATGAGGGGGTCAAGCACCATGGCGTAGCCCTCGCGATTCGGGAGGCGATCCAGCTGATCCTCCCGACTCTAGGCGATGGGGGTCTCCGACCAGTTCAGGTACTAGGGGACTGGGGAGGCGATGGTGTTGACTTCCTTGGAACGCCGCTTGCGGCTGTGCTTGTCGTCCGACTAGCTCTCGAAGATGTGGTAAGCGGCATGCGGCTGAGGGTAGCCATTGTTGTTGTTGCTGTTGCCGTTGTTACCGGATCCCCTAGCCTGTGGTGGTGGTCCGCCCAGAGGGGGCAGTGGTAGACGGGGTTGGCCTCCTTGGTCCTTCATCTGGCGGGTCCAGCTGCAGTTCCGGGTGGTGTGCATAGCCAGTTTGAAGGGTGCGCTGTGCCACTCGCATGAGCCATCGAACATTTGTTCGAAGGTGAACCGCGGCTTCTGCCTTCTTGCGTCGCCAGCCACCGCATCGGGCGCGCCCTCCACAGCATTGACCTGCCGTGCGTGGTAGCGGGGCTTCTGCTGACCGGCTTGGCGGTCCCCATGGAACTGGTTGTCATTGCCATGCCGCCTGGAGGATCCAGCTTCTCCGCCAGGGTTACTTGGTCGGTCGCGATTTGGCTACGTGGGAGTCGGTCGGCCGTTGGCGTTCACCCGGAGGGGTTTCTTCATCACGGCGTCAGCCGTGGTATACTGGTCTGCAACAGTTATGAGTTGCGCCATGGTTTTTGGCTCGTCACATAGTAGCCGGTGTCGAAGCATGGTGCCTTCTCGGCACCCCTCGACGAAATACCCGATCGCCTGGCTCTCTAGGATGCCCTCACAAGTGTTGTGCGGCTCGGTCCACCTGGCGAGGTACTCGCGATCCGACTCGCGGTCGCCCTGGATGCACATGGCCAGATCACAAGGGCAACCTAGATGCTTGTACGTGTCGTTGAAGTTGCGGACGAACACCCTCTCGAAGTCCGGCCAGGCGTTGATGTTGTTGGGCACGAGGATGTTAAGCCATGTCCTTGCCGAGCCGGTTAGCATGAGGGGGACGTAGCGCACCGCTATGTGCTTGTTCCCGTGGGCGATGCCGACTGTCGTGGCATAGTCGGTCAGCTAGTGCTCTGGCTTCATACTGCATTCATACTTGGGGGTGTCCCGCAGCAGGGTAAACTTATCCGGAAATGGTTCGTTCCGGATGCGGTGGCAATGGCCTCCTTCATTGGGTTCTTCCTGTCAATGGCCTCCTCCGTTTGGTTCTTCGGCCACGGTGGGGCGGAAGTTCCGGCCTCGTCGCTGCCCTACTCCTGAGGACGGTGAGGCTGGGAGCTGGAGCCAGCCATCATGACCTCGACGCCGCGCGGAACGACGGAAATGCCGCTGCTGGGGAGCAGCGGCTCCGAGACGGAGACGATCTCTCTAGGGAAACGCTTCGGCATGGTGGCGATGTAGACAGGAAGGTCGCCGAATAGCAGGATGGAGCCATTTGCCGGAAAGGTGGATCCGGCGAAACACGATGCGTTATCGAGGACGCAGTCAAACTTGCTGAGCGTAAGCACTAGGCCGGAGGCCACGCACTCACTGGCTGAAGTGTGGGGTCCCGGGCAGATCGTGACTCCAATCGAAGCCATCTAACCCCACGGTAGGCGCCAACTGTCGTTGCATTAGGAACAGCAGTACCTGAAAAGGTTAGATAGAGGTGTGGGGACTAGCAGGGAAGCTCTCGCCGGTATCCATAGGCGGGATTGGGTACGAGCTAGTGTAGCGAGACACAAGAAGTACCCAGGTTTAGAGCCCTCGTGGTGAGGTAAAACTCCTACTCCTACCGATTTGACTATGAGTAGAATACAGGGTACAATCGCTCCTCGAGCTGTATGATCTAGCTACCTTCTTAAATGCTCAAAGTCCCAAACTTGCTACGAGAGCCTTGCCCCTCCTTATATAGGGAGAGGGGCAATGGTCTTACTGGCCAATCCGGCTGGCGGGTCCAACAGGCGGGCCCCAACTGGCTAGTCATCTACAGTATCTGGTATGGTGTGTCATGTCGAAGTACATGTCGGGCGGGTCGTCGTGGGTACAGTGAACACCGTGCGAGCCTGTCGTCAGCATCCGGCCACTGTGCCCACGTCATCAGCAAATTCTTCAGTATGGCTTTGTAGTTGTGGGTCTTGTCGCTGTACCAGGGTATACCGTGCACTGTGCAGCATGTCGCCCTGCCCTCTTGATTGTGCTCGGCTACATCTGTATAGCCGGCCTTGTATCTTGCCATCCTTCCTGGTTCTGGCTGCCACCTGGTAGCCGGTACAAAGTGCCCGTGTCCGGCTACGATCTGCTAGCCGGACGTGAGCCGCCTACCTTAGTTCTTGTCTGTTGGGGTATCTGGGGGTTATCCCCCCGACACTAGCCCCCGAGCACGTGTAGATTTCGCCCTTAGGTGAAATGTGTGTGTGCTCCCCCTTGCGTTTGAAATTCATGTCCAGTTGGTGCTTGCCAGTTGCGCTACCCGTGATGTCAGTGCTGACGCGGGCCACGCACGCACACGCCATCATTGCACTGCCGCGCACAGCGTAATGTCACGTCGCACGTCGCCTCGATAACCGCCATCTGCCGTTTTGGTTTCTGGCCCGGGATCGTTTGCGCATTCGGCGCCAGCACAGAGGATCAGGAGCGGTGGTGGGAGTGTGGAGCGATAGACGGTTTCTCTCCCCGGTATTTAAAAGGTCGCCCGGGGGAGCCGTTCCCCACTTCCGCTCGCTGCCTCCCCAGTTATGCCTTGCGCCCTTGCTTCCTCGCCGCTGCCTCTTGTGCGCTCGCCATCGGATTTAGCCGCACTGCCCACTTAGCATCGCCGGCGACATGGGCCACCACCACTTGACACCCATCACCACGGCGGACGAAACCGTAATGGCCTCGGAGCATGGCGCCTAGTGCAGGTCCTCCGTCATGGAGGAACACATTGCCAAGTATCGCGCCACCCAGGTCTTCCGCGTGCCACCGGAGAAGGAATCGTCGCACCCAGAGGAGGGAGAGCAGGTGATATTCCTCTCCGACCTCGTGTGTGGCTTCGCCTTGCCCGTGCACCCCTTCTTCCTCACGTGTCTGGCCTTCTTCGATCTTTGCCTCCACCACCTCGGCGCGAATGCCATCGGCACCCTCGCGCACTTCACAGCATTCTGCGAGTGCTACCTTGGGATCCAGCTGGATCTCAGGCTCTTATGTCGTATCTTCCGCGTCCGGCCGTAGGTGCAGTTCACCCAGGGGTCGCTGGTGGCTTGAAGTGGCGCCTCCATCTACTCCCGCTCCCAAACCGGCTACCCCATGTTCCAGCTGCAATATACGGTCCGACTGTGGCAGCAATCATACTTCTACGTCAGCAACGTCATCGTTGTCGACCGGATCAACCTGCCGGCCTTCTAGGACGTGGAGTCCAGCCGGAAGCACTAGGACTTGAAGATCCATGGAGACAAGGCGGAGACGAATGCGATGTTGCACCGGATGCACCCCCTCGTCACTACCGGCTTAACCGGCCTGGACATCACTCTTAGCTGGATGTCCCGACTGATAATGTTGCTACAGCAGCACGCCCACAAGATGTGCTACTACTTCGGCCAGCTGGACCCCACCCGGCTGTCTCGCCGTGATCCCCCGCTTCCACAACCTCAAGGAGTGGGTGTGGATGATCACCAAGGAGCGGCTGCTGGAGTGCTGGAAGTTTGAGCAGGCCCCGTACAACCGCGACAACTGTGTGCCCCGGGTAAGTTCCCTTATCCAACCGGTACTTTCCATCTTCTGTTCAGCTCTTTTCATTTGGCTGACTGCTCGCCTTCTTTTCTTCCGACAGAACTTCCCGTGCATCATCAGGGAGGGGGACAACACCCCCCTCCAGAACTTCGCGCCCGACCTTCCTGAGTCACGCGCACGCCGGTCCAGCGAGGAGTCATATGGCGACGCCGACGTCTTCCCTGACTGGAATGACGAGACGGCGCACGACCCCCACGCGCAGGTTGATGAGGAGGAGGAGGCCGCCCCGGCCCCCAAGTCGACCCAGCGCTGCACGATGACGGCGACTCTAGCTGGTCTGGTGCCAGGGGAAGTGGGTCCAGTCGGCCCCCGGTGGAGGAGCCGGACCACCTCCCTGCCCCTGAGCCGGCTTGGCCGGAAGAAGGCGCTGCCGCCGGTGGTGCAAGGGTAAGGGCTTTCCTGCCCTCCTTTTGTCTTGCGTCTCTTTTCCCTCTTATTCTTGCGTGGTTTTTCTTTCTCTTGTTTTCTTATTGGTTCTCCCTTATCCTTGCAACTCGCTCGTCTCCTTTGGCGCTACCAGCCCAGTGCAGGCGCCGACTAGGTCGCCGTCCCGTGTGCCGCCTACCGCACCGCCTTCTGCTGCCACTGCCACCCCCACCCCGACGTCCAGGGCTCTGCCGCTGCCGCCTCGCGCGGATCCGGCTATGGCAGCCGGGGCTGGGGATGCCCCGCCGACTACGGTGGTGCAGCCGGACGCCGCCGCGCCGAGCCTGCCAGGTGGAGCTAGTCCCTCCATGGAGTCGAGGAGGGCCACAGCCGGCAAGGAGCTGGTGGTGGTCCAGGACGACAACTCCGACAGCGAGCCGGGGGAGGAATGGCAGGTGGCGGTCCGTGAGGCGAAGGAGTCGCTGACCCTCAACGCAGTCAGCGACGATGCCTCTCATGCCGCCTCACTAGCAGATCTGGCCACCACCCTAGAGTTGGCGGTGAAGGAGATCCGGCTGCTCGAAGCTTCGGTTGGGAGCAACCGGTCGCTGGAGCAGAAGTTGGCTGCCGCCAACAGCACCTCCTAGAGTAAGTCCTTTTACTCGTTTTCATAGCCGGCTTATCTTCTCTCCCCTTCTTGCTTTTTTTGCTGATAGCCGGTTTCTTGTAGCCATCATGGTGTGCGCCCGGTAGGAGATCGATCGCCCAACCAAGGCGAATGACCGGCTGACCAAGTCCAACTCCAACCTCTAGCTAGGGGAGCGAGAGAAGGCCCTCCTAAAGGAGCTGATGCAGATCGGCCGCATCGCCAAGGGTAAGTATTTCCTCCGACTAGATTTTCCTGTCCGGATCCGGTAGCTGGACCTAACTTTCCTTTTCTGACAGTGTTTTATCTGGGTGTAGACCTAATGGCTTACAACTGGCTCCAGGAGAACTAGCCGGGGGAGCAGCCAACCTCCCAGGAGTTGGTTGCCCTCCTTGGCAAGGAGGCCGCTGAGCTGCGAAAAGCGGCTCACGCTGTCTTCGACTTCTTGTAGTCGGATGCAGCCACGCCGGAGACGATCGCCAAGCTGGCGACCAAGGTTGCGGAGGCGCTGGCTACCGTTGAATGGCTGAGGGACTTGGCAGCGCAGGCCAGAGCAGAGATGGCCCTGGTGCTGATGATGTCCTAGTATAAGGACGCACGTGTCGAGAAGATCGACGGGGGCTTCCGCGCTGGCGCCGACCTTGTTGCCATCCGCCGAGCTCATCCTGAACTCCGTGCCTCCGCCATCAAGATCGCCAGCTACACCGACGTCGACGAGGTCCTCATCAACTTGGAGTCCACCGAGACGCCGGAGAGGGAGGGCGAGCCGGTGCCGCTGCCGATGTGTAGAGATGTCGGAGCCGGAACCTCCAGTGCGCCTCCTCCACCTCCCAAAGCCGCGGCCGACCAGGATCTCCCGCACAGCAAAGGCCCCGCCATCTAGATTTGATCCCCGGGATGCCGGGTGGACTTGTATTGAATTTCCTTTGCAAAACTTGCTGCTTGTGCCGACAGTTTCTGATGTCGGTTGAACCTATGGGAGCTTCGACTCCCCTTTGCTTAATCATTCTATTTGCTTGTTCCAATTGTTCCATCTTGTGTGTGGTAATATTTTTCTCTTTTGCTAGTTAAAATCATCCGACTCTCTTTGTCCGGCTAAACTCCCTTAGCCGGATCATTCAGAGTTCTTAGCGAAGCTAAGGACTTTGGATCTTCTCTTCTTTTCTTTAAACCTCTTAGATTCTTCCGGCTAGACGCCTCTAGCCGGCTATCCTGATCTTGCTTGCACCAACCGGTCAACCTTAACCGGGCGCGCCAGCGCACCCACTGGGTGTAGCCCCCGAGATTCGGAGTAGTTGGCAAAGCTAAGTGCTTCGAATCTTCTCTTCTTTTCCTGCCCTTGCCCTCACGTGGGCCCGAATATCCGGGTAACCTCCTTTAGCTGATCAGAAATACATGATTCCACTGGGGCGCACGAGCGCACCCAGTGGGTGTAGCCCCCGAGATTCGGAGCGCTTGATGAAGACAAGGACTTCGAATCTTCTCTCCTTCTAACGATTGACTCATTGTACTCGTACAAAACAAACACATATATGGGTTCACTGTTAATATGTTAGTCGGTTAAGGTAGTGCTTATTAGCCGGAGAATAGCTTCGATTTTTTCGAAAACTAGCTCGTGCTTCTCTGGACACTAAGTCGCTTTCCCGTGTGCTCTGTTGTTTATGTTGCGTCCTTGCCGGGCAGCCGGGTTGCGGTCTATAGCCGGAATCGAAGGGAGCTGACAATATATTGCGCACTATACTAGAAGCTCAGTAGCCGAATAATTGCAAACTAGGCACAAGGCCGGACCGCTCGATCTGTCGCATCTTTTCACTGTTTTTCGTGTGGGATGCCTCGGGCTTTTGCTCTTGCTAGCCGGATAGCCGGGTTGCGGTCTGTAGCTGAGACGATGAGTGTGCCTCTGACACCGTCGCACACTACTCAGCCAGTTTATATAATTAGCAGCCGGTACAAAGTGCCTGTGTCCGGCTATGATCTGCTAGCCGGATGCGAGCCGCCTGCCTTAGTTCTTGTCTGGTTGGGGTATCCGGGGGTCATCCCCCCGACACAAGGTGATGTTATGGTTGCTTCTGTCATGGAGTAAACTCCATTCAATCAAAATGGCGACAACATCTGAGCAGACGAACAGGCCTTTGTCGACTGAAGTTGCGCTAATAGGGCTCATGTCGTACCTATCAAAACCGCAGCGTTACCTGCGAGCTTCTCAAGAGATGTTGTCAGAATTCCCCTAGATTACAAGAATATCAACCAAGAGTGAGTTAACACATATAAATGTTCTTATGGTGATCCTAATATGAATATATGTAATGTCGTACTAATTAATTACTTTATGTTGGTGCAGACCCAATTGGTTTGGGTTGTCCAGCCAAATATGTCTTCATGTTCAATGCTTGCTGATGCAGTCCCATGGAACTACATGGTGCCTGGCTGCGAGTTTGCCGCAATTTTTTCTATGCTCCACTCCCACCTCAGAGAAGCCCATGCCATGAGGTTGTGCATTTTACACAATGGTAGGTAAGGCAGGTACATCTCTAAGCCGGTGACGGCACCGGGCTCGCAAAATGTAGATATCGGGCTAACCGAGTATGATGACACGATGTTCTGCGTGTTTGATAGGCGCGACGATGTCATCTTGATATCTGTCGTGTGCGTCAGGCCGGCGGCGCGCTTGTCGGTGCAGTTCATGGTGAATTTGAGCTCTGTACATCCAAATGGCTTATGTGAGAAGGTATTCTATGCGAATTCTAAAGCCACTTGCTCTTTGTTGATTTGTCGGTCTAATCTGGTCGCTCGTCGTCGGAATTGACCATCGGAGTTCACTGTGGAATACAAGCTTCGTATCGACAAGATTCTTAGCGATTAACACAGCTTTATCTTCTTGTGATGATCCTAACCTGAACACATGTACTCCTCGACAAGATTTTTCTTATCATTTTGGGACATGTGGTTCCTAGCTTAAGGTAGTTTGGAGTATTTTGTATGGAGTTCTGCTACTGCTAATCTATTTTGTAGTAGGAGTAATACCTATGTACTGGTACTTGTTCAGACCGATGGATCTAGTGCAGAATATGGTCTCTCTTTCCTTTTGAATCATGGCCTTGCTACATCTACCGAATTTCAATGTCTGCATTGCTGAATCTGTCAATCCCTTTGGTCATTATCTGTACTGCTAAATCGGTCACTTTGAAATGGTGCTAAATCTGTCAAGTGCCGCTTCTTATGAACTAGGAATGTGTTGGTATTTTTCTATCTTATTCAATACTACTGAATCTTTCAAATGCCAGTAAATTTGTCAAATGTTCTGCTGTTGCTATTACTAAAGTATTTTTTAGAACTAATAGTGATGTATTGGTACTTGTTTAGATACTAGTTGATGGTCTTGCTCTTCTTTTGGAACATGGCCAGAATATGTTCTCTCTGTCCTTTTGAATTATCCTTGCTACATCTATTGAATTTCAGTGTCTACATTGTCAAATCTGTCAATTCTTTTGGTCATTATTTGTACTGCTAAATCGGTCACTTTGAAATGTTGTTGAATCTGTCAAGTGCCACTGATTATGTATTTGGAATCTATTGATATTTTTTTGTTTTATTCAGTCTTGCTAAATCTTTCAAATGGTAGTGAATCTGTCAAATGTTCAGTCGTTTTCATTAAAGTACTAAAGTATTTTGTAGAACTAATACTGACGTACTGGTACTTTTTTAGATCAAGGGTAGTAGATGGTCTTACTGTTCTTATGAAACATGGCCTTGTCACAATATAGATGAGGCTTGGGGCATTTTGGTTTGCATATGTGGGTCACACAGTCATTGATGTGAGTAGAAGGTATCCACAGAAAAGCAGGCTTGAGTGTCAATTTTGCTTGCTCCGATGATCGAGTGTGTTCAGAAAAAAGTGGCTGATCCCGCACCAAGGTTTTTACTTCTGAAACAATAATTGATTCTTGCCGTCCTGCTATTGAATTTTAGAGTCTGTATTGCTGAATCGGTCACTTTGAAATGCTGCTGAATATCAACTAGGAACCTATCCTTATTTCACCAAGCATGATGCAATTTAGGCCATGGGTTCTTACCTTTCTAGAAGTTTCAGCAATTTTAGCAGGCTTGCCAATCTTTGCAAAGGGGTACCTTTCTAGAAAGTTCATATGAGGTTCAGCATCTTGGTATTTTGGTACGTACTATGAAGTACCGAAAAACGTAAGTGACTCAACTTACAACTACTCTGTCTAACTGATGTGAATCTAGACAAAATTGAGGCCATTAGAATACGAACTTCTATTGCTCAAATCGAAAAGTGTTGAACTAACGAAAGTTATATAACAACCTGGGGCAGAAGCATAGAAATTCACGCCTCAAAACGATGTACAGAGATTTTACACGAATTTTTACGGTGAAGCACAGAAATCTATTTCGGGACAACAACTTTCCCAATCATTACTTCTCTCTCATTAGAGGTTACTCTTGGCACAAAAAGCAAATAAAAAGAATAAGGAGCATTTATTACTGAAGTAATAACTTCCAAGACTCATCTAAAACTTTTGGGTTATCTCCCAATAAGTACTTTTCTTTAACGCCTTTAAGTTAGGCATGATAATTTCAATGATGCTCACATAGGAAATATGAATTGAAGTAAAAGAGAGCATCAAGAAACAAATTCAAAGCCCATTTAAGTCTAACCCACTTCCTATGCATAGGAATCTTGTAAAGAAACAAGTCATGAAAGCACAAAGCAACAAGCATAGGAAAGCAAAACAAGTGAAACTTCAAGACTTTCAACATAAAGAGGGGAAACTTAATATTGTTGAGATACATAAGACCATGTTTCCCTCTCTCATAATAACTTTCAGTAGCATCATGAATAAAATTAACAATATAACTATCACATAAAACATTCTTATCATGAGCCACATGCATAAAAGAATTAATACTCCTCACATAAACATAGCCATTCTTATTAATTGTAGTGGGAGCAAATTCAACAAAATAGCTATCATTATTATCCTCATCACCATAATCATCAAATATAGGAGGAATATTGTAATCATAATTAATTTTATCCTCAATAGTAGGTGGACTCAAAATATCATATTCATCATTGTAATCATCATATATTGGAGGCATAGTATCATCAAAGTAAATTTTCTCCTCCATGCTTGGGGGACTAAAAATATCATGCTCATAAAAACTAGCTTCCCCAAGCTTAGACTTTTCCATAGCATTAGCAATAATGGTGTCCAAAGAATTCATACTAACAACATTGCTATTAGCATGCAAATAAAGTTCCATAGTTTATTTAATTTTCTCTTAAAACACTTCATGTCCTAACTCAAGATAAATACTATAAAGCTCTCTAATTTTGTTGTTGTTTTCCATTAAGCCTAACTAGTGAAAACAAGAAACAAAAAGAAAAAATTGCAATCTAAAGGAAATAACTTCGAGCACTCACATCGGAGGATGTGAGTACCTTTTACCTTACCTCCCCGGCAACGGCGCCAGAAAATTGCTTGATGTCTACGCACTTCTATTCTTGTAGACAGTTGTTGGGCCTCCAAGTGCAGAGGTTTGTAGAACAGCAGCAAGTTTTCCCTTAAATGGATCGCCCAAGGTTTATCGAACTCAGGGAGAAAGTGGTCAAAGGTATCCCCTCTCGAGCAATCCTAGAATCAAGATACAAGAAGTCTCTTGTGTCCCCAACACACCCAATACACTTGTCAGGTGTATAGGTGCACTAATTCAGCGAAGAGATAGTAAAATACAAGTGGTATGGATAATTATAAGTGTTAATGGTGCCAGAAAATAGCTTGTTTGCGTGTGGTTGACGTGGGAAAAGACTAAAGGCAAACTGAAATAAATATGGAAGTAAGCAAACATGTAACAGATCTAGTTGCAAACGGTGTATCAATGCTTAGAAACAAGGCCTATGGATCATACTTTCACTAGTAAACACTCTCATATAAATATCTTCTCTTTATGATACTACTCTCCGGTTGGACACTCTAATCATTGGTAGGGCTATAACATCACACCTCAAATTTCTCTTTCCGCATCTAGATAACCCCACACTGTCACCTTGAGCACTAGATGGTTCCAACAAACACCACAATTTCATAAAGACATCCAACTCCAAATATAACTCATAACAAGTATTTGTAATATCTAGCCTAAGTGCCACCATGGTGTGCACACTATCAACTTCACACACATGGGGAGAGCAAATATCTATTAAATAACTTGAGTAGAAAGGTAGATCTACTTGATTACAAAGCTCATGATCACAATATCACTACAAGAAATGTGTTAACTAGTGACCTTTTCTTAACGACCAAGGATTTTTTGCTCATAGATCTATGACTATTTCAAACTAGTTGGTCGTAGGCCATTTGGAAGGGTCCAAACCCTAAAAAACTACGACCTTCTTTGTTAGAAAGGTCATAACTTGCTTACACTCATTGGTCATAACAGGAATAACATTGGTCTATGACCTTAATTTTAGGCGACCACGACCAATTTAAATGGTCATGGATGCTATGTATGATTAGTTAAGAAATACATATCGACACCTAAGCAAATTCGTCTATGAGTCGTGTCCATGTGTCAACTTTTGCTTACATGTTTGCATATGTGTCATATCCACGTGACATGTCCGCATGTCAAATTTTTGTCTATGTGGGGTTCCATGTGTCAAATTTTGCTTAATTTAATTAAGCACACGATCGCGTTCGGCAACAAACTGACTCAGTTCCTGCGGATTTGACAGACATTTGTTTTTTTCGTGAGGGGTGGAGGGAAAAGTTTTAAATATCCCGGTTTGGACATTGTCCATGTAATATGGTATACTATTTTTTTTAAATATGGTGGTAGAATTTTGATTATGGCTTTAGTGGTTGCTTCACAAAATACTCTGTAACAGGAAATACACATGTGTGCAATATATAGCCAACCAATTAGAAAAGAGAGTCAAACTATCCATGGATCGCCCAATTAAAGCAGATCTCAACCGTCCACCTTGGCTCCATCCAACGACCGAATTTTCAGGTCAGTTTCTCCTGCCTCCCCTTCCTCCCACGCAATTTCTATAAGAAATGACTGAAATGCCCTGCGTTTTCCACAGTCAGGCATCACACATTCACACATAGTGTTCATGGGTAGTCTCGTGAAATCACACCGCCCATGCAGATAGCTCATAGCAGTCGAGAGAGGCACCAAACCCTAATCCCCTCACTCAGACCCACCGCCACCTCCCTTCCTTCCATCGCTGCCCCAAAATCCCCTCGCTAGTCCAAAACTACTCCCTCGTTTCCCCCCTGTGTCGCCATCGTTCCTCCCGACCAGCTCCAACCGAGCTCCTCTGGAGCCGCTCGTCCCCGAACTCCTGTCGTTGGTCTCCGTCGCCTCATCCGCCTGCCCTATCCTCGCACCTGCCGGATCTGGCCTCCACTGCAGATGCAAGAAACCATGTCGGATCTGGAGAGCAAGGTGAAGGAGGCCTTCATCGTCGACGTGTCCGTGCTAGCCACCGAGATCCCAATCCAGGCCATCGTTGTCTTCCTCACCTGGTACGTGTCTCTGGTCTCTGGCTAGATCTTCCTCACTGATTTCGGTTTGTTGGGTTGGTAGAATATGGGATGCGCTGTAAGCACACAAGCCTAAGTGTTTGATGTAAATTCATGTTTTGGTTGCCGACAGAAAAACATAATCCCCCTAAAATGACTTGCTCAATTCTCACCATGTTGTTGCTACTTTCGATCCTCATGTGACAGCAGGTGCTGGTGTGGCTGGAAAAGATGTTCAAGGTGCGTCGGTTTTGGAACTGGTACCACCACAACATCAGACGCATGATGATTCCGCTGTGTAGATAGATAAAACTTGTTGATTCTAGCATATTAACTGTAGATGAGTGTTCATGATGATCTTCTAGCATATTAGCTATGGATGATGACCTTCTAGCATATTCTAGCATATGATGTGATTAAATTGGATGATGATCTCCTCAAGGCCTCTACTTGATTTGATATAAATATAATCACTCAACCATTGTATTGTTGCTAGAATATTCTGCAATTAGTAATATACTAGTACATAGCTACTGTTGGTTATACTTGTGATACTAGATAGATGACCCTCTGATGTATGTTTTGTATAGTCGCCTTAATTGTGTAGACTGGCTATCTGAACAAATTGTTGAACAAAAATGTACATGTGCTTGATAATTGAAGCATAAACCAGTTGTTGAATTGTCCTCTGAATTATTTAACAAGCACCTTATTTCTATGGCTCCTAAGTGAAGAAATTATTGTTTTTTTACATGATCTTTGCAAATTCTTGTATGATCTCTATAGTTCATTTACTTAAGCTCACATAAACAAATTAAATGGTTAATCGGTACTCTTAGTCGTTTCATGGAAGATCACACACAGCTGACAAATCAACGAACTAGTAAGTACATAATTACTCAGTTGGCAAGCTAAATAACCAGAATTTGTGTATTAATAATTTCCCAGTAATTATGCAAGCTTATTTGCAGAGTTTATAACTTGCGAATCTAAAGAGCAAGGTGAAGGAGGCCTTCTTCGTTGACGAGTTCAGGCCTTAGGGGGCTCCTCGACACCCAGGTGGTCTTATTCACCTGGTGCGCGCCTCAGTGGCCTCCTTGACAAGATCCACTATGGAAATTCTTCCTCACTGAGGCCGTAGGAGCGCAGGCAGGTGGACATGGGCAAGTACATGTCGGAGCAGGTGGAGGTGTTGGAGCTGACCTCTCTTTGCTGCCAGCAGATCATCTCCAACAGGAAGCCCAAACAGGTCTAGTCCCAGATTCCTACGACTTAGATGTTGTCCTCAATTGATCATCGAGCAATGTTATTGTGTTGTTAAGATGATTACTTGATCTATTTGTTGATGCCCTGCTGTTTGTTCCAGTGAGATTTGATACTAAATACGTCTTTTTTAATCTGGAATTGTGTATCAGGGTAATTGATTGTGTTTTCTTGGCAATAGTTATAACTATTCTATTTAATGAAATCCATTTATGACTGCAAACTATAAACGGTAAATGTATTTTTGAATTTGTTCAATGATTAGCTGACAAAGTCCAACATCATAGTCAGTGCTTATAGTATGAACTAGAGGTCAGATTCTATTTTCTCTCTAAATGGCTGCTTGTTATATATGCTCTAGACCATACTACTATTGCTAATGTTGCTACTTTGTAGATCTTTATTCTAAATTCTGAACGAGATAAATTGGTTGAATCTTTTATGTTTACAAAATTCTGCTAAATTTAGATAAAGAGCATTGTTTTACTTGGCTTTGTATCTTTGAAATTGGTTACTCATGTTACTATATGATGCAAAAAGTAACAGTTATCAGGAGTGACGTGGCCATTCTGGCTGCTGGCTGTTGCGATGATGTTGTTGTGCTGGCTGTAGTCTCTTATGCTGTTGTAGGCTTGGCTGGCCATTGGCTTCGACTACCTCGACTCCTGGCGTTGTGTGACGGCGGCTAGTTGACCACATTGTTAATGTGTTCGCGGTGATGCTTAGCCTCAGGTATAACATCTTTAGGTGAGTTTGTGGTTAATCCCCATGTCACCTCCCTCCTTAAATATGCCATGTCGGTCATTTTTTGTCAAGTGTTCTTAGACGTGTCGGTAGAAGCCTAAATCTGCTCTCTATGTGGACGCAGCAGTACAGATGATTCCCGTTGGCATGTTTTACCTGTATGAATCCATTATCTAGCATTTTTTACTGGATTAAGATCTCGACCATCCGTTCTGTTTTCACGAAGAGAGTTGCTTGTATCTAGCAACACTACAACACGGAACTTTTCGAATCAATGCTACAGGCTCCTTATTTTCGAATTAAATAGTTTGTTTGCCTACTTATTTGCTGACAAACAAGCCAGCATTACGTCATTGCATTTCACTAGTTGTCGTACTAGCTAAGGAAACAAGTTCCTGGCCGACATACAAGCTAGCATTACATCAGTGGATTTCTAGAAACAAATCGACTCTAGCTTCCATCTATCCAATCTACAACAATGTATTATGTTCTTTATCTTTTTTATGAGCTTGTTTGATTTCATCTTTCATCCATGTTCAATTCGATATCTAAATGGATATTATTTTTATACAAATTACGTACCTATTTATATTTTGTTTGATGCGTGTTGCTGGTTGATGTCTAGAGCTTGTTGCCGCTTACTGCCTGTGTTGCATGCTGCCGGCTGCCGCTGTTTGTGGACTAACCGAATGCAACAAATACATTTGAATAAATTATCAGGTACATGGTTGAAAGAATTGATGGTGATCTGTGGGATAGAAGGCAGTTGATGACCAAGTGATTTCTACTGCATTGCCAGAAAGCAAGAGTCCTGAGCAAGTTTTTGCAGCTACTAAGGCTTTCATGACAACTGACCTGGGTGATGTGAACCGTGGCATGATTGTAATATATTATGATTATGGTTGTCGTTTTTGTTATGATTTGGGTTATATTGACAAAAATATTGGCTATAATATATATTCTGATTTTGTTTGTCATTTGGGTAAATTTCTGTGATTTGGGCTGTATTGACAGAAATATGGCTATCTTCGTATGGAAGTCATGTGACCCATTGTATTAAAAGGCTCCAGGTCACATGGGATCATTAAAAGGCTGTGGCCCAACAAAATATACTGCAAAAGGCCTAAAAGCCCCAAAGCGAAGTAGGCTGTAAATGGGAAAAGCCCAAAATAAATTGTACTGTAAAAAGTCCAAAAAAATTCGTAGGCCCATTTAAATGACCGAATTGGACCGAGCTGAATTTGATGCCACATTGGATTCCACATCATATTGCCTTATGTGGACATGCCAGAATGCCATGACCAAAGTTTTGGTCACACACACTATGATCATCTATTTTGGTCATAGTAGTCCATGACCAATTCAAAAAAAGGTCATTAGCTATCTATAGTGACCCTCGGTATGTGACCTACTGTTTTTGGTCATAGAAAGGTCTATGACCTTTCTATGACCAATATTTGGGGTCATTAGTTAGCACATTCCTTGTAGTGTATGATCATGCATAGAGAGAGATGAACACATAGCTACCGGTAGAACCCTTAGCCTCGAGGAACAACTACTCCCTCCTCATCATGGGAATCAGCAACGGTGATGGAGATGGTGGTGGACACCGATGGAGATGGCTCCGGGGGCACTTCCCCGTCCCGGCAGGGTGCCGGAACAGAGACTTTCTGTCCCCGAATCTCCCCTTCGGTGGTGGTGGCGCTGCGGAACTTTTCGTGGATTTCTGATTGACGACTTAGGGTTTTTGCATCGGGGGAGATATATAGGCGAAAGAGGCAAGGTCAGTGGCCGGCTAGGGGGGCCACACCATGCCTAGGCATGGCTAGCGGGACCCGCGCCTAGGGGTGGTTTTGCCACCCTGTGGCCCCCCTTCATCTCTCCTTCTAGCTCCATGAATCTTCCGGTAAAATATCGACTTTGGCTTTTGTTCGGTCCAATTCCGAGAATATTGATTTTCTGACTTTCCTAGAACCAAAAACAGCAGTAAACAGGCAACTAGCACTGTGGCATCTTGTTAATAGGTTAGTTCCAGAAAATGTGTAAAAGTACACCAAAGTGTGGACAAAACATAAGTAGATATAAAACAAGCATGGAACATCAAAAATTATGGATACGTTAGCAACGTATCACCAGTCTAGAGTACCTATAGTACTCCCTACTCCATAACTCTAGTCGGCGTGCTCGATGCAGTACGCCTGGCAGAAGATAGCCGAAGGAGCGTGGCAAAACCCCCTCCTTCAAAGAGCCATTCCCAACTCTGAGAGGCCGCATTTGGATCTTCTCGAGCGCGCACTTCACACATTTTTCTCGCCATTTCACCCGTAGCATCGATCCTTCCAGGCCGCCACCCCTGTCCTCCAAATAAGACCAATAGTCATACATAGATCCCTCCTAGCCCCCAATCCATCCGGACGTGATGGTTGTGGATTCGAGGCACAACCGGCTGAACAACATCTGGAAAAAGTTTGGCGACGACGTCTTCAATGAAATAATTAAGCGTCTAGACACTACCAGCGCCGTCCGGCTGTCCGCATGCTCCAAGGAGCTGTATCACCAAGTCGCTGGTGGAAAAGGTAGTAGATGCCCCAACGACATCTGCTAGACTTTGGTCTCCTACAAGGACGTCTACCGTCGGTGTGTCTGCATGGAGCCAGGATGCGAGTTCACAGGCGTCAAGAAAGTGTTCGTTGAGCACCTCATATCTGGCCACTCGATGACAGTGCCCAGATACAACCCCAAAAATGGGACATGTCTGTGCCGGTTCATGCACCAGGCTCGCTTAGAGCTGAGGTCATCGACATCGGGAAGGAGGGCAAGCTAGTCATCACCCAAATTGATGGGCATAGCACAGCCTTGCTCCTATCCGTCAGGCCGGTCAGGTCAGCGGCGTGCGAATTACCACGGTACGAGGTGAGGTTTTGGTTGTTGGTCTTGTTTGCTAGTTTCAATCAGGTTGTAGTAACGAGGTCATCTGAGACAATGATTAGGTCGTCACCAGCCAACGCCGCGCAGGAAGTGCTCACGTCTTTTCTGTCCAAGCCACGACTTTACTAGCATACTACTAAACCTGTCGTCGGACAAGATTCACCGGTGAGATATTGATACCTTCGATCCGGATTTCGGATGTAGTATAGCTCTTTTCCCTAGTAGACCTAGGTTTATCGAATCCTCGGGAAGCAGAAGCATAGTGAAGTTACTTTAACGAACCTTCGGGAGTTTTAGAATTCCTTTTGTGTTTTTACCGGACCAAGAGTTTGCGTATTTTAGTTGTTGTCGATGATGGAGAGAGAGGGCCTAGGGTATTCGGTTTCACCAGTAGCTGTGCAAAACATCTGATGGGAATAAAAGATAAAAATAAAGTATGCATGTAATTGTTAGAGCAAGATAAATTATATGTGGGCAGTGCATCCATAATTTCTATTGCATCCGCAAGCGCTTATGGCAATAACCTACTAGTCTCATCCATAGAAGAAAGAGAACTAACGCTATGCATAGTGACGTCACCATTGATCCCAAGTAAATCCCGCACATACAGCCGTACTACCCCTTCTGTCACTAGGGTTCCCAACCTGCAGATTAGTCATTACTCATACTCCATATACCTGGCTCAACCCTCGGGTCTTGGGTACCTGACAAGTCCTTAGATTGAGGCAAGAGAGGATACAATAATCATCATGTCATACAAACTAATACATGATCCCATATATGATAAATAGCATGCACAAAAGCTACATGGCTAGGCCGAAGCCCTTAGCCCAAGGAGAATTACTCACACATAGAGATGAGATCAAAGATCATAAACATTGTAGCGGAAGTCATCAGATTGATAGCAATAGTCTTACAATGTCTCCAATCGAAGAAGATATCTACTATTACAAGTGGTGGAATATGGCTATGGTGGTGGAGAGATTAGATCTAAGTCTATTCCTCTAGCGGCTCTTCCGTGTTGTGGATGGAGATCTGGGGGTGGCTGATGGTTTCTGGGAGCACTCTTTTCTCATCGCCTGAGGCCTCTTTATATAGGGGTCCCTTCAGGAAAGTTGATCTGTTTGACCTAGCGGTGTTGATGGCAACCATACGGCCAGAAATATACGACAAGAATTTTATTCCAGTCGTATAGTTGGTCGTTAAAGCGTCTGCCTCCGACCCGCAACTCCTGGTTTCTTCTGGTTGTTGGAAATCTCGTATCTTTGACTTTAATTTAGTGATTCCCATCATCAAACGTCATTATCTATCCAGGAAAAAAATAGAAAGAAAGGATTGCATATCCCTTTGATCATTAGGCATTAGTGGTAGGGTTTAGAGAGATATTTCATCAAAAATATGAATAATATCCAGTTTAAATGTGGACATAGATGGCTATATTTCAGAGCCATCAACCTCCCCAAGCTTAAACTTGATCGTCCTTGAGCAAGAAAACCAAAACCAAAAAGGAACTCAGCATTTAAACTGAAATAATGAGATTATGATATTACTCATGATTGATAGTCTCATGTTTCCTCCACTTTATATATCTGAAAAACTTCAGCATAGATAGAGTAATGGCAAGCATATCATATTGGTTTCATGCATCCTTATAGCGCAGCAAAATTATTGTTAACATGGATGATTCAAATGAGAAAACTTAATTCCATGTCATGTAATCAACTCATAGGCTTGCCTTTGAACAATAAAGTATAATCATGTAAAATTGAGAGTGTGAGAGTTTCATGAAAAGCATATATACTAGAGTATCTCAATTCTCCCACATCAATAAATCAAGACTTTGCAAGCACTACTTTTCTATTCATTCTCCTTCAATAATTTCAGTTCTTAAGTAATTGAGAGCATGCCAAAGATTTTATTTTAGTTTATCGGGTTGTGATGGACACTCGTGGCATTACTAAGGTTTTTGTTCCTTTTGTACAATGATTTCTCATAACAACCAGAGGAGTGATTCCATCATGAACACAGCTACCCAGGAGTGCCAAGAATCTTATCCATTATAGCATTGCTGCTACATAGGTTTATCAACTCATTACCGAAATCTAGGAGTTTCCTCCATGAAGATCGTTCTTAGGCTAGCGGAGTTGTTGGCATCCCATGAAGTTTGACACGTGTAAAGTTGTATCATTCTTATGATTCACAAGTCAAACTTTGGCATGCTCACAAAAATTACTAAACATTAATTCAATCGAACAATTCCTTTTAAAGAGAGCTATCAAGTCAATAATTATATTCCATGGTGTTGAGTGTCTCTAGAGATAAGCCTTCAAGACTAAACACTACAACACCCAAGCCTTCAATTCTGAGACTTTTTCTGGTTACAATTGTTTAGCAAATTTTTAGGCAAGACTTGGTTAACTATAAGAGATGGAACAAAACGTACCCAATTAAATACCCATGCAAACAAAAATTTACTACAATACAAAGACTCACTCCACCAATATAATATCTCAACATTTACTACTAACTAGCATGGGTTTCTCAAACTTCAAAAGTGTTGAGTCATAAGGCATACCTCTCATGTTTGGTTCCACTTCTCCCTTCCTTTTTGATTTGTTTCTTGGAAACTTGAAGTCAATCACTCTCCCTGCAAATACATGAGAACCTCGAGGCGGAAAGAAAGAAAGAGGGAATATAAAGATAAACAGAGTAATATTTTTGTTGTTTTAAGAGAGGGAATTAAAGAATAGAAAATTGGTGGCAAAGCTTGGCTATAAAATCTCAAAAGCAAAAATAGAAATTAATAAAGTTAAAATGTTGGGGAAACCAACACGAGTGCTTATAAACTCGAATTAAAAACATAACCTCAAAATAAATAAAAGCAAATAAAGATAAATGAGGAAGCTTCCCCAAGCTTAGGCTTTTGCAAGCCCTTTAAATCATTTTGGTGGCGGGAAAAAGTTGGAACTCCAGTTTGCAAATTGAGTTGATAAATTACTAGTGGATTCTCGGAGGTTCAAAGAGAGGTTATGTATCCTCTCCACAGTCCCTCCAAGTTCTTGGAAGTCTTGGTATGTAGCGAACAAGGTCGATGGCTGCTCCTCTTGATAAGGAACTTCTTGCTCCTCTTCTTGGTCCTCATCCTCATCAAGAATCTCCTCCTCGGATTGGTGTTGCTCAACCTGCAAGTCATATAGGAAATATCCTTCCTCGATAGAGAAAAGACCATTAGGCAAAGGAGGGGGTAGATAAGCCCAACTCCAGCAATATGCAAGTAATAAACACCACCTCTCCTAGTGAGCATTCCACAAGCCTTCAAAGTAGAGAAACCAACACGTCGCTCACCTAGCACAGGTTGCAACTCACCTAGGTCGATGCCTAGGGCATTGTCAAGCACGGCGATGAAGCCTCCACCTGTGATTGGTCCTTGGCTTTGGGAGGATTGGTGCTCCAGGTAGCGCACAAGGATTGCGCCCAAGTTGAGTGACAAGTTGCAGTTGTTGAGAGGAGCCTTTGCAAGGACTAAGATGTCCTCCTCATTGAGTCTGGTGAACTCATTACGTGCCTGCAAGGTATTAGCAATAACATAGAACAATTAGCGAATTGCAGGATGTTGAATATTCTTCCCCTTGCTCACTCTAGTAGTGAAACTCATTCTATTATAATATTATTCAGGGGAAGGGTCTAAGCTAGTATAGGATGCGCACAATCATTATCATTATTGTTTGGAAAATTAAAACATGCGCACCATTCATCTAGTGTTAAAGTGTAGTTGTTGTTCATTAGCCGGAAAGAAATCCGGTCTTCTCCATGCCATAGTTTAACGGTGCTTTGCAAGGAGCTTAGGAATTCAATGGTTAACCGGAGATAGGTAGGAACATCATTGAACACAAAGTTTTGCAAGCCAACCCTATTGCAAAGTAAATGGAAGTCATTGGAAATACCGAGTTGGTTCAATATAATGGGGCAAGCCCACTTGGTTGCATTCACTTCTCAGTTCTTGATCATGTCGAAGCGATCATGTTGGACCTCATTCTTGAACTGTATCCCCATGTGTTCTTAAGTGATAGCTCGAGAAGCGCTAGCTGCAGCACGAGCATGAGTTTGTCTCCTTATGTTCATCATCTAAAAATAACAAGGAAAAAAACTTTTTCATCCAACAATAATAGGCATAACATATTCCTCATCATAGCACACTAAAGAATCCCCTCAAAATAATAATCTAGGCAAGAGAATCATGGCAATTAGTTCCTAGTAGGTCTCACCCTAGATTGATAATGACAATAGATCAAAGATGAATTTGCAAAAAGTAATTGGAGGATCAGAGGAGAAACATACCGTAGATCACATGTGTGCGAGGAAATCGAATGAAATTGAGTAGAGATGAAGATCTCTTGAGGTTTTGAGAGAGTTTGGAGGTAGAAGAAAGAAAAAGGATTGATGTTTTGGGGTTGGAGGTACCTCCCGTGGCATTTTTGTGGTCGAATGCAACTATATGGGCGGAACATACAGCCGGAACATTGTGTTCCCGCCGTATAGTTGGCCGACTGTTTTTAGGGTTTCCACCTAGCAGTGCAGCTATACGGCCAGAACTATACGGCCGGAACAATTTATTCCCACTGTATAGTTGGTTATTAAACTGTCTGTACCTGGGAAATAATTTGTACAAAAGCATCAATATCTATACGACCGGAGCTATACGGCCAGAATTTTTATTCCCGCCGTATAGTTGGTCGTTAAACCATTAGTACTTTTAAAAGAAAATTTGTCGATGGCAAAAGTATCTATACGGACGAAACTATACGGACGGAATTTTTATTCCCACCATATAGTTGGTCGTTAAACTCTCTGTACCCATCAAAAAAATCCGTTTCTTTGAGAATTACTTCTTATACTGAAACTTAGCGAAATACCTTGTTTTTAATAGAAAGTTGACAGTTAAAATTATCGACCAACTACAGCATGTATATAACAGGATTTTTAGTACTACCGAACTTCTTCTCCTCCACTAGAGTTTTCTAGCACTCTTTATTAAACATAAACTTAAACTAAAACTGAAAACTTTACTCAAACCTTTCTTTCACATGGGTTTCCTCCCATACAGCTGTCAACACCCGGGTTTTTAATCCCAGATGCATGTTATGCCATACCTCGCAATCCCAGGATTACCATTTTTCCGAGACATAACAGATTGGATATCACAGTACATCATCCATTACAAACCATAATAAGGTCTTACACAAATAAAGGATCTCATGTTCCATTCTTAATACAATCAAGCAGCGGAATAATAAAGCGTAGTAGTGGGCTCCATCTTCAGGGGCATAGGCAATATTGACGATGGGAGATGATCCTAGTTGTCATAGACATCCTGCTGTCCATCATCATGGTAGTCCTCCTCATAGTCTGGCCACGGGAATAGCTAGGGACAAAGCCATGAGTACTCTTTAAGTACTCGCCAACTATCACTAACAAGTAAGGTGGTTCTAGTAGGAATCTTAAGCTCTAGGTTTATTTGCAAAAAGCCAGATTTATCTAAACTGAGTTCAGAAGTAAAGAAAAACTAAGTAAGTGTTCTAAATCACTTAAGTGGGCACCTAGTTTTCATATTCACAACCCTGTTGTGGTCAAGTCAAAATCATAGTTCACTTCACAAGTCATTTTGAAAACATCTGACGACGGAACAGTATGGCCACTCCAACTGACCATGACCACTGACGCGGCTATTCGAATAGTTTGACACTCTGCAGAGGTGGTACACTTTCACCACAAAATTCGATACATCCGTCAGGGATAACCCTGAATCATCATACTTAGTATGCGGATAATCAATCATAACCTTTCAATTACACACTCTAGTATAGGCGCCTCCCCTATGAGCTTGCCCTCCCAGCCATGGCCATCTGCCATCCTAGGCACTGCATAGGTGGACATCATCAAGAGGTAGCCTCAGCTCAAACCTCTTCCACGAGGGAACCCATACTAATGCATATAAACTTCCGGCTAAGCCTTACCCAATTCAGGTATTGTGGTCGTACGGTAAAATTGGAATGGCATCGCATCCGAACCCAACCATCAGTTTTTGTAAAAGGGCTAAGGCTCATGCCTCAAAATTTCCATCATCAAATCCATTTGTGTTTCTCAACACAGATCAAAACATTTCAATAGAATGACTCATCATTCCAAGGTTTTCACAATCATTTTCACCAAGTGTTCCCCTCTAAAGTGATCAAGTTTTATGTGTAGCACTAGCCACTAAGTTAAGAGTGTTCACTAATGAGGGTGCTAATCTTAAATCTCATGCCATAGAATGGCATCTAATATAGGCCTAGTTTTATACTCTTTTTGCTATCTATACTACTTTCCAATACTCACAAAGCACTAACTAAGAGTAAAAAACTTTGGTAAAGTAAAAGAGTAAAGCTTGCAAGTAAAACTTGGGATTGGTATAATCAAAGGTATATAACCAAAGCATGCCTAATGCATCTTGCTTAGGCTAAAACTTTCAAGTGTTAGCTTGCCTTGATTGATGCAGTCATTGAAGTTTTCCTCCTCTTCTTCAGGGTAGAACTCCTCCTCCTCGTATCCTTGGTCGGTACTATCGTCTATAAATGAATACGGGGTACACAATCGCCAAACAATACTTAACTAATTCTATTTAGCACACTAAGGCTCACACTTGATGATCTAGCATCATCACAATCATCACATGAAATAAAGAACTAGTCTTATTTAGTTTATTTGAGAAGAGTAATTTCTACTCATTGAAATTTATTAAGATTTAATATTCTCCAATTAAAATATGGGATCATGTGGACACATCTCATCACCACATATTCTAATACACGGGAATGTGATTTAAAGTGTGGGTCACATTTTATAAAGTTTAAGTTTACTATTTAATAAATTAAAAGTGACTAGAAATTCCCTAATAGCATTCTTTTTGTACAAGTCCAATGTCACTACATGCAAACCTATATATTTTTACATATTCAGATAGATATTGTCAAATTTGATTTTTGAGAGTTGGAATCAACTCAAAAGCTATTATGGTTGATTTTTGAAAATTATTTGAACTTGCAAAAGTCTCTGTCTTGTTATTTTTACTAAAGATTATCTCTAACTCCAAATGATTTTAATCCAACGGGCTTGGATAGATATTTTAAATATCTTTCTAACAAAATTTGAATCATGCAATTTGGTTTAGTGAAACTGTCTGAATTAATTTTTGAATCTGTGGACAGAAACTAGTTTAAACTAAAAATGGAAAAACAATTAATTGAATTCCCAGGCCAGCGCGGGAAATTAAACAGGCCGGCCCAACTGCACTGCACAGTGCAGCGAGCTGCTGACAGAGGGGGTCCACTCATCAGCGAGACTAACTATGCAAAGCGGTATCTACGCATCTGGGCCGTGCGACTAGAAGACAAATCAACGGCTAGGAGTCGTCATCGACGACGAACTGCTCCGACGAGGAACTAACCTAGCGCGGTGGTGGGGGTCTGGTGGGGCTCACCTGAGCTCCATCTAGGGTCGGCGACGGGGGCGATCGACGTGGTAGACGACGGCGAGGCGAGGCGCGGTCACGACAGGGCTTAGGGTGGTCGAAATCGCCGGTGTCCTTCTCCTCCAGCAGCGGCGGGCTCCGGCCAAATTCCAACGAGAGAGAGCTCTCCTTGCTCCGGGAAGAAGTAGGGGAGGGTCAGTGAGAGGTGGTGAGTGGAACGGTGTTGAGAAATGAGGTAGGGGTGGCCTCCTTTTATACTGCGGCGAGGGGACCGAACGGTGCGAGCGCGAGCTCATCGGTGACGAGGCTACATGCGGCTATCGGCATGGCGGTGGCTAGTGGCCGGTGCGTGGTTCCCTGGCGGTTCTCACGGGCGTAATGGCGAGGCGTGGGGTGGTGTGGTTCGGTCGGGAGCGTGCGGCACTCCACGCGGATGTTGCGGGTCGCGCGGCAGCGAATGGGGTTGTCTGCTGGGTTGTTGTGATCGTGGTGGGCGTCAGCATGCACGGCGAAGGCAAGGTGCGGTCAAGGCGAGCTGGTCGGGCGCGGCGAGTTGGCGCGCTTTGGACATGGTGTAGAGGCACGGTGTGCGGCATAGCTAGGGTGGTCCAGGGCTCGGCTAGGGCCGTGGCTTGGACAAGGGGTGGTGGTGGAGTGCGGCATGCTTTCTAGACATCATGGTTGGCTGCGGCGGTGTCTCCTGTGAGCTGGCCATGGTCGGCCGACGATGACCACAATCGGGCGGTGCTCCACTATGCAAACGGCAAAGGGGGGACTTGGTCTGGGGCTTGGTTAGACTCAAGGGAGACAGGGGTTTAAGAGGGGACCATATGGTCGACTAATTACTGTGGAAACAGTGGAGTTAGGTAGAGGTTAAATTAGTGTAAGCAAGGTGTTTGTGGAAATGGCCGCATGAAACTTGCTTTGGAAATTTTGATTCAAATTTTTTGGGTGATCTTAAGTCAAGCTTGAGAGTCTAGGTTTGCTTGGAGAGGTCCAGGGGAATTGATTTGATAGGTTTTTGAAAAAGTGGGATCTTAACATATGAACTAGATTCAATTTTCAATTGTCCATTAAATTGATTTGAAAAATGTTTTTGTAAGTTCACAAAGTGGGCCTTGATACACTTTTACTTGGTATAGCAAGGGGTGAAAAGAAATAGAATGTTTCTGTTAGAATTCTTCTTCTAGGAACACACAAAGTGGCTTAGTGGTTGACTTTTGTCAAAATGACCATATGCTTTATTTATTCATATTTGATTTATTTTTCTTTTGATTTTGTTTGTAATTGGTCTAGATGATGTAGTATTCCCTTTTAAACCATTTCACATCATTTGTAACAATCAAGCATGGCATTTTCAATCAATCACACATTAATGCAAACTAACATGCATTCATATTCATTTTCTTAATAAAAGTTTTTGTTAACCCTAGATTGGGTGATTAGGATTTGATAAACTTGATTATAAGTTTTGGGGTGTTACAATAGCGCTCTTTTATGGTCAATAGCTTGACTTTGATGTTGCTCACTTAGGCCAAACAAGTGGAACACCCACTCCAAAATAATTGGCCTTCAAAGTGATGGCCTCATTTTCATCATGCTTGGATTTCTTCTTCCTGGGGAAATGAATAACAAAAGGATCCCGCGAAGTCAATTGAAGCTTCATGTTCCCTTCATGGAGATTAATCAAAGCATTAATAGTTCTTAAGAAAGGACGACCTACTATAATAGGAGCAGTAGCATCTTCGGGCATGTCAACAATAACGAAATCAATCAGAGCAGGACAGCCTTTAATGTAAACTAAAGTATTCTCCTTAATTCCTACAGCTTCTTTGTAGGTAGAATCTGCAAGATGTAGTTTTAACTCGGTGATTACAAAAGATCCAAGATTTAACTTATTAAAAAGACTCTTTGGAATAATTGAAACGCTTGCACCTAGATCACAAAGTGCAGCTATTTTATTGATCCTAATTTTAATCTTAATAGTAGGCTCAAATATATCATCAAGCTTAACAGGTGATTTTTCAGCAATTTTCTTATATTCTTCTTCAAGCTCACGTACCTTTATTGCTCCCTGATTAACAAAGTGTTGATACATGGCTTCATCATTTCCTTCACTCGTCGGAATCTTACTGTAGATCTTTTTTACAAGATCTTCAACGGTGTAACTTGGTGAGGGAGCGTTACTATAATCAAGTTCTTTAGGCTCCTCCCTTTGGATTCTCATCATTTTGAGGTCTTCAACAGGATTGGGCTCATATTTACCTGCAAATTTAGCTAGAATGAGAGTTTGACTCTCGATTATCTTACCTAGCTATGCCTCAACAATCCTCGTCCTTTCTTGGAGGGCCTGCAAATCATTCCTCAAACTTATAGCTTGGTTAGATAATTTACCAAACATAGCATCATGGTTCTCCGTTATTTTAACATCGATATTGTTTTGCTCATTTTGTGAGTCTATGAAAGATTTAAGTGTTTCTTGGAGACTACCATTACTTGATCCCATATTATTATTAGAGTTACCTGAAGGATTAGAATAGTGTTTCTGAAAATTAGGATTATAATTTTTCTTCCAAGAAGGGTTATAATCATTACGAGCTATGAAGTCTACTTCTTCAATATTAATTTCAGGGATAGCTCTTACCTGTGTTTCCTTAACTTTTATGGCTAATATGAGCTCATCTAGCTGAGCATTGAGTTCTTCGTTTTCTTGTGGTGAGATGGAGTTCACCTTCTTCTTGTTTCATCTTTCCACATGCCATTGGGCATGGTTGTCTTGCATATTGTCTAGCAGATGCTTTGCTTCGGTAATATGTTTACCCATAAATGTTCCTCCAGCTGCAGTATCAAGCATAGACTTAGACACAGGATTAAGAGCATTATAAAATAAATGGAGGATTAACCAATCTTCCATCCCATGGCTGGGACAGTTTCTTAAGCATTCTTTCATCCTCTCCCATGCAAGCGCTAGTGGCTCACGCTCTTCCTGTCTAAAACTAGTAATATTAGATCTTAGTTACATAGTATTTGTAGGTGGGAAAATTTTAGTCATAAATAAAGAAGTACATCCCACCCATGATGTAATAGTATTTTTAGGGAAAGCTAGCAACCATTCTTTTGCTCTTCCTCTAAGAGAGAAAGGAAATAAGCGCAATTTGACCGCATCAGGGCCAACATCTTTTATGCGCATCATATCACATATTTCAGTGAAAGTATCCAAGTGCATACCTGCATCCTCAACAGCAGAGCCTCCAAATTGATTCTGTTGAACCAAACTTAAATAACGGGGCTTAATTTCAAAGTCATCAGCAGCAATTGTTGGCTGAGTAATAGGAGTACGCAAATAATCATTATTGGGAGTTGCAAACTCCCCAAGCTTCTTTTCAGCCATATTTCCTATGTTTTTGGGTTTTCTTAAACAGAGACTTATGATACTAATAAAAACAAGAATTTAAAGACTAACGTTTTTTTCTTTTTCAAATAAAGACTGAAAGCAAACTAACAAAATTAAAAACAAGAATTAAAACTAGCAAGGTTCCTCCTAACCTCACCAGGGTAGTTATTGCTTCCCCGGCAACGGCACCAAAAAAAGGGTTGATACCTTCGATCAGCATTTCGGATGTAGTATAGCTCTTTTTCCCTAGTAGACTTAGGTTTATCAAATCCTCAGGAAGCAGAAGCGTAGTGAAGTTACTTTAACGGACCTTCAGGAGTTTTAGAATTCCTTTTGTGTTTTTACCAGACCAAGAGTTTGCGTCTTTTTGTTGTTGTCAATAATGAAGAGAGAGGGCCTAGGGCATTTGGTTTCACCAGTAGCTGTGCAAAACATCTGATGGGAATAAAAGATAAAAATAAAGTATGCATGTAAATGTTAGAGCAAGATAAATTATATGTGGGCAGTGCATCCATAATTGCTATTGCCTCCGCAACCGCTTATAGCAATAACCTACTAGTCTCATCCATAGAAGAAAGAGAACTAATGATATGCATAGTGACGTCATTGTTGATCCCAAGTAAATCCCGTACATACAGCCGTACTACCCCTTATGTCACTGGGGTTCCCAACCTGCAGATTAGTCATTACTCATACTCCCTATACCTAGCTCAACCCTCGGGGTCTTGGGTACCTGACAAGTCCTTAGATTGAGGCAAGAGAGGATACAATAATCATCATGTCATACAAACTAATACATGATCCCATCTATGATAAATAACAGGCATAAAAGTTACATGGCTAGGCCGAATCCCTTAACCCAAGGAGAATTACTCACACATAGAGATGAGATCAAAGATCATAAACATTGTAGCAGAAATCATGAGATTGATAGAAATAGTCTTACAATGTCACCAATCGAAGAAGAGATCTACTATTACAAGTGGTAGAATATGGCTATGGTGATGGAGATATTAGATCTAAGTCTATTCCTCTAGCGGCTCTTCAGTGTTGTGGATGGAGATCTGGGGGTGGCTGATGGTTTCTGGAGCGCTCTTTTCTTGTCGCCCGAGGCCTCTTTATATAGGGGTCCCTTCATGAAAGTTGTTATGTTTGACCTAGCGGTGTCGATGGCAACTATACGAGCAGAACTATACGGCCGGAATTTTATTCTGGTCGTATAGTTGGTCATTGAAGCGTCTGCCTCTGATCCACGACTCCTGGTTTCTTCTAGTTGTTGGAAATCTCGTATCTTTGACTTTAATGTAGTGATTCCCATCATCAAACGCCATTATCTGCGTAGGAAAAAATAGAAATGAAGGATTACATACCCCTTTGATCATTAGGCATTAGTGGCAGGGTTTAGAGAGATATTTCATCAAAAATATGAATAATATCCAGTTTAAATGTGGACGTAGATGGCTATATTTTAGAGCCATCAGATATAAAATCTTAATCCTCTTGTGATGATCCTACTGTGAGTGTATGTAATGTTGTACTAATTAGCTAGTTTATTTTGGTGGCAGATTCCCTTCGTAATTGGAATTGCCGAAATTAAGGATCCCGGGTTTCCTGGTTTGTCGTATGAATTTTACATGTATGCTGCTAACCTAGAGGACGACAGGCGACAATGAAATGAGAGACGCGTTCTAGGCAAGAAATCAAGGGCGCAGCCCGGCCAGCACTTTGACACGCTGAACCGTTTTTGTTTCTTCGAGTATGTATGATGGGACATATAGTGGTTGCTAGTTTAGTGTAAGCTTGTAGTTCTACACTTCTACTAAGTATTTTTTATGGAGTTCAGTCTATTTTGTAGTAATACCTATGTACTAGGACTTATTTAGATCGAGGGGAGAAAATGCATGGTCACGCTTTCCTTTTGAAACTTGGCCTTGTCGCATTGTTGTACATCCATTGAATTTCAATGTCGGCATTGCTGAATCTGTCAATTCTTTTGATCATTTTCTGCTACTGTTGAATCAGTCACTTTAAATTGTTGTTGAATATGTCATGTGTTGCTGAATGTGAACATGACGAGTGCTCGTTTCCCTTGTACAATGTGCTAATCACTACCTATTACCCGACAGTAGAGCTGGGGTTTTGGACTGGTGCAATCTGCAGTTCCTCCATGTCTGGTAGCTGGGCGGTGCCAGGCATCATCCTGATGAAAAAAACATTCCTTTTTATTGTTCCATGAACCATCTCATATTACCTAGGGCCTGCATTACTCAGTATGCATCACTCTCTGTCTGTTGGAGGGTGGATTTTGGATGCATAGTAGTACTAGTATAGTACTAGTTCTTGTACTTCAGAGTATTTTGTACTATATACTGGTAGTACTTGTTTAGGTCAAGGGAAGGAGATGATCTTGCTTTGACTTTGTTCTGTCGTTGTTATTACCAAAGTACTGTGTTGAACCAATAGTGATGTACTGTTACTTGTTTAGATCAAGTGCAGCAGATTGTCTTGCTTTTCTTTTTAAACCTAGTATTGTCACAATTATCTAGATGAGTCTTGGGAATTTTGGGTGACATGGGCATTGATGAAATGAGGTGGTATTCACACAGAAGTAGACTTGATTGTCAGTTTTGCTTGTTCCAATGATCGAGCCTGTTTGAAGAACATGGCAAACAAATCATGCGCCAAGGATTTTTGAGATGGAACAAGAACTTATTATCTCCATACTACTATTGAATTTCAAGAAGGAAAGCTATTGAATCTCTCAAATGTTCTCTCGTTAATATTACTAAAGCATTTTATGGATATACTATTGTACTAGTACTTGTTTAAATCAAGGGCAGTAGATAGTCTTGGTTTTCTTTTGGAACATGGCCTTGTCACAATCTAGGTGAGACTTAGGCATTTTGGGGTTGCATACGGGGGTCACACAGGCATTGATGTGAGAAGAAGGTACTCAAAGCAGACTCGATCGTCAGTTTTGCTTGCTCCAATGGTCGAGTGTCTTTGGTGAAAAGGACAAACTGATCGCATGACAAGGTTTTTAGAGCTGAAACAAGAAATGGTTCTCTCTATACTGCTATTGTATTTCATTGTCTGTATTGCTGACTTGCTCACTTTTGAAATGCTGCTGAATTGGTCAAGTGCTCCTGCATATGAACTTCGAATCTGTTGATAATTTTTCTACCTTATTTTGTACTACTGAATTTTGACATGAATAGCTGCCAAAAAGAATTATCGCTTTTCCCCCTCCTTGTCTGAGGTCTTTGTTTCGAATCTGGCCGAGCACATCACAATGCAATTTTTATTAACCAGGAGAAGAAACCTAGTAGCTCATTCGACCCCTCTTTAGCCTAGAACATTTTTATTCGGTCTTTTCAGGGTCAGGGACTACTGACCACATCCCAGTGAAATTTGAGAAAGGAGCCCATGGAGCATAGCCGAGAACATATTAATTCGGCCTTTTAGGGGTCACGGGACTGCTGAGCACAACCTAGTAAAATTTGAGAATGAAGCCCGTAGATCATAGCCTACGGAGTATAACCCACGTAGAGCAGCCTATGTAGAATAGCCAAACTCTTTTTAATTCGGCTTTTTGGGCATTGCCCCCCACCTCTCAAAATAAAAAAACTCTGCCTAGCCATGTTTTTAAGAAAATACTCCATTATGTGGCATTTTATAAATTGAGATGCCAGGAGCACTACCCTTTTATATTTTCAAAGAGATAAACATAGACACACAAAATATTTTTAAGAAGACTAATACATAAATTGTTGTACTAATAAAAGTTTAATGATATTTATTCTATAAATATCTTTGTTGTAGTGGCAACACACTCAGTTTATGTTTATTTAATTTGAAGGTCTTTTGTTCGAATCTTGGATTTACATTTTTTCTTCTAGAAATATCGCATTATGAAGAGGCTAACATCACGGACCCACGAGCATGCAGCATCTCTGGAGTTTGTTTTGAGGGTGGGTTCGAAAAAAGTTTAAATACCTGTACAGAGAGGCTCGCATTGAGGACCCACTAGATAGAACATACAAGGCTGCATCGGGGACCCACGAGCCAGAACATGCCAGAGAGGCTGACATGAGGGCCCCAACAGTAAGACCATACATAGCTTCCATGGTGAAAACAACGGACGCGGCCGAAAAAAAGTCCATCATACACACGTTGCACTTACACAGAAGCTTACATGTCGGACCCAGCAGGCCCAAGCATAGCCCATTAAATTAGCCTATCAGCCCTAAGCATAGCCCAATACCTTCTAATTTGTTCTTTTCGTGGTCTTGTGGCCACTGACCATAGCCCATTCTGTTTAGTAGTGAGCCCATGGAATATAAGCCATGATGAATAGGGCATCCGCCCCGAGTTAGCCCAGAATCTTTTTAATTCGGCCTTTATGAGCATTTTTTGTACTCTGAGGCTGACATGTGGGACCCGAAAAAACAATCCAACATACACACGTTTCTTTCAAATAGAGGTTGTCAGCTGGGACCCAACATAGACACGTTTCTTGCACAAAGGTGGTTGACATCTAGGACCCAGTAAGTTACCAAGGTCAAAACAGCAGACATGGCCAAAAAAAAGTCCATCATACACACGTTTCATTTATAGAGAGGCTAATATGTGGGACCTAGCAGGACGACCTTATACAGATTTATACAGATGCTGCATCGAGCAACGTTGCCAGTTCAAAACAGGGAGGCGAGAGCGAGAAAAAAGTTAACCATGCACATGTTTCTTGTAATGAGAGGCTGAAATGGAGGACCCAGCAGCGTGAGCAAACGGCAGACACGTCGAGCAACGCTATCTAGTTCGAAATAGGGTAGCGCTAGAGAAGAAAAAATTCCATCATACCCACGATTTTTCTAATGTGAGGCTAACATAAGGGACCCACCAGCCTAAATAAATGGCTAATGCAGCGAGCAACGCTGTCAAGTTCGGAACACGAAGGCGCGACAGAGGGTAAAAAATCCATCATACACATGTTTCTTCTAATAAGAGGATGACATGTGGGGAGCAGATTGATGGCCCAAAATATATCGAGCTCGTTGGGGAACCCCAAGAGGAAGGTATGATGAGCACAACAACAAGTTTTCCCTCAGTTATGAAACCAAGGTTATCGAACCAGTAGGAGCAAGGAAACACCTCCAATGTGTTGTTTCCAACTTAGAATCCTGCACAACACAATCATAGAACTTTGCCCCCAACTTACAGTGAGGTTGTCAACCTCACCGGTTTTGCTGAAAACAAAGGATTGAACGTATCGTGTGGAAGATAGTAATAGCTTGCAGAAAGTAAACAGAAAACAGTAAACAGTTGTAGATTGATGGTAATAGAAAGGACCGGGGTCCATAGTACCTTAGAGATTTCTGTAACTTCCCCAGATTACTAGAGGCATGAACCCACTATCGAGCATAAATACTCCCTCTTGGAGATGCTAGCATCTACTCGACCAAGATAGCTACTAACAACGGAAAGCATGCAAGATCACAAATAATAAAGACATGATAGAATCAATAATCAATCTGAAATAGCATCTCAATATCCATTGGATCCCTGCAAACACAACATGTATGAATACAAATAGATGATCTTGATCATGAACGGAGCTCACAAGATCTAAACATGATAGCACAAAGGAGAAGAACCAACCATCTAGCTACTACATGAACCCATAGTCCAAGGATGAACTATTCACGGATCACACCAGATGAAGAAGGCCTCCAGGGTGATGAAGAAGGCCTCCAGGGTGAATCCTCCCCACCGACAGGGTGCCGGGAAGAGCTTCAGATCCCTCCCGGTCTAGGGATGGAGATGACGGCGGCTACAGACTCTTTCGTGGAATTTTGATCGAGTACTTAGGGTTTCTGTATCGGAGGCAATATATAGGCGAAAGGGGAGGCTGAGGGGGTGCCCTAGGCGGCCACACCTCCCCCTGGCGCGGGTCAGGCCTGGCCGCGCAGCCAGGTGGTGTGGCTCCGTGTCCCCCTTGGGTGAAATATTGACTTTGGGTTTTGTCCCGTCCAATTCCGAAAATATTCATTTTTTGATTTTTCTGGAACCAAAAACAGCAGAAAACAGGCAGCTAGCACTGTTGCATCTTGTTAATAGGTTAGTCCAAGAAAGTGTAAATAAATACTCCAAAGTGTGGACAAAACATAAGAAAGTAGATATAAACGAGGAATGGAACATCAAAAATTATGGATACGTTAGGAACGTATCAACATCCCCAAGCTTAACTCCTGCTTGTCCTCGAGTAGGTAAGTGATAAAAAGAAAGAATAATTTTTGCGGTGAATGCACCATCATAAACTTGATCAAAGTATTTGTAAAACGTTGATAGCTGGGATCATAGTACTTCAACATAGCATGAAATATAGTTCTAACAATAAGACATAGCAACTATGTTGTAACATGAAAAGGCACAAACAACATATTCATGAATAATAATGCTTTGCAAGACGTTTATTTGTTTCACATAAAGAAAGCATAATGAGAATGGTATTCAGCTTGTCCCTCATAGTGTAGCAAAACATAATTGCATAGGACACCTTCAAAGTTCATAAGGGTGACTAGATACAAATAGTTTAAGAAAAAGCAATATCAAAGTTATGCATCAATCAACAAGTCTTGGGACAATGCACATTAAACTAAGAATGGCCACTATGCTCTCTCAATAGGTGCATAAAGATAGAAGATGGAGACTCAACATAAAAGTAAAAGAAAGGCATTCATGGAAGGAAGCAGGGATTCAAGTCTCATAAAGAGCTTCAAAAAATTATGGTACTTATTATCTTTCAACTCTCATTGCCCCTATCATAAGCATCTTTAGGTGATTAATGTTAAAGTGACACAACTAAGAGGATATGCTTGACCAGTAGTTAAAATCTCATGCCCCTTGCTTACGAATACCGAACCTCATGCTACTCAACTTCAGTCACAAGTAGGCTCTTGTCATTGTAAGTACATATGTATCATAAAGAACCGCCAACGGGGTACCCCTTGCCCCATGACACATGAGCTATCCCATATCAAAATTACAAGGCAAGCAGACAATGAGCATCTCGGCGATCTTTTTATTTGCTATTTGCATAGGTTTTTATTAAGGATGCTTCATAGAGTGCTCATTATGGTTATGCGGCAAGTTTCCACCATGATTAGGCATGGCTTAGGCTAGTAGCCCAGGCGTTTCTCTAACACACATACAAACTCCATGATCTTACAAGTTCCACTTTTATTTCACACCGCCGGGATCCATAAGCAAAAGAATCATGATATCAACGGAATAATAAGTGCAATGTTGAAAGCGTTCCCCTAATACATGGTTCTGCTAACTTCAACTTATAAAGTGCAAGCATATACGCAACAAAGATGGACACAATGGTTCAAGATTATTAAGTGCAATAAAATTAAAGTGTGCCATCAAGTTCGTGAGAGCTTTAATCACTAATTTTCACATAACAAGTTTAATTTGGAAGGTAGATAAAAACATGAATATACTTGGAATAGCAAATGCTAATAGGTAGGTATGGTGGACTCTTTGGAATAACTTGGTTTTATTTGTAGTTGGATGGATGAGTGGAACTCACACTTGGTTATGGAGGCTAGCAAAAGACTGGGAGCGACCAACTAAGAGAGCAATAATGGGCATAATCATGCAAAGCGACAAAACATCATTGATTAAAGCATAAAGTGATATTACAAGTCAAAAACTAAATGATCATAAAGGCTATGGTGACTTGGGATAGTCATAACATGGTGTGAGCATGCGCCAAGTCAACCCAAATAAAGCATCAAAGGAGAATACCACAATACTATGCTTTAATATGATAAAACAACGCATGATTCTTTCAATGCACATTAAGCAATCTCAATTGTTTATAACATGTCATGATACAGCAAAAATCACTAAGCATAAAGCTAACAATATCAAGTATGACATGAGAAAGCATAGGCCACAGTAAAAACAAGCTCCTTTTACCACTTAAGCATGAACTTTTCCTACACTTTTCCAATCCAATCCTAACTTATTTGAAAACTAATGTATGAAAGAGGGGGTCCAACCAATTTATTCAAGCAAACTAAGTAAACCAAGCAAACGAAAACCAAAAATAAAAACGAAAATGCTCCAAGAACAACACAACTGTGCATGAAACAATCAAAATGAAGTGTTTGGAAGAAACCTGAGATTTTTATTGATGAAGAAGGAGATGCCTTGGGCATCCCCAAGCTTTGACACTCGTACTTCTTGGATATTTCTTGGGGTGACACGGGTGGCATCCCCAATCTTGAGCTTTAGTCCATTCTTCATCTCATTACAGCATTCTTTCCATACACCTAAAAAAATTTCTTCATACAAAACTTCACACAATCTTTATTAGCAACATTAGTGCACTCAAGATAATAAGTTTTTGGGTTCAGTTCGAACACCAATAAAACTTCCATTTAAACAGAAGCTACTGTAGCAATTCCCTCAAAAATCTCAATTCCCCAAAAAAACCCAAAAAGGAATCAACAAGAAGCAAATGCAAATAATGGCAGAAATCTGTCAAAACAGACCAGCAGGTAAAAACCATTTTTTAGAAGACCTTATGTTCCTCAAATTGAAAAGTGTTGAACTAACGAAAGTTGGATAACAACCTGGGGCAGAACCAAAAAAAAATTACAGCTCAAACCTACGTACAGAGAGTTTACACGAATTTTTACAGTGAAGCACAAAAATCTGTTTCCGGACAGCAACTTTTCCAAGCATTACTTCTCTATCATTACAGGTTACTCTTGGCACAAAAAGCAAATAAAAAGGATAAGGAGCGGTTATTATAGAGGTAATAACTTCATCTAAAAATTTTGGGTTATCTCCCAATAAGTACTTTTCTTTAACGCCTTTAAGTTAGGCTTAAGAAGCAAGAAAAGAATCAAGTGTTCTCAAATAAAGAAGCATTAAGAGAAAATTTTGTTTTCATGGGAGAGGAAAAAGGAATCTTCTCTCTTTTCTTAGGGAAGTGTTCTATACCTTTCTTGAGTGGGAGTTGATATTTAATGGTGCCTTCTTTCATATCAGTAATGGCACCAACAGTTCTAAGAAAAGGTCTCCCCAAAGTAATAGGACAAGAAGCATTGCATTCAACATCCAAAACATAGAAATCAAAGGGGACATAGGCATTGTCAACCATAATAAGAACATCATTAATTCTCCCCATGAGTTTCTTTTTAGCATTATCATCAAGTGGGACATTTAAATAACAATCTTCCAATGGTGGCAATTCAAGAATTTCATAAATCCTTCTAGGCATATTAGAAACACTACTATCAAGATCACATAAAGCTTTGAGATCAAAATCATTCACTTTCATATGAATGATGGGTTCCCAACCATCTTCCAGTTTCATAGGAATAGAAGCTTTATGTTTCATCTTTTATTTTTTATTTTTTATGAGAGCATTAGTAATGTGTTTTGTAAAGGCCATGTTCATAGCACTAGCATTAGGACTTTTAGCAAGCTTTTGTAGGAACATAATAACTTCAGAGATGTTGCAACCATCAAGATCAAAATGATAATTATCATCTAAAGTAGTAGAGCTATTGTTTCCCATATTTCGAAGAATTTCAGTATTTTTATTAGAAAAGGTTCCATTGGGTTTACTAGCTTCAACATTAGTGGTAGTGTAACACCCTCGAATCGGCCCTATGCAGATTTTAGTGCTTCCCGCCAAACCCGCATAGAAACGGTTCAAGGACGCCCACTAGGCACTTGCGTGCGGGTGGAAAACAAAGTAATACCATTACACATTAGTCCATGATGGAACCCACACAACAGGTATATATATATATATATATATGACACGACTCCATGAGTCAAGAATACAGAAATACAGTACAAAGATCCAAATCACCTTGAAAATGATACAACATCCGAGTACAGATAAGATGCAAATGGGGCTAAGAGCCCTGAAGAATAACCAATGGCGTCCATAACCCTGCCCAGGCCAAGCCGGAAGGGTAACCCTGCTAACGACGTCGATCTCAAACCTGCTAAAACAAAAGGGGGTGCCGACAAAGGGCGAAGGAAAATGAGGAGCGTCAGTACTGAGGCCAGTACATGGCGAGGCTAGAATTCGGCGGCTCTCGCCTACATAGGTATGGTGGACTGAAGCGGCAGCGAAGCATGCACTAAACACCCTATAGAGACTTGAAACCACTGTCGGCTATTAGAGAGGGATAAGAAAGACCTATTCCGGGACCAACCTAATACTAACACCAATCATACCCATCCTGGTATTCCCCCTCGAGACCAAATAAGGAAGTCAAACCGAGGAACTCACACAGTTGGTAGTTTTATTCATTCCATTATAGTTGAAGCACTTACTAGTCATATATAGATAGCATGAGTCATCCTGATAGCATAAGTAGTGGGCAGTTTTAGTTAACCATTCAGTTGTAGTGACAGTACTTACTCGTCAGATACAATTAGCATGTGACATCCCAAACCCAGCAGTGGTTGGCACTTTTATTTCATTCCATTATAGTTGCGATACTTACTAGACAGGTATAACATGACACGATACACCCTAGTTCCACCAGTTGTTGGCACTTTTATTATCCATTCCATTGTAGTGAAGTTGATTACTAGTCACATATTAAGTCAAATTTGTAGCACTACTTTAGTTATGCTTGTCTATGATCGAGATACTGTGCTCCAAGTCGTCCATAACTGCGGACACGGCTTTCAGAAAGATTTACCCTGCAGGGGTGCACACATAGCAACACACACACGATCAACCTCGGAAAAATAAAATCAAACCCAACGAGGCTTTCAGGACAAAGCAATCACAGGATTCATAAAATATTTCAGGGGCCCATCCCATTAAGCTACCTGCAACACAGTTGGCCGGCTCCGAGACGGACCCAAGGTTTGTGTGAATGGCTGTAAATGACTGGGAACCCGAAAGTGTGACTGGGCTTGTCGATACCGCGAAAACACTCCGCAATTCCTAAACAGTACAAGTGCTCCACGCATAATCGTAAATAAAGCAGTAAAACATGGCATAAGTACAGGATAGTAATAAAGCCCAAACTAGTTTGTGGCCCCAAGAAATAAGAAATGAATCAAGCTCTGGCTAAGGGGATTCATGGTCCCATATGCGGATAGTGCGATAGCCAAGGAACAGGTATCAAGTACTCGGGGTCCTACGGGACACAAGTGAGCGTGGAAAAACCAAATAACATCTATTGCCCACCGATGCCTCTGCATTAGTTATATCTATTCCCAGCATTTTAACAGTTGCAATTAAAGTCATGATCATCTCCACCATTAAGCATCTCTATCATTAACTATGTGCCAACCTTTTATCAACGGTGGAACGACAACGACGCGAAGCAGCACCTGAGCAAGCAACTACGACTCGCAAGGCCGACTGTCTATCAATCAACAGGCAATAGGATGTGTCCAAGGCAATATAGAGGCTGCAAGGAATATAAATGGTGCACGAAAACTAAAGCATCGCAACAAGGATAACAATAGATCAATAGGAGGAAGTAAAGAGTATAAACGCAAAATAGGTAGAAAGGGGGAGATAGCTCGCCTGAGAAACACTGTCGAAGATACATTATCCGAAGAAATTGTCGATACTCACATCCACTCAACGGCCTAATCCGTGAAGAAACAAACACTAAAAGAAACACCAGATGCACTATTTAATACTACGACAGAAGAATCAGCATGTTTATGATATGATGTATGACATGGCAAAGATGCGATGTGACTAGGCAATATTAAACAAAACCGGGGACCCGACAATTAATTAGAAGGTTCAAGTTATTTAGGTACCCCGCAATTTAAATGTTGTCTTAACAAGGCAAAACATGGTATCAGTTCACTAGAAAAATTGAAATGAAGGCAATATAAGACTAGAATAGCCCTCATATAGTCTCCATATTTAATTTAGGTGTATCGCCTAAATACCCCCAAACCACGATGATATGACTACGAGATGAATGATTTAATGAAACAAGTATATATCATTTATAAAATAGGGTTTCGAGATGGTCACACATTGGGGTTCGGAACCGAGGGTCTTGGGATCGATGGGATCGGTCTTCGATTTCCAGAGTCGGAGGTCTTTGGGTTCCGTGATGGAGAACTTGTTGTTCCATGAGTCAGGTAGATGAAACGGACACAGATCTGTGGAAACCATGGTCAAAACTCCTACGGATATTCTGTCGAACAGGTTACGGTCAATCAAAAATATAAGATAAAAGGAAGCCACAGTGTAGCTGACAACCGAGAGTACCTTCTACACTTGCAAGCGATTGACGATCTGGAGATATTCCTTTGATGCTGTTGGTCGCTGGGCATCGCATCTGGGAAAAGACATGGTGTTGAAAAGAAGAACCGTAACTATCGGGATCTGACGGAAACCAAAGAAAAGGAGACATTGGAGCATTCCACGGCGTGTTACCTGGGGCGCGAGACCTGAGCTGGGCGGCTCCTGCAACTGTCGAAGGGACAAGACCAAGCAGGGTCGACCCTGGCTATGAGCGACGTCGGGATCTGGTTTGACAAGAGAAGGGAGGACATAGGTGGCATATGGTGGCTGGGCTCCCGCAGTGGTTTGTGGCGATGTAGGACGGCTTGGTGGCTTCGATGGGGAAGCAGGGGAGCCTTGCGGGGCCGGGAATCTGGCTTGCCGCGGCGCAAGCGCGAGGGGCCAAGGCGGCGGCCATCTGCTGCATGCAGCGATGGAACCCGATGAAGTGAAGTGGCAGATTAAAACATGAGATGTGGCGTGTGGCTACATGGCCAGCTCCTGGGATTTGCATGCGGAGGACTAGGAAAACAAGGACACAATGAACTGATGATTTGATTGATCGGGATTAGCTCATCTACTAGCTTTGTTTAGAGCGGATCTCGCATGCGGTGGCGCCTTGATTTGATTTGGACCACGCAAAAAAATAGACTGGCGATGGTAGGAGTCAGAGGAGAATAGATTTGAGAGTTTGGGGACTTTTTATTATAGAGATTTGCTTTGGTTTGGGAGGATAAAGATGGGACAGATTGAAGCACATATATAGTCCAAAGTAGACTAGATGGGACTAGTTTTGCACTAAAAGTTTAGACGGGCCTTTGTCTACTTTTATTATTAGTAAAATAAGAAAAACTCTTTTGTAGTCTTATAACCACCGAAAATATTATTTTCTTTAATTTTAAATTTAGAAAAAGAAGGATAGCTTTATGTAAATTAAAGACTTTATATATATGAAACTGTACGACTATTTTGTTAAAAGATAACATGTTTAGATAGAAGGAGTGTGGTGGCATGGCTAGCAAAGATGTCATGTGGCAAGATATGATGGTATGATGGCATGGGTATGCATGAATGTGGTTTTAGGAAGAGCTTAGACATATGGCAGGAACTAGATGATCAAGTGGGACCAAAGGATAGATAAGGAGGTCACAAGACACCATTTGGTTGATATAGACAATAGAGATAGAGAAGACCAAATGGTTACAATAAATAGATATCATCAAGATTGAATAAGAGGGAGACCAAACACAAAGAGAGAGTAGATAAAATAGGAGGGATATGGAATAGAGGAAGGACACATGATCACATGAATTTAGAAAGAGAGGTAGAATGGCAAGATTAAGATCACAAGTTATAGATAGAAGGAATGGATTGAAGAGATGATGCCCCCAACTCAATTTGGGCATTTTAGCAAATAAAAAAATAGCAAGACTCAATAGTGTAAATTGACATTATGGTTCCATCACACATGGCACCAACTAGAGGTAGGATAGAGAGAGAGGGGATAAAATAGAGAGACAAATACAAATATGAAGAACCAAATTCAAGTGAGGAAATTTAAATGCAATAATTTAATTATATGTTCCATGCAATGCGGCATGATGAACATGAGCATGCGGTCATGGTGATGCACAAAACAAAACACCAAGCGATTTTCTAGTAGTGGTTTTATCGGGGTGCTACAATTCGACTAACAATGGATCTCGCCCTCGAGATCCGCCTCATGGTACCGGGGAGAAGGCTGATGATCAGTTATAGTCTAGAAGCGCTGATGGTCGGACTCTTCTCGCTTCGTGTGGATCCTCGCGACACCACTAACAAAGATTATTTCTCCATCTTGAAATCAGCAACACCACCAAGAAGGTTTGTTGCTCACGATCGTCAAGAGAACACTCTGGAGAAACAAAGACGAAGGTATCGAAATAAAAGGCCACCTCTATCTTCCGAGGAAGGAGTAAAGATTGCATTGGTCCACCAGTTCAATGTACAAGAGCAAATGATAAGAGTAGTCGGATGGTGATCAGTCCATCGCGCACCCAAAGTATTACTCCGTACATGAATAGAAGAATTATGCAACCAACTCTCGAATTTAGACTGAAGATCTTGACGAGCAATGCTCGAAAAGCTTCGGAAACCCAAGGAGTGATGCAGGCTCTTCATCGGATCTGACGTAGAAGACATCATCGCATTGGGAAAACACCGGAAGATACAAAAGAAAGTTGCCAGTGGGTTTTGATCTACCGAATGGTACAACAGATGAAGGGTTACTCAGATAACACGAAGACCGGATGTGGAAACACCATTGCAAGAGAAAGGAATCGAAACCCTGAAGGTACAACAGAAACCCAACCACGAGAAATCCTAGACTCGAAGAGAAGATAAGAGTAGATTCAAAACACGCAAAGGTAAGAGGAGAATAGCACAGAGGTAAGGATTAAAAGCAGACCTAATCAGATATATGAAACCGATTTTTCAAAATAGTTTTGACACTCTACAACGTCCGTTAGGTAGGTTATCCTACAGGCTGGACCAGTGGGTATCGTAACTACTGAGCTCTGATACCACTTTGTAACACCCTCGAATCGGCCCTATGCAGATTTTAGCGCTTCCTGCCAAACCCGCATACAAACGGTTCAAGGACGCCCACCATGCCCTTGCGTGCGGGTGGAAAACGAAGTAATACCATTACACATTAGTCCACGATGGAACCCACAAAACAGATATATATATATATACGACACGACTCCATGAGTCAAGAATACAGATATACGGTACAAAGATACAAATCACCTTGAAAATGATACAACATCCGAGTACGGATAAGATGCAAATGGGGCTAAGATCCTTAAAGAATAACCAATGGCGTCCATAACCCCGCCCAGGCCAAGCCGGAAGGGTAACCCTGCTAACAACGTCGATCTCAAACCTGCTAAAACAAAAGGGGGTGTCGACAAAGGGCGAAGGAAAAAGAGGAGCGTCGGTACTAAGGCCAGTACACGGCGAGGCTAGAATTCGACGGCTCTCGCCTACATAGGTATGGTGGACTGAAGCGGCAGCGAAGCATGCACTAAACACCCTATAGAGACTTGAAACCACTGTCGGCTATTAGAGAGGGATAAGAAAGACCTATTCGGGACCAACCTGATACTAACACCAATCATACCCATCCTGGTATTCCCCCTCGAGACCAAACGAGGAAGTCAAACCGAGGAACTCACACAGTTGGCAGTTTTATTCATTCCATTATAGTTGAAGCACTTACTAGTCAGATATAGATAGCATGAGTCATCCTGATAGCATAAGTAGTGGGCAGTTTTAGTTAACCATTCAGTTGTAGTGACAGTACTTACTCGTCAGATACAATTAGCATGTGACATCCCAAACCCAGCAGTGGTTGGCACTTTTATTTCATTCCATTATAGTTGCAATACTTACTAGGCAGGTATAACATGACACGATACACCCTAGTTCCACCAGTTGTTGGCACTTTTATTATCCATTCCATTGTAGTGAAGCTGATTACTAGTCACATATTAAGTCAAATTTATAGCATTGTTTTAGTTATGCTTGTCTATGATCGAGATACTGTGCTCCAAGTCGTCCATAACCGTGGACACGCCTTTCAGAAAGATTTACCCTGCAGGGGTGCAGAAATAGCAACACACACACGATCAACCTCGGAAAAACCAAATCAAAACCCAACGAAGCTTTCACGACAAAGCAATCACAGGATTCATAAAATATTTCAAGGGGCCACCCCATTAAGCTACCTGCAACGAAGTTGGCTGGCTCCGAGACGGACCCAAGCTTTGCGCCAATGGCTGTAAACGACTGGGAACCCGAAAGTGTGACTGGGCTTGTTGATACCGCGAAAACACTCTGAATTCCTAAATAGTAGAGGTGCTCCACGCACAATCGTAAATAAAGCAGTAAAGCATGGCATAAGTACAGGATAGTAATAAAGCCCAAACTAGTTTGTGGCCCCAAGAAATAAGAAATGAATCAAGCTCTGGCTAAGGGGATTCATGGTCCCATATGCGGATAGTGCGATAGTCAAGGAACAGGTATCAAGTACCCGGGGTCCTACGGGACACAAGTGAGCGTGGAAAAACCAAATAACATCTATTGCCCACCGATGCTTCTGCATTAGTTATATCTATTCCCAGCATTTAACAGTTGCAATTAAAGTCATGATCATCTCCACCATTAAGAATCTCTATCATTAAGTATGTGCCAACCTTTTATCAACGGTGGAAGGACAACGACGCGAAGCAGCACCTAAGCAAGCAACTATGACTCGCAAGGTCGACTGTCTATCAATCAACAGGCAATATGATATGTCCAAGGCAATATAGAGGCTGCAAGGAATATAAATGGTGCACGGAAACTAAAGCATCGCAACAAGGATAGAAATTGATCAATAGGAGGAAGTAAAGACTATAAACGCAAAATAGGTAGAAAGGGGGAGAATGCTCGCCTGAGAAACACTTTCGAAGATACATTATCTGAAGAACTTGTCGATACTCACATCCGCTCAACGGCCTAATCCGTGAAGAAGCCAATACTAAAAGAAACACCAGATGCACTATTTAATACTAAGACAGAAGAATTAGCATGTTTATGATATGATGTATGACATGGCAAAGATGCGATGCGACTAGACAATATTAAACGAAACCGGGGTCCCGACAATTAATTAGAAGGTTCAAGTTATTTAGGTACCCCGCAATTTAAATGTTGTCTTAACAAGGCAAAACATGGCATCAGTTCGCTACACAAATTTAAATGAAGGCAATATAAGACTAGAATAGCCCTCATATAGTCTCCATATTTAATTTAGGTGGATCGCATAAATACCTCCAAACCACGATGATATGAATGCGAGATGAATGATTTAATGAAACAAGTATATATCATTTATAAAATAGGGTTTCGAGAAAGGGGTCACACATTGGGGTTCGAGGGTCTTGGGATCGATGGGATCGGTCTTCGATTTCGGGAGTCGGAGGTCTTTGGGTTCCGTGATGGAGAACTTGTTGTTCCATGAGTCAGGTAGACAAAACGGACACAGATCTGTGGAAACCACGGTCAAAACTCCTACGGATATTCTGTCGAACAGGTTACGGTCAATCAAAAATATAAGATAAAAGGAAGCCACAGTGTAGCTGACAACCGAGAGTACCTTCTACACTTGCAAGCGATTGACGATCTGGAGATGTTCCTTTGATGCTGTCGGTCACTAGGCATCGCATCTGGGAAAAGACATGGTGTTGAAAAGAAGAACCGTAACTATCGGGATCTGACGGAAACCAAAGAAAAGGAGACATTGGAGCATTCCACGGCGTGTTACCTAGGGCGCGAGACCTGAGCTGGGCGGCTCCTGCAACTGTCGAAGGGACAAGACCCAAGCAGGGTTGACCCTGGCTACGAGCGACGTCGGGATCTAGTTTGACAAGAGAAGGGAGGACTTAGGTGGCGTATGGTGGCTGGGCTCCCGCGGTGGTTTGTGGCGATGTAGGACATCTTGGTGGCTTCGATGGGGAAGCAGGGGAGCCTTGCGGGGCCGGGAATCTGGCTTGCCGCGGCGCAAGCGCGAGGGGCCGAGGCGGCAGCCATCTGCTGCCTGCAGCGATGGAACCCGATGAAGGCAAGTGGCAGATTAAAACAGGAGATGTGGCGTGTGGCTACATGGCCAGCTCCTGGGATTTGCATGCGGAGGACTAGGAAAACAAGGACACAATGAACTGATGATTTGATTGATCGGGATTGGCTCATCTACTAGCTTTGTTTAGAGCGGATCTCGCATGCGGTGGCTCCTTGATTTGATTTGGACCACACAGAAAAATAGACCGGCGATGGTAGGAGTCAGAGGAGAATAGATTTGAGAGTTTGGGGACTTTTTATTATAGAGACTTGCTTTGGTTTGGGAGGATAAAGATGGGACAGATTGAAGCACATATATAGTCCAAAGTAGACTAGATGGGACTAGTTTTGCACTAAAAGTTTAGACGGGCCTTTGTCTACTTTTATTATTAGTAAAATAAGAAAAACTCTTTTGTAGTCTTATAACCACCGAAAATATTATTTTCTTTAATTTTAAATTTAGAAAAAGAAGGATAGCTTTATGTAAATTAAAGACTTTATATATATGAAACTGTACGACTATTTTGTTAAAAGATAACATGTTTAGATAGAAGGAGTGTGGTGGCATGGCTAGCAAAGATGTCATGTGGCAAGATATGATGGTATGATGGCATGGGTATGCATGAATGTGGTTTTAGGAAGAGCTTAGACATATGGCAGGAACTAGATGATCAAGTGGGACCAAAGGATAGATAAGGAGGTCACAAGACACCATTTGGTTGATATAGACAATAGAGATGGAGAAGACCAAATGGTTACAATAAATAGATATCGTCAAGATTGAATAAGAGGGAGACCAAACACAAAGAGAGAGTAGATAAAATAGGAGGGATATGGAATAGAGGAAGGACACATGATCACATGAATTTAGAAAGAGAGGTAGAATGGCAAGATTAATATCACAAGTTAGAGATAGAAGGAATGGCTTGAAGAGATGATGCCCCCAACTCAATTTGGGCATTTTAGCAAATAAAAAATAGCAAGACTCAATAGTGTAAATTGACGTTATGGTTCCATCACACATGGCACCAACTAGAGGTAGGATAGAGAGAGAGGGGATAAAATAGAGAGACAAATACAAATATGAAGAACCAAATTCAAGTGAGGAAATTTAAATGCAATAATTTAATTATATGTTCCATGCAATGTGGCATGATGAACATGAGCATGCGGTCATGGTGATGCACAAAACAAAACACCAAGCGATTTTCTAGTAGTGGTTTTATCGGGGTGCTACAAGTAGTGATAGTAGAAATACTAATATTTCTAGTAATTTCATCTTCTCTTTCCCACTTAGCATGCAATTCAGCTAATAGTGTAACATTTTCATCAATTCTAACTTGTATGGCATTAGTAGCAGCAAAGGGATTTTCAATAGTTTCAGGTTTAGCAGCCATTTTATTCAAACAAGATTGTGATTCAGCCAATGATGTTATGTTTCTTTCCGCATCAGAGAGTTTTCTCAATAGTTTTATTGAAAGCAGTTTGTTTACTAATAAAATCTTTCAGCATAACTTCAAGTTTAGAGGGTGCACTCCTATTATTGTTGTAGGAATTTCCATAAGCATTACCATTGTTAGGAGGATATGGCCTATAATTATTATTACCAAAACTATTCATGTAGGCATTGTTGCTAAAATTATTGTTTCTTATAAAACTTGCTCTTCTTGAGCAACCAAAGAGGCTAAGGGAACATGATTTGGATCAATATGAGCTTTCCCATTAACAAGCATAGACATAATAACATCAATTTTACCACTCAAGGAGGAGGTTTCTTCAACAAAATTTACCTTCTTACCTTGTGGAGCTCTCTTATTGTGCCATTCGTAATAGTTAACCATCATATTATCCAGATGCTTTGTTGCAGCACCCAAAGTAATGGTCATAAAGGTACCTTTAGCAGCAGAATCTAGTAGATTTCTTGAAGAATAATCTAGTCTTGCATAAAAGGTTTGGATAATCATCCAAGCAGTCAGTCCATGAGTGGGACAATTCTTTACCAAAGATTTCATTCTTTCCCAACCTTGAGCAACGTGTTCATTATCGGATTGTTTAAACTTCATTATTTCACTTCTCATAGATATAATCTTAGCAGGAGGATAGTATTTTCCAATGAAGGCATCTTTGCATTTAGTCCAAGAATCAATACTATTTCTAGTTAGGGATTGCAACCATTCTTTAGCTTTTCCTCTCAAAGAGAAAGGAAATAATTTAAGCTTAATAATATCCCCATCTATGTCCCTATGCTTTTGAATCTCACAAAGTTCCACAAAGTTATTAAGATGAGCATCAACATCTTCTCTCATAACATGATTGAGCAAAGCAGGTTTAATTTCAAAGAAAGTAGCTTCAGGAACAGGTGGAGCAATAGGTGTGCACATGAAATCATTGTTTTTGGTGCTAGTGAAGTCACACAACTTAGTGTTTTCAAGAGTAGTCATTTTTTGTGTTTTTAATAGAGAAAGCAAACTAGTTCAACTAATTTTTTGTGTTTTTGATAAAGAAACAAGCAAACAAAGCAGAAATAAACTAAGAAAAACAAAAACAACAAAGTAAAGAGATTAGTTATGAGGTACTCCCCTTGTGAAGATGTCCTTGACTCCCCGGCAACGGCGCCAGAAAAATAGCTTGATGGGCCAAAATATATCGAGCTCATTGGGGAACCCCAAGAGGAAGGTATGATGAGCACAGCATCAAGTTTTCCCTCAGTTATGAAACCAAGGTTATCGAACCAGTAGGATCAAGGAAACACCTCCAAGGTGTTATTTCTAACTTGGAATCCTACACAACACAATCACAGAACTTTGCCCCCAACTTACAGTGAGGTTATCAATCTCACCGGTTTTGTTGAAAACAAAGGATTAAATGTATCGTGTGGAAGATAGTAATAGCTTGCAGAAAGTAAATAGAAAACAGTAAACAGTTGTAGATTGATGGTAAAAGAAAGGACCGGGGTCCATAGTTCACTGGTGGTGATTCTCCTTAAGATAGATGACATGTTGGGTGAGCAAATTACAGCGAGGTAATTGACAAACATCAAGAAATCATACATGCATATACTAATCATCTTGACTCCTATGAGATTTGATTGGGTATTACAACATTATACATAGACCGTAATCCAACTTCATCTATGACTAATAATCCACCTTCAGGTTATCATCCGAACCCCCTCTAGTATTAAGTTGCAAGCAAGAGATAATTGCATTAAGCATTGCGTGTAAAGTAAACAATATGATTGTTCTATGAACAAAGGATTGCTGTTTTATCCCTAGTAGCAACATCACATCTAGTACCTTAGAGATTTATGTCACTTCCCCAGATTACTAGAGGCATGAACCCACTATCGAGCATAAATACTCCCTCTTGGAGTTGCTAGCATCTACTAGGGCAAGATAGCTACTAACAACGGAAAGCATGCAAGATCACAAATAACAAAGACATGATAGAATCAATAATCAATCTGAAATAGCATCTCAATATCCATCGGATCCCCGCAAACACAACATGTATGAATACAAATAGATGATCTTGATCATGAACGGAGCTCACAAAATCTAAACATGATAGCACAAAGGAGAAGAACCAACCATCTAGCTACTACATGGACCCGTAGTCCAAGGATGAACTACTCACGCATCACAGAGGCTTGCATGGTGATGAACAAGGCCTCCAGGGTGAATTTTCCCCTCCGACTGGGTGCCGGGAAGAGCTTCAGATCCCTCCTGATCTAGGGATGGAGATGGCGGCGACTACAGACTCTTTTGTGGAATTTTGATCGGGTACTTAGGGTTTCTGTATCAGAGGCAATATATAGGCGAAAGGGGAGGCTGACAGGGTGCCCTAGGTGGCCACACCACCCCCTGGCACGGGATAGGCCTAGCCGCGTGGCTAGGTGGTGTGGCCGGCCTCTAGCCCCTCTCCGTCTCATCTTCTGGCTCTGTGTCCTCCTCGGTGAAATATTGACTTTGGCTTTTTTCCCGTCCACTCTGAGAATATTTATTTTCTGACTTTCCTGGAACCAAAAACAGCAGAAAACAGGCAGCTGGCACTGTGGCATCTTGTTAATAGGTTAGTCCAAGAAAGTGTATAAAAATACTCCAAAGTGTGGACAAAACATAAGAAAGTAGATATAAACCAAGCATGGAACATCAAAAATTATGGATACGTTAGCAACGTATCACTGTTGCATGATTAAACGGTAGATGCATCGAACAGCGCTATCAAGTTCGAAATAGGGTAGCACGAGCGAAGGAAAAAATCCATCATACACATGTTTCTTCTAATGATAGGATGACATGTGGGGCTCAGGAGGTTGGTTAAACGGTAGATGCATCGAGCAACGCTATCAACTTTGGAACAGGTTAGCGCCAGCGAAGAAAAAAATTCCATCATACACACGTTTCTACTTATGAGAGGATGACATGTGGGTCCCAGGAGGTTGATTAAAAGGTAGATGCATGGAGCAGCACTATCAACTTCGGAACAGGGTAGCACGAGCGAAGGAAAAAATTCCATCATACATACGATTCTTCTAATGAGAGGCTGACATCTGGGACTTAGTAGCCTAACTAAACGGCGCACGCATCGAGCAACGTTATCGAGTTTAAATCAGGGAGGCATGACCGAAAACTATGGTTTGCTAGAGACACTAACGGCTGGGACCCACACGCCTCAGAATACTTCGACGAGTCAACATCACGCAAGGAAACGAAAATCTTGCTTCTGCCACGCGCCAGCTGAGCTTCCTCCATGTTTTTAGCGGTTCCGTCGTAGTAGAGGGCCGCAAAACCGGGAAAAAAAGTTTTCCATCGGCCACAGCCGAGCTGAAAAATTTGTCACGGAAGACACGGCTTCTATGATGACTGTCGGGCCAAGTCATTGCGGATGAAAACTTTTCTTGTAGTGCAATGTGAAATCATCGAGAGGGCCCCAAGTATATTTCTCCTTCATCTAGATGGAAAAATCTTACTCTTGATCCATGAGCCTCTACATAACACTTTCGGAGTACCTAAACCCACCTTTATAGTCACCCTGTTACGGTGTGACGTTTGATGTTATCAAAGCACTCTTCCGGTGTTAGTGATTGGTGAGATCTCATGGTCTAAGGGTCAGGGTTACTTTATATGAGATGCTATACCAATTCAAACATAATGACTAGATCGTATTGCTATACTTTGGGTGCATGTTCATCACATCATTCCTCTAATGTTGTGATCCCATTATTACCAACATCCAATGTTCATGATTAGGAAACCTTGATCATGAGTTAATAAACGAGCTAGTTAAATGAGAGGCACAACTAGTAACTCTTGTTTGTTTATTAAACAAACATGTATTAACGTTTCCAATTAACACAATTATAGCATGATAAATCAACATCTATCATAAACATGGAATAAGATAATGACAACTTTATTATTGCCTCTCGGGCATATTCCATTCAAAGAGGTGTCAGAGTCATGTCTGCATATTACCGAACACGACTGGGTCACATCATTAAGGACAAACAATCAAGTTGTGATAATAGTATTTTGGGTTAAGAGAGTCATCTAGAATGTGTTCAAGAGACACCAAAATAGTATTCAGAGTTATTAAAAGAAATCAAAATAGTTTCGGTGACATAACTATTTCGGGAAGGTAGTTCTGAAGTCGTCTGTAATGATTCGAGGTTCATTATAATCATTCTAAGATAGTGATTATGTCAGATAGTATTTGGAAAGGTTCTGTAATATGTATATATGCGTTTGCATATATGAGATGTACCATTATTTTTTTGCAAAAAACTGAAAGTAAGAAAACGACTGGAAGGGTTTTGGGGAGGGATAGATCTAGAAGGGGAAGCCCATATGGGTGTGGACATGGGCCTCCCAGGCCCACCATGCATGCCAAAAGGGTTACTATGGGCTGCACCTGGAACTTCCACATATATATCCCATGAATTAAGAAAGTTAATTGGTGGAGATTTGGAAAGTATCAGATCATATCTCTAAATTAGGAAAGTCATGATTGTATCTTCTATTAAAGGAATGTTCCAATCAGATTTTCTGTTTTAAGAAGGTTTTGATCTTACTTGATTGTCAATATGGAGAATCCCCTAATACGAAGGAGACGATCTCCCTTGGTTGGGAGATCGGAGACTTACAAAAAGCAGGGGAGGAACCATCCTTGGCCGTCGGCCACCAGGGGGAACCCTAGGGCGCCCAGTCCCTCCCCTCCTCATATATATACCCCCTTGGGGGATCTCCTCAACACATGACAAAGCTCCCCAAGTTTGCTGACTAGTTCTCTCTCTCACTCTCTCCCTCGCGGAGCTTCTCCACAATATGAAAGCCAGTGGCTTCTAGAGTATCACCATAGGCGCGACGATCTGGATAGCGGAACACTACACGGATTGGAAGTTTGCCTGCATGCAACCTATAGAGCGATTTTACCTTCAATCCTCCATCGTGTGGAGCTTATCCTCATGGATGGTAGGGATACACCTAGCTAAGGGGGTCGACGTGATCATCATCAATGAACTACAATGAGTATCTTCCGCTGCATACGTTGGTGAGTCCATATGGATCTGGATATATTCTATTAGATCAATATCTCTTGTTCTTGCATAGCTCGATCTTGGTGTGTTTGTAGTACCATTATTTTTTAATTCCTTATGTGAAACCCTAACATGTACGTCTGGTGACCGGAATCCTTCGGGAAATCTCCTTGCAGCACATCAAGTCGGGTCGGTTGAGAGCTTCTGAATGTGGGCCTCCTAGTCACGGGAGTTGAGGTCTTCATGGGAAGGAAAGTAGGATAAGACCCGTATATTTATATATGTCTTAACCCACCCATCACCGACATACACTAAACAAGAAAATAGAACAATTATCAACGATTTAATCTATGGTCAGCTAGTAGAGGTAAAATAAATAAATAAATGCTTGTTGCATAGACTAAAACATGCGAATGAATACAAGAATAAGCTTGCCAGAGGATGGTTTCTTGATATGAGGCACATGTTTGTGTTCTCTGAATAACCGCTCAATATTGTGCATCTTAACCATTATAGTGGACAAGTCCATGTTGATACAAATTGGAACAATCGACTTTTTAACTTTGAAGACTTAAGTTTTAGGCTTAGACATGAAAAAGTGTCATCATGGAAAAACATTTAGAGAAAATGAGGAAGAATGGCTTCTGGTATATCAATAAGAGTTATTATTTACTCTTGATCCTCATATTTTCCTCATTGCTTTTGTCACCTGATTTTTATCGTCACTAGTAGATGCTCCCATTTTGTCATGACCCGAACCCGTTAAGGTACAGATCCCCGTGTTTATAGTGCTAGTCGCTGGATCGAATAGCTAGCACCCATAGTTTAAGAGGTAATATCAAGAAACAAAGGTCATATTACATCGCATATCTGGGAATAAAAATAGTTCATTACAACTTACATAGCTCATATGACTATCTTATTACAAAACAATAGATATAACTATAAAGCATGGAGTCCTTCATCTTCATGTGCCACAAGCAAACATGTTGGGTGCAGACTCGTAACCCCTAGTCATCAAACTTCACTATCATCAAGTAATCCTGCAACATGATAAGTTATAGCCACAAAGGGTCAATACATTTTGAATTGTATTGGCAAGTGTCACTAGTATGTGGATATAATGTGGAACTTATTACTACATGCATATCTGGTCAGGTAGAGCTTTGACTAGTTTGCAGCAAGAAATTTTCCCCCTATCTTTTTACAAATAGTATGCAACACTTATTATTAACTAAGTTACACTGGATACCCTCTAGGTAATATTTCCAATCACAACATAGTGGTACCACTGATAGAAATCAGTGAACCTAGGTTCCATTGAGAGAAATCAATGAACCAATAACCCTTGTTCACCCATCAAGTTTTAACTTAGAGAAATTAGAATGATGAGATTCTTGATTCTGCTTCATTGTCTTGAGGCTCAGAAGTTGTCTGTAATCGGGGACACGGCTAAGTACTTAGTTTTACCTTCTCGAGAGGTGGTCACTTTCCCCACAAGACTCGACATGCATCGAGACGAGACTTTTTAGAAGCAATCCCCCAGACCACGACGGACGCGTTCCATCCTATCATCACTACCACCCTATGTCCGTCTGGCTGAGTTCTCACAACTTAGTCGGTCAAGGCAGAGCCCATATGCCATGTGGCTGCACTAGAAGCTTCGCGACAAGAACGTCTCCAATCTCTTTGTTCTTGGGTGGTCGTCCACAAGTGCGATACACCAGGGTAAACCATAGACATGGGCCCTGAGTAACCACTCAACATAATCCAAGAAAGTCCCATTTCCACCCAGGTGTTTCATGAAGTACTGGTTTTATTATAGAAAACATATATTTTCCAATAATCCATATAATTATAATATGATATTCCACCCCGAAAACTATAGCAGGGCTAAGCATTTCTAATCTTACGATGTTTCACCTACCAAGTAGAAACTACCATTCCATATTCTACATAGGAGATATAATATAGCATAATAATATAGTCTATCAGCATATACTACAAAAATCCACTAAGTATAATGAAAACAGTGGGACTTGATGATAGTGCCACTTGCCTTGATAGTAGAATATTTAGGTACTCTCCTTGATCTTTGAAATATTATACTCCTCAAAGTCTACAACAATGCAATCAAGCAAAAATAACTCTCAGAACTAGCATCACAAAACAACACATGAATACAACGAAATGCATGCAAGCATACAACAAGATATTTTATTGAACAAGTTGTTACAACAAGTTTCTGAACACTACAAACACCTACTTTTCCTTTATATAAGTGGTATGCTAATTGTAATAATTTTAGTGCAAAGAGATTATTTAAAACATTTTATAACACTAAAATAACTACACAAATCCTATGTACTAAACTAAAATTTGATTAAGATCCTATAGTATAGAGGATTAAATATACAACCATTTGCAAAAGGATTCACTCAAAAATAATTTACACAACAAATTTTATACTCAAAATACTCAACAAATGGTTCTATAAAAAATGTGATTTTAACCGACTCAAACATACCGAATTATTGCTCTAATTTGTTCTACAATTTTTTGTGAACCCATAGACATATTATTTGCTAAATTTGGATAAATAGAACTTAAACTATGATTTTTACAAGTTTCTATGTTCTTATATCTAAAAATCCGAAAATAGAAATTGATAAGACAAGTGGCAGATTTCTATTGTCTTGTACCCCTTCGGTAAGTGATCTATTGATGACCCTTGGATAAAGATCAAACGGACCAGGTGGACTCACCGGAATAACTCGTCGGAGAGGTCGCCGGAATGGCGGGCACGGGCTCGGCATAGACGTTCCCATCAATGGGGATGCTTTAGGAGTTGTGGGAGACATGTACGGTGTGGAGGTGGAAGAGGAGGAGACAATCGTATGCTCGGCGTCATAAGTATGTTCTACGGGCAACAGGAATCCCTGGTGTAACACCCGCGAATCGGTCCTTTGCAAGTTTCAGTGCTTCCCGCCAAACCCGCATAGAAACGATTCAAGGACACCCACCAGGCACTTTCGTGCAGGTGGAAAACAAAGTAATACCATTACACATTAGTCCACAATGGAACCCACAGAACATATATATACAACAACGACTCCATGAGTCAAGAATATAGATATACTATACAAAGATTCAAATCACCTTGAAAACGATAGAGCGTCCGACTACGGACAAGAGGCAAATGGGGCTAAGAGCCCTGAAGAATAACCAATGGCGTCCATAACCCTGCCCAGGCCAAGCCGGAAGGGTAACCCTGCTAACAGCGTCGATCTCAAACCTGCTAAAACAAAAGGGGTGCCGACAAAGGTCAAAGGAAAAAGAGGAGCGTCAGTACTGAGGCCAGTACACGGCGAGGCTAGAATTCGGCGGCTCTCGCCTACATAGGTATGGTGGACTGAAGCGGCAGCGCATCATGCACTAAACAACCTATAGAGACTCGATAACTTGTCGGCTATTAGAGAGAGATAAGAAAGACCTATTCGGTTCCAACCTGATACTACCACCAATCATACCCATCCTGGTATTTCCCTCTCGAGACCAAACGAGGAAGTCGGACCAAGGAACTCACACAGTTGGCAATTTTACTCATTCTGTTATAGTTGCAACACTTACTAATTAGATATAGATAGCATGAGTCATCCTGAAGCATAAGTAGTGGGCAGTTTTAATTAACCATTTCGTGGTAGTTGGAACATTTACTAGTCAGGTATAATTGTCCTGAGGAATCCCAAAACCCAGCAGTTGTTGGCACTTTTATCACATTCCGTTGGAGTTGCAATACTTACAAGGCAGGTATAGTATGACACAGATCACCACAGATCCACCAGTTGTTGGCATTTTTATTATCCATTCCATTGTAGTGAAGCTGAATTACTAGTCACATATTAAGTCAAATTTATAACACTACTTTAGTTATGCTTGTCTATGATCGAGATACTGTGCTCCAAGTCGTCCATAACCGCGGACACGGCTTTCAGAAAGATTTACCCTGCAGGGGTGCACAAATAGGAACACACACATGATCAACCTCGGAAAAACCAAATCAAAACCCAATGAGGCTTTCACGACAAAGCAATCACAGGTTTCATAAAATATTTCAGGGGGCACCCTACTAAGCTACCCACAACGAAGTTGGCCGGCTCCGAGATAGACCCAGGGTTTGTGTCAATGGATGTAAATGACTGGGAACCCGAAAGTGTGACTAGGCTTGTCGATACCGCGAAAACACTCCGCATCCAAAACAGTACAGGTGCTCCACGCACAATCTTAAATAAAGCAGTAACATGTTATAAGTACAGGATAGTAAATAAAACCCCAAACTAATTTGTGGCCCCAAGAAATAGAAATGAATCAATCTTTGGCTAAGGGGGATTCATAGACTCTCCCGGATGTGGATAGTGTGAATAGTCAAGGAACAGGTATCAAGTACTCGGGGCCTACGAGACACAAGTGGACATAAAAACCAAATAGCATATATTGCCCACCGGTGCCTCTTTCATTAGTTATCCCAGCAATTTAATAGTTGTATTTAAAGTCATGATCAACTCCACCATAAACATCTGCTAGCATTCCAACAACTGTGGTACTTGACAACACAAGATCGCACCTGAGAAAGCAACTACGACTCGCAAGGCCAGCTATCTACCAAACACAGGTAATAGGAGGTGTCCAAGGCAATATAGAGGCTGCACGGGATATAACTGGTGTACGGAAACTAAAGCATCGCGACACGGATAGCAATAGATCAACAGGAGGAAATAAAGACTATAAATGCAAAATAGGTAGAAGGGGAAGGGATGCTCGCCTAGGAAGCAGAGCCGAAGGTACATAGCCGGAGAACTTGTCGATTCTCGCATCCACTCATCGGCCTAATCCGTGAAGAAGCAAACACTAGAAGAAACACCGGATGCAATATTTAATACTACGGCAGAAGATCTGGCATGCTTATGATATGATGCATGGCATGGCACAGATGCGGTGCAATTAGGCAATATTAAGCAGAACTGGGGTCCCGACAAATAATTATATGGTTCAAGTTATTTATCTACCCCGCAGATTAAATGTTGTATTGACAAGACAAAACACGGCATCGGTTCACTACACCAATTTAAATGGAGTCCGGAATAAGATAAAGATATCCCGCAGATGGACTCCATATTTAATTATGAGGTGAATCGGCATAATGCCCCCAAACCACAGACAGGTATGCGTGCATGAACAATTTAATATGCGACAGTTGATAATGTCATATTATAAAAATAGGGGCTTAGGGTCACACATCTGGTTCGGAAGATCTTGGGTTCCGGGGGTTCGGGGTTCGACAGGGTTCGACGGGGGGAACGGTTCGACGGGATCGGTCCCGGACAACGGAAGGAGAGCTTGGCGTTCCGGGAAGAAGGACTTGGTTTGGCGTCGGGGGCGCATCGGATTCACCCTGGTTGGTGTCGATCTTGTCGTCGCGAAGATCTTGTTGGGTCCGCGTCTCGGGTCGGTCTTGGTGTTCAGGAAGAAGAACTTGGCATTCCGGTGGCGATCTTGGCGGTCTTCGGATCCGGGTCTCTCATCCGGGAAGGAGTACTTGTCGCATCTGTGGTCTTCGGGTTCGGTCTCGGCAGGATCGGCCTTCGGACTCCGATATCGGGGTCTTCGGGGTTCGAGGCCTTCGCGTGTCAACATATGTCGTTATTGTCCATCGGATGGCGAACTTGAATAGACAACATCGGGTTCCCGGTACACACACAACATCTCTTCACGGTCATTTATCTTATCATCACCACAACAACATGGCCTTCGGGTTTGCACGCACCTCTTCACATCAACTGTAGCACACTACCACATACCATTGCCGCATCCTATAGTTAATCTCTAAAGAAAACGAACGTAGCAGCGGCCTCGCGAGAGGGACGCTAGGACGACGACGTTCGGCGGTGCCACGCACAGAGGAAGGGGCGTCGCGGCTGTGGCTCGCTAACGGGAGGAGGCCGACGGCAGAGCACCTGGTGGCCAGCGGAGGCGCGAGCGGGTGGCGACACGAGGAGAGTCTGCAGGCCGTGTTGCCGACGGGGAGGAGCAGCGGCGGAGACCATGGATCAGAGGAGGCGGCGCCGGGGCTTGAGGCAAAGGCGGCTGACGAGCAGAGGCCGAGCGGAGGGCTCCGTCGGCGGGAACCTCAGCGGAGCGGGTCGCGCCTGACGACGATGGCCCAGGGCGCGGGGCTCGAGGACGGGCGCAGTGGCGACGCTGCGTCGGGCAGAGGCGTGGTCGGCCGGAGGCGGGCACGGAGCGGATGGAGGCGAGGGAGCTGGGGTTCTGCGAGGCGGCTCGCGTGAGGAGGGTCCGGCTGCGCTGTGCAACAGAGAGGTGAGGGAGGGCTGGCAAGCTTGCAGCGGTGGCGGGGCAGCGACACGATGGGGGAGGGGGACCCTGCTGGTGGCGGGCCCGCGGGATAAGGGAGGATGGGGATGGAGAGGGAGTCGCGAGGCGGCGGCGGTTGGTGGTGATGAGGGGAGAGACGAGCGAGGAGGGAGAAAGGGTTGCGAGCGAGGTGGGGGTCGGGATCGCGACAGCAAGGGGTGGGGTGCGCGTGGGGATCGAGGACGGGGATAGGAACGTGTCGGGGTGTCGGTGCGGTAGGTTGTGGGGTAGGGTGGTGTGCGCGGTGCATCGCGTGAGGGAGGAGCGCTGCAGCGTGTGCTCTGCGTGCGTGCTTGTGTGCCGCGCGCGTGTAGCTGGCGGCGGCGGCTGAGTGGTTGGGTAGGGTTAGGTCTAGGGTTTGCTGGTGGGGTGGTAGGTAGCTGGCTGCTGGGCCTTGGGCCTGGCGGCTGACTGCCTTCCCCACAAAAATATTTATTTTAATTATTTTATTTTTAGAAAGGATTTTATAAATAGTTTTTAGACAAATAAAAAATCCGAAAAAGACCGGGGTTTGTATTTTGAAATAAAGAAGGGGATATTTAGAAAACAAAGATAGGCTTTTCGAAGATAATTTTTGACAAACATATGCATGATGATTTCATGATGATGCGCAACATGCAAACAACATGCGATTTTCTAGTAGTGTTTTAGCGGGGTGCTACACCTGGCTGGAGCAACATGTGACGTCGGGCGGCGCGGTGAACTACAACAAGAAGATGCACCATCATGTCCTGGAGGTAGGCAACAATGAGGAGAGTATTATAGTTCGAGGAATTGACAAGTTTCTCACTGCGGACGACAAGATCTAACGATGAACTCGAATTTGGGGCTGACGTTGGCACCGTTGGTATGGATTGGAGAGACATCCTCTATAGAAATTTTATGAACGAAATTGAAGGAGGAGGACTAGAGGTACGCGTTGCTTCTCTCGGTTCGTCTTGATATGCTCTAGGGAAGGAGATCGGGAGACGTATGCCGACGGGTGGCATTCGGTGCTCTGAGAAGTTTTGGACGATTAAATCGAATAAATTGGGAAATTAATTCCCTGGACGGATACCTAATTGAATTTGGAATAAATTTCCTGTTTAAGTCGATCCGTATCGTGGTCTTGAATGGCCTAGAGGGAGAGGGGAAGATGTAACTGCCATGAACACAACTCTCTGTAGGTGAAGAGGAAGAAGACGAGTGAGCCTGGCTAGATTGGCCTAGATGGGCCGGGAACATTCGGCCCAAAGAGAAAAATGAAAGGAAGACAGGAAAAAACAATACACAGAGAGGGAGCGTTGGCCATGGTGGGTTGGGCTTGCTCGGGAGGGAAGGTGAAGCCGTAGTGGGCTGCTTTCTCACTTTTTTCTGATTTGTATTCTTTTTGTCAAGTGTTTGAAATCAAATTTGGTTTAATTTTCTTTCATAAAATTTTATAATAAATACCAGTGGATAGTTTATTTCAAATAGGTTATATTGTTACTATTTTAATTATATAATATGAATTCAATTACAAATTGAATATGGCACAATACCCATATAGTTTTATTATAATATATTTTTTCTAAATTTTATTTCAAAACTCCAAAAAAATGTCAAACCAGTTTGTAAAGTTTTATAAAATAGTTATATTTTATTATATATCATTTAAATATACTTTTGTTTTGTTCAATTATGGATTTCATCCATGGCTTAAATTGTCTTTGCAATATTTCTCATTTGTTTTTCTTCTTGTCTTAGGTAACTCATATGTTTTGATTTATAGTTCCAAAAAGGATGATTCCAATTTGTATAGTTATATTTAGTGATTCCTTATCTTTACATAACATTTAAAAAATACTTTTGTTGCATTTAAGTATTTATTTTAGCTATGGGCTTTATTGACTTTGGAATAATTTATTTTATCATATAAAAACCATAACCTTTTATCCATGGCTCCATATAGAGTGAAACCAATTCTTGTGGCTTTATCATTTTGTTGTTTACCAATATAGATCACTTAGATATTCTTTTGCTCAAATTCTATATGGAACATAGCCATAGAATTGAATTGAACTTGATGTGGTGATTTTCTTATTAGGGTTTAGGTTTTGGGTTTATTCTTTTTCCATTGGTTTAAAATGCAAGTGCTTAATGATCAAGATACATGCCATGCATGAATGCATCTGATCTTTTTGAAAATTTGTTTGTTACTTTCTCTTTCAAAATTCATTTTGTTTAAGTAAGGTTTTGATATTTCCAATAGAGGAACAAAAAGTTTCTTTTCCCCCTAAATTTCATCCTTTATTTCGTTTATTTGTTTGATTTTTCACATTTCAAAATTTGGAAAATTTTGGGATGTGACAAATTTGAACATATTCATTTTGGGATGCAAAGAAAAGTTGTGAAATCCTCGCTCGGGTTTAGGCAACATGATCCACACTATACGTGTGCAGCGATCGACACCATCGTGTTTGCCCATTCCTGATTTAGCATAGGGAGCTTAAACGCTCACACAACACTTGCAAGATATGGATACGAAGGTGTTCATGCACTGTTGCATGTAGTCGTACGTAGTTTCAGGGATGGATACCCCTGATCGAGGGTATCAGTTACGTAATATATGGCAGGAAAAGCCCATGCCTTGGCCGATTACAAGTGGAGTCGGTACATGGAGTCCATACCAGACTAAAGTCCATATGTGACTCAAATATATGTCTAACAGTTCCCCTTAATCTTAACCTAAGCAAGGTTAAGATTACGCCTAAACTCATTCAATAAATTTACAGGTAAAGTTTTAGTGAAATTATCAGCTCCTTGATCTTTATTGGAGATTAACTTGATATCCAACAATTTTCTTTCAACTCGTTCATGAACAAAGTGATAATCAATCTCTATGTGCTTGGTTCTGGCATGAAACACAGGATTGGCAGACAGATATGTAGCACCAATATTGTCACACCATAAGCATGGACGTTCCTTAACAGAAATGCCAAGTTCACGAATCAATGCTTCAGCCCAAATGAGCTCAGCAGTGGCATTAGCAATATCTTTATATTCATCTTCTCTACTAGAACGGGAGACATTAGCCTGTTTTCTAGCACTCCATGAGATGAGATTAGAACCAAAAAATATAGCAAAACCTCTAGTAGACCAATTATCATCAAGGCATCCCGCCCAGTCCGCATTAGAAAAGGCACTAAGCAAAGTTGATGAAGACTTCTGAAAAGTGATACCAGTGTGTAATGTATGTTGAACATAGCGTAAAATCCTTTTTTACAGTAGCAATGAGCTATAGTAGGAGCATGCTGATATTGACAAACTTTATTGACCGAGAAAGTGAAGTCTGGTCTAGTAAAATTTAAATATTGAAGAGCACCAACAATACTCCTATAATTTGTACTATCTTCCCAACCAAGTAGAGTAACATCCTTCAAAGACAATGTGTCCTTTGTAGACAAAGGTATAGGAGTGGAAGTAAAATATGTCATATTAACTTTCCTAAAATATCTTTAGCATATTTTTCTTGAGTCAGAACAAGACCATCAACTGTTTTTGTGACCTCAATACCCAAAAAGAAATGTAAATCACCAAGATCCTTGATAGCGAAATTCTCACTCAACTGACAAAGTAGAGTAGTAATTTCTTGATCCGAGGAACTAGTGACAATAATATCATCCACATATATGAGAACAAAAATTGTTACACCAGAATTGTTATATAAGAATAAGGATGTATATGCCTTAGAGGGTTGAAAACCAAGCTCGGTCAATCTCAAGCTAAGACGAGAATAGCATGCATGACAGGCTCGTTTTAATCTATAGAGAGATTTGTCCAATTTGCAAATATGTTGCAGAAAGCGTGAATTTTCAAATCTGGGAGGTTGTTTCACATACACTTCCTCTTCTAGAATACCATGTAAAAATACGTTCTTGACATCTAGCTGACAAATACTCCATCCCTTGGACACAACAATTGCCAAAACAAGATGAATAGTGGCTATTTTGACAACAGGGCTAAAAGTATCTTCATAATCAAGTTCATACCTTCGTTTGAACCCTTTTGCAACAAGCATTGTTTTGTATCTATCAATAGAACCATCTGATATTTTCTTGAGCCGATAAACGCATTTGCATTCAATTAAATTTTTATTAGAACTCGGAGGGACAAGGTGCCATGTTTAATTTTGTATAAGAGCATCGTATTCTTCGACCATAGCTTGTTCCCGATTTGCATCACCAAGAGCTTCTATGATATTGCTAGGTTCATCCATTGATATAAATAAACCATATGATATTGCTAGGTTCATCCATTGATATAAATAAACCATACCTGATGGTGCCATCTTTATATATTTTGGGATTTGTGATACCTTTCTGTAAGCGTGAGAGACTACATAGGAACAGTAGGCGCAGAAGATCCCATGGACACATGGGAACCACTAGACACACGAGATCCACCAATAGGACTGGTCGCAAACGTATCACCCACAGAAGATCTTGGAGATGTGAACCTTTCATCATCATTAATTCAGCCGTTTCCATCACTCCTTGAAATACTCCCCTTGTTTCGTTTTACACTGCGCATAAGGCATAGCCCGCATACCAAGAAGAGCTCATGCATGCTTGTTTTCGTTCCTTTCTCACCGTTTTGCCCCTACTTTTGTGTGGGATATGTGGTCAATATCAACTCGGCTATGCATGCAGCGCCAGAGGGTGTAGCATCCCAATTGTCTAACAATTGCAATGCTACTAGCCTAGTCTATATAATGCTACTACCTACATAGAATTAGTTGCATCATCATTATATTATGCTCATATCATCATGCCACATTGCATTTGAGCATCATATAAAACCCCTTTTCATTTTGGTTCTACTCTCATAGGCATTACTTGTATTTGCCTCTTGATATATTGTAATTGCTTCTTGATAAATTGCTTCATGCCCAAGTTGAGTTGTGGGCATATCTCTTGCAACTCCATCACCTTTCTTGACACCACCTTATAAATCCACCATCCAAACTATATGTGGGCATTTGCATTTCTTTTGGATCTTGTCTAGCTCACATATATAAAGATGGATCCACTTCTATACCACATGTCCCATTTGTGTTTATTATTGTTTTCACAATATAAATGATGTGGGTCCACATGTGGGGATGCTTCTATATCTTCCTATGCTTTATTCTAAATGAGTGGACATGTCTAAATATAAATGGGACCAAATAATCATTCAGTGGCATACACACACTAGCATGGTCCATTCATATTCACCTATGCCTAGTTCATGCATTCCATATGATCATCAAGCTTGTATTATTTTGGCAAGGGTGTAGTTCAAATTTGAATGCATGCATCATTATGGATATCTAGATGTTTTCACAACTAGCAACCATGGTCATTATGGTCCATGCATGGCACATGCAAGCCCTCTTCGATCTTCTTTTGTTTTTCTTTGGAATATTTGAGGGAAGCTTGTTTGGTTCAATATCAAGCAAGAAGATTTAAATTCTAATGACTCCTTGGCCATATGGAAACCTAGATGTTTACACATCTAAAACACATGCAATAATGCATGCATGGCACATGCAATCATGCTACCATTTATTTCAAACTCCTTTTGCTTTTGAATTCTTGATGGTTTCTAAATGGCTTGGAGTAGTTGTTTTGAAACAAATAAAGAAACAAATATAAGACACCTTCCCTACTCTATCTCTACTTCTTAGCCACATCAATATCATGCCACTTGTGTTCTTTTTCTTGTTCCAAATCCTTGTGAGCTTGTTGGCTTATTTGTATTTGAGCAAGACCTATATCTATCTCCCCATATATCTTACACACCAACCTAGATAGTTTTTCTTCCACTAAAACCCTATCCCTAAACTTCATAGCTAATCTCTCTCTCTCTCTCTCTACTCCTACCATGGCCACCACATGTACATGTGAGTGCATGTGTGTGTACCACCACCACATCACCCTTGTCTTTCCCTTCCTTTTCTTTGCTTGAACACGACCAGCCACCACCACGTCCTCCCCTCCTAGTCCCCCTCTCCTTCTACTTTGAGCAAAGAAACAAAGAGGAGAAAAAGCAAACCATCAACCAAGCACTTTTACCTCTCTTGCGAAAAGCACCAAGCTCCCATGTGCATCCCCCTCTCTTCCCTATCACCCCAACAACCCTAGAAAAATCCCAGATCAAGATCTGAGGCCCCCTGGAATCCCTCTCCCTCCTCCCTCCTTCCCTAAGCTTGGCCATGGCCACCTCCATGCCTCCTCAAACCCTAACCTCGTCTACTTCCTGCCCTCGTCGTTCTGGTGATCTTGAAGATGATCTAGGAGGTCCGGATGATTGGCCTGCTTCCTTTTATCGGCATGTCCATGCTAACTCATCCTTTTTGTCACCGGCGCTTAATCCTGGAGTTTTACTTCATCATCAATTCTTCTGGGCTAAATATATAACATGTGTCGATCCGATGCTTGTGATCGTAATTTGGTTCTCGGCAAAGCTATATGACACTTATCATGAGTGGGGTATGGTCAATGCTATCGACACAATCCTCGAAATGGTGGCGGTTATCTCCTGTGATTCGAGTTACACCGTGATCATATCTATGCATATTCAAGTATCTTTGGCAATCCGGAGTTTTCTCAAGGAACTACGGTGGTCTATCATCTGTTTATCATGCTTCACATCTTTTGGAACTCCATATCTGCAAAATTCTCATTGATACAAGCTAGAGCACGTTCAAAACCATCCAGTACAGCCCTGGGAATCTTGTTCGCAAGATCGTTGTCCGAACAGATCTGTGTGTTCATGTTGCTTGTGTTCTTCACAAAACTGCTATCGGCACAGTCCACCCCAGCATGAACCGCTCACACCACGGCGTAGATCTTTTTCTCCCCGTCGTTTTGAGTACTCATATGATAGTTTTTGTTCAGCGAGCTAGTAGATATCAGCCCCGAAAGTTCGACTTGTCTCGTGGTTCGTCAGTTAGCGAGCGCAAGGTTTCGCTCGTCAGTCTCGTATCCGCAGCGAATAAGACTTGTTGTAAGATACCTGCCATCTAACACCAATCCGAATCAGCCATGTTGGTCACCGGGGTGCTCCTTGTTGGGCCGAACCTTGAGGTCCCGAGATTGAGTCCCTGTCCCGCCCCTTTTCTTTTTTCTTTGTTTTCAGCTGATCCATAGGCCCACCTGTCATCCACTCAACCAGTTACCTCCGACCCAGTCACCCAGTCAGTACCGCGGCCCCGCCAGTCAGCATCAGCGGCTAGATTCATCCTAGTATAAAACGTTTTGGCTTATTTATTTTTCGAAATATAGGAATTCCAGAAATGAATACAAGGGGTTTAAACCATTTCTTTCATATCTTTTGTTTGCCATATCCAAATAATACAAATAATATATGTTTTTGAATCAGAAAAATGTGAGGAATTCAAATCTGCCATCAAAATTAATGTTTGACTAATTTAAATTTTCGAAATTGTTTAAATGTGATAAAAATGCCTTTTCTTAATTAATTAATAACTTTAGTTCTATAACTCCAAATTTAACAAATAATATGTCTAAATCGATCAGCGCGACGAGCCCGTTCTAACTATGCATTCCATGTTCTGAATTGCAGAATGCATCATATAAACATTAAGTGGACAGCAAGTGTTATGTGAGCAAAACATGGCTAAAACTTAATAAAATGCTTTATTCTTGTACCCCACACCTCATCCATGCCATGCTACATTATTGCCATGTAAATTGTGCACCATTCATCATGGCATGCTTGTTTGATTGTCACATTTTATTCATATAATTGTGCACTTTATTTATGTTGGCCCTTGTTTGTTTGGTTCTTCTTCGAATAGACGCCGAGTAGGGGAAATGTCAGGAATCCCAGGAGTACTTCCCAGATCCGTCTCTCGCTTCAACTGAGCTGCCAGGCAAGCACTACCACATGCTTGCATACATATAGTACATATTGCCTATATCTTATTGTTGCATCATTGAGTCGCGATTGCATTAAAAGGAATCCCAAGTACTGCATAGCCTTTACTTTTAAACCCCACCGAAGCTTGTTCATCCATCCCATGAGCCATTACTACAGGAGTTGTTTGAGACATGCGAGTCGTAGAATAGCATGTGTAGGGTATGTGAGTGTCTGATGGATAACGAGGTAACTAAACAACTTAACCTGGGTAGTAATGGGATAACTAATGAAAGAGGCACCGGTGGGTAATATCCGCTATTTGGTTTTCATGCTCACTTGTGTCCCGTAGGACCCCGAGTACTTGATTCCTATTCCTTGACTATTCGCACTATCCACATCCGGGAGGCCGTGGACCCCCCTTAGCCAGAGCTTGATTCATTTCTATTTTGTGGGGCCACAAAGTAGTTTGGGGCTTTGTTACTATCATGTACTTATGCCATGCTTTACTGTTTTATTTAAGATTGTCTGAGGAGCACCTGTACTGTTTAGGATTGCGGAGTGTTTTCGCGGTATTGACAAGCCTAGTCACACTTTTGGGTTCCCAGTCGTTTACAGCCATTGGCGCAAACCTTGGGTCTGTCTCGGAGTCAGCCAACTTCGTTGCGGGTAGCTTAATGGGGTGGCCCCCTGAAATATTTCTGAATCCTGTGATCGCTTTGTCGTGAATGCCTCTTTGGGTTTTGAGTTGGTTTTTCCGAGGTTGATCGAGTGTGTGTTGCTATTTGTGCACCCCTACAGGGTAAATCTTTCTGAAAGCCGTGTTCGCGGTTATGGACGACTTGGAGTACAGTTTCTCGTTCATAGACAAGTATAACTAAAGTACCTGACGAGGGTTTAACTCATCAATGCCCATTGTTATGGACTTGGGTTTTGGAGAAGGAGGGAGCGCTAGAGACATCTATCGGCTAGGAAACAAGCACACAGGGGACAAAGGATTTACCCAGGTTCAGGCCTCGTAGAGGTCCCTACTCTTGCTTGTCTGCTCGTGGAATTATCGAAGGAGTCGAAAGTTACAATGGTGTGTAGGTGCAATCTGGCGAGGGTTGTGGAAACTAGAGTTGCGTGTGTCCTTCTCGCCGCGCCCTCCTAGAATTTATATAGATAGGCTAGGTCTCGGGTAGCAGGTCGAGTCGGTTACAAGTTAGGGTTTTCCCCTTCAAACTTTCTATCTTTAGCTTCTTCTTGTCTCTCAAGCAATCGAGAGCCCGCAGGTTACTCGAGTCCTTTCATCTGGGCCTTGGCGACACTGTGGGCCTGTACGTATTTAGACCGTATATACCAAGCTCGAGTACCTATAGGTTATACCCATGTCAGTAGCCCCCAAGTATCCAGTGGAATCGCAGATTTGACTAGGTACTTTTTGAAGTCTTCGAATGCCTGTATGAGTACATTTTTCGACTGCTTTTAATTATGTCATAGGGATCGTTGATATACGTGCCTGATATAGCCGAAGTATCGGTATCAGTTAACCACCTTAGGATGAAACAACGCAATCTACTCGAACTCGAGTCCCCGGACTCGAATCCGGAAAAGTGCTGGCGTAATTCGACTCAGGCCGCGGAGGTCTTACAGGAGTCGAATTCCAGTTATATGGGTGTGAGCACTTGACGCGTCCGTCAAGGCATGTTCATCGTTCCTGTAGGCACAAATATATTTCTGGTAGTGCGTAGTTAAATACGTTGCCAGGCCTTATTCAGCTCTTACCTTCACGCGGTAAGCGCGGCATCCGAATTTTATCACCGCGGAGATGATTCGGGCGACCCAGGAGACGTAGTCTCTTTGTAGGGAGAATTATGAGGCGGTTCGCCATGATCTGCGAGTGCGGATGTAATCAACACACATTTTTTGTGCAAATAATCATAGGGTGCGCGACCAGCGCTCCCTATGGGAGTAGCCCCCGAGTGCCTGGTTGAGTCGAAGACTCAAGCAGGGACTAAAGAAATTTTGCGATTGCTGTAAGAAAAGAAAAAACGTAGGGTGCGCGACCAGGGAGTAACCCATGTCCATAGTTGAACCGTGTTTCGAGTGGTTGGGTTTGATTGTGATTGCCCATATTCCTGCAATAAGAAAAGAAAAAACGTAGGGTGCGCGACCAGCGCTCCCTATGGGAGTAGCCCCCGAGTGCTTGGTGGAGTCGAAGACTCCATCAAGGACTAAAGTAGTCGAAGTTTTCCACTGTGGAGCTTTGATGACGTCAGTGCTGATGTTTGCATGACCTCAGTTGCCCGCGTGAGCGAGTTTGACAGGACGTGACGAGCGGTGGGTCCCACTTTCTGACTTGGATTTGACTGGGCGTGCGTAATCTTATTATTAACTGTGCCTCCTCGATTTCCGTGCTAATGGGAGCAGTAGAGGGACGGTTCGCGCTTCCTCTTCTCCACGTGTCGAATGGGATGCGTGCCACGCGTCTAGTAGGGTTTTTGTGAGCCGTTGGATTGCATCTCCTAGGGGGTTAAGTAGCGATGCTACGGCGATAATTTTCCATCTGCGCTCCTTTCTTCCTTGCTGCCATCGCCATTGCTGCTGCTCATCTGCTTTTCCCCTGTGTTCATCTCCTCCTCAGCTCTGGACCACCTCCGTTCGTTTCCAAGTTATTTCCTGCGCTCTCATCGCTGCCGCGCAATGGGAAAGAAGAAAGGAGGCGCTGCCGCTGAATCCGCGGCCACCGTTGCCGCGACGAAGAAGAAGGGTGGCCCCGCTGCTGCGGGCACCAGGGCCGCCGGCGGCGGGAAAAAGAAGGTCGCGGGCACCCGCTTGACCAATGGCGTGTGGCGCCCCTCTATCATCAAGGCGTCGGATCTCCGTCTTCTTCGCCAAGACGGAGTTATTTCTGCAGCAGTCGCCGATGCGCGCGTCCCCAGCGGTGAGACCATTCCTGTGCCTCCCGCTGGTTTTCGAGTGATGTTTCTTGCATTCGTCATTCATGGTCTTTATTTGCCTCTCCACCCCTTTCTTAGGGGTCTCCTTTGTTTCTACAGGCTCCAGCTCCATCAGCTGTCCCCAAATTCAATTCTCCACATCACCTGCTTCATCACTCTTTGCGAGTGCTGGCTCGGAATTGAGCCGCACTTTGGCCTTTTCAAGCGCTTATTTAAACTGAAGTGTCAGTCCGCATCTGGCTCTTTATTTTACGACGTAGGTGGTTGTGGAATCCATGTCGACCCGTCCGCCACCTACTTCGACATCAAGCTCGCCAAGTCCGTCCAGGGATGGAGGGACAAATGGTTTTATGTTCGTGACCAGAAGGCCAAGGACGAGCATTTTGGACTCGCGCCTTTCGATCCTGCGACTCCCTGCAAGAAGATGTGTTCTTGGAAGAACGTGATCATGCCTTCCGAAATCGCGGAGACAGACATGCTATATCAATGCGTCTGCGACCTCGAGACTCGCATAGGCGCAGAAGAGGGAGGCTGCGCCCTTGTTAGGACTTGGTTGCATCGTCGCGTCCAGCCTCTCCAGGCTAGAGTCCATCCCATGTTTCAATGGGGTGGTGCTGATGATGCCACTCGCGTGTCTGCCGATGGCATGTCCACGAGTGAGGTAGATAAGAGGGTGCGACTGGTACGAAGTACACATTCCAGGATGTGCTTCCGAATGAGCCAGTCGTTCCTCCTTTCGATGCTTCGAATCCTCCTCCTGAGGTATAGTTGTGCTACGCAGTAGCTTATTTTCACGATTGCTTTTCTGTTGCTTACTTGCTCCTTTTGCTCATCTTTGCTAATTGTATGCAGGATTGGGCGGTGTCGCCTTGTATGCCTCCTCTCCCTGAGGGTATTATTCCTCGCGAAGCTTTGGAAGAGGACGAGTCTGAGTCGACTGTCCCTTCTGATGTGGAAGAGGAAGCCCCCGAGTCCGAGAGCCCGGATACTCGCAAGCGTTCGTGCAGCGAGGATTCCGATGCGTCGACTCCTTCGACTCCAGAAGGTACGGCTGTTGGCACGGAGTCGCCAATTCCAGCTGTTCCTGTGAGGGTTGTGGCACCGTCTTCCCGCAAGAAGATGCGATTGCCCAAGGAGTCTTCGTCGGAGTCGGCGGAGGCCACGTTTGATCTTGACAAGTTTGACTGGTAAGTTTGCGAGTTCATTCATTCTTTTCTGTTTTCTTCTTGTTGGCTTTGCCCTGGACTTTGCCCTTTCTCAATGCGGATTTGGTCTTGCAGTCAAGAGGCGTCGTCGTCTTCTGACGACATCGAGCTTTTGAAGGAATCGGGAGTCGTGACCTCAAGGGCCAAGGTAGAGGTCGAGCGCGCTCCTTCTCCTCCGGCGGCGGCCCACTCCGGGCACAATTCTTTGAGCTCTCCTCACGTAGGGGAGCATCGAATAGTTGCTCGAATGACGGTTCAGCAAACTTCTTCGGAGTCGCTAGAGGACCATGTAAGTACATCTTTCGTTCTTTTTTAGTGTGGCAGTCAAAGCCTTCTGCTGCCCTCTCTGATTCCTTGGTTTGTGTAACAGCCCCTTGTAAAGGAAGCCAAGCAAGTGGCAGAGCAGGTGATGGCGATGGGTCGTCAGCATGCAATGCTGGAGACGCATCATCGCGTTGTCAAAAGTGAGTGTTCTACACTTATTCTTTTTGTCTTCTCTCTTTGTGGTATAATCGACTGATAGTCAATTTTTGACTGCCATGTAGCTGAGCATAACGCCTTACTGCGCAACGTCGCCACCTTGGAGAAGACATTAGCCGCAGCTGTGAAAGGGCGCGACGAGGCAATCGCGGCTCGTGATGATGCCCAGAAACGCGAAGAGGATCTGCGTGCCTCCTTTGTGGCCAGGGAAAAGTTGTTTGAAGAGCAACTGTTCTCAGTCGCCAAGGCCCTCTCAGGTACCTTTTGCTGGTGGATGTGTTTACTGCTGTTCCTTTCTGCATCTAGAGTTTTGCTGGTGGCGCTAGAAGTTTGATCCGTGTGTGTGTTTTCTGTGTAGATGCTGGCGACTTGAGTTTTGACCCGCAGTCCCAGCGTCACGATGATGCTCTGGCGGGTGCGGTGTCTGCAGTCGAGGACCAAAGCGCCGCCATCCAAGATACGTTGTCCAAGGCCAAGGTCACCCTTAGTCGCCTCCGAGAGGAGTTGATGCCGAAGGCAGAGCTGGTCGATAACATGGATAAGCTGGTGGAGTCAATCGCCGGGGGTGTGCCTGCCACCTACAAGAACTCCCTCCACGTAGCTGGCGCGACCATGTCACTCGCCATGGTGCAAGCCCACGGAGTCGAGATAGATCCCTCTACGGTGTCAAAGGCGATGCCTGTTGGCGCGGATGGTCAGCAGGTAGTCTTCGCTCCCTTTGCGATTGCCTGTGCCAAATATGGCCATTCCTTGATAAATACCGTTGCCAAGTATTCGAAGGAGCTCCAACGCGCTAAGAAGGCGTTGAAAGCTTCGGCCTCAGGGGCAGGCAGAAAGTCGGTGGTGTCTGATACTGCCACGGACTTGATGAAGCCCCCGAAGGCGTCGAAGTCGAAGAAGCCAGCTGCTCCGTAGTTAGCTTTTGTAATAGATGATGAATTGTCCTTTTGATCTAAGAACATGCCTGCTGGCAAGTGTGTTTGTGAATATTTATGCTTATCTTTGAATGCACCTGTTCCCCTTGTCTTTGTGTTAATTTGGTCGCCTTATTTGCTTCTGTCTTGACTTGTGGTAGGGCACATCGAGTGGTCCCGTGAGGGGAACCCAGGACTCGCCATCTCTTGATAAGACAGTGGCACCACCGCGCTCTAGGGTAGAGGAGCTGTCCTTGCTGTCGCGACTTCGTGACCGCGTGAAGCAGCTGGAGCGTGAGTTGCCCCTGATCCGCGGTAACGCAGACGTGTGGAAGTCTAAGGCGGAAAAAGCCGCCGCCCGCGAGCAATATCTGCTTGGCGAGGTGACGCAGCTGGGCGACCAGTTTAAGTGTTAGTTTGCTCATCCTCATCTTTTCCTTAGTCGCAATGGTACGTTGTACTCATGTTGTTGGTGCTGCTTCGTGGAGTTGTTAGCGCACGCCATCCACAGGAGGAGAGGGATAGGATTGCCATCCGCCTCCATGGTCTCACCCAGGAGCAACTTCAAGAGAGTGGATACTTCTGGGTGGATCATGATCGTGCGACTGCATTGGCGACCCTGCAGGATCGCGCTTCGCGAGTGCTGCTCTTCCTGAAGAAGTCGCAGTCATGTTTGAAGAATATCTATCGGGCGATGTTTCCGTTGGATGACACTCCATCAAGCCTGTTGGCTCTTCTGGCCAAATTTCAAGACATGTCCGCTGTTCGCGAGTGCGTGAGGCAGCAGTTGGTGGCTGGCGCCAAGGCTGCCCTCTCGATGGTGCGCTTGCACAGGCCTGACATGGATGTCGCCGCCGTAGCTTCCGGTCTTCCAGCGCCGCCAGCCAGATCTGCCTGGGATATGGTGCCACACTATCAGGCGGTGGACCGTCCAGCAGAGGAGATTGTCGACTTCTTTGAGGAACAAACCAATGTTCTTCTGTTGCAGCAGTAGCCAGATTTGTATCCTGCACATAAGTGTATTTGTGTTGTAAAGTTCATATATATGTTGTAGATAATTTATTCTCAAACGTGTATAAACAGCTTTGTTAGCGTGAGGTGCGTTGCACTATGCGAGTCCTTTTCGTTATCCTGGATATCCCTTTGTCAACCTGCCAGGTGCGTTGCAGCTGGGTTGAGTTTTCAGTAAGGGGTTTGATTGATGTGCCAGCTACTCAGGATATCGCGTTTATTGGTTCGAAGAACAGATGTATGTAGGGTGGCACAGCCCCCGAGTATAAAATTGACAGAAGTGAAAAGAAAACACAGAGTTTTGGGGCACTTAGCTTTTATTTATTTGGAGAACAGTACGAGGTACAATGTGTGGCTAAGTAGCCTTGGCTGGGTAGCCTTATTTGCGATGTAAAAGTAAAAAAACAGCTAGGGGTAGAAGCGTCGCAGCTGTGCGACGTTCCAAGGGTTGGAGTATGCGACTCCTGTCTCTAAGTCTTGAAGGCGATAGGCGCCACCTGGGATTACTTCTGTAATCACGTACGGTCCTTCCCAAGGGGACTCGAGCTTGAGATGCCCCTGTTGCTTCAGTCGCAGGACCAGGTCGCCTTCGACGAAGGATCTAGGGCAAAGCCTTCTACTGTGGTAGTTGCGCAGGTTCTGCTGGTAGATCATGGATCTTTCTACGGCGATTTCTCTTGCCTCGTCGAGGAGGTCTACGGAGTCTTCGAGTGCAAGAGATGACTCTTGTTCGCTGTAAGCGACTATGTGTGGCACCTTGTACCTCACTTCGGCGGGTAGTACTGCTTCTGCTCCGTGCACCATAAAGAATGGCGTGTAACCCGTGGCGCTGTTTGGAGTTGTACGTAGGCTCTAGATTACGGATTGGAGCTCATCTGGCCAGCAACCCGCGGCTTGTTCGAGTGATCGAAGGAGTCGCTTCTTGATGCCGCTGCAGACGAGCCTATTTGCTTTTTCCACCTGACCGTTGGTCTGTGGATGCACGACTGAGGCATAACTGATGTTGATCCCCAGGTTTCCGCATAATTCTTGGAACTCTTTGGATGTGAAGTTCGTCCCGTTGTCAGTGATGATGCTGTGCGGCACGCCGAAGCGGTAGACGATGGACTCGAAGAACTTGACCGCGCTGTGACCTGATTGCTTGGTCACTGGCATGCCTCAATCCACTTGGTGAATTTGTCGACTGCGACCAAGAGGTAGACGTAGCCTCCTTGCGAGGACCTTGGGAGCTTGCCCACCATGTCGAGCCCCCATTGTGCAAAGGGCCAGGCCAATGGAATAGGCCGTAGTTCTGCGCCTGGTGCGTGTGGTTTGTCCGTGAATCGCTGACAAGCGTTGCACTTTTGGACTATGTCCTTGGCGTCGCGCATGGCCGTGGGCCAGTAAAATCCAGTTCGTAGAGCTTTGGCAACGAGGGCGCGACTGCCGGCGTGGTGTCCGCAAGTCCCTTCATGTATGTCGAGGAGGACTGCTCTTCCATCGTCCAGGGAGACGCATTGTTGTATCACGCCTGTGATGCTGCGTTTATATAGTTCGCCGTTGATAACGGCGAATGCCTTGGAGCGTCGCGTGATATGCCGTGCGTCTATCGGGTCGTCCGGTAAGCGCTTGCTGAGGAGATATGTAATGTACGGCTGCGTCCAGGATTGTTCGATCATCATGACGCTCATTAGCCCTTCGAGTCCTGTGTCTGGCTCCAAGTTATCGAGTGCCATTGGCTCATTGGGTGGCGTAGCCCCCGAGTCCGTTGCTGCGCTTGTTTTCTTCTCTGCGGCCTTTGGCTTGATGGAGCGTTCGCAGATGCGCTCGAGAAATACCCCAGGTGGTATGGGGCGCAGGTAGAGCCTATGTTGGCGAGTGCGTCCGCCTCTTCGTTGCTTTCGCGACCTACATGTCGCAACTCGCAACCATCGAAGTCTCCCTCGAGTGTATCGTAGAGGTCGCGGTATGCGATCATGTTGTCATTTAGTGCGTCGCACTCGTGCATTGTTTGGTTGACGACCAGCTTGGAGTCGCCATATATGATGAGCCTCTTTCCGCCGCAGGCTTTTGCCATCCTCATCCCATGCAACACGGCCTCGTATTCAGCCTCTCTGTTTAAGGCGGTGAGCTGCATTCGCAGGATGTATTTCAGCTTGTCCCCTTGAGGTGATGTCAGTATGACACCTGCTCCTGCATCGTATTCCGCTTGGATCCATCGAAGTGCATTGTCCAGAGGTAGGACATATCTGGCTTGTCCGGGAGTTGGTTTTCCATCCAATGCACGAGGAAGTCAGGGAGAACTTGCGACTTTATTGCGTCGCGCTTTTCGTATGTGATGTCTCGTGGAGACAGTTCGATTCCCCAAAGCGTGACTCGTCCCGTGGCGTCGGGGTTATTGAGGATATGTCCCAATGGGGCGTCGATGACTACCATGATTGGGTGTTCCTGGAAGTAATGGCACAGTCGCCGGGCAGTCATGAAGACGCCGTACGCCAGCTTCTGGTAGTGCGGGTACCGCTGTTTTGTTGGCGTGAGGACCTTGCTGAGGTAGTATATCGGGCGTTGTACGCCATGGACCTTGTTTTCCTCTGCCCGCTCGACGACGAGCACTGTACTAACCACTTGATTGGTAGCGGAGATGTACAGCAGTAGTGGTTCCCTTTCTCGTGGAGTCACCAGTACTGGCGAGGTGGATAGCAGGCGCTTGAGATCTTCGAATGCTTCTTGCGCTTCCTTGGTCCACTCGAATTTGTCGGCTTTGCGGAGGAGTTGATAGAAGGGCAATGCCTTTTCTCCCATTCGACTGATAAATCGACTGAGGGCCGCGATTCGTCCGGCTAGTTGCTGGACGCCTCTTATGTTCTTTGGCTTCTCCATGGCCAGTATGGCCTTTATCTTTTTCGGGTTTGCCTCAATCCCTCTCGCAGAGATGAGATACCCGAGTAGCTGCCCAGATGGTACGCCGATGGCGCATTTGTCCGGATTGAGCTTAATCCGGTAATGATCGAGATTGGCAAATGTTTCATGCAAGTCGTCGATTAGAGAGGCTTCCTCCTTGGTTTTGATTACTATGTCGTCGACATAGACTTGGATGTTGCGACCCAATTGCTCCTTGAGGCAAGCCTGCATGCACCGCTGGTAGGTGGCTCCCGCGTTTTTTAGCCCGAAGGGCATTGTGTTGTAGCAGAACACACCGAAGGGCGTTGTAAACGCGGTCTTCTCCTGGTCTTCCTCCTTCATTCGAATTTGTTTATAGCTTCAGTAGGCATCAAGGAAGCAGAGGCGCTGGCATCCAGCGGTGGAGTCGATGATTTGATCGATCCGTGGTAGCGGAAAGTGATCTTTTGGGCAGTGCTTGTTTAAAGAAGTGATGTCCACGCACATCCGTAGGATGTCCGTGTCCTTTTTTGGCACCAGCACCGTATTGGCGAGCCAAGTGCTTTCCTTGATCTCGCGTATGAATTTGGCCTCGAGGAGTCTGTTGATCTCCATTCCGACTGCATGCGCTCGTGGCTCAGACAGTCGCCTGATTGTTTTCTTAACTGGCCTTGCTTCGGGGTTGACGTTGAGTGTGTGCTCGGCGAATTCCCTGGGAACTCCTGGCATGTCCGCAGGACACCAGGAAAAAATTTCCCATTGCTCACGGAGGAATTCGACGAGTGCGAGTTCCTATGCGGGACTCAAGTTGTTGGCGATGAGGGCCGTTTTGGCGGGATCTGTCAGATGGACCTGCACCTTCTTTGTGTGCACAGATGAGTCGAAGGAGAGATCAGGTGAGCTTGGTCTACTCAGGTGAGGCAGACTGTTGTCTGTCGTTTCCTTCAATCGCGTGAGATCCTCCTGCATGTCGAAGGACTGGGAGATTCTATTGAATTCCCTGTCGCAACTGTCAGATCGCTCAAAGCTCCCGTTGATCGTGATGACGTTGTTGGGACCTGGCATTTTCATCTGCAGGTAGGCATAGTGGGGTACCGCCATGAACCTAGCGAACGCGACGCGTCCGAGGATGCAGTGGTATTGTGAGGGCCAGTCGACGACCTCAAAGTCGATGCGCTCGCGTCGGAAGTTCTTTGGCGTGCCAAATATGACGTCGAGGTTGATTTTGCCCAGGGGGTATACGCCTTTCCCTGGGACGATGTCGTGGAACGTTTTGTCCGATGCCTCCAAGCAGGTTAGAGGGATCCTCATTGCTCGCAAGGTACTCGCGAATATGAGGTTGATGCCGCTTCCGCCATCCATGAAGACGCGACTCATGTCGAAGCCTCCAATTTGCGCCTCGAGTACGAGGGGGCAATGACCTGGGCGAGGTACTTGAGGCGGGTGGTCGCGTTTATCGAAGGTAATGCACGACTCACTGCCACTGAGGTACTCAGTGGTGGATGGTGGCGAGTGCGTGGCCAAATTGACTTGGCGAGTGATGGCTTTCTGCACCCTGTTGGAGGGGCGCCCCTTTTGGATCATCATGGTACCCATGGCTCGTGGGTATGGTTCTCCTCCATGGTGCTGGTCTGGTGCAGCTCCGTTCGGGGGTGGCCCAGGTGGTGGTGGCGGTGCGCCATGTGCCACGGCGCCTGGAGCGGCTCCGTAGCCTCTTTCGACTATGTTGCGGTTCATCCGAACCAATCCCTCGTGTAGCTTGAGGAACTCGCGGCAGTCCTTGAGGAGGTGGCTGGACTTTCTCTTGCCGTCATGCTTGTCGATGTAGAAGTGTACCGTGCATGGCCCGGATAGTTTTTCCTCGATGGAGGTCGCGGGTGCCCCGTCACGAGTGCGGCGTTGCCACACTTGCGTGGTTTTCCCGGAGTCGCGGTATCTGCCGCCGCGGTATCCGTCATTGCGGTTTTCGTCGCGTCTATCGGCGTAGCCGGCTGCGACCATGTTGACGTCGTCACAGTCGTCGTAGATGCGCATGCGGCCTTTGCCTCGGCGGTCGCGTCTGCGTTCGAGTTCCGCCTCCTCGTCGGTGTGAGCACGGTTCTTCACCGAATCTTCTCCATCGGCCCACCGATTCGCGATCTCCATCAGGTGGTCAATGGTCTGAGATTTCGAGCAGCCTAGCTCCTCCCTGAGCTCTAGGCGGCGGACGCCATCATTGAATGCATCAATCGCGCGGTCCTCCGAGATGTTTTCCGCGGAGTTCTTGATGATGGACAACCTTTGGATGTATGAGCGCAGCGATTCGCCAGATCTTTGCTGGTAGCATCTTAGTTCTTCGATTGATGCGGGCCATTTGTACGTGCCCTTAAAATTGCGCACAAAGCTGTAAACCAGCTCATCCCAACTGCGAATGGATCCGTGTGGGAGGTTAATGAGCCATGCTCGGGCGGCGCCCTGCAGCTGTAGCTGCAAACATTGCATGGCGGTGCGTCGACTGCCTCTGTGGAGCCTGATGGAGGAGATGTGATCCTCTAGCCAGATTTTAGGGTCTTGTAGACCGTCGAATTTCGGATTCTCCGACGGAAGCTTAAATCCCTTAGGCATTCGCCTCTGCCTAATGGATGTGCTGAAGCATCTGGCACCGCAAAGCTCCCCATCTTCCTCTTCCAAGTCAGTCGACCGAGCACGTCGTGCCCTTGACTTGTCGATCTTGCATTGTGTGAGGTCATTGCGCGCATCGTAGTCGCGATCATGTCACCGTGAGCGACGGCGTCGAGACAGGTCGTGACTGTCATCGCTGGATGAGGGCGAGGAGTAGCACTTTGCTAGCGCTTTGCCCTTTTTTGGGTCTGGTACCGGCTCCTTGTCGAGGGCGGCCTCGATTAGCCCCAAACCCGCGATCGTAGATCGGTGCATGGCAGTTCGGGGATCTCCAGCCGGTGGCTGGTTGTTGAGGAGGTACATGGTGGCTGCTGTTACCGCAGCCTGCGGCGTCCTGGGGACCACGTTGCCTCTCGTGTCGACTGTCATAGAGCCGAAGTCGAGGACTTTCGCGGTGTCTATGCGCTCTTGTTCGGTGAGGTGAGACATTCGCGACTGCCTCTTCTTGGTGATGTACTCGTTGCCTCGTGAGGAGGATCCTCCGTAGGAGGAGAGCCCAGCGCGACGAAGGCTCGACTCGTCCGCCGCCTTTTTACGCGCCTCAAGTTGCGCGATTGCTTGTTTTTGGCGCGTGAACTCTTCTTTTAGGAGCCAGTGGTAGCCCATCAGTAGTTCCTGCGGGGACCCAAGGGGTAGAGGTGCACCTCATAGGGCTTCGCGGCAGCGCTCCCACTCTTGCTCGTTGAGCCTGATTACGACGCGTTCGCCGGTTTGCTCATTGATTATGCTGGGAGGTTCGACTGCTCCCCCATTGGCACCGCTACCGCCGTTGCCACCGTTGCCACCGTTAGGTGGATCGGCGCCATTGCCGGTGTTACCGCCGTTTCCACGATTGGCGGAGGTGTCGCCTGCGTTAATGATGGCGCACATGAAGTGATTGGGGAAGCTGCTGCTTCCACAACTTTCAGATTCGGAACCGTAGGTTCCATCTTCTATGGCCAGATCACTTAGATCGGAATCGCGACTGTTGTCGCTAATCGTGTTCCCGACTGCCACCGGAGCATTGAGCTCGCTGAGGGTGCCGATCGATGGAGGGAACCATGATGTTGGGGCAATCGTCGGTGTTGTCATTTGATCGGGCATGCGAAGCATGCCCATCTGACCAACTTGGAAGCGAAAGCTCCCAATCGCCAGGCTAATTCCGTCGCCCACGGATTCGAAGGCCGGGTGGGTGGCCGGCGTGTGGACGGTGAAGTCGAAGGCGCCGAAGAGCTGGCGAATCTCCGCTTTTGCGGAGTTGTAGATCGCAGTTGATGTGGCCGAAGAAGCCGCAACATCAGCACTCCTAGTTCCCACAGACGGCGCCAATTGACGAGGGTTTAACTCATCAATGCCCATTGTTATGGACTTGGGTTTTGGAGAAGGAGGGAGCACTGGATACATCTATCGGCTAGCAAACAAGCACATAGGGGACAAAGGATTTACCCAGGTTCAGGCCTCGTAGAGGTCCCTACTCCTGCTTGTCTGCTCGTGGAATTATCGAAGGAGTCGGAAGTTACAATGGTGCGCAGGTGCAATATGGCGAGGGTTGTGGAAACTAGAGTTGCGTGTGTCCTTCTCGCCGCCCCCTCCTAGCCTTTATATAGATAGGCTAGGTCTCGGGTAGCAGGTCGAGTCGGTTACAAGTTAGTGTTTTCCCCTTCAAACATTCTATCTTTAGCTTCTTCTTGTCTCTCAAGCAATCGAGAGCCCGCAGGTTACTCGAGTCCTTTCATCTGGGCCCTGGCAACACCGTGGGCCTGTACGTATTTAGACCGTATATACCAAGCTCGAGTACCTGTAGGGTATACCCATGTCAGTACCGCTTTTAATTTGACTAAGTACCTGACTAGTAAATAGTGCAATACTCATGGAATCATTGTCAGTCTAGCAAATATTTTGGTAGCTATGTATACTAGGGAAAAACAAAACGTGAGAGTAGGACTGCTTCCACTTTTCTTCTTACCCACCCACCCACCCTTTTCTGGTAAGGAACTGTAACATTTTCAATCCTCTTCTAAAATTCAAACTAGGATTCACGTGTTCTGGGTTTCCGTAGTACCATAGAAAGTGTGTGTGAGTGTGTATCTCCTTGTCTATCTGTTGCATCCAACCTTGTTCTCGCAATCTTCCTTTGGCTATCAACTGTTGGTACATTCCATACCCACAGGCTTTTGTAAACCGACGCGTTCTACCCGACTCCTTGTTAACCGGTGTCATCTTGTTAAGGGTGTTCTTCCTTCCAGCATGCTATCACAGAATGTGCAGTTGCTAATCCCTATCTGATAAGTGGTTTTGCGCATTTATTGGTATTTTAATGCCGAAAAATGCGGGAAATTTTTCTTTGATACATCTGTGTTTCCACACTCCTCTTTAGTCGTGTGTGAAACATTATCTATCTTCCTTTTATCGGCATGTCCATACTAACTCATCCTTTTTGGCACCGGCGCTTAATCCTGGAGTTTTACTTCATCATCAATTCTTCTGGGCTAAATACATAACATGTTTCGATCCGATGCTTGTGATCGTAATTTGGTTCTCGGCAAAGCTATATGACACTTATCATGAGTGGGGTATGGTTAATGCTATCGACACAATCCTCCAAATGGTGGCGGTTATCTCCTGTGATTCGAGTTACACCGTGATCATATCTATGCATATTCAAGTATCTTTCGCAATCCGGAGTTTTCTCAAGGCACTATGGTGGTCTATCATCTGTTTATCATGCTTCACATCTTTTGGAACTCCATATCTGCAAAATTCTCGTTGATACGAGGGAATTGCATCTTTTCGCCTCTGGTAGCTTTTCTTAAGGTATGAGCTATCATCATTCCTTTATCCAAGATATCTTTATCGTTGTAACCGGCGATCCAATCGACAATGTGAACCAAGTGGCATTTCTTGTTCTCTTCCAAAGGACCAGATAGTCTATTCTGCCAGTGCATCTCTTTCAACACGAACCCATGCTCTTAATGTTGATCTTTCAAAGAGCATTGAGCTCAGAAAGTGTTGTGAGCATTGTTCGTTCTCCCGCCTCTTGATCTTGTTATTCTTGGAAGATTTTGTTAATCCATGGTGGTATATATTGATAATATGCTTGCCTATTCTATGTCAATGGAAGAACATGGAAGATCATTTGTGTCTCTTTCTCTCAAGCTTCAAGAACATTGCCTGTGTGCAAAGTTCTCAAAGTGTAAATTCTGGCTTCTTGAAGTCACCTATCTCGACCACGTCTTTCTGCTAAATACATCGCTTCAATTCTGGAATCAGCAAGCCCATTGTTAATTCCATCTTCCATCTTCAATCAAACCCGGAGTTTTTCCTTGTTGGCGAGTTATCATCGTCGTTCCGCTGAAGTTTTTTCTCAAGACTGCTAAATCTCTCTCAATCAATCATTTCAAGAAGAACATGGAGTTCTTTTCACCTCCGTCTCGCCAAGTAACCTTTGAAACCATCTCGTTCTATCGTATATGCTCAATCCACCGGAGGCCATGAAGACTTTTCAGATCTTTTGTAATCCTTCTATTCAAAGTTGTTGCTATCTTTTCCTTATCTATCGAATCTTGCAGCTGTTCTCCATAATCTTTCTTCATATCTTTTCCGGTGTTTTGGGATCTTCGGACATGACGACAACATCATCATCCTTATCTATCTTGGATCCGGCGAATCGTTTGCATCTATCCTTGTTTTCTAACGGAGTTCCATGAGTTAACCTTGTCAAGATCTTTAGTCTGTTTTGGTAGTTGGGTTGCTTAGTTTTCTTATTCATGTACGGAGTAATGCTTTGGGTGCGGGATGGAGTAGCTACCATACCACTACTCTTATCATTCGCTCTTGTACATTGAATTGGTGAATTAATGTGATTCCACTCATTCCACGGAAGTTAGAAGTGGCCTTTATCCCTCGATACTTTTATTTCCGTATTTGTTGTTCCGGAGTGCTCTCTCGGAGAAGGTAATCAATAATCTCTTGTCGGTGATCTTGTCTTTTCTACACGGAGCAAATCATCAATTATCCGGTGGAAGCAAATACATAATCTTTTATGTCTTCGTCATTCTACCGGTGCTCGACATCCCCAAACAAGATGGAAGGAAACTCTCTCTCTTTGTTTTATCAATTCTTTTTCGGTGGTAAAGAAAATTATGGTTGATGCCATTAATCACAAATCTATTCCACATTCCACTTCTTCTAAGGATTCTACCATAAGCTAGCATCCCCCTTTTTCTCTTGAAGTTATATCCGCGCACCTCAATTGCGTGATCCTTTGATTCTTACCGGCGCAAGAAGAATCTAATCTGACAACGTCTAACTCAAATATTTTCCGTGATATCAAGGAACTCTGTTGTTTGAAGGCGATATCGTCTCTGAACTTTATTTCTCAAATCTGAGAGAAGAGACAATGCTATTTTCATAGTGGTTGATAACTTCCCCAAAGTCATTCTTTTCTTCCGGCAAGACAAAGATCCACCTTCTCGTGCATCAGTTGATCTCTAATCCTAACGGTGTGTCTTTTCTTTCTCCATGATACATCATCTTCTTAATCCTTTCTACAAGAGATTATATTCTTCTGTCATGTTTCTCGAGACCACCGGAGCTATGTTCATCATATCTTTCTTTTCTCACAACAATCCTGCAGGTTCTTCAATTTTCTTTTGTTTCTTTAGCAAAACGCAAGACTCGCAACAAGTCTCTCAAGTTTTGCAAGGTGTATTGGTCGCACCATTCCATTGTTCATCAACTTGGGAACGTGAGGATCACCTTCGTTCTGAACACCCGCTCATCGTCGTGTCTTTTTCTTTTCCTAGGAATCTCGGGGCGAGATTCTTGTTTAGTGGGGGAGAGTTGTAGCATCCCAATTGTCTAATAATTGCAATGCTACTAGCCTAGTCTATATAATGCTACTACCTACATAGAATTAGTTGTATCATCATTATATTATGCTCATGTCATCATGCCACATTGCATTTGTGTGGCATCCCGCAAAAACCACTACTAGAAAACCGCTTGCTATTTTCTTTTTTTGCGTCATCATGATATCATCATGCATCACCTTGTTCATCATACCAGATTGCATGGAACATAAAATTAAATTGTTGCATTTAAATTGTTTCGCTTGTACTTGGTTCTTGATATTTGAATTTGATCTTGGGTTTCGCCTCTGGCTATTTTAGCCTCTCTCTCTCTCTATTCTATCTCTAGATGGTGTCATGTGTGATGGAACCATAATGTCTATTTTGCATTATTTGGAGTCTTGCTAGATATATTTGTCAAATTCCCAAATTGAGTTGGGGGCATATCTCTTCGATTCATTCCATCACTAACAAGCCTCTATTCCTTGTCCATACTCATGCTATAATTACACCACATATGGTGCATATGGGATCCTTTCTTTTGGTTTGGATTTAATTCTACTCATATGCTCATGTGTGGATCCATTACACCAAATCTTAGCATATGATCTAGTCTAATTCTACCACATATTGGATATATATGGGTTCTTTCTATTTGCCTTATGAATTTTGAATCAAACCCATTTGAAAATATGTGGAACCATTCAATATTGACATCCTTTTTATTCTAGTGCCTATTCTCTGATTTTCTAAAATATGCATGTACCGTGTGGGTTCTTTTGATCTTGCTACGACCTTGCCATCATGTTGCATATTGCTAATATTATTTTTTGTTACTCCCTATTTCTTTTCTTATATACTCGTATGGTTTAATACAAATAAATCCATCCTCCTTTTCTTATTTCAAATTAAAAATCATAATATTCTTTCTGATCATTAGGCGTGACCACAAAAGTTTTTTTTAATTTTTACTAAAAATAAAATAGGCCAAAAGCCGGTCTAATGTTTAGGCCCAAAACTAGTCCAATATAGTCTACTTTAGACTATATAAATACTCTTATCCCTTTTTCTTCCTCCCAAAATCTAGCCCCAAACCTGTCCAAATTTAGATCCCCTTGTCCTCCAAAATAATCCCGATCGCTTGCTTCCAGATAAGATCTAAAAATTCTCCATCTCTACTTCCACAATTCTGTCCATCTTCATCCTATTTTCTGCTTCTTAGTCTAATCCATGCGCGTGCAAGATTCAGCTAGCTAGCTAACTATGATCAAATCGATCCATGCATCCCAAATCCCGTGATGCGCGCCCTCCATGGCGTCTTCGATCTGCACGCGCGGGGCAGCAACCGACCGCCTCCGTCTCCCTGTCTCCTGGCCATTCCGCGCGCATGTGCCAGCTCCCGATCCCGCCGCCGGCCAGCCTTGGGACTCACGAGCACTAATCCAAGCTCTGCATCGGCAGATTCCCTGTCGCCTGCCTCATGCAGCAGTACAAATACACTACTTCGTCCATCGCGCTGCCTTGCCCTTCGCGCGCACCAGCGGGCGTGCCGCAACCTCAACTTAATCTCGGCTTCGCGTTCTCTCCAGCGGGTCACGCCGCCACCTGCCACTGCCGGGTCAACTCCCAGATGTGACGCCGTCGAGCAACAACGACTGGGCGAACACGACTAGATATTCAATCTGTGCGGTGCTTCAGGTAGTCTCGGCTAACAGCGAAACAGTCCTAGATTCTATGTATTCGTGGTTGCCCGTAACTTGTTTGACAAAACTTCTGTAGGACTTTTGACCATGGTTTCTTATTACCTACGGTCTGTTTCGCCTACTCCAACTCTTGAAGCATCATGATGGTGTCAATGATACTCTGTCTCGGCGAATGCTACCTCGGCTACTCCAAGTACAACTCAAAGACTGTCTCTTTGTCTCTCTAATCCGAACCGTATGACCCCTATCTATTCCTATTTTATAAATGCCATCCATATAACTTGTTGCATAATAAATCATTCATACTCGCATACATGTGGTGGTTGTTTGGCGGGTATTTTGCCGATTCACCTAAATTAAATATGGAGTCCATATGCGGCAAATCTAGTCTTATATTGGCTTCATTTAAATTTGCATAGCGAACCGTTGCCATATTTTGCCTTATTAAGCCAATATTTAAATTTCGGGGGTTCTAAATAACTTGAACCCAGTAATTAATTGTCGGCACCCGGGTTCCGCTTAATATTGCCTAATCGCACCGCATCTTTGCCATGCCATGCATCATATCATATCGATCTTTTGCCACAGTATTAAATATTGCATCCGGTGTTTCTTCTAGTGCTTTGCTTCTTCGCGGATTAGGACGATGAGTGGATGTGAGTATCGACAAGTTCTCCGTATATGAACCTTCGGCAGTGTTTCCCAGGCGAGCATCTCTCCCCCTTCTACCTATTTTGCATTTATAGTCTTTATTTCCTCCTGTTGATCTATTGCTATCCGTGTCATGATGCTTTAGCTTCCGTGCACCAGTTATATCCCGTTCAGCCTCTATATTGCCTTGGACACCTCCTATTACCTATGTTTGGTAGATAGCTGGCCTTGCGAGTCGTAGTTGCTTGCTCAGGTGCGATCTCGTGTTGTCGAGTACCACAGTTGTTGGTATGCTGGCAGATGTTTATTGGTGGAGATGCTTATTGGTGGAGATGATCACGACTTTAAATGCAACTATTAAAAATGCTAGATATAACTAATGCAGAGGCATCGGTGGGCAATAGATGTTATTTGGTTCTTCCACGCTCACTTGTGTCCCGTAGGACCCCGAGTACTTGATACATGTTCCTTGATTTTTCGCACTATCCACATCCGGGAGGCCTTATGGACCCCCCCTGAGCCAGAGCTTGATTCATTTCTATTTCTTGGGGCCACAAAGTAGTTTGGGGCTTTATTACTATCCTCTACTTATGCCATGCTTTACTGCTTTATTTAAGATTGTGCGTGGAGCACCTGTACTGTTTTGGATCGCGCCACATTTTCGCGGTATCGACAAGCCCAGTCACACTTTCGGTTTCCCAGTCGTTTACAGCCGTCGTCGCAAACCCTGAGTCTGTTCCGGAGCTGGCCAACTTTGTTGCGGGTAGCTTAATGGGGTGGCCCCCTGAAATATTTCTGAATCCTGTGATCGCTTTGTCGTGAATGCCTCGTTGGGTTTTGAGTTGGTTTTTCCGAGGTTGATCGAGTGTGTGTTGTTATTTGTGCACCCCTGCAGGGTAAAACTTTTTGAAAGCCGTGTCCGCGGTTATGGACGACTTGGAGCACAGTATCTCGATCATAGACAAGCATAACTAAAGTAGTGCTATAAATTTGACTTAATATGTGACTAGTAATCAGCTCAAGTATAATGGAATGGATATTAAAAATGCCAACAACCGGTGGATCTGTGGTGATCTCTGTCATACTATACCTGCCTAGTAAGTATTGCAACTCCAATGGAATGTGATGAAAGTGCCGAGAACTGCTGGGTTTTGGGATTCCTCGGGACAATTATATCTGACTAGTAAAATGTTTCAGCTACAACGGAATGGTCGGAATGGTGATTAAAACTGCCCACTACTTATGCTATCAGGACGGCCCACGCTATCTATATCTGATTAGTGATTGCTGCAACTATAACAGAATGAGTAAAATTGCCAACTGTGTGAGTTCCTTGGTCCGACTTCCTCGTTTGGTCTCGAGGGGGAAATACCAGGATGGATTTGTTTGGTGTTAGCTTCAGGTTGGATCTGAATAGGTCTTTCTTACCCCTCTCTAATAGCCGCCAGTGATACCGAGTCTCTATAGGTTGTATAGTGCTGCTGCGTGCCGCTTCAGTCCACCATACCTATGTAGGCGAGAGCCGCCGAATTCTAGCCTCGTCGTGTACTAGCCTCAGTACTGACGCTCCTCTTTTTCCTTTGCCCTCTGTCGGCACCCCTTTTGTTGTTTAGCAGGTTTGAGATCGACGTCGTTAGCAGGGTTACCCTTCCGGCTTGGCCTGGGCAAGGTTATGGACGACATTGGTTATTCTTCAGGGCTCTTAGCCCCATTTGCATCTTATCCACAGTCGGACGCTCTATCGTTTTCAAGGTGATTTGAATCTTTGTGTAGTATATCTATATTCTTGACTCATGGAGTTGTTGTTATATATATGTGTGTTCTGTGGTTTCCATCGTGGACTAATGTGTAATGGTATTACTTCATTTTCCACCCGCACGAAAGTGCCTGGTGGGCGTCCTTGAATCGTTTCTATGCGGATTTGGCGGGAAGCGCTGAAACTTGCATAGGGCTGATTCGAGGGTGTTACAATTTGAGCATCATATAAAAGCCCTTTTCATTTTGGTTCTTCTCTCATATGCATTACTTGTATTTGCCTCTTGATATATTGTAATTGCTTCTTGATAAATTGCTTCATGCCCAAGTTGAGTTGTGGGCATATCTCTTGCAACTCCATCACCTTTCTTGACACCACCTTATAAATCCACCATCCAAACTATATGTGGGCATTTGCATTTCTTTTGGATCTTGTCTAGCTCACATATATAAAGATGGATCCACTTCTATACCACATGCCCCATTTGTGTTTATTATTGTTTTCACAATATAAATGATGTGGGTCCACATGTGGGGATGCTTCTATATCTTCCTATGCTTTATTCTAAATGAGTGGACATGTCTAAATATAAATGGGACCAAATAATCATTCAGTGGCATACACACACTAGCATGGTCCATTCATATTCACCTATGCCTAGTTCATGCATTCCATATGATCACCAAGATTGTATTATTTTGGCAAGGGTGTAGTTCAAATTTGAATGCATGCATCAAAACAAGACCATATGGATATCTAGATGTTTTCACAACTAGCAACCATGGTCATTATGGTCCATGCATGGCACATGCAAGCCCTCTTCGATCTCCTTTTGTTTTTCTTTGGAATATTTGAGGGAAGCTTGTTTGGTTCAAATTCAAACAAGAAGATTTAAATTCCAATGACTCCTTGGCCATATGGAAACCTAGATGTTTACACATCTAAAACACATGCAATAATGCATGCATGGCACATGCAATCATGCTACCATTTATTTCAAACTCCTTTTGCTTTTGAATTCTTGATGGTTTCTAAATGGCTTTGAGTAGCTGTTTTGAAACAAATAAAGAAACAAATATAAGACACCTTTCCTACTCTATCTCTACTTCTTAGCCACATCAATATCATGCCACTTGTGTTCTTTTTCTTGTTCCAATCCTTGTGAGCTTGTTGGCTTATTTGTATTTGAGCAAGACCTATATCTATCTCCCCATCTATCTTACACACCAACCTAGATAGTTTTTGTTCCACTAAAACCCTATCCCTAAATTTCATAGCTAATCTCTCTCTCTACTCCTACCATGGCCACCACATGTGCATGTGAGTGCATGTGTGTGTACCACCACGACATCACCCTTGTCTTTCCCTTCCTTTTCTTTGCTTGAACACGACCAGCCACCACCACGTCCTCCCCTCCTGGCCCCCCTCTCCTTCTACTTTGAGCAAAGAAACAAAGAGGAGAAAAAGCAAACCATCAACCAAGTCCTTTTCCCTCTCTTGTGAAAAGCACCAAGCTCCCATGTGCCTCCCCCTCTCTTTCCTATCACCCCAACAACCCCAGAAAAATCCCAGATCGAGATCTGAGACCCCCTGGAATCCCTCTCCCTTCTCCCTCCTTCCCCAAGCTTGGCCATGGCCACCTCCATGCCTCCTCAAACCCTAACCTCGTCTACTTACTGCCCTCGTTGTTCTGGTGATCTTGAAGACGATCTAGGAGGTCCAGATGATTGGACTGCTTCCTCTTCTTTGCTCTGAACCGCCAGAACCCGCTGGAGCATGCCGAAGAAGGAGCAGCGGCGTCGTGTCCGAAGCAAGCAAGAGCAAGCACAACATGAGTTTCCCCGTAGATCGTGACCGCCCCGAGCCCTTCCACCTACACCTACGCACTCTTGGTGAGATCCTCGACCTCCCAGACATGGCCTTCTATCCACCCATGCGCTGTAGCTCCACCGCCAACTTTCGAACACCTTGTGCGCGCGTCGCCGCCTCTCTCAGAACGCCGCTGAACCGCTGCACGAACACCCTCTGTTCCCTTGGACCTAGTAGATGCTGTGGTGATTTACTGCGAGCAACGCCTGAACATAAGTTGTAGATACCAGTACCCTCTTCAAAACAAGCTAGAGCACGTTCAAAACCATCCAGTACAGCCCTGGGAATCTTGTTCGCAAGATCGTTGTCCGAACAGATCTGTGTGTTCATGTTGGTTGTGTTCTTCACAAAACTGCTATTGGCACAGTCCACCCCAGCACGAACCGCTCACACCACGGCGTAGATCTTTTTCTCCCCGTCTTTTTGAGTACTCATATGATAGTTTTCGTTCAGCGAGCTAGTAGATATCAGCCCCGAAAGTTCGACCTGTCTCGTGGTTCGTCAGTGAGCGAGCGCAAGGTTTCGTTCGTCAGTCTCATATCCGCAGCGAATAAGACTTGTTGTAAGATACCTGCCATCTAACCCCAATCCGAATTATCCCTGTTGGTCACCGGGGTGCTCCTTGTTGGGCCGAACCTTGAGGTCCTGAGATCGAGTCCTTGTCCCGCTCCTTTTCTTTTTTCTTTGTTTTCAGCTGATCCATAGGTCCACCTGTCATCCACTCAACCAGTTACCTCCGACCCAGTCACCTAGTCAGTACCGCGGCCCCGCCAGTCAGCATCAGCGGCTAGATTCATCCTAGTATAAAAAGTTTTGGGTTATTTGTTTTTCGAAATATAGGAATTCTAGAAATGAATACAAGGGGTTTAAACCATTTCTTTCATATCTTTTGTTTGCCATATCCAAATAATACAAATAATATATGTTTTTGAATCAGAAAAATGTGAGGAATTAAAATCTGCCATCCAAATTAATGTTTGACAAATTTAAATTTTCGAAATTGTTTAAATGTAATAAAAATGCCTTTTCTTAATTAATTAATAACTTTAGTTCTATAACTCCAAATTTAACAAATAATATGTCTAAATCGATCAGCGCGACGAGCCCGTTCTAACTATGCATTCCATGTTCTGAATTGCAGCATGCACCATATAAACATTAAGTGGACAGCAAGTGTTATGTGAGCAAAACATGGCTAAAACTTAATAAAATGCTTTATTCTTGTACCCCACACCTCATCCATGCCATGCTACATTATTGCCATGTAAATTGTACACCATTCATCATGGCATGCTTGTTTGATTGTCGTATTTTATTCATATGCTTGTGCACTTTATTTATGTTGGCCCTTGTTTGTTTGGTTCTTCCTCGAATAGACGCCGAGTAGGGGAAATATCAGGAATCCTAGGAGTACTACCCAGATCCGTTTCTCGCTTCAACTGAGCTACCAGGCAAGCACTACCACATGCTGCATACATATAGTACCTATTGCCTATATCTTATTCTTGCATCATTGAGTCGCGATTGCATTAAAAGGAATCCTAAGAACTGCATAGCCTTTACTTTTAAACCCCACTGAAGCTTGTTCCTCCATCCCATGAGCCATTACTACAGGAGTTGTTTGAGCCATGCGAGTCGTAGAACAGCATGTGTAGGGTATGTGAGTGTCTGATGGATAACGAGATACCTAAACAACTTAACCTGGGTAGTAATAGGATAACTAATGAAAGAGGCACCGGTGGGCAATATCTACTATTTGGTTTTCATGCTCACTTGTGTCCCGTAGGACCCCGAGTACTTGATTCCTATTCCTTGACTATTCGCACTATCCACATCCGAGAGGCCGTGGACTCCCCTGAGCCAGAGCTTGATTCATTTCTATTTCGTGGGGCCACAAAGTAGTTTGGGGCTTTGTTACTATCATGTACGCATGCCATGCTTTACTGTTTTATTTAAGATTGGCCGAGGAGCACCTGTACTGTTTAGGATTGCGGAGTGTTTTCACGGTATTGACAAGCCCAGTCACACTTTCGGGTTCTCAGTCGTTTACAGCCATTGGCGCAAACCTTGGGTCCGCCTCGGAGCCGGCCAACTTCGTTGCGGGTAGCTTAATGGGGTGACCCCCTGAAATATTTCTGAATCCTGTGATCGCTTTGTCGTGAATGCCTCGTTGGGTTTTGAGTTGGTTTTTCCGAGGTTGATCGAGTGTGTGTTGCTATTTGTGCACCCCTGCAGGGTAAATCTTTCTGAAAGACGTGTCCGCGGTTATGGACGACTTGGAGCACAGTTTCTCGATCATAGACAAGTATAACTAAAGTACCTCTTTTAATTTGACTAAGTACCTGACTAGTAAATAGTGCAATACTCATGGAATGGTTAATAAAACTGCCAACGGAGGGGTTGTTCGTCTGCTTTCTCGTTGGTAAGCGAGAAGGAGGATGGATTTGTTACTTATACTGTTATAACGGTTGTTACTAATTAACGGACATCCGTCTATCATTGGTTAGGCAGATGGTTAGCTATTATCTATAGACTTGTTAGTTATTATCTTTTGCTGCAATTGCGTCACCCCAGGTATTTGTCCCCTTTAGAGGCATAAAGACTTGCTGAGTACCCCTCGGGTCTCACACGATAAATTGTTTGATTCAGATGAACAAGTGTATTCGCAAGATGGATACTAGGTGGAGGAGATAGATGATGTTGGCAACGATCACTCGGTGTAGAGATTCCGGGGATGGGGACCCGTGAGATCTGTGGGCGGGATGTGCTTACTTATGTGGCATCTTATGCCGATTTGCTTCTTGTCCGTACTCGGATCTTGTTTCCCGCTTCCGCTTGATACTCTGATGTTTGATGTATGAGGAGCTATCCTAAACTATTATTTCTATCTAGGATATTTGGATCTTGCCGTATGGCGTTGCAATATTTCTATTTCTTTTAGATGGTATGGCTCTGAGAACTGTTGTAAGGTAGCTTGCATCATACTCACTTGTGTATGTATTTGATCTCTTCGCCTGTTGCCTACGCCGCTCGCTCTTGTCCCGATGTCTTGGAAGTGGTTAGGAAGGCCGACGGGTCTACACGTGGGTGGCCCCTGGGCCCCCGCTATACTATTTTAACCACTTCTGTATCATCCAGGCTTGAACTTAGAGCGTAGGTCCGAGGTAGTTACAGAGGGGGGCTATTTCCGGGAAACGGTGTCAGCGCGCATACTAATATGAAAAAACTCTAAAAAGCTTAGGCGTGGAGTAAAGAGGAACAGAGGGAGTATCGCTCATGCTAGGGAATAGATGCTCAGTCGCGTCACACACACGCTAGGGGAGATGGCCTCGATTGCGTCTCGCGTGCTAGGGGATACGGAGCCAGGATGGCGGGCTTGTGAGCTGTCAGCGCGGTCCTCGGGTGGGGATACATCACATGGCAAGGATCCATACAGCAATACGACGTGATATGGGGACCGGTGCAGAGTATAATTCGGTGCTCGATCTGAGTTGCCAGAAAATCTGTCGGATGTAGTGTTTCTAGCCAAATCTTCATGGTTCTTAGTGTCAATGATTGTCTCATTAGTATCTAAAATTTTCTCATCTGATTTTGATATTGCATGCAGATTTTGTGAACTAATTGTATCATATAAATCTTCAACAACCTGTGGAGGGTCAGTAATGGGTACAATAGGCACATTGTCATGACGATGCACACCCTCATTAGATGACAAAAGAGAATCAGACAAAAAAAAATATTTCCATAGTTGGGCACCGGCATTAGGATGAACAGATGCAAAAGGGACGACTTGCTCATTAAACACAACATCTCGAGAAATATATATAAACAACCAGAGTTTACTTCAAGACATTTAACACCTTTATGGAGAGGGATATACCCCAAAAAGACAGACCATTTTGAACAAAATGCAAGTTTGCATTGATTATAGGGACGGAGATTAGGCCAACTAGCACAACCAAAGATGCGAAGTTAATCATAATTTCGTTTGACATTAAGAAGCTTCTCAGTAGGAGTTTAAAAATTAAGAACCTTGGTGGGCAACATATTTATGAGGAAGGTCGATGTGAGGAAAGCTTCATGCCAAAACTTTAATGGCATAGAAGCATGAACAAGCAAATCAAGACCAACTTCCACAATGTGACGATGTTTGTGCTCCGCCGAACCATTTTGTTGGTGAGCATGAGGGCAAGAGACATGATGTGTGATTCCTACTCTTTGAAAGAAAGCATGGAGTTTTTCATATTCACCATCCAATCAGTTTGCATAGTAATAATTTTGTGACCAAATTTACGCTCAACAAGTTGTTGGAAATCTAGAAAAACTTTGTAGACATCAGAATGCTTTTCAACAAATAGATCCAAGTAAATTTACTATAATCATCAATAAAACTTACATAATATGTGTGCTTGACAATAGACACAAAAGAAGGACCCTATACATCAGAGAACACTTGTTCCAAAGAAATAGTGGAAACACTAGTAGAAATAGGATAGGGTAACTGGTGACTCTTAGCTTGTGGGAAAGGATCACAAACATAAGGAATTATTCCTAGAGAATGATCTAATTTATTTTTCCTAAGAATTTGTTGAACAATAAACAAAGAGGGATGTCCTAAATGATGATGCCATGTAGATGAAGAAGGCTTGATAGTGATTAAGGCTTGCTTGGAAGATCCTGTGGAGATAGTTACTAGAGGATAGATACCATCGCAACAAGGACCTCTAAACATGATTTGCTCCATGGCCTGATCCTTAATCAAAAAGAAGAACGGATGAAACTCAACAAAGACATTATTATCTAGAGAAAGTTTATGGGTGGATATCAAGTTCATGGAAGCACTAGTAACATGTAGAATATTACGAAGTTATAAAGAAGTATGAGATGTGTGCAATATTGAATGACCAATGTGTTTTATTGGCATGCCTTGACCACTAGCATTATGAACTTGATCATGCATATGAAGTTTGTTTAATTCTCCAGTGATGTGGTTGGTAGCGCTAGTGTCCATGTACCAATTTGTCTCCACACCATATGCCCCCTTGCAATCATTATTGGAGTCATCATCATCCTCACGGTCTGAATAGCACCACCAACATTGATTTGCCGGATTTCCATGTTTCTTGCATATTTGGCAAGTCACATCTTGGAAGGAAGTGGGGATGTGACCGCCACCACGGCCATGACCCCCACCTTGATTTCCACCACCATGTCCCCCTTGGTTGCTGCGGCCCCCTAGGATGCCATGACCAGCTTGGTTGTAGTCATTGTGACCATTGCCACAATCATTGCCACCATAGTTGCCATTGCCTCCATAATTTCCACGATCATTCCACCATAATTTCCATTGCCTCCATAATTTCCACGAAAATCACCTTGATCATTACCTCCACGGGGATTTTTACGACGAGTAGGACGACCACGACCACGAGTTGCGACATTAGCAGAAGTATGAAAAGATCCAAATTTTTGACCATTCTCGGAGAGGATAGATTCACATTGATCATACGAAGTGAGTTGAACACACATATCTGCAAGAGTGGTATTAGTGACAACAATTATGGATGTAACAAGAGGAGTGTATGCAGCACCCAAACCATTAAGTATGTATCCTTTTTACTCATCATCATCAATTTTCCTCCCTCCTGCTGCAAGCTCCATGGAGAAGCCCCTCATATTGGTGATATACTTTTCAGCCTTCATGTCCAATTTCTTGGTGTTGGAGAGAGAACCACGCAGGGTGTTGATTTGAGATTTAGACTATGAGGAGAAAAGCTACTAAATAGATGCCACACATCAACACAATTTTCAGCATCAAGGCAGACATGGTTTTGACTATCCAGCTTATCACTTGTTGATCTCGGGAGAACCAGACACCGTAGACCATATTGGGAACCAAAGTGACCTATCCACGATGTCTAGCAAGAAAAAAAGGAAAGAAAGATCGATCATTTGGATACGATCATGAGCGACTTCAACTTTCTGACTCCTAGTTATGATCGGGAACAATAGCCACAACACATCCTTCTCCCGATCACAATCGGGGAGAACGATCTTGCTAATGAGGATCGACAGAAGCCCAAGAAGAAAATTGCTTATTGACTAGCAATCTTCCCTCCAGTTTCAGTTGGTGGTGAAGAAAACAAAGCCACCCTCCCTCTTCGATGGTTACATCCTCTTCAGCAGGGTCATCTCTCGCAGCTGCCCTCAGAGCACCTCCCATGGAGAAATTGACTCGGGCAAACTTCCTTCTCTAGAAGATGCAAGTTCTGCCTGCCCTTCGTGGTGTGCTGGTCATGGGGCTGCTTGATGGCTCCGATTCTGCATCTCCCACCCAAATTTAAGAAGAATATTCCAACAAAAAGATCGCTCTAATACCATGTAGTCGTACGTAGTTTCAGGGATCGATACCCCTCATCGAGGGGATCGGTTACATAATATATGGCATGAAAAGCCCCTACCTTGGCTGATTATAAGTGGAGTCAGTACGTGGAGTTCGTACTAGAATAGAGTCCATACATGACTCAAATATATGTCTAACACTGTGAACGTTGCTCGGTTAGACATGCCTTGCAAGTAACAACATCTGTCAAAGGAAAAAAAGACTACGCCCAACCTACTTATATACAATGCTCGATATTTCGCGGCCAATATTCAACATCATATCTAGCGGGCAGACATGACATCGTGTCTAGCTAGTCGGGTCGTTCGCTTTGCTCCACCATGACAAGCAAATGATCCGCTGCCATGGCGGAGCCATCCCCAGCAAACCCTGGCGTTGGGCTAGAGGAGTTCGTTCGCCACCGGCCCGAGGTGTGGATCAAATGAGGACTCTCAAACACAGTTCATACATATCAGTGCCTCTAGTAGTGGCATTAGCAACATAGGTGACACAACACGACCAGCATCTTTATTGAATCCAGCTGGGCCGAGATCGAGCGCCACTGCGGTTCTTCACCTGGTAGTTGAACCGTAGATCCCATGGACTCTAAGATCATCTCCACTCCACTCCTCCCCCCACAGACGCCCCTAGACCATTTTCGGCTTCATTCGGTGAAAACTATCGTAGCCATGTCCTCAAGGGCCCAAAATTCACCGGATTGGTAAAAAATCCACCTAACGAACTCATGCCGAACTCAACGCCCCGAGGTTCGCCTGGGGCACTAGATGGAGCGAAAAACCGAGTGGGTCCAAGTTGTTGGCAAAACAAGCCGATCCCCTCCCCCCCCCCCCCCATTTTTCTTTCATTTCCCTCCTTTCCCCCAACCCGATGGCAAGCTCCCGCAAACTCACTCCATCTCTCCACTTCCCTCATTTCCCCCACCATGTCGCCGAAGAAATCCAAGGGCCTGAGACCCGTCGACATCGTCTCCAAGCCGAAGAAGCCGAGAAAGCTAACGAACCCAAGGAAAAGCCCGGAGGCATGAGCAATGCTGATTGGGCAAAGCTTGTGAACCGAAGGACGGTGGAAAACAATAGTCGCCGGGAGAGAGAGAGAGGAAGGTCAAGGCGAAGTAGGAGTCCCTGGCGAGGGTGGTGGAGGAAACTCAGGCGCAGGCATCGGTGTACCACAGCAGCATGTATCCGCCGCATCACGGCGGCTAGTATTTCCCTGATGGAGTTTGGGGCAGCTAGTCAAGTGTCTCCCTGGTGCACTGATGGTTCCGATTTTTGCCATATTCCATTTTAAACGTTGTTTTTGGTCAAGCAATTGCCGAAGAAACTCTCAACTTTTTCCACTAATGACTAATAATTGCAAAGATATGAAAATCCCTTCTTTGATTTATGTTGTGCAGGAAATCACTACTTTTAAGGCAAAATAAGCAGTCATAATGAAGGATTTTGAGAAGTACACACGGCCAAGTAATTGGAGAAGCCAACCAGGGTGTCAGCACGCTTAACGACCACTGGTACAGGTGCGGTCCGCCTATACTGCCTGCCCGTACCAGGTGGCGACGACTTCGTCTCATCAAAACCTACAACTTTCATCAAGACGCCTATATCTTGAGGCTCCAGCCGCCATTCTCAGATTGCATCACAACACCCCCAAAGGAGATCCACACCATTGTTCATCCATAGTTCATTAATTGTTCATCACTTCCACCATCCATCCCTCCACTAGCCATACCCATTGCTTTGTACTTTTAGATCTCCTTGTGATTTGGCGACCATTGTAAGAATATTTAATTTCAATCTAAGTATTTGCATGATGTTTTCTATCTCTGATATATTTGTTATGAGTGAGTAGTCCTCACGGGTTGCGGGTTGGAGAGAAACCTTGCAGCAATTATGTGCATCTACATCATGGGAGAAATATATTTTGTTTGGATTCGTGATTTGTATCTTTTGTTTCTTCGTCTCTCGTCTCGATCTGTGGACTTGTATGTTGGGTTTGCAGCATAGAAAACAAAAAAATTCCTACGATGGGAACTAACGGGTGGATATACATCCATAGAGAACTTACCCTCAAAGATAACAAAGCTTTGTTATCGAGTTGGAACTCATGGATGATGTAGTCGAATGCTTGATCGTGTGGAAGTCTGAGTGCCGCAAATCAGTAGCGCATCCATCCTCACACACGCGTTCAGGCCACCGAACAACCTCCACCTCCTCACTCCAGCAAATCAGTGGAAGCAGCAACTCCTTCCATACAAAATGCCACTGGGAACATGTATCTCGCTAATCCGAGACCATGGGGAATATATCTAGAGGGGGAGAGAGATCCTTCACGAGGAGGTGTGCTTTGTGAGGGAGGAGAGGGGGGCTTTTATAGGAGAGGGGGCCTTCTCCCCTCCCATGGTCGGCGCCCATGGGGGGTGCCCCCACCTCTTCCTCATTCATGTGGTGGAAGATCCACTCACATCAATTTTGCCTCCACTCAAATTTCCACTCACATGCATTAAATTTCCACCAATTTAGTGCAACTCTCATTTAATAAAACTCATTTATTTATTTTATTCAGAACTTTGTTAATTACTTTAATTAACAAACATTCGCATAAAACCCCCTGCAACATTTCAATATAACATGCAAAACTAGTTTCTGCAATTTCACCCGAAACATTTCCAGTTTCCATCGAAATGATTCCAGCGCTTTGCAATTCTTTGGTCTAAAACATATATGCTCCAAATGGTGTTTGGTAACCCTTAAGTGTGTCACCCTACAGTTCGCGAATAATGCAGACATGATCGAGACTCCTCTCAGATCAATAATCAGAAGCGTGACCTGGAGATCCATTCTGACTCATGCACATTCAACGATGACTTCTGTGATCGTGAGAACCTTTTAACGCTAGTAACTTAATCCCTTTGTCTCGCGATATATTACGTGTCCGAGATTCGATCATCGGTATCCAAATACCTAGTTTGATCTCGTTACCGACATGTACTCTTTTCTCGTTCCCGTGATATAACATTCTAGTGATCACATCACTTGCTTGCAAGCTATTCTCAATGTGATATCACCGAGAGGGCCTAGAGTACATCTATCCGTTATCGGGATAGAAAAATCCCACTCTTGATCCATGAGCCTCTACATAACACCTTCGTAGCACTGAACCCACCTTTATAGTCACCCTTTTACGGTGTGACATTTGATGTTATCAAGATACTCTTTCGGTGTTAGTGATTAACATGATCTCATGGTCTAAGGACTAGGATTACTTCGTATGATGTTATAGCAATATAAACTTAATGACTTTGATCGTAATGTTATACTTCGGATGAATGTTCATCACACCATTTCACAAATGTTGTGACCTCATTATTAACGACATCCAATGTCCATGATGAGGAAACTTTGATCATCTTGTTAATCAACGAGCTAGTTTAAAGAGAGGCATAACTAGGAACTTTCCATTTGTTTATTAAACACACGTGTATTAATGTTTCCATATTAATACAATTATAGCATGCAAAATAAACATCTATCATATACTTGGAATACACATAATAACAACTTTATTATTGCCTCTTAGGGCATATTCCCTTTAGTCTCCCACTTGCACTAGAGACAATAATCTAGTTACATATGATAAATCTAACACCCATGGAGTTCTGGTGTTGATCATGTTTTGCCCTAGGGAGAACTTTAGTCAACGGATCTGCAACATTAAGATCCGTGTGTACTTTACAAATATTTATATCTCCATTCTTGACATGCTCTCGGATGGAGTGAAACCGGCGCTTAATATGCTTGGAATTCTTGTGAGACCTTGGTTCCTTGGCATTAGCTATGGCTCCATTGTTGTCACAATATATAACCATTGAGTCCAATGCACTAGGAACCACACCTAGTTCAGTTATGAACTCCTTCATCCAAACCGCTTTCTGCGCCAGTTCTGAAGCAGCAACATATTCCGCCTCCATCGTTGATCCAGCCACCACAGGTTGTTTGGAACTCCTCCAACTAACTGCTGCTCCGTTCAAGAGAAATACATATCCGGATTGAGACTTAGAGTCATCTGGATTGGTGTCAAAGCTAGCGTCGACATAACACTTAGCGACCAGCTCTTCTTCACCTCCGTATACAAGAAACATATCCTTAGTTATTCTTAAGTACTTAAGGATATTCTTGACCGCTATCTAGTGTTCCGTACCTGGATCAGATTGGTACCTACTAGTTAAACTAATAGCATGTGCCACATATGGTCTTGTACATAGCATGGCGTACATTATAGAGCCTATAGCCGAAGCATAGGGGATTTTATCCATTATCTCTCTTTCTTCCGCCATAGCCGGACTTTGAGTCTTACTCAATGTCTTGCCTTGCAACATTGGTAAGAACCCCTTCTTACTTCCATCCATTTTAAACTTCTTTAAAATCTTATCAAGGAATGTACTTTGTGATCGCCCTATCAGGCGCCTTGATCTATATCTATATATCTTTATGCCTAATGTGTATGATGCTTCACCTAGGTCCTTCATCGAAAATTTGCTGTTTAGATAACTTTTAACACTGTTTAAAAGATCTATATCATTTCCAGTCAATAATATGTTGTCCACATATAATATTACAAATGCCACATTTCTCCCACTTACTTTCTTGTAAATACAAGCCTCTCCATAAGTTTGGATAAATCCAAACTCTTTGATCACCTCATCAAAGCGGAGATTCCAACTCCGTGATGCTTGCTTCAGTCCATAGATGGATCGCTAAAGCTTGCACACCTTGTTAGCATCCTTAGGATTGACAAAACCCTTTGGATGTATCATATACAACTCTTCTTCAATGTTACCATTGAGGAATGCAGTTTTGACATCCATTTTCCATATCTCATAATCGAAATAAGCAGCAATTGCTAACATAATCCTAACCGATTTAAGCATCGCTACGGGAGAGAGAATGTTCATCGTAGTCAACCCCTTGAATTTGTCAAACCCTTTGTGATAAGTCGAACTTTATAGATGGTTACATTACCATGAGCATCAGTTTTTCTTTTGAAAATCCATTTATTCTCAACGGCCTTTTGGTCGTGAGGTAAGTCCACCAAGGCCCAAACCTGGTTTTTGTACATGGATTCCATCTAAGATTTCATGGCTTCTAGCCATTTGTTGGAATTTGGGCTCATCATCGCTTCCTCATAAGTTGCTAGGTCATCTATTTCATCAACCATGAAATTCATAACAGGATTTCCGTACAGTTCAGGAGCTGCACGTGTCCTACTCGACCTGCGAGGTTCGGTAGTGTCCTCTTTCAGAGTTTCATGATCATTATCATTAGTTCCCTCTTCATTCGGTGAAGTCAAATCCGGAACAATTTTCGGCGCTGCGCTACTCACTGTATGAAGAGAAGGTTCAATGACCTCTTCGAGTTCTACCTTCCGACTACAAAACGCCTTTCGCGAGAAACTTTTTCTCTAGAAAGGATCCATTCTTGGAAACAAAAACCTTGCCCTCGGATCTGTGATTTAAGGAAGACCCAATAGTTTCCTTAGGGTATCCTATGAAGACGCAATTTTCTGCTTTGGGTTCAAGTTTATCTGGTTGAAGTTTCTTCACATAAACATCACAACCCCAAACTTTAAGAAATGACACCTTAGGTTTGTTTCCAAACCACAATTCATACGGTGTCTTTACAACGGATTTAGATGGTGCCCGATTTAAAGTGAATGGAGCAGTTTCCAGTGCATAACCCCAAAATGACAGTCGCAAGTCAGTCAGAGACATCATAGATCAGACCATATCTAATAAAGTACGATTACGACATTCTGACACACCATTACGTTGTGGTGTTCCGGCAGGCGTGAGTTGTGAAACTATTCCACACTCTTTCATATGTGTGCTAAACTCGTAACTTAGATACTCACCTCCACGGCCAGACCATAGAAATTTGATCTTTTTATTACGATGATTTTCTGCTTCATTCTGAAATTCCTTGAACTTGTCAAAGGTTTCAAATTTGTGTTTCATCAAATAGATATACCCGTATCTACTCAAATCATCTATGAAAGTAACAAAATAACGATAACCACCTCGCACCGACACACTCATTGGACCACATACATCAGAATGTATGATTTCCAATAAATCTGTCGCCCGTTCCATTGAACCGGAAAACGGCGTTCTAGTCATCTTGCCCATAAGGCATGGCTCACATGTATCAAATGATTCAAAGTCAAGTGATTCCAAAAGTCCATTAGAATGGAGTTTCTTCATGCGTTTAACACCAATATGACCTAGACGACAGTGCCACATATATGCAGATATATTGTCATCAAGTTTAATCCTTTTAGCATCAACATTATGAATATGTGTAACACTATTATCGAGATCCAATAGAAATAAACCATTCATCACAGGTGCATGACCATAAAAGATATCATTCATATAAATTAAACAACCATTGTTTTCAGATTTAAACGAATAACCACATCGCATTAAACAAGATTCAGATATAATGTTCATGCTCAGTGCAGGCAACAAATAACATTTATTTAAGTTTATAACTAATCCCGATGGTAGGTGGAGAGATAGCATTCCAACAGCGATCACATCAACTTTTGATCCATTGCCGACACGCATCTTGACCTCACCCCTTGCTAGTGGTCGCTTGTTCCGCAGCCCCTGATTTGAGTTACATATATTAGCAACCGATCCAGTATCAAATACCCAGGTGCTACTGCGAGTACTAGTCAAGTACACATCAATAACATGTATATCATATATACCTTTGTTTGTCTTGCCGACCTTCTTGTCTGCCAAGTACTTGGGGCAGTTGCGCTTCCAATGGCCGGTCCCCTTGCAATAGTAGCACTCGGTATCAGACTTAGGGCCAGCTCAGGATTTCTTTTCAGGTGCGGCAACAGATCTTCCGCCATTCTTTCCCTTTTGCTTACCCTTCTTGTCTTTCTTGAAACCGGTGGTCTTATTGATCATCAACGCTTGATGTTCTTTCTTGATCTCCACCTCTACAGTCTTAAGCATTGACAGAAGCTCGGGGAGAGACTTCTTCATGGCCTGCATATTGTAGTTCATCACGAAGCTCTTGTGGCTAGGTGGGAGAGATTGCAAAACACGATGTATGCCTAAGTCAATGGGAATCGTTATTCCCAAGGACACAAGCCTATCGGCGTACCTAGACATTTTGAGTACGTGCTTGCTAATGGAGTTGTTCTCTTCCATCATGCAGCTAAAGAACTTTTGAGAAGCATTATAACTCTCTACAGTAGCATGGGTGTCGAATATCATTTTCAATTCGCCCATGGTATCAAAGGCATTGCAGTTTTCAAAATTCTTTCGAAGTTCTAGCTCTGGCCCATATAGTATGCCGCAATGAACTAATTTGTGGTCCTCCTGACAAGTGAGATAGACGTTCTTTTCCTCGTCATGGGTATCAGGAGCTGGTGGGGGGCCTAGCGGCGCTTCTAGCACATACAATTTGTGTGCAGCATTGAGGAGAATCCTCAAGTTCATGGCCCAGTCGGTAAAGTTGCTACCATTCATTGCAAGTTTATCTTTCTCCATGAACACATTGAAATTAAAAGCAGGTGGTGCCATCTACAACAGAATTTGTAAAGTTTAGACTAAGTTTATGATAGATCAAGTTCAACTAATCCAAATTAAAAATGAACTCCCACTCAAAAACAACATCCCTCGTGTCTTTTTGGTGATTACATGAACCAAATCCACTACACCAAGTCCGATCATCACGTGAGTCGGTGTAGTTTCAAAGGCGAGCATCAATATGGGCATCATATCAACTATATGACTCATGCTTAACCTTTCAGTCCATGTTCCGAGGCCATGTCTGTACATGCTAGGCTCACCAAGTAAGAACCTTAGTACTCGCGTGTGGAAAACTGTCTTACACCCGAAATATGATTGTGGATTCAAGTACACCCAATCATCACATGATGTCTTTAAGAGGAAAAACATAAACGGTGCATACTTAAGGAAGAACACATTTTTATCTTGATATCTAAATGAGGGATCATCTTATAATGCTACTAAAAATGCCAAACTAGCAATATAAGATGCAAACATCATATGTGTAAAGTGGAATGATATGGTCCATGGATTTGATCACCATAATGTGCATTGTGGTATGATCTCTATCATTCCTTTGTGTGTAAGGCCAAGGTCTATGGAACTTACGCGTTAAGTGTGTTGTAAGGGTATCTACTATACATCAACTTACACCATTACCATATCATGACACTAGCCCAACAACAATCTAAACTAGATGCCTCTAATATATCCATTGAAAGTTTTACGTGGCTTAGGACTTTCAGAGATAGAACCAGTCTTACCTATGAACATGGAACCACAATGATGATAACTAAGTTATTAACAACTCGTTGTAAATTAGATATTGACTATAGTAGGAGAGACAGATACCCGCCAGCCACTTATGCAAAACTAGTTGCACGTCAATCGTGGAACCGGTCTCATGTGCGAGGACATGTAAAGTTGGTCTGGGCCGCTTCATCCCACAATGCTACCAATATCCAAAATATATGAAACAAGCAATAACATGATCATCATCACCCACATATAAACATATGTGTACTACCCGTGCAAAGCACCTACACATAGATTAGGCTTTGATACCACTATTGGGTTCGCAGCATAGATAACAAAAAATTCCTACGATGGGAACTATATGCCAAGATCTATCTACTAGATACAAGAAACGGGTGGATATACATCCATAGAGAACTTACCCTCGAAGACAACAAAGCTTTGTTAACGAGTTGGAACTCGTGGATGATGTAGTCGAACGCTTGCTGATGTCAAGATCGTGTGGAAGTCCTAGCACCGCAAATCAGTAGCGCATCCATCCTCGCACACATGTTCAAGCCACCGAGCAACCTCCACCTCCTCACTCCAGCAAATCAGTGGAAGCAGCAACTCCTTCCAGACGAAATGCCACCAGAAACATGTATCTCGCTAATCCGAGACCATGGGGAATATATCTAGAGGGGGAGAGAGATCCTTCACGAGGAGGTGTGCTTTGTGAGGGAGGAGAGGTGGGCCTTTTATAGGAGAGGGGGGCTCCTCCCCTCCCATGGACGGCACCCATGGGGGGTGCCCCACCTCTTCCTCATTCATGTGGTGGAAGCTCCACTCACATCAATTTTTCCTCCACTCAAAGTTCCACTCACATGCATTAAATTTCCACCAAATTTAATGCAACTCTCTTTTAATAAAACGCTTTTATTTATTTTATTCAGAATTTTGTTAATTACTTTAATTAACAAAAATTTACATAAAACCCCCTGAAACATTTCAATATCACATGCAGAACCAGTTTCTGCAATTTCACCCAAAACAATTCCAGTTTCCATCGAAATGATTCTAGCGCTTTGCAATTCTTTGGTCTGAAACATATATGCTCCAAATGGTGTTTGGCAACCCTTAAGTGTGTCACCCTACTGTTCGCGAATAATGCAGACATGATCGAGACTCCTCTCAGATCAATAATCAGAAGCGTGACCTGGAGATCCATTCTGACTCATGCACATTCAATGATGACTTCTGTGATCGTGAGAACCTTTTAACGCTAGTAACTTAATCCCTTTGTCTCGTGATATATTACATGTCTGAGATTCGATCATCGGTATCCAAATACCTAGTTTGATCTCGTTACCGACATGTACTCTTTTCTCGTTCCCGTGATATAACATTCTAGTGATCACATCACTTGCTTGCAAGCTATTCTAAATGTGATATCACTGAGAGGGCCTAGAGTACATCTATCCGTCATCGGGATAGACAAATCCCACTCTTGATCCATGAGTCTCTACATAACACCTTCGTAGCACTGAACGCACCTTTATAGTCACCCTTTTACGGTGTGGCATTTGATGTTATCAAGATACTCTTTCGGTGTTAGTGATTAACATGATCTCATGGTCTAAGGACTAGGATTACTTCGTATGATGTTATAGCAATATAAACTCAATGAATTTGATCGTAATGCTATACTTCGGATGAATGTTCATCACACCATTTCACAAATGTTGTGACCTTTTTATTAACGACATCCAATGTCCATGATTAGGAAACTTTGATCATCTTGTTAATCAACGAGCTAGTTTAAAGAGAGGCATAACTAGGAACTTTCCATTTGTTTATTAAACACACATGTATTAATGTTTCCATATTAATACAATTATAGCATGCAAAATAAACATCTATCGTATACTTGGAATACACATAATAACAGCTTTATTAGTGCCTCTCAGGAAATATTCCCTTCATTGTAGGTACCGAAGATCCCATATATTGATAAAGGCTTGAGGTGAGATACTTGGCTAGCGGCGATCTCATAGGAAACTCAGTGAAAGAAAGGGAAGTACGGTCTTTGCTTAGCACCCCATTATGGATCAACAACAACATCACCACTTAAAGATTTAATTTATGTTTACACTTAATAATCGTTTGTAACCCATGCCTTCGGTGTACTCTCGGTTGGATTAAAAGTCTATTGCTATGCCTGCTGCATCACGGGGGCTCTAGAATATTAGGATGTGTTGCCCACAAAAGATTATCTCAATATAAACAATATGCATGACTATGTTTATTATTAGCTTTCATCATTTGATGTGCAGCTGTAGGTGGATCTTCAACCCTGGCCTATCTCCATCCATTAATTCAAACCCTTTATAAAGTAAACTAGATTGGTCTGGTTAACTAAGGTAAAACAAACAAAGTCTTGTAGATGTGTCCTTTTTATTACCTTTTAGTAGTGCTTTCCGAGGTTCGATTAAACCTAGGTCTTCAACCCTTTTTCTGGCATCGTTGCCGGGGAAGCAATTTCGATATCCTGATGAGGTCATTAGAGCCCTTGTTTTTAGTTTTATTATTAGTTGTAGTTTAATTCTTGTTATTAGTTTACTTTCTTGTTATCTATTTGAAAACCCCAAAAAAATAGTTACTTGTTATTCGTTTTCATTACTTAAAAATTACCAAAAAGATGAGAACCATGGCTCAAAAGAGATTAGGGGAGTATGCTACTCCCGCTGATGATTTTATTCGTGCACCCATCACTCAACCCATAGTTGATGCGGAAACATATGAGATAGAACCTAACCTTTGAAGTTTGGTTCAACAAAACCAATTTGGGGGTTCATCTTCTGAGGATTCAAGATTGCACTTAAATACTTTTACTGAAATTTGTGACATGATGAGTATTAAAGATGTATATCCAAATGTTGTTAACCTAAGATTATTCCCTTTCTCTCTTAGAGGAAAGGCTAAGGATTGGTTGCTAGCTCTACCAAAGGGCACTATTAAATCTTGGGAGGAATGCGCTAATTTGTTTATGACTAAATTTTTTCCCCTAGCTAAGGCTATGCAGCTAAGATCCAACATTACAAGCTTTAGACAAGAAGACTGTGAGACACTAGCGCTTGCATGGGAAAGGATTAAAGAGGCCGTAATGAACTGTCCTAATCATGGAATGGAAGAATGGCTCATATTACATTTATTTTATAATGGTCTTAACCCAATGTCTAATTCTATGCTAGATACTGCAAAGAAGTTACTTGATGATATGCAAAATAACCATGCCTAGTGGCATGTGGAAAGAACCTCGAAGATAGTAAGTTCAATTACCGAGGTAAACAATGAGGAGCTTACATCTAAGGTAGATGAGTTGCTTAGCTTAGTAAAGGGTAAGGAAGATACCCAAATTAATGTTATCACTACTGATGTTAATGATGTTAATTTTATAGCTCGCACTCCTTTTAATCCTGCATGGAAAAAATAATTATGCTTCTAATGTTCAAAAATATCATATTAATCCTGCAGGAGCTCCTTATAATAATTATGATAATACTAATGGAGCAAATCATGGCAATCTCTTGTTTAAGCTAACTGTTAGAACATTTATGCAAGCTCAAACAAAACAAAACAATATTCTTATTAAGATTACAGAGAACCATGAAAGTAGTTTAGGAAGATTATCTAACCAGACCATTGTAATTAGAAATGATGTGCAGGCTCTACAGGAAAGAACAAAGACCGTGGAGGCTCAACTGGGTAAAGTGGCCGAGAGCCAAGCTCTCATACTAGCAAAGTTCGCCAGCAAACCCAAGCCAAATCCGGTAGAAGACCTCAAAATTATGAGGGTGTTAACCAATGATGAAAAGCCTGAAGAGCTGGACTATAGCAATGCACCAACACCGGAATATACCATGGAAGGTCTATTGAAGATGATCACCATTAAGAATCCAGGTACAGAATAAGGTAATGATGCTATGTACCAACAATTTATACAACAAGTAGCATCTAAGGTTCGTGATTTAGAGATGGAGTATAAAATACTAGATGATAAGCTTCCAGCTAAGCTAGATGATATATTTGAGCCCACTATTAAAATTAAGTTGGGAGTTAATGAGATATCTACACTTTGTGATCTTGGTGCAAGCGTCTCAACGATTTCCAAAAGCCTATTCGATAAGCTAAACTTAGGGCCATTTGTTACAGTTGAATTGAGACTCCATCTAGCTGATTCAACTTATAAACAAGCTGTTGGGATCAAAGAAAATATAGTTGTTGAAATTAAAGGTAGTCCCGCTATTATTGATCTTGTTATTGTGGACATGCCTGAAGATCCCATAGCACCTATAATTCTAGGTAGGCCATTCCTAAGAACTATTAAAGCTTTGGTAATTTACATAAAGGGAATGTAAGGATAGGGCTACCATCTAGAGATCCTTTTGTAGTCCACTTCCCTATGAAAAAGAAGGTCAAGCCTAATGATGATGATGGTGTAATTACTTTAAAAGCAAACTATTTTGGAGTGGGTATTCTACTCCCCAAACCTAAGTGATTGCCATCAAGGTCAACCTAATTGACCTTAACTAGAAGCGCTTCATGGGAGGAAACCCATGTAAAATAAAGTTTCTCTGAGTTTTTATTTATTATGTTTTATTTCGTGCTAGTTTTGTTTTTGTTTTCTTTTTAATAAAGAGTGTTCAAGAATACCTATGGAAAGAGGAGAAGAAATAAGGTAATCCTCTATATTTTATTTTACTAACACATGGCCTAAGAAGTATTGTTGGATCATTACTTAGTATTTTTGCTGCTATCTAACCTTTTGATAAGATGTGCGAAGGCGCACGGAGCTACTAATCAAATTCCTTGAGTTTTGTAGTTCACAGTGTCGATAACAACCACTAGTATGGCCGGAGTGGCCTGTACCATGCGCCCGTACCACCTCAAGGCAAAGGGGGGTAGAAATTTCGATGATTGCCGAAGGAATCAGTGTCAATAACAACCACTGGTACGGCCGGACACGCATGTACCATGTGCATGTACCGTACCCCCGAGCAAACATCAGATTTCAAGCAAAGTCACTGCAGCGTTAACGACCAGCAATACGGGCACGCGCGACCGTACCGCGCGCCCATACTGAGTGTACCGCCTGGGAGCAGCTGTCGCCCCCAAGGTAAGTCGCCCGGTACAGGCGGGCTCTAGCCGTACCGCCCGCCCGTACCGAGTACACGGATGCCATAAGCACCCCGAGAAGGTAACCTAAATATCCCAAATCATCTATTTTCTCTTTATTCTTCCTCCAAACTTCAGACCACCTCCATTGGATCTTCAAATTTACTTAATCTTTCTTCGATTCTTCACACTCACTCAATCTAAGGTATGATTCTCCTCCAATCCCCAACTTATTTGTGAAAAAGCTTGGTTTAATCAGTCATCA